>BMAU01019759.1:0-670816 GCA_019973935.1 Trichonephila clavipes | reverse complement strand
GTTCATGTCAGACTGTTGAAGTTCTCTACTGCCACTCACATATTTATAATCTGTATAACAATTTTCTACAGCTGAATAAGAGGCTAAACAGTAAGCATTGAGAAAATATTTTCATGGATGCAATTTGTTTTTATTAGTATTAAATCAGAAGTACTCTTTAGACTATCTACTCTTTAGATTTTGTCAAATGAAACTACTCTTTAACTCTCTTTGGGATTTGTGGAGGATTTATTTTAGAAGAATAAATTGTAAAGGAATAAAATATTAGAAGAATTCTTAAGTTTAAATTGTAAATTTCTGTGTGTAATAAAAAGCTAAGCAAATATTGAAGCAAACAAAATGATTTCAATACTAAAAAGGGGAAATTTTTCTTTTATAGTAGTTTGTATTGTACTTAAAAAGGACGGTTACATGTGTCCTACTGGTCCTTCCATAGGAGAAATGTGAAAAGTTTTCAAGAAAAATTCATGTCCAAGTGAACACTATCAAATGTAAAATTATTCCAGTTTCTGTATAAACTAGAACTTGAACTTGCTTGTTTTATTTAAGTTGTACTCCCACTAAATACTGCTGTCGGAATTTTAGTTAGTGCTCTATTTCGGGAGCAAAATGTCTTTTCTTACTATTACTTAAACAAAATATCGCCCTCATATCAAATATGAATTTCGTATGCATCGATAAATACTTATGCCGCTTTTATTCTTCCTTCATAACTGAAATGAAAAACTTAGAAAATCTAAACACAAATTTAACATTTTATTCAGAGTTTTAGCAGTTTAATTTCCAATCAACTTTAAATTGCTAATTTCTGCTTTTTCTTCTATACACGAGAGTAATTTTCCTTATTTGTACTCGTAATCAAAATTCTTCTCACGTTTTTTTACGATTCAAGGCTTAAAAGAAAAAAAAAATGCACAAATTACTTATTACTGCTTTTTTTAAATACATATTCCTTAAAAAATCTTGAAATAGTTGGTATTGTGTTTTTACAAACTATATAGGAAAAATTAGAGCTTAAAAAGATTGTAACATTTACTTTTAGAGTTTCACTATTGTGGTTGTAGTAAGGGAGGGGGCTTTTATTGAGAATGGCAATGGTCGGCGCGTGATTTTGAAGTTAAACGGGATGTCTTATGAGAAAATGGGTAATGTCGAAATAAATTTCAGTGTTATTTTTAAATATAATTTTTGTACGCATTTTTTAAAACATTCATAAAAAAAAAGTTATAGTGATTGATAAACCTCATATAACTAGGCGATCGAAAATTTATGAATTGCAAAAGTTATTTATTTACCAATACTGTACAGGCGCAGTGTGTGCCAATTCATGCAATAGTACCCGCAGGGGTGAAATAACTATTCAGTTATAAACAAATACAAAAAGCTTGCAAAATTTCGTCTTTAGTTGGTTAGAGTTGTATTTGTAAACTAGCGCTTTTTAATATTCATTTACCGATCATATTCCACATTCAAATTTCCCAGATCTGAGCCCTGCAAATGGCGCGTCTTTTAAGAATAAATGACAAATTCAGCTTTCGTGGCACGTTTGTTTGTCATGTTTATGCTTACAAACTTGCATGATTGATTGATTTTTATTATTATTAAATGTAAAAAATGTAGAACATCGAAAATTTTATTTAATGAGCGTCATGAAAATCCAAATTTTGTTTTGTTTACATTTTGCGACATGTTTCGTTTTCCTGTATGTGGGGTGCGTATGTTTATATAAATTGAGTAATATTGGCCTTCGAATAATTTTCGCGAAGTGTTTCTTAGTTTCATTTTTATCTTATATGCTTAAATTTTTTTTTTGTTTTTTTGATGTTCGAACCACTATAGCTGTGAAAAATATATCAGGAAATTATTGATTACAGAGCACTGGCGTAGCTAGCTCTGAGGGGGCCCTGTATCAAAGTTTTTTCTGGGTCCCTTTTTAGATATGGGAGCCCTGTTAGTGGGACTGTAGTTGCACATGTTGGGGCCCCGTATCATTGTTACGGCGGTAGCTACTTCCCTGTTACAGAGTAACTTGTAAATTTAATTTTTCAATTCGTAATATTTTAATTTGTGTATTTAAAAAAGACCTTTGTTTTATAGCGTTATTATTGCTAGGTGAATCGTACATTATGTATTTAAAGCATACAGATAAAATTATCAAATTATTGTATATCTGTATTATACTTGATATATAATAATTGTGATTTACATTTTATATTAATGACCTATTTTAATACATAGTGTAAAGCAACAAAATGACAATTAAAAATTAAATTAATTGATAGTTAAAATATTAATTTGATAATTTTTAGTATAATTTATATTCTTAACATACATAATGTACATGTGATTCATGAACTGAAGGACGATTAATGTTTTGCCAGAACAAATAGTGAATTGCTTACACATTTTATTAATAGGAAATAAGCAGAACAATTCACCCTGCTATGGAATGTTTATTTAGGATAATAATTCTATTAAAATTTCAAGTTTTTCTTTTTTAATAATATTCAGGAAATGTACGTTTCCCCATCTATATAAATCAGAAAAGGGCCTGAACATAAAACTTTGAGACAAGAGCTTGTTATGTCATAAGTATGACTTTTTTTAAATATCTTTTTTCAAATTTCTGGTATTTAATTATTACATGTATTAAAAATGAGGCTGAGTGGTAACATATCATGCTTCCATGCCACAGCCCCAGACTAGGAAAGGTCAATAAATGAGCTCCAAGCTTGCTTGGGAACTAAACACTAAGGGTTTCCCATCAGACTGATCACCTGACCAAAACATCTGCACTGTGCCCAAGGTCATGAAAACTGAGATAGGATTGGCCCTCATGGGCTGTTGCGCCACTGAGTTTTTTTGTTGTTGTTTTGTTTTTCGAATAATACATGAGACTTCGATGTACTGCCATATTGTAATTGATGTGCAATCTAACCAAATAGCACAATATTCCATTTGATTGCAGCTGATCATGCCTGAAGTTTGGCATTACTAAACAGGACAAATGTGCAAAGACTAAATCATCTGCTGTGATTAATTAATTAGCTTTTTGTCAGAGTATATAATTAAATGTATGAAACAAGGTCCTTTTGCACTAAGCAGTATTGATACAAATTATATCCCATTGTTGTCACTTTGATTTAGCAAAATATCTAATTTAAAAAGTGGCTATATTACAATTCTAATTTTAATTGTGAATTCTGTTGGATAATTTTAGAAAACAAGAGGATGTCTTTCAAACATTTAGTTTCATTTATGACAGATAATTTGTCAGTAATGTAAGGAAGAAGTGTTACCTATTTGCAGTAAAAATATAAGTTAAGGATTATGGGTTGCTTGCATTATGTAATAAATTTGCCATCAGGAAAAGTGCTGGTTTATTTTTAAAAGTTGATGAGATTATTGTAAATATATTCTATTTATTATATATATATATATATAGGCTTTCTAAGTTAGCTCAGTAAAAAAGTTGTAAAGCATTTGTTTACTTAATGGCTTTCGCTTGGTCATTGTTAACTTCTGTATGCATAATTTTTTTTATGATTTATTGTCTAAATGATTGGCTATAATTTCACTGGGTACTTGCATATTATCGCAGCCTCTGGGTGACATTATATGAAATGAAGCACCTGGTTGCCAACTTGCCAAGTTATTAATAGAGTTGGTAATTGTTGCAATAATATGTAAGTACCTCACTGCATTTTTTTTTTTCAAATCATCTTTACAGTGAAGTCATTACCTTGTATGTTGCTGTGCATGTGACTTTTATTTTTATGTGTATGAATTTTTATAAGTTTTGATACAAAAGAAGAATATCCTATAAGTGTTTTTCTCATCAAAATAACTTAGTTTTGAAATTTCCTTCGCATTACTTTTTAAAAATTTGTATGTCGTACAATTTTCTTTTGAGCTGTGTCATTTTTAAAAGTTGACATATACAAAAGGGTTAACTGTAGCTACTGTAAGTCTGTTTAAAAATAAATTAATTTTGCTATGGAAAATTTTTGTTAAAAAAAAAAGCAAGTTTTATTTATACATTTAAAATTCTTTAGTTTGGGAAATCACTTATTTTATAATCAGTAAAAAAATGTAACTATTATTCCGATACAAATAGCTGACAGGGCAAGTCACCTAATAAAATATGCCTGCATGGTGTCTGGCAGTGGTCTTCAAACTGTGTTCCGCAGAACCCTGGGATTCCACGAGCCTCAATAAACTTATAAATATGTATGCAAAATGGATTCACATTCTCTATGGAGTTTGTATAATTACAAGTATCTAAAGCTCATCCTATTCATTAAAATTGAAAATTTTATTTATGTATAAAAATTTTGTTGTGCAACACTTTTTTAACTTTTATTTTAATATAATAAAATAATATTAAAACATGTGTTTTTTATCTTTATAGAAAACGTGTGTACCTAAGGCCACTTTTTTCAATGCACAGAAACAGAGCCACTGGCCTCTTTAAAAATGTGAAACTGATATGCACTCATCATTATATTAACTGCCATCCAGTTGGAGTTAATATAAGTACTTAAAATAATAAATTCTGTGAAATAAACGGCTTTTAAAAAATTTTACAAATGGCCCTAGGTACGTTTTCATTTCCCTGAAAATTAGGTTTCACTCTGTAATCAACAGAAAACAAACATACACCCATGAATTTATTAAAAAGAAACAATATTAGCTAACACATTGGTTTATCGTGTAACTATTTAAATTGCGATGCACCAAATTATTAATGAATTACACATATTTTCATTCAACATTATAGTTTTAAAAAACTGGTTCCAATAGTGAGCTGCATACATTGCCGTTCTGAAGCACCAAGAGATTGTGGTTTGGATAATATTTCTGTTGTCAGTTTCATAAGTTTCTTCTTTATCATAAAGAAACTTATTTGAACATGCAATATTCTACAGAAATTTACACTATAGTATTCTTCTTTATCATCTATTATTTCTGTCACTTAAACATGTTCAGCTTTTTGTTTGTATTTTTGTTAAAACAAAAATCCCCCTTTTCAATAGTTTCCCTTACAGCTGCTATTGTAGAATATGCATCATTAGTGGAATTAGAATCTTCAATATCTGATAATCCTTCGGAAAGAAGCTGCCTTAATTTCAAACTCAGGTTTTTTCACAAGTTTTGTGTGTGTGTGTGGCTATTTTAATTGCATGTGTGTGTGATGTTTTTTATTTCTTCCTTTTCTGGAGTGTCAGTCAAGATTCTACATCTCCCTGGTTTTCAACCCCCTCTGTTAGATTTACTTCGAGAATTATGCTTATTAGAAATTTAGAATTATGTTTCTGTTTTTATAACTATAAAGAATTATTTTTTATTAAATGAATTCTTATGTTTGTATAAACAAAATAATAATCCTAAATAATAACAAGAGTGGTAGCAAACATTTTTTATAAATCAAGCATATTGAAAGTTTCAAAACAATATATACACTCCTCTCATTTAAATAATAAAAAAAAACTTGACTAAATCAAAATGGTTCAGATAATTAAGTCTATTTTCCTCTGTTTTATTATGAAAACTTTTAATAAAATAATAACAAAGAATATGAATTGCGCAAATGTACCTAGGGCCTTGAACCTAGGTATTAAGCAACTAAGTGGCCCCAGGTAAAAGACTAGGTAATTTCATGCAAAATGTCTTCTGCAGAAATACCCTCATATAGGGGGGGATTTATTTAAAATCTAATTCAGTACTTAACGTTACAAACAAAATTATGTGCTAGAATTCAAAGAAAAATATTTGACTAATCTTTGTACAACAATAAAAAGAGATGAGCTGTAAAATTTTACTTCAGATCATGTAAAAATGTTTTTCATTTATAACTTGCCACAGCTTTCTTTTGTAAAATTTCAAAATGAATGCCAACATAAGAATTGGTGTCACTCACCCAAATGAGTAATAACTAAATATTATTCAAATAAAATGGGGTAGCTTTAGGAACATGATAGCCCTAGGTACACAGGTCTCCCTTATATTTCCTACTAGAATATTCTAAAGTTTTTTTATACTCATTAGTTAGCACAATGTCTCAAAACAAAATAGTTTTCTAATGGAAAATGTACCTTTTAGATTTGTGAGGGAAAAACACCTGTATTGAAGGAGGAGAAACAACTTATTAACATAACTTATTCGATGTTAAAATCTAAATTTAAACAAGAACAGCTCCTAAAATTTAGGTTGCAAATTCATGCAAAATGCACAGTTTTTTTCTCTCGGGTCTAAATATTTTAATGCCATTCAGAACATTATGAGTAAGGGAAATATATTTCTTTATGTGAATGGCTACAAAAACAAATTAACCTTAAATATGTCATGCAATTGCATTTAATCCCAAAAGACCTAGAGCAACAATTTGTGTGAAAAAAAGCAAGCACATCCCAGTTACTAAATATAATTCATGAGTAGGTGACACTTGATCACAAATTAATATTATTAATGAGTAAATTATATTAAAAAATTAGATTAGAATTTTTCAATAATGTAATACTTTTTTAATTGCCTTTTACCTAAAATATCTATAACATATGTTAATCTGCTTTAAATATTATTTTGAGATGTATTCTGCTAAGTATGTATATGGAATGGAGTTCCACGATAATACTTTCTAGTTCGAGGGGTTTCCTGAGTTGAAAAAGTTTGAAGACCACTGGAATATGGTATTCATTTTGCTTATATGAAAACACTTCCTCTTAAGTTTCTAAATATGCACTGAGGATGTAGTTTTAAAATTATTTCTGCATGTTAAATTATCTAATATAAACTATAGAAGATTAAATGTAAAGGAATTTAAAGTTTTGTGAATATCAAAATTAATGTTGCATTAACTTTAACTTTTATGATGTATAATTTGTTTTAAAAAATTATTTTGTCACATGATCAAAAGTGTTATGAATACAAATATTGGTCATAATTATTATTTATCTCTTCTTTTTTTTTCAGAGTTGTCACCGAAAGTCGATATTGATCTTAATGAATCAACTTTATCCTTCATTTCCAGCCTAACTTGTAAGGATGATGATTCTGTCCTTTTACCTGAAGCAATGAATTCTGAGAGTTGCACCCAAATTGATGCTAATGACTTATTAAAAAGTGGATTAATAGACACCAGTCAAGATTTGTTCAACTTAAATTTTGACAAAACTGGTTTACTTTCTGAACAAACTGAAGGCATTATCAATACTTTGGCTACAATTGAGGCAGCCACAAGTTCAGCAGATTTATCCATGAATGACATTAACAATGTCACTACTTTCACTAATTTAGACCCTGTCTCAACTTTGGACTCTGTTTCAAATTTGGATGTTGTCACTAGTTTAGACAGTGTCACTAGTTTGGATAATATTGCTAATTTAGACAATGTTACTAGTTTGGACAGTGTAGCTAGTTTGGATAGCGTCTCTAGTTTGAATAATGTCTCTAGTTTGAATAATGTCTCTAGTTTGAATAATGTCATTAGTTTGAACAATGTCGTGCAATCATCTAATATTGTGCAATCACCTTTCATTACATCTGCTTCACCAATCAAAACTGTTGAATTATCATCAACAAAAAGTAATGTTGTTAATACAAACAAACCCGGTGGCACTCAATTGTTGATATTTCAAAAACCTAATAATATGTCAACAATGGTTTTTGGAACCAAGACGGTACCTTCAGTATCTGCATCCAATGTTGCTATAGTGCAGACGTCAACTGGAGTCTCAGCTGGTACCAAGTATTTAACTTTACCGGCTTTAAATACATCTAGTAATTTAATAAGTACTGTAACGCCATCTGCCTCTGGGAAAACAAATGATGTCAAGATCTTATTAAGCCAAGTTCCAACTTCAACACCAACATTTGTCACTGCAAAACCAGTTTCAGTAAGTGCCACTACCACAAGCTCATCACTTCAGGCTCCTCTGAAACGAGCAGTGACACCATCCTCTAGTGGACAGATGGTTACTAAAGTTATCATAACAAATAATGCTACCTCTAATCCATCTTTAATTACACCTGTTCCCGTTTCTACTGTTTCCACTTCCTCCATTCAGAGTGGTCAACCACAATCGATTCTACTTACTAGTCCTAATAAAACGTTCACTTTATCAAGAAATAATGTTTTCAACTTAAATAATTCACATCAGATATTAAGGCCTATACTTGGTACTCCAGCCAAGCAAGTGAGTTTATCTTATTTTAAATTTACTTTTTCTTTCATTCTGTTTAAGGGCTTTAAGTACCTATAAGTTGAGCTTCTCTGATGAAATGAGTAACATTTATTTACAAAAAATAATGTTAATGAACAACTGGCAAACACAAATTCATTGCTTGCTTTATTTCAATGCTTGTAGTTTGTACAGAAATGCTACCAGCTAAAAGATTTTAATATTCTGGTAAAATACTCCAACTATTCATTATCTACAGAAATAAAATATTAAAAAGTAGTGATAGCAGTAAGTAGTGGAATTTAGTTTAACAAAAAAGAGTACTTATGTATTATACTGTCAAATCAAAAGGGCTACCAAATTCCCTAAGCTGCTGCCAATAATTGGAAAACAATTCCCACACGTTAAAACATTTATAATCTTGTTTGCATATACTCGAGTATAATAATGTTTTAATAGGTTGTTTTTGCGAAGCCCAGTGGCTGAGTGGTAGTATATCTATTGCGCTTCCACACCACGGGTCCGGGTTTTAAATCCCGGGCTGGGCAAGGTCGACTCAGCCTTTCATCCCTTCAGTGGGTCAATGAATGAGTACCTAGCTTGCGTGGGAACTTAACACTGGGGGTTTCATGCCAGACTGATCACCTGGCTGGGACATCTGCTTATGCACCTCAGGGCCCAAGGTTACAAACTGAGATAGGCCTTGGTTGTCATGGGCTGTTGCACCACTGAGTTCAGTTCAGTTATAATGTTCCTGCACATACTCAAATCTAACATTGTTTATCATTTGTATTGTTTGTATTAATATAAAGGGGGGAAAAGATCCATACCAGCTTCTATGCCTTAAAGGAGTTTTTCCTCATCCTCAGCTTTCCAACCTCAAATTTATCAATTCATCTCTTATAGAGAAAGGCTAATGCCCTCCGTTCTCCTTCCCTTGGAAACCATTGCAACTATATACCCAAAAGGTACTTGGCTCCATATATACCTAGATAGTTTCACCAAGGTTGACTGCTGTGCCGAATCTGGTTTTTATTGAAGAAATCTTATTGAGGGCTCTTGTACAGCTGGCTTGGGTGCCACAAACATTGATGCAGAAATAAAGGTTAGACAAGCAATATATTTTGCCCATATAACCTCCTCATACAGACATGCTGTTTTTCATGTGGATTCACAGTCAGTGATTCTTGCTGTCTGCTTCTTCCAAAATTGTGATTCAGTAAGGGTACAAGAGGCAAAACAAAAAGTTTACAAACTTGACTGTGCTGATGGGACAATCATCTTCCAGTGAATCCCTATCCACTGCAACATCCCAAGCAATGAAAGAGCAGATGCTCTGGCTAATCTAGAATTTAATGTGGACCTGACTATAGGGTTGCTATAGATTAGTGGTCAAGGTAACAGACTTCTGGCGTCATGAGTTCAAGCCTAGTGCCTGTGTAAGGGAGCGATGCACGTTAAATCTATCGAGAGCTTAAATGTCCTCCCTTCGGTGTGGTAGTTAGGAAAAGGGGGGCCAGCTCAGGTATCATCCTCGTCACTTGACCATGACTCAAAATTATGAGGTCTGTTGCCAAAAGCCTTCATGTAGCTGAACAGTGCAACATTATTATTCGCTCACTTGACCTGACTATCTTCAAGAACACCTTCACAAAATCGGTGTAAATGAAAATCCTGACTGTCCTCAGTAGTTGAATGGAAAGATTATAAATTTTAAACACCTAACTGATATTGGTTCTCGTATATTTAGAAACATATAAATAGAAACAGTTATGTTCAACTGACTAGTCAGAGTTCCTTAAAATTTAAAAAAAAAGTATCTGGGTATTTGATGTAATTTGAATTAAAAATTAATTTGGCAATTGTATATTACTAACAACCATCAAATTTCAGTGTTGAGTTTTTAGTGGCAAGGTTCATTTTGCCCATGTGCATAAAACAAGTTAATGTGTATTTAAGGAGTATTAATTTTCGAAGTAATAACTTCTATTGGTGTGATTTGTTGGAGAGTGAACTTGTATGAGGGTCACGCTCGGGAATGAAACGCTCATTTGGCTTTTTTCACCTTCATTCGGACATACATACCCCTAAATAAGAAAGAAGGAACATCCCCCCCCCACCACCAATATGCCGTAAAAGTAAAGTTCCTAGCTTCAATCTAAGTGGGGCTGCCACCTCTTTCTACTTAAATGAATGCAGGATTCTTTTTAATCCTAGTTAAAACATGAAAATGAAACTTCATATTTTTAAACAAGTAATGTAAAAAAAAATTAAGTCAATTTCTACTTAGATCAAAGAAAAATTTTATTTTAGCTACTTTTTATTAAATAGTTACAATTAATATAAATATGTATATACATATGACAGAATCACAACATTAATTGGTAATTAATTTTTATTAACTATCACTAAAGTATTGTATTGTTATCTCCAAAACAATCATGTACATAAAATTTCAGTTCAATTGAATGCTTTAAAACGAGAGAAAAAACCTTTTCAAGTTTGAACACAAGTCGCTAAAGAGGAAACCAACATGGCTGTATCTGTAATTCTTTAAGTAATTAGTTTCAGTCAAAATTAATTATAATTAAAGTATCATATTTTTACCCAAAACAATAGTGTATGGATAATTTCAGCTCAAATGAGCGCTTTAAAATGTGAGAAAAGAACTTTTTCAAGTTTTTTGACACAAGTCGCCAAAAGGGATGCTAAAAATGATGCCAATGTGGCTGTATTTGTAATTCTTTGAATAATTAGTTTTAATCAACTAATTTTTATTAATTATAATTAAATTAGTGTATTGTCATCCAAAATAATTGTGTATATAAAATTTCAGCTCAATTGATTGCTTTAAAATGTATTTTATTAACAATTGAAAATTCCACCAAGATAAATATATAGAGAGTTTAAGCTAATTGTGTGTAGGAATTGAAAAATAGGCTTAGAGAGAAAGAGAAATCCTACAGTAAAATTAAACATAAAATATAGAAAAAGGACAAATTTTTATAGAACACTAAGAAAATAGTAAAATTATCATTAGCAATATTGCAGTGATCTTAAGAATAAAAATCTATTTTTGTAAGCGAATCAGAATAGCAATGAACAAATAGTTCTATTAATCACATTACTTAAATATACTTTGAGTCTAAAAAAAATTTAAAATAACAAAATTAAGTATATAGGTATTAAGAAAAAGTTACATTAAATAATTTAAATACAAGAAAACAAAATATAATTGACTTTCCTTGCAGCAGCACCAGATATATTTGTACAAAACTGCCATGCAATGGCAAAAAAGCTAGTATAAGCCAGAGATTAGGTGGTATAAATCTTCTGATTAAATCCATTTTTAAAGGTTTTGACCTAGATTCCTCTCTTCCCTATCAACTATCTGTGTTACTATCACTTTTCTTAAATTAATTCATAGGTAGAATTGAATATTGTTAAATTACAACCAAAGTTCACAAAGACGAATCGTGTCTTCTGATCAAATTACCTATGATTTTAAGTGGAAATTTTAAATTGGATTTTTCAAAAGACAAATCAAAACCTTTAGCTGATTTTTTTAAAATCAAAATTCAGTTTAATTCTGTCAAATGATCCAAAGGAAGCACGAGGAAGTAGGTAACAACGCTTGCCGGATTTTTTTTATAGATATTTAAATAAAATTTTGAATCTATAGGATTTATAACCTATATTTTGTTTCCTTCTTAGAATACAATTCCCAAATATGATTCTATATTTTGCACAAAAATATTACTTTATGACTACAGACATGAATAAATAATTTTATAGGACAATACTAATATCCCTTTGTCTTTTATTCACCAGACTAATCCCTGAACTAACATTACAAAATTTGATGTTATCACTTTTATCGTGTGGCCATAAGCACACACACTTTTTTTATTTGTTAAATCTTGGATGAAATATTGTGTAGCATCTTACAATCTCTCATTTGTTTTTCTATATAAAAATTATAAAAAAAAAAACATTTTGAAACATAAATCATTCAGAGAAACTTAAGTGGAAAAAAATCCTTATATCTACAGTATATAATTGATGATAAATTAGAACACATTACTTTTAGAAAGTGTTGTTTTGGATTAATTACTTTATGCTGAGATGTATTAAAGCACCAATAATGTTGGGATTTAGTGTTATTGAATATTTCTCTGCAGACAATATTGTATCCTCAGAGACTATGTCTTCAGACCAACAGAAGGTGTATCTCTGCCCTTATTTCCATGTACTCATGGGTTTATATTGAATCGTTCTTAGAAAAACTTAATTGTTTGCAATTTACTTTTTCTTTCACATGTTTTATCAAGTTCGCAGTTTTTCATTTTTCAAGCTTTGACGCTTATTTTGGAACTAAATTATATTAATGATCATGTAATACACACCTTTTTTGAAGAGTGAATTTCACATTACTGCTTTATGCTGATGGTTTTGCTGCCAGTGTTTTTCCATGTGTATTTTAGGATATCAAAGTAATCATGGGGAAAAGGCAAATCCAATGGTTTTGCTGTATAAGTTCAAAATGGGTTGTAAAGCAGCCGAAACTGTTTGAAATGGCAACCAAGCATCCAACAGGGAATATATAGCCCAAAATTGGTTTCAAAACTTATGTAAGGGAGACAAACTTTGAAGATGAGGAGGGTCATGAACATCCTTCTGCTTTCAATGACAATCAGTTTAGGGCTGTTAGAGAAGCAGGCACATACAAATAACTTGAGAGGTTGCAGAAGAATTAAATGTTGACCATTCAACGGTTGTTCGACATTTGCATCGAATAGGAAGATGAAATAATGATGCTTTAGAAATAGATGCCTCACATTTTGAACAAATACTTCACCAATACAAACTGTGCTCTGGTTTTTTTTCTTTCAACAGGCATGTTTCATTTCCTGATCATGTGATATATATTGAAAAACAGATTCCATATAATAACAGATGGTGTTCCACATATAATGGCTGACCAGTGATGAAATACTTTCCAAATATGTAACTGCATTGGAAGATTATGGTTACTGTTCAGTGGTTGACAAGTGAAATTATTTGCTACAATTTCTTGAATCTTGGCAAAACCATCACATCAGATAAATATTGCTAGGAACTTCACAAAATACTCTTAAAATTGCAAAATTTATGCCCAACATTGGTTGATTGAAAATTACCCTTCTACATTATATGCCCAATGGCACAGAAATTGAACAATGTGTGTAACAAAGTTCTATCTCTCACTAACCAATAACTGATTTTTCAAGCATCTTGGCAACCTTCTGTAAAAGAAGGTCTTTAACAAGACATCTGCAACTCAAAATATCTTTGAAAACTTAATTTGTTCTAAAACTCTAGAATTTTGTGTTGCTAGAATAAATACACTTGTTTCTTGTTTGCAGGGATGCATAGATTCTATTGATTCCTATATTAATTAACAAACTTTATTCTAAGCTGAGATGTACTGCTGTAAAGTTGATTGTTAAATACACAATTATATATATTTATATTTTTACACCAACACAATAGATTTATTCATTCTTGCAGATTAATATGTATGTGTGTCATGCATTATTTATTTTCTAATTTTCATATTGAGTTTTATAATAAATATTAGGCAAGTTATATATGTAGAATTACACATTGTATATGACTTTTACTGTGCATTGTACATCCATTAAAAACATATTTTATATGTAATTTTAAAAAATAATTTCATATTCAGTGTGTTTAATTTTTCCCCAGTACGTTTTGTCTCCTGTGCGAGCATATCAGAAACCTGTTGGATTCCCTGCTACTACTTACTCAAAATCACCTAGAAGGATAGCACCAGCTACAAATTCTACTGCTTCCAATGTTAATACTGCTCCTAAATTGGCTACAATTATGTGTCCTTCAACTGTAACAACACTTTCAACTGCTAAAACATCAGTTTCACAATCTCCAACTAAAGTTATCTTAAAACCTGTATCACAAGTAAGTATTCTGTTGTAATTTTCTTAATTCTCTGGATCAGGGGCATCAAACTCAAGGTTCAGCCAGAATATTGGCACACAATAATATGTAATAAAATATCAAAATTTCTCTTGAAATAGGAAAGATAGTAGCAGTGAAGAGATATCAAGTGTTAGGACATAAACATTAAATTTTGCTTGTTCTTTTGAGAAAATTTTGTATTGTCATCAAATTTTTATGCAAAGGAATGAATACCTTATATCTTTAAGTTTAATAGTATGAGAATGTATGTGATGTGTCTAAAATTTAAGTCAAAGTGAAGTGAAGGCAAAATTTTGAAAAAAAAAATTCTGTGTATTATACAATCATGTGTCTGTTTAATAAAGTCACCAAATCCTGAAAAATATATGTTACGGGGAAGATTCGTTAAATAGAGATTCAATTTTCTAGTTTCCTAGAAAAGTTCGTAAAATGGAGGTCCAGTTAATATATTTTTGACTGTTTAAAAAACTTCTGTTCTGTTATCAATATGATGAATCTAAAAACTGTGAAATATAATAAATTCAATCTAGAAAACTTGAAGTATATTCCAATTGTCGCTACTTTTGATTTTAGGTGTCTTGATATTAGAAATCACAAGACTAGAAATTCATTGAACATATTACTAAAAAAGTTATTTAAACTTTATAGAATATTTCTTTACTGAGTGAAAAAATATATATTAGATAGGATTTGCATTTTGCCAGGTAAGTAAGGCTTACTTTTCCCAAAGACCATTGTGGGAGTTGAGATTAGAAGCTTTGTTCAGGATGTTTAAAAAAAAGATACTTTTTAACTTGTGAAAAAATATAACTTAGAAAGAGTGATGGATAGAAAGGTGAAATAAACAAAAATATGTGTCAAAGTATATCCTGAGGTGTACCATTTTAAACTTATTCTTATATAAAATTTTGATTTATCTTTTTATTATTTCAAAACATTAGGGTTTTTTTTTTCAGACTCTTTTAAAGCCATTAGTAAGTACAAGTACAACATCTAGTACTGTAGTAAGTGTGTCAGGCTCTTCTGTTACAACTACAGTTCAACAGTCTGTTCAGCCTTCATCATCTGGAACTACACAGCCTGTCCAAGTTCCTGGAAGCAAGTTTCACTATGTTAGATTAGTGAGTGCACCTACAACATCAACCACAACAACAACAGGTTTATTATTATTTTTCCCTTAAAATTATGTTTTTATCATTATTAATTATTTTAAACATTTTCCAACTCCTTCCCTCTTACTGCAAATGTGCACTTCAAAAGATAAAAGTTTTAATATATTTAATTTCTATAAGGAAATGACTAATTTTAAAAGTAAATTATTGCTATGTTCTATTATGCTGCTTTAATTATTACTAGACACATGCTAATGTGTAAATATAATGAGTTAAATTTATCTTTAAATTTAATATTGATTTGTCTTTTTTTTTTAATTATTTTCAATTTAGTTTTGAATTATTTTGGAATATTAAGGTTTCTTCATATTAAAGTTTCCTCCCTGGTTGCATTTCTTTAAATTTGTACAATTTATACAAATGAAAGATACATTTCAATAGCATTTTTCCTTTTAGCTTAAATACATAAATTTAATTTCATAAAGTAAACATATTTTTGTGTAATATGTTTGTTACTTTTTAATTATATTTCATCATTTTCTTATTAGGGAATAGATTCCTTAATGTTCTATTATGTAGTTCAATGGTACTTAACATTTCTCACATGTGACCAAATAAAAAAAATTTTCATTATTCACGAATCGGCTTTATTTTTAAAACATTAATCGAGTAAATAATACACCTATAACAAAATCAACATTATGAAGTTCTAATCTTAGAATATAAATAAAATTAATTTAGATTTTCAAAAAAGATTTGTGGAGCATTCATTAAGTTATCCATATTTGACTTTATGAAGTCCTCTGGTTGTAATTTATATAAAGTTACCAAATATTTTCCAATTAGAAAAGAATATCAGAATCACAAAAATAACATAATTTAATTCTCTTCATTTGGGTATGGTAGCTTAACCCTCTCACTGCACAACCTGTGATTTCCATGAGTAATGTAGGTGTAGAAAAATTTGCGCAACTCGCGATTTCTACATGCGACGTAGATGTAGAAAAACTTGGGCAACCCGCCATTTCTGTGGGTGTGCATTTTTTCTTACTATTTATCTTTGCAACCCTTTCTGTTCCTGTTTTTGTTTTCATTTATGTTTTTAAGTTCAAATTTTTATGATCTAATTGTATATTTTAAAATAAATATTTTTTAACTTTGAAATGTAGATTTGAAATATATGAAATGAAACCATGCACAATTTTTGAATCTACTTTAATAAAGTAACTACGCAGTAGGAGGGTTAATGTCATGGTTGAGAATTTGTGATTATCGTTTCTATTGAGTTGTGTGCTTGAGTCTCGCTGCCACTAAAGACCCGTTGTGGTAGATGCATATTAAATCTTTATTAATGATCTGTTGATCTTTGCGTGAGTGTTATATTTAACCACCAACTTACCTTTGTACAGCTATGGCGTGCGCATGTTACTACTGGGGCTTTAAAGAATCCCTGCTCATGCCTGTCATTAACTGCTTTTATTCTTGTACTTTTATGACCTGCAAGAGAAAGAATTGCAACCATCTACATCCTTTTTAGCAAGAATAGTTTTTTTAGCCTTTTTGCTGTTGATGACCTTTCTAACTGATACATAGAGAAGGTTGTTTTCCATTACTGCAATTTGTATACATCTCCAGTAGATTTGAGTGTTGTTGGAGCATTCTCAGCTTTGACAGTCTTTTCTTGAAATGATGAATTTGATTGAAGCATATGTCTGCTGCGGCGCCTTCTTCTGCAGATCACAAAGAACAGGAATAAAAGCCCTTAACAACTAACCCAAATAGGAATTTCTTTCGTCTCAGTTGTCAAAGGCATACACGGCATAGCTGTGCACCAGTAGGTCAGTGGTTCAACACCCCTGTGAAGGTCAACAGCTTGTCGCCAAAATGGTGAGTTAGGAATCGAATACTAGATGTACTATACTGGTTGATTATGCATTCATTCCACAGAGAGGTTAACTAAGACATTCTCAATAATTCACAACTGATGATTCAAAACAGCAACAACGCATGCACAACTAGAACACCCCCCCCGACGCTGAAACCTACTGGAGATGTATTACAATTATAGTAATCGGCTGGAAAAACAGCTTTCTTCCCTAGGAAAGGGGTATGCAGTGGCACCTCCTTCTGCAAGTCATAAACAACAAAGGACAGGAATAAAAACCCTTAACGACTGACTCAAATAGGAATTTCTTTCGTATCAGTTGTCTAAAAGCATGCATGGCGTAGCTGCAGACTAGTAGGTCGGTGGTTCAAATAAACACCCCTGCCAAGGTCAACGGCACATCGCTGAATATCATAGCCATTTGTGTTACTGATCATAATTTATTGGAAATCTATAAAGTGCATATCAATTAGTACTGCTAGCCATCTAGTATTGAATGTCTGAGTCACTGTTTCATTGTGGGTTGTTGATGCCCACCTTAGAATGAGAAGATGATTCCATGCACATGTTAGATGACTGGGATGAGAAAGAATCCCTATTCAGGACAGTTACTTATTGCTTTTATTTATTGTTTTCAACAAGTTAAGAAGGGGTTGCAACAAATCTGTTAATGCTCAAAGTCGTCACTTTTGAGTGGGGTGCTGTCCTTTTCACTTGACTGTGATAAAAAAAATTATGAAATTTGTCACCAATAGCCTTCTTGAAGCTACAGAATGTAACATTAATAGACATTCATTCTTAATTCCAAAGTTTTCTAGCTGTAATAAGAATTATTATGTTTCTTTTTCCCTTGTATTTCATTATAACACTTAATTGACAAATAACCAATTTAAAAAAAATTCTGAATTTAGATTGTATAAATTTTGTGTTTCTAATTAATATAGGGAGGAAAGAGACTACAGTATTGCCTGTCTGCAGTACTACTCCACTTGCCACAAGTGTAATTTCTGTTACAACTCCTTCTGTAACAGCATCTGTATCGCAAATTCGTCCTACTGTTCCCATTGCCCCAGCTAAATTGGTTAGTATAGCTCCAAAAACATCCATTGCTGACGTGGTTAGTATAGCTACTTAGTATACTAATTGGTGTTGTGTACTGGCTTTTATTATTTCTCGAGCTTTTTTTTGGTTTGCATGTTAATTGCTTGTATATTGCTTGCATATTTATTAAATTTTAAACAGGAAATAGAAATCTCTGTATATTAATATGTTTTTAATGATTGAATTATAGTTATAACTATTTATGAAATCTTTTATTTTTATGTATTTTTTTTCAATGAAATTTTTATGTAAAGAATTGTAGCTTATTTGTCTTGTACATGCTACATCATTACTTCAGAAAAATAAAAAGTAGACCACTTTTAGCATTGTTTGTTAATTGCATTAAAACTTATGCAAATTGAATAGTTTTTTAAAAGCTTATATGCATGTATTATTATTATTGAGGTTGAAATTCGTTTATGTGATTTTATCTTGAAGGATAAGAAGCTAATTTTTGACCTATAAGTTTTAAAATGGATTCATAGATTGCATAACTTTGATACTTAATTCATCGGAATCTAATGCATTAAGAAAATCATATATAGAAATAACATTATTTAACTTCAATACATATATAAATAATTTCATGCGATTTTCAATTATATTAATTTTTTAAAAAAAGTTATGCTTGAAATGAAATCAAATACTGTATTTAAAATGGTGCTTACACTTGTTTAAGTGATATCGTTGTCCGTTCACCAAATTATCATCTAATGTTGCTATATATATATAATCAAATGAACAAATTAAAGAAGTAACTTTTTAATTTTTATTTGTCCCTCCTCCCCAAGTACATCATGCATGCATTTTGTTTGTTTTCTGCATATGATATAATTTTATGTTAAATTGCAATTTCTCTAGAATTCAACATGGGAACTCTGTTGTTTATTTGCTCATTTTTTGTAGGTAACTGCAAAGCAAGTAGCACCCAAGTTTTTAATACCTGCAGTATCAGGTTCACAGATACGGGGGACTACTTCTGTCACATCGACACAATTGGGACAATTACCTGCTGGGACATTTATACCTGTTGGTGGAAACTCTTCAAGCTATGTCATGGTACCAGCTCAGTATGTTACACAGGTATCACACTTAAATCTGCTAGTTTTTAATTGATATAGATGTAGAATAGGTATAAATTAATCATATACATAAGTAATTACATTAGTTATGAAGTTAATTTTAAGTTTCTCCTTTTGTATGCAATTTTATTTCTTAGAAGTTTTTAAACAATTTGTGTATGTATTAAACTTAAAATAAAGATTTTAAAATTGGCAGAAACATGTTTAAATTGGAAATTATACTTTTTTCATTACATAAATTACAAAACAAAATTATTTAAGAAGTTTGAGCTGTCTTAAAAGTTGGTACATTTTCAATAAAATCTACTAAGTGGTGTATTATGATACAGTTTATGTTAAAATATCAAAATTATTTTATATAAAACATAGTTGTATGAGGAATGACAACCTGAGAGTGATGCCAGTGTTATATACCTTGAGCAATTATGTAGAAGGTTTTGTTTATATAAAGAACATGTTGTTAAAAATTCTATCTAATTTTTTTTTGGGGGGGGTATTCCTTATAAGCAAGATAGATTTATACTCCTTCATTAAATTGGGAAATATTTCTGTATGTTGTTTGTTTACAAATTGAAATCAATCTTTTAAAATTTTTGAGAGGTTATTCACTGCAAAAATGTTCCTTTTGGTGTAATATATTCTCCCCCCATCATATCACTGTTGAATAACAAAAAAAGGTGGGGTGCAATTTTTTTTTGGCTAGGTTAATATTTAACCCTCTTTTCAGACATGGAAAAGTTTTAAGTTTTTTTTCTAAAAATATCTATTAGTTACTATCCCAAAATATTAAACTTCATCAAAAGTAGAGTAGGATGAGGAAAAATGATTGCTGTTTTTATGATTAATATTTATGTGGAATGAAATATTGTTCTCTGCAGTAAAAAGTATTTCTTTCTTTTAATGAGTTATCTCCATAATTTTGAATTGGTCATTTTTAATATTGAAGATGTATTTGATACTAAGTTCTTATGTGTTTATACAATTAACAAGTTTATCACAATTACTGAAATTAAAATGAGTATATAACTGAAATTTGAGAGGAACAATTAGGGCAATTGAAAATTACGTTCACATATCCACGGAGGGGGGAAAAAACATTGCAATTGTCATTTAGAGTTTTAATTTATCTGGCTATGTGTGATTTGCAGATTTAATTATTATGTAACATTTTGTCAATGAAGAATGTTTTTAAAAAATTTGTATTTAATTTTAAAAACTAAAAAAACAATTTTTGCTTACCAAAAATTCCCCCAAAAAAATGACATGTTTTCTAGTAAAAATCATGTGTTGATATGCCATTCTGTTTATTTTTATAATTTCTAAAAAGGGAACAAAATTTTTGATCAATCCTGTTCAAACTATTTCAATTTAGATAATTGAACAAGAAAATTATTTGGAATATGGAAAATACTTTGAGGTTTTACCTCGTTAAGTATTAGTTAATATAAAATATGTGTGTAAATACCAGGTGTATGCAAATGAAATGAGATGATTGTTTAAAAAAACACAATAAATTTGCGAAAACTGTTAATATTTCTTTATTTGAAATAATATCCATCGCTAGCTACACATTTTTTCCATCTTTGGGGGAATTTGTGAATACCACACCAAAAAAATGATCAGTCTTTTGAGGCCAGCCAGTCATCAAGCAAAGATTTGACGTTTTCATAAGAAGTGAAGCGCTGGTCAACCAATGTGTGTTCCGATGATGCAAATAGGTGGTAATCGGAAGGGGCCAAGTCTGGTGAATAAGCTGCATGCGCTAAAGGCTCCCAGCCGAGCTCCTTAACGATGTCGTTGGTTGGCTTAGCACGGTGGCTAGGTGCGTCGTCGTCAAGGAAAATCACTTTGTGTTGCCGTTTCTTATATTGCTCGCATTTTTCGAGTATAGCATTGTTCAAATTAAGTAATTGTTGCTTGTAGCGATCAGTATTAACGGTTTTGTTGAGTTTGAGAAGCTCATAATAGATTGGCTCCTCCTGATCCCAGAAAATGCACTGCATTGTCTTGCGGTCGATTTGGACGGCTGTCCGGGGTCAACATATGATCGATTACGGTTGGGATTCTCAAAATAAATCCATTTTTCATCACCAGTCACAATACGATGGAAATATGACTTGCGCTTGTAGCGGGAAAGCAACATTTTGCACATGATTTTTCTGTTTTCCTGTTGACAGTCAGTTAGCTCGTGTGGTGCCCATCTACCGACCTTTATTATCTTGCCCATTGCTTTGAGACTATGGGAAACAGTGCTCTGGTCAACATTCAATTGTTCTGCAAGATTTTCTTGCATTTGGCCATCATCTTCATCGAGTAATGCTTGCGATTCAGCATCTTCACATTTTTGTGATGGTCTGCCACGCTTCTCGTTTCTCACATCGAAAACACCATTTTGAAACTTTTCAAACCACCTGTAGCACTGCACATGTCTCAGAGCATTGCCACTGTATGTGTTTTCCTATCTTAAGTTCTACACTTCTAACATTAAAGTGTGAAAACTAACTAACTAGTAGAGCTATGAACAGTAAATCCTAAAATTAAATAATGGATGTGGAGGACTTTTTCATGAAAGATGAGAATTTCTTAAACAACATGTTTATTGAAGATGATGCAAAAAGATGAAATTTACAGTGTTATTTTAAAAATAAAAAAAAAGTTGAATACACTCTAACTGAGCACCTTGCTCAAAAACATTTTACGGTATGGAGTCAGCTACTTGCTGAGAAACACCCAACTGCTACTGACTATGCAACAGTAGCGATCAGTATTTATACATTAATATGATTAGCATATTGTATTACTTCCACAATAAGCAATACAAACTATTAAAAAACTCCCGAGTGGCCAGATGGAACTGTGACGTCACAAGCGGCGACCAGATCTTTAATGCACAGCTGCCTTCAGCCAAAGCTGTTTCTCAACTCCACTCGTTTCTCGGGTTTGTTTACATTTTGTAAATGGCGGCACATTTTGAAACACCCACATCACTTGCTGTTTATATATAAGTAATACTATATTCCTGGATTACTGACAACATTGTGATGTCATGTAAGTTATCCACAACTTGTCAAACTATGCTTAGAATTTAGCCATGACATACAACAGTATGCTTCTTCAAGCATTTGATGCGATTCAGCAGCATTTTTCTTCAGATGGAAACAAAAAATTAATGCTGTCCGCAAATCGTGGTCGGAAGGCATAAAATTCAACATTTTCAGCACAGTAAAAGAAATACAATGCATGCTGAAACTTGTCATGAGTATCAAAGGTCAAACTATAAAAAAAATCATGCGTCACTGTTTTGTATTTATTGTTTGCATATATGCATGGCGACATTTGTTAGCAATCGTCTCATTTGATATGCATAACCTGGTATATTTTGAAATTCAAATTTCATGTTTTAACAAAACTGTAATTTTTTGCAATATTACTAAGACATACAGTTCACACCATATAGTTATTTTTTGATTTTGTTATATATTTTGCCTATCATAATTTTCTAAAAATATGTTTATGTTAAATAAAATGAGTTGCTTATAATTCTTTGGTAATTTTTAATAAATTTAAATTAATTTTAAAAAAGATTTTATGTATATAAATATTATTGTTAATATTTTTCCTCACATATATGGTTGCGGCAGCCTAATTGTCAAGGTGACGGACTTGTGTATGGCATATCCTAAGTTCGACTCTAGTGCCGCTGAAGATCCACTGTATAGAGGGGGGGTCATCTGAGATGTCACTTGACATGGTTCAACATTACATCACCAATAGCCCTTGTGCAGCTTTCTAGTGCAACATAAATAAACTCTTTCTGTATTTGTGAAAGTGCTTATATATAGTGCACCAATTGTCAATGGGCTTTTCAATATGTTAGTTTTATAAAACTTTCTAGCTTCTTCTATATTACTGGTGTAATTTTTTAATTTGCAAAAAAAAAAATGGGTAAACATGCTATATTAAAAATTCTTATCTAGTGTTGTATGTAATTATTTGAATTGTATTATAGTATAAGAAATTCTTCAGACCTTTCTGTTTTTTTTTAAATGTAGTTTTTTTATATTAAAAATATACTGTTTATTTTTGTATGTAATAAAATTAAAGTATCTTTTCTATTTATTGTTTATCTTTCCAAAAAATGTCTTTTTATTTTGTAGCTTCAACAACCAACTACTACTCCTGGAGCTGGAACACAAGTGTTAAATATTTTACCAGCTCCGTCTACTCCTAATTCATCAACATTGGGGTCACAGTCTGCTTTTATTTCTCTCTCCTCCAACCCACCTAACAATTTCCGCCCTTCATCTGCTCCAGCTACTCATCCACCAGCTCATCATTCTCCTAGGTAAATTAGAAATTTGATTTTATAACTCAGATTCAGAAATGAAGCATATTTTTCAAAGCTTTTATTTTTCTCAGAAATTCTAAATGCTTACATAATTATTGGGATTCAATTCAGTTAAGAATTTGACTTTATTTCTCAAATGGCTTCCTCAATCTCACAACAATGTATGCCTCATTTTATTGGCGCTTTTTCATGGAATGTTTTAGCTGCAGCAATTGCCACACATGCAGTTTATTCATTTTTGTTGCACTATTCAAACATGTAGAATCTTTTTTATAGTTAGTTAGTTACTGATTTGTGTGGTATGATCACAGAGAGAGAGACAACTTCTTTTCCAATAAAAAGTCATTAGACTTGTTTTTTTTTTACATCTAATGGCAATTTAATGCTCGTAATTATCTAAAAGACTTTTTTTTACAAAACTTACAGTCTTTGCAGTGTCTTATTCAATGTGTTTCTGATTTTAGATCAGATAATGTTTTATTTTGTTTGAAAATAAAGTGTTAATCACTCAGTATTTACTTTTACAGCAGTTTGTGATATTTTTTTTAACTTTCTTGTTTTAGGCCTGCTTCTTGTCTCATCCCCATCAAAATAAATATAAAAAATCTAACTATCTGTAAGATTTTAATATTACATAAATAACATTTTCCTTAAATCCCCCAATGAAATTGGAAACAAAGATGGACTGTGATGTCATGTGAAGGAATATGTGCTATAGCCTTTTGAAGTTGAGCAATAATCTTCTTTTGCAGAAGGGGGACAGAAGAAACTTATGCTGATTGTGTAATTAAAAATTTGTTTAAAAAAAACTTTAATATATTTTTTAAGTCCAAATGTGGGTCCTTTTTATGTTCTGAATTAGTATTGCATCATTTGAATTGATAGATGTATTTAAAAATTTAACCAGTTAACGTTACCAAAGCAAAGTTAGTCATTTTTTATTCATATTTTTTAGATAGTGGTAGATTGTAATCCTGCAACATTTTTTTTGAAAACTAGGCTGCAAAATTTACCAAAAAATACATCAACATTGAATTTTCTATAGAAAAATCCTAAAATAAATTGCGAAAAAAGGGCTTCAAAGTGGTTATAGTCATCGCCTTTAATTCCGTCATGCCAAATTTCGTACATCTAGGGCTTCTCTTGAATTTGTACTATGCTGTTCAAGCGCTCACAAAACTCTCCCTTTACTTAAGGTGCCTGACTAGTGTAAAATCATCAATTTTGATGAACATGACAAAAAAAATTTTATTTGATATTTTTAATATTTGAATTTTCTTCTTTCTAAAAATACCTTACTTTTGCTTGTACTCCAATTATTTACGAAGTTATAGCAGTTTTTATGTCAAGTGAGAACAACAAAAACGAACCGGAAGTTAGAAATCGAAACCGGAAGTACTTTGAATTTGAAAGATTTTTACTCTTTTTTGGAATTTTATTGAATTTATTGATAAAATATTAATTTTGGTAACATTAAAACTGAATATGGTGATTTTTTTTTAAAAATTATTTAATAGTTTTAGTAAAATTTGGCAACAACTTTACAGGTTTGTTGTCATTTTTCGATTTGTTTATGTTCTAGCTACTCGATTCTTTGCTCCTCGTTTAATTTATTATTTTGATATATTTTATGAAAAAACTGTCTTTCTTAAGACAAAATATTGATTAATTATGGCTAAATCAAGATCTGGGAGGTCTAAGAAGCGCTGATTTACTGGAAATCGTTATACCATTCGTGCCACTATTAATGAGAATGATGAAACATCTGAGCTCAATTCTACTGAATCCGCTAGTGCCAAAAAGTTGGAATCAAGCCATACAAGTTTGGAAATTTTCTCAGAAAGATTGTTTGAAACTTCTAAAAACAATAGAATTGTCAGCTGGACAACTTTGATTTCATTTTTTGCCATAGTTTGTTGTCCTGATTGCTATTCTCAGGGCTTGGAACGTATAGAAGACTCTGTCAGTGGATTATGCTCACATATGAACCTAAAGTGCAAAAACTGCTCCTTCTTTAAAAGTTTCCCTACGACAGAGAAGATGAAAGGTTCTTGTCTTATAAACTCTTCAATTGTTTTGGGGCTAAGGATAATCGGGAAATGATTTTCAGCTGGCAAAAAGTTATGTGCTTTCCTCTGTTTACCTTTCCTGTCAAAACATGCTTTCTGCAATCAAGAAAGAAAACTGTTGAAAGCAACTGAACGCGTTGCTCAAGAAAACATTAACGCTGCATTGAGTGAAATCAAAGGCTCAAATAGTTTCACTAAATGTGGAATATCCATTGATGGTACTTGGCAACGCAGAGGCTACTCATCTTTGAATGGGTGTGTAAGTGCCATATCAGTTGACACCGGTAAAATTTTAGACATTGAAGTTATGACACAATATTGCCACATATGCGCGAAAGGCGCAATTACCAATCATCGAAACATGTATGTTCGAACTATAAAGGTTCCGCGGGGAACATGGAGGTTGTTGGAGCCTACCTTATATTTGAGAGATCAAATGTGAGGAATGTACAGTACAATGAATACTACGGAGATGGGGACTCAAAAGGATATGAATCTGTTAAAAACCTTTATGGAATTAATACAGTAACCAAACTCGAGTGTATAGGTCATGTACAGAAACGCGTAGGGGGGTGGTTGCGTCAATTAAAAAAAACGACGAAAGGTTTGGGAGGGAAAAATAAATTAACTGATAAATTAATCGACAGAATTCAGAACTATTACGGAATAGCTATTCGAAGCAATGTAGGTAATCTATAATCTACTAAAGATGATGAGTAGTGTAATAGCTGCATTTTTTCACTGTGTATCTGGAAAAAACAATTCATTGCATGGACAGTGTCCTGAAGGATCTGAGAGTTGGTGTCGTTACCAAAGGGCAAAAGCAGCTGGGAAAGAAATTGAGCAAGGACTTCCTAATAAAATTATAAACCAAATAAAGCCTACATATCTAAAACTGTGTAATGAAACTTTGTTGAAAAAATGTCTTCATGGTAAGACACAGAACTGCAATGAAAGTTATAACAACATTTTGTGGAATATTGTTCCCAAAAATATATTTATTGGACTGGAAACATTTCGTTTGGGTGCATTATTAGCTCTAATACTTTATAATTCTGGTTATGCAGGTATATTATCAGTAATTCGAAATGTAAATGGTTCCCTTCCTGAAAGTGTTGCTCAAGAGTTACTTAAATTTGATAAACAACGGATTTCAACATCTTTAAGACATTCTTTACCGATTGCGAAATTGTCTCGAAAAAAAAAGAAAAGCAGCTAGGAAAACAAAAAGTACTAAGGTTGAAAAAACAGAAGGCTTAGTATATTCATATGGAGGGTTTTAAAGTACTTCTTTGCAGGATTTTTATTCTATATAATTTATGATAACTTTTGTGATAAACAATATTTTTCAAGAGTTGTTTCGTGAATGTTTACTGGTAAAACAACACAAATATATTTTGTATGATATATTTCTTAACTTCTAAAATAATATGGAATAATATATATTTGTTTTTCTATGTAAAATGTTTTTATTTTTAATGCAATAAGGTTTTTTTAAAGTGTTTTTTATACGTCTAATCTGTATTTCGTAAACTGTGTACTTAGACTTTAAGAAAAAGCTTTTTGACACTATAAAATTGTTAAAAATATTAAAAGATAAAAGTTTGAAGAAAGTATATAATATTCATAATTGCTTTGAAAATGTTTGTTCTTTTGATATAGAGAGGTTTTAGGTTTTTTAGCAGTATAGTTTTTTAAATTTTGAATCTTAAATCTTTAAATGCATTTTTCTCTGAAACAGATTTTTTGATATTTTACAACACGGTAAGCATGATATCTCAAAAGGTTCTGTAGATAATTGTCTGTAATTTTGTGTAATTGTGCATTATTATAGTATGTATGCTGTGACCTAGGGATTAAGAAAAAACAGTATATTTACCTTTTTTATGATTTTTTTTCTGTGTGATAAATGTGAAATTTTATAAAAATTAGCATTGCGTGCACTTTTTGACTTCTAGTTCAGTAACAAATTAAAATTTTTCAAAGATATTAGGTCAATTCATTAGTAACTGTTTTTTGAGTAAAATTATTAAAATGGTTTTTTAAAATATTATGCATTAGAATTTATTTTACTATGTTTAACGTAACGTACAAATAACGTCTAATTTAAACCTAAAATTGGCCATATTTAAAAAAAATACATTGAAAGAAAATTTTTTTTGCTATTTTTATTAGTTTTCAGTTATAATTAAACAAAAAATGAGTTTAAAAATAAATTTTCAGCAAAATTTCAAAAAAATGTCTCCACAACTAGTCAGGCACCTTAATATAGATATATTATGAGATTACTAAACACCAGAATAAGACTGTTTGGATTACCCCCTTCCCCAGAATACCATTGGTATCAGTGTTCTCGTCCTGGAGGCTCTTTGGCTCACGGTTTTACAAGACAGGATCAAATTCTTCTAGCCCGCTTTCGAAGTGGCCATATCAAAACAATGAAATTTTCTGAAGGATGCAAGAACTTTGAAATGTGCACAAACTGTTCTTCTGAGCCGGCCATGCCTGCTCACATCCTCAAATGCCTAGGGCTCACCAAGCAGGATTTAGCTGACGATCCCTTGCTGGTGTTGGACTTTCTAAAAGTGTATGTTGTCATGGACCTGGTCTAGCACTGCTGGCCAATGGGTACGTGCAACAACAACAACATGTTATGATTATTTCTTTTAAATTTTTATAGTTAAGTGCTTTAACCAAATTTTTGGAGGAGATCCAAATCAGTATGTATGAGATTAAATTTGCTACACAGTTAACATAAGTAGGGACATTTTAAGGCATGGATGAACTCTATCCTGAGCCTCAACGTCAGTAAGGGGTCTTGTCTTGTTGTTAGCTTGACCTCAGTAAGATCTTGGTCAGAATAATTTTAATCTTTAAATGTTATTCCTGGATTTATTCTCCGAAAAACTGGGAATTTTGAACTATATACCAACTAGCAACAATGACATGAATGCATTAGTACAGCAGTTCTTAAACTGTAGTCCGTGGACCCTGTAACATTGAGATTTCCCTCTTTGACAGACTCTAAAAGGCCTCGTGGAAAAATTGATAGATGTACCTCAGTAGACTACATTACTACATAGTCCCCCAATGAAGAAACTCTATAAAAACCTGCAATGTCACGCTTATACATAAAGAGAAGCTGCAACGATCAAAAGTTTAATAACTGCTGCATTAGTTTGTTATGTCCGCACTACTATTTAGGTGGAAGGGGGCAATCAGTTGAGCCTATTTGTGTGCCTAGGTTTGGGAGATTGTTAATCACCCACATATATTTGTTATGGGTTACAGTTTGTGCAAATATTTGACATGTGCTATATACTGTCAACTTAAGAGTCATAGGTGGGGCCTACTTTTTCATAGAAACTCATAGCCTTAAGAAATCTTAAAATGTTGCTGAACAAAAGCAGTGATACTTTTGCAAAGTTGAGATAGATTGTCAAACTCAGTGGCGCAACAGCGCATGAGGGACAGGGCCTACTGTACCCATCCCAGTATACGTGACCATTGGGCGCTGAGGTGCATGAGCAGATGTCCCGATCAGGTGGTCAGTCTGAAGCGAGACCCCCAGTGTTTAAGTCTCCAAGCAAGCTTGGTACTCATTTATCGGCCCACTGGAGGTAGGGATGAAATGTTGAGTCAACCTTGTCCAGTTCGGGAATAGAACCCGGACCTGTGGTGTGGAAGTGCGATACTCTACCACTAGGCCTTCAGATAGATTGTCAGTTTGTTTAAATTTTATGATACAGATCTTTTGCATGTTTAAATTGGAACTTTTACTGTAAATTGCATTTGTGGGAAAAGATAAAGGCTTTGTTTTGGATGTAGAAATGAAGTTCCTAAAATATTATTTATTGCATAAAGTTCAGGTTTAAAATAAATTGTAAAGCTACATTATATCTGTGTCAAATCCAAAAATTGCTATTTTTTAAAAAAATTTAATTTAATTTAATAGAATTAGCATTCAATAGAAGAAAAAATACATATAGATAACTGTATGGAAAAAAAGAACTTTTAAAATGTGTATATATTGGAGGGGGTGGAATTGAGGTTTAAGATTATTTATTGTATTAATATTAAATTTAAAAATTTTGAAATTTCATGGTAAGGTTTTCTTTTCCTATAAAATTGAATATTAGTTTGAAAATATATGTCCTATTTCTTCATTCTTCATCAAACAAGAATTTTCATCCTTCCTTCTCACATAATACAAAATAATAAAGATATTGTTCTTAATTATTTTTATGTTAGTCAGTTATAAAAAAATAAATGGCCTCTCAGAATTCCATTGCAGACCTTCAAGTGCAGTGTTTTAAATGTCTATTATATGGTTTATGAACAGAAATGTTGTTTTGATTTTATTTGAACTGGCATACACACAAATTGCTTAAAATTGAAACTTTCATATATGCATTAATGTATCAGACAAATTTTTAATGGAGATCTGAATAACTGAAAACCAAAAGATATGACTAATAATCTTAACATATAAGGATTTTAGTACTTATTGGCTATAGAGTCCATGGGCTGGAGATTGCTTGGAAAGGTTTAAAACTCATTGAAATTGGTGTATTTTAATATTAAGATGTATAAGATAAATATTAAGATAGCTAAATATTAAGATAACTAATTGTTTGTTATTGAGGTGATGCATTGTTGGTTAGTGTTTATAAATTATTTAACATGTTTATTTTTTATGGTGTAGTTGTTAAGTATTAAGTACTTGGTTTAAAAAAATCTATGTAAAGTTTTTCTTTTTTAAAACTATTAATACATTTATGTTACCTTTTAAGTTATTTTTCTTTAAAATGTTTTATCTTTCACATATTTTTAGAAGAACTCCAGTAGACATTGATAACAGACAGAGAAAGCCATGTAACTGTACCAAGTCACAGTGTTTGAAATTGTAAGTTTTTATTTTAATTACATGAAGAGCTTGCTAATTATTCTTCTATTCTTTTCTGTTTAAATTGTAACAAAATATAATTAGAAATGTGTGCCTAACTTTTTTTTTGTAGGTATTGTGACTGTTTTGCAAATGGAGAGTTTTGTAATAATTGCAATTGCAATAATTGTTACAACAATTTAACCCATGAAGAAGAAAGACAAAAAGCAATTAAAGCTTGTCTTGATCGAAATCCTTTAGCTTTTCATCCAAAAATTGGTAGGTCTTTTTATTTTCTTGAGTATAATGATTTATGAAATATTTAATGGTGTTATAAATATAACATTATTTTCCAGCACAAAAAAAAATTGTTGAAATTTACCAATGGCATAGGGTTAATACACGAGTTTTAACATGCATTGTTTTGCTTTACAGAAAACTCTAAATATCTAGAAAAACTAACTTCATAATTATTTCCAGAGCCGAAGTGAAAATTATTCATTTAGAATTTTGATTTAACTAATGTAGAGTATTGTAATATTAAATTTTAAATGAAGAACTTAGTGGTGGCAGGGTCCCATGTGGGATTTTACTTTACATCTGCTTCAAATTCAATAAAAATTATTGCAGAAGTTAGAGTTATCCTCTTGAATTTTTTCAAGCATTTGCTTGGGGGAGAGAAAAAAAGAGGTATACTGGCAGAGCATGTAATTGTAAAATTATTTAAGAGTTATGTTGAATGACCTTGAAATATATTTCTACTTACCGTAAAATCCAGCGTATAATGTGCACCTATACTTTCAAGGTGCAATTTTAATTTCTAGGTATATGTCATTTCTTTTAAATAAGTAGTATTTCAATATATGTAGAAATCTAATTTTTTTTCTATGCTCATCAATTTATCTATTTTTTAAAGCTCTTGTTTTTATACATGTGAACCCCTAAATTTCCATCTTTTTTGAGTTAAAAATGTGCGTTAGATGCCGGATTTTACAGTACATTTTATCTATAAAAAAATGCTGAATGGTCTAAGTTGTTGATTTAAGTCCTGATGCCACTAAAGACCTGCTGTATAGTGGGGTTGATGCATGTTAAATCTGTTGAGGCTCAAAATCCTCAGATTGTTGTAATTTGCCTAGGTATCATCCTCATCACTTGACGATTATTCAAAATTACAAGATCCATCTCAATGACCCTCGTGTTGTTTCAGTGGCATTAATAAACAATCGATCAATTCATTCCTATTTTATGTACTTCAATAAAAATGCGTGGAATTATCATTTATTTAAAAATTGCTAAAAGAATTTCTTAAATAAACTTGATATATTAAAAAAATTAGTTATCCAGGTTGCCTCATAGTTCTTATTTGATTTAGCATATTTTAAAGAATTATTGAAACATTTAATTCCAGCTAAAGAATTTATTTACTGTTATTATGTATCTGGTATTTCTGTTCTTATGGATTATTTTGTGTTTTAATAATTTAACTTGTTTCTTTGTATTTTAGCCTGTTAGCAGTTTCTATATTTGTAAAACAAACTGTTTAGTTGGCTAAAAAGCAGATCTTTAATTAATACTGTTTAAAAAAATTTTGCAAATATTTTATACTTTTTCACGCTGATTTCTTTTTTTTTTTTTTTATTGTTTCCTCACATTCCTAAGAATGAATTAAAAGATTATTATTATTTGAAAGAAAAAAAAAGAATTCTCAAAAAGAAAAATGTTGCTTACATTTAACAATTTTTTAAAAATATCACTTGTAAAAAATTATTTATTTTTAAAGCCTTACATAACTGCTTTAAACATGATGTTAAATTTTTCCTTGATGAATATTCTTAAGGAATTTTCTCCCCATCTTCACATATATGTATAAAACATTGTGGATTTTTCAGATGTTATTTTGTTGTGCGCTACTCTGAATGAATTCAGGAAGGTAATTAATCATGTTCGGTGCATATTAAGTGATTATACTTTAGAGAAGGCACATTACACAAGATATACACTGATCTCTTAAAGCCAGCAGTGACAACACAAAAACACACAAATAAAGCTTGGGTTGAAAGAAAAAGCTTTTCCTTCTTTTATTCCAAAACCCCTCTGCCTATTTATATTTAAGAAATTTGCATATTGTTTTAAAATCACATGATTTTGCTCTTTAAAAGGCTAATAGATCAAATCAAGTAGATGATGCAATATCAATTCATGCATAAAAAACAAATTTGGTGATGGCATATTTCTTTGAGAACTAAAGTTGCCTTTAGTTTACTATTCCCATTAAATGGTTAATTAAAAGGGATAAGGATAGCCTGATATTTCGAAGGTTCAGGACCTAAATGAATTAAAGAAAAGTGCTCATAGGGGGAATTTAATCACTCTATATGTATATATTTAACCATAGTATGTACAAATAAATGAATAATTATCCATTATATATAATATGTAAAAACATTCAGTTGCACTTTTCCTACTCAATTTTGTCCTTTTAGGTAAAAGCAGAGAAGGGGATCAAGAAAGACGACATACTAAAGGTTGTAATTGTAAACGATCTTATTGTCTGAAAAATTATTGTGAGTGCTATGAGGTGAGATAAAAAAAATTCTGTATTATTTATGCTTTATAAAAAGCTCTTAGAAAGTTATGCTTTTGTGTAGCTTATTTTCTTTTCTAGATGAATAAATTTCTATATTTGTTATGTAGGCAAAAATACTGTGTACTAGTATCTGCAAGTGTGTTGGTTGTAAGAATTTTGAAGACAGTTCAGAGAGGAAGACTTTAATGCATTTAGCAGATGCTGCTGAGGTTAGAGTACAGCAGCAAGCTGCTGCTAAAACAAATTTTTCATCTGATATATTTGATTTTCCCACCAAGCCACCTGTAATGTCAAGATCTGGTGAAAGGTATCCCCTTCCTTAATAATTTTTATTATTTCAGTTTTTAAATTTTTATTCATTTTTTTTAAATCTAAGAGAAATAAATTTCTTTTTCAAATTGCTATAATTAAGTAAAACAAAAATCAGTTATATTGTCTGTTTTAGGGAATTGTATGACTGTTTTTTCTCATATGTCTATCACAAAAAAATATTAAAATATTTTTTTTAAATTAAGAGATGATGAAATTCTAACTATTTAAGTATGTTAAATTACAAGAATAAGTATTGTAAAATATGATCATAAAAAGTTTTTGTTAATGCAATGAGAATGTTAAATTTAATACATTAATCCCTTTTAATCCTGATATCTGATTTAAAAGTTGTTATCGGTTATACTTACATATGGAAAGAAGTTTATATGGGAAATTGTGATGTGGAGGTCTCATTTATTTATTCTTTGTATGATTTGTGCACTTATCAAAAGGTTCAGTGTAATCATTTCATTGAAAACAAATCAGTAATTTTAAATTTAATGATGAATAGATTACATCTTTACTTGTTCATGTGAAGATCTTGCAAGATTGTTGAGTTGTAAGTTTCTTATATAAAAAAACTGAAAGTTCATCATTGCAAAAACGTTGATTGAATGATTTGGAGTTTAACAGTATCAAGTCACATGAAAAAAGTTTAAATAGAAATTCATCACTTCTTGATATTTAAAAGATCAGTGTTTCCTTTTTGCTTCGTAGATTGGAGACACTTTTGAATGCATGGGGGGGGATTTTTGAAGTGTGTTAATATAGCATTTATCATAATGTTCCTTCTATTAGATCATTCTTAAAATGAATGAAATTATTTTTTTGAAATAGAAAATTTTAATTGTTGGTAACTTGTTTTCTAGGTTACCTTTTGCATTTGTGACGGATGGTGTGTTGGAGGCCACATGTCTTTGTCTTTTAGCCCATGCAAGTGATGCAGAAAAATCTCATGCATCTGAAGAAGAAATTGAAAGATTAGTCTTGCAAGAATTTGGACGTTGCTTAAAACGTATCATTGATTGTGCAAACAAAACAAAAGGTATTGATCGAAACCAAGTCTTTCAACGCTAGGTTTATTAGGATTAAATATATTTTATTATTTTTCCTGCTGTGTATAAATACTTGAATATTTATGCATTTTAGGAAAAGCTTTTTCATATAAATTAAAGTCAAAATATTGAACCTTTTAAAGTTTTAAAAACTCCTATTTTATGTGACTGTGATATATAAAATTATTTTTAAAAAAAAGATTGAGCTTCTAAAATACGGTTTAAAAAATTTATGCATTTTTACTGCACAGTTGATAAATACTTTGATCATCTTAAAATTTTGTATTCAAATTTTTTCGTTTCATTACAACAAACTATTAGATTTTAATTGCTAGTTTATATTAACTTCAATCATAATATGTTTCTACTACCTAAGTTGCATTCTTTGAAACAGCTAAAAGTTGTCACAGCAGTGCGGCACACAAGGGTAACCCTTGATTATTATTTTTTCGATTGATTATAATCCTATGTATATTGTATGTAAAATTTAATTATTTGTTATTAATAGTTTATTTTATTAATTAATACTAAATATTTATTCAATAATACTTTTTTTTACTGTTTTTTGTTTTTGACAATTCACAAAATTAAAAGAATATGTTTGGCAGCATATTGGGGTATGACATGAGAATGATGGATCTTTGACCCCCTCCCCACTGATTCGTAGAAATATTTATAGTAATGATGTGCTTTATACCTAAAAAAGCATTTTATAACTTGGTAATACACAGGACTATAAGAAGAGCATAATAAATGGAAACTTTTATTTTACTTGTTAAATCATAAGCAAAGACACTTATCTCATTTTAATCATTGGTTTTGTTTTTAATGTAAACTATATCATTCATTAGTGAGATTTGAAATATTCTCTAATATATCTAGTAATTGTTGCATAAAGTTATTTTATTAAATAGGAGCTTAAAATATGAAAAATAATTCTAAATATTTTTATGCTTTTTGAATCATTTATTAGAAGAAAATCATTTTTAAGTGTCGCAAATGGAAAATGTTTGAACTAATTTTATGTTTAATTATACATAATTTCATATAAATCGTTTATATGTAATTTTTAAGTTACACCAAAATTGTTTGTTAAAGTATGTTGCTGATATTTGTATTCTTATATAAATATTTCAGTTTCAAAAATGGATGTTCCATGATTTAGATGTGGCGATATTTTCTGTTGTGCTCCTGGGGAAATATCAACTGTATTCTATAGCTCAAACTAGTCATTAAATATTTTGTTTTCTTTACACAAACTGTTTTGTAAATATTGAACATTGAAGGAAATATTAATTTATTGTATAAATGACAAATTGCATCATCAAATCATATTGCATGCTATGTAATGCTGAGTTTTATGCTATTTAAAAAAAAATTACGTCCTTAACTGTGAAGAACTTATAAAAATATTAATGGTTGAGGTTGTTATTGATTTTAAGTCTTTCAAGTGTTCTTTGTTCTGCTTGTGTTGTTTATGTTTGTTATATTGTTTAAAAAAAACTGTCTTTTTATTTTAAGAAACTCTAAAATATATTTAATGGTAATTAGTGATTATGCCTGTGTAAAAATGCTTTTGATCATGATATTGGTCAATTGTCATTGATTATTAAATAACTAATTAATGGTTTTATTTAAACATAAAATAGTGTTAGCGATATGTGATGGATGTATATAATGTCCAAATGAGAATTGCAATGCATGGCCATATAATGTTTATTCTTGGTTATTCATTTTTCTTTTTCAAAAACTATTTGCTCCTCTCCCCCCGTATCAAGTGAATTCATTTTTAACACAGAAACCAAAATTTAAATTTTTTTGCTACAATTAACTTGTTGACAAATTACTTAATGAAACATGCTATTCTTTTAATGATAATGTACAGTCCAGATATTTAATGTTGGGTGATGTGGTACATTTTTAGCAAATATGTAAAAATTAATGTATTTCAAACAAAAAAGAATGTTGTATGTGCTGTATAAATTCACTAATATAGATGTTTATACTGAAATAAAGTACACAAACTTGTAAGTATGGATGAACATTGTTTCACAAATATTGTGCTTTGTAATTAGAGTTGTATCTAATTTTCCATTATTGAATGATTATAATTTATTACTGTTACATCAAGCAATACTACTATTTATTCCTCAATTAAATTTTCTATAGTTTATTATATTTTCTAAAGAAATCTTGTGATAGTTATAAACAAATTTGTATTTATTGTTGAATGGGTAATACATAATTGAATCAAATTTTTAAATTTATTTCAACTAAAAACTTTCAAATGTTATTTTTTGTATGTTGAAATTTTCTTTTATATACCGTAAAATCTGGCGTGTAACTGCATCAGTGTATATCATGCACCTATATACTTTCAAGGTGCAGTTTTTAATTTGTATGTATGCAATGCTTTTATGTTTTGAAGTCATTTATTTGAGGTAATACTGCAAACTTTAGAAAAAAATAGTATACTTCTAGAACTACAACCCTTTAAATTTGTTAGGAATGTCATTTCTTTTAAATAAGCAGTATTTTGGTGTATATAGAAATCTAATTTTTTGTATGTTCATTTTTTTTATTTTTAAAGTGTAAAAATATACCCAGTGTCTAACATGCGCTTGTAAATTTTGGTCTTATTTTTTTGTGTTGGAAGTGTGTGTTATATGCCAGATTTTATGCAACATAGATCATGATTTTCATTTAGTTTAATTTTTTTCCCTTCCACTATAGCCCTGTGAACAAATAATAAGAGTTGAAGTTGTTTAACATTATCTAGCTATTTAATCCAGTTAATGGGAAGAAAAGAAATGTTAAGCTGTAATAATACAAATGAAATTTATGCAAATTTTGAGAAAACGTTGATCTAAGTTGTTTTTTAATTCATCTTCAACATTAATATTCTTCGTTACTACTCTTAAAAAAACAAAAGATTTATGGGAAAATATATTTTTTGAAGTTTTAAATCTATGCTTCTAAAAATATGTGTATCTTTCTTTGGTTTGATTACTTTCTTACTGTATAAGAAAAGGATTTTAAACTTATAAGGTTTTAAAGGCATTAAACTTTTATTTTTGAGATACTGGTATAAAAACTAATGCATGCATAGCAGAATTTTGCATTATACTTTTAGTGATATGTTTTATAACTTATTAGATCTGTCATTTTCATACGACACGTGTACAGCTTCTAATTTATCGTGTATTTAGTGTATATTTTCAAAGTTATTGACAATTGAAAGTTTTGTCTGATAGTTTGTACATCATAAATTTTATATTATGGATAATTTATTAATAATTTGGACTTGTTATGAGGAAAAGAATGACTTGTAATGCATCATATATATATATATATACACACATTAGTGCAATTTTAATTTACTACTTGTTCACACTTGTTTTACTTACAGTGCATATTGATATATATATTGCATGTGACATGCAAAATGAATTTTAATGTATTATGTAAAAAATCATAACTTTTTAATTTTATGTATAATTCAAATGTGTGATGCATCATTCAATATACCAGCTTACATGTACCTGGAATAACTATTAAAAATAAAGCTTTTTAAAATATTTTTTTATTTGTATGATTTATAGCGTCTGAAAATGTGAAAAATATATTTGGGAATTAGTGATTAAATAATGTATTTTTTACAGTCATATTTCAATACATCATATCTAAAATTTTATTTTAAGTTAAATACTTCGAATATTAATTAAAAAATAACTTAGGAAAAGATCCTATTCAACATTTTTATGTCTACTATCAGAGACATCTTAAGACTTTTTGAGGCCCTGGGCTCCTATGCAAAAATAGGCCCTACCTGTGATCTTTTAAAGCCAGGACGAGCATGAAGTCTATCGCGATCGACTGGTGGACCACCAAGATGTTTGGAGGTGACCGCCTTCACTAAGACCTAATAATCATTCCATCATATGAATGTCTAGAAATTCCGTATTTATTCAAATCTAAGACGTGTTCCAAATTCTCAACAAGGTTTTATGAAAATTGAAAAATAGTCTAAAATGGTTTATCGATATCCAATTTTATGAAATTAAATTAAATTCAAAAGGAAAACTAATAAGTAAATAATCAGTCATTTTATCAGTATTATAAACTTTTAAGCACATGCATGAGACTATAATTGTTCTTAATATCCCATCCAACAAATTTTTTCCCTTCGATTGTAAGCCGTGCCCGAGTTTTAGTAGCATTAACATCGGGGAAAAGGTGTGGCTTAGACTCGAGTAAATACTGTATTTTAAAAAGTACAGAGGAAAAAATCGAATCATAAGAGAAAGTTCCGTCGAATAGGAAATGCACTTCGCTAACTCGAGGTTATTTTACGAAGAAAATCGTAAAATGTTATCGGTTCCAGAAAAAAGTTCGCTAAATAAAGAATTTCGTAAAATGGAGGTCCGACTGTATCGTATACTTTCTTCGAGTCACTACACCTACCCCCACTTGGTGGACCGCAACACCTTGAAAAAATTTTAAGTAGCCCCTGAAAAGTCTGCCCACCCCTGTTTTAAAGTATAGAGTCTATAGCATGCATTGTCATACAAATGGTAATTTGAAACAAACGTGTGTGACTCGCGGACCGATGGCCACATTTCGTCTAAATGAGTTGAATGATTGTTTATGATATTAGGCCTAGACTTGGACAATGGCCATTTTTTCCAGTTGACATATGGTTTGAAATTCTCTGTTTTTCAGAGAGTATGTACAGGAATAATATTTGATCATTAAAACTGAACCAAGGGAGAGGCCCATGTCTTAAGACGTCCCTGTATGTTGGTGACCAGTGGAGCGGAATGGCCGTGGTCTCGAACTCGTGACTGGCATCGCTTTTGTCAAGACAGGGATCCTCTAGCTCTGTTGCCTCTAAAGACCCACTGTTTAGTTAAATCTCTCACAGTCGTCCTCGTTATTCGAGGCTCAAAATTGCAAGATCTATTACCAGTAGCCTTCTGTTGCTTTGAAGTGCATTGTTAATAGGCAATCAGTTTACTATTTATTGCATTTTTAAAAATTTAATTTCAATGCAATTTCCATGTTTTTGGAAAATAACCAAATGCATAAATAATTATAAAAATTGTGGATATGTTTAATGCTATTAAATGAATTATATATTAGTAAAACTTACCTAGCTCTTGAGTAAATTTTTGTAATTTTTACAGTAATTCATCAAAATATTCTAATACAGTAGTCCCGAAAACTCGGCCTATTGGGAACAAAAGGGTGGCCGGGTTACCAAGTGTGGGGCTTGAAAGGAATAATTATGAGCGTTTCCTCAGAAAATATTGTACCGCACTTGTATGTGTAGTTTGCCTGAAAATACAACTGCTCAAATACCCTTTAGCAACAGAAAAGTATCTACTTTATGAAGGCATAGAGCCTTTACTACATGAAAATGGAAATTAATGGGTACATACGAACTAAACTCGGTGGCACAGCAGACCAAGACCTTCTGTGCCCATATCAATTTTCATGACCTTGGGCGCTGAGGTGTATGATCAGATGTTCTGGTCAGTTTGAAGTGAAACTCCCAGCGTTTAGTTCCCGAGCAAGCTTTGTCGATCCACCGAAGGCACGAAAGGTTGAGTCGACCTTGGGTTAATGAATACATAGTATATAATAATTTACTTTATCCAACACTCCTCAGAGAAATCCTTTATGAAGGTATAAAGAGCTGTTTGTAATGAAAATTAAGTAGTCGATCAGATCAACAAAGAAGATTTTATTTTAGCTACTTTTATTAAATAGTTACAATTAATATAAATATGTATATACATAGAACAGAATCACAACATTAAGTGGTAATTAATTTTTATTCATTATCATTAAAGTATCGTATTGTCATCCAAAACAATCTCGTGTATATAACATTTCAGTTCAACTGAATGCTTTAAAACATGAGAAAAAAACATTTTCAAGTTTTGACACAAGGCGCCAAAAGGGTCACTGAGAAGCCAAAAATGATGCCAACGTGGCTGTATTTGTAATTATTTAAATAATTAGTTTTAATCAATTAATTTTTATGAATTATAATTAAATTATTTTATTGTCATCCAAAAATAATCATGTATATTAAATTTCAGCTCAATTGAGCGCTTTAAAATGTATTTTATTAACGATTCAAAATGCCACCAAGATAAGTAGAGAGTGTGAGTTAATAGTAGGAATTGAAAAACACATGTAAATTAAATTAAAATTTAATTAATACATAAAATAACTGATAAACAAAAAAATTTTATCATGGGAGAGATGAATCTGATGCTTTAATATCAACATTTGACATCAATTATTTGTCAGGTTTAACCCTAAATCTCCTCGGTTAGTAGTGTGTCCAGCCTTTATCTTTTCTTTATTTATTTTTTTTAATTCGTTTTTTTTTTATTTTGGAGATTGTCATCCAATCCTCTACATCAGGGGTACTCAACCTTTTTTTATGCCGGGCTGCAACATGAGAATTAATGGAGGGGGAGGGATGCTTTAAAACCCAGGTAACATAAAAAATTTAAAATATGGAAATGGATCAAAATATTAAAACTTCTATTTTGCTTTTTTTAATTACTATTTTTTATTTTTTTCATTAAATTTTTCTAAATTGGAAGCATTTAAGAATCACTCTTTCACAATTTCTGCATCAGTAAACGCTTTCATAAGATTACCAATAATATAACAAATTTCGTAGGGTGCCTTTGTTACCGCTGTGACATTACCACCGACAAAACACTTTTTTGCTGTTGTAAAGATTATTCAAGAAAGCCTATTTATCACCTCTTGAAAAAGATCTTCGAGGAAACGTGTCATTGAATGATTCCTGTTTATTGGTATTTTTTAAATAGAACACTTTCGTGACAAACCAAACAATTACTGAACCATGCTTGCTTTTCACTACAAAACGATCAACTTCTCGATCGTCTTGAAAAAAGCTATTTTCTTCGAATATTTTTTGCGTGCAAGATAGTTAAAATTAGTTCCACTCATAAAATGGTCGCTACTCCTCTGTTGTCTCTTATCACTAATCAGCAAAAAAAAAAAAAAAAAAAAAACACCAATTCGCACCCATACGACATTGACAAGAAGCAAAAGATATGTTTGATATTTTAACAAAGAATTTCCATAAATAAATGAATTTCTCGGAGCCATGACCGGGCCGCAGGTTGATTATCGCTGAGCTAGACACTTAAGTTTCTGATTTGTTGCATATAATAGGATAGTTTTTGTAAAAAGTATTGAAAATTAGGTCACGGTTTTACTGATAGGGAGTTGATAAGTTTTACAGAATTACAAGGGACGTATACAAGAGCGGTGTTTGAGGGTTCAAACCTCTCCCATAGTTCAACAGATTTTTAATTTTTAACATAAAAATTATATCTCGATGTTTTCATCTAAATTTTTGAAATATTATAATCCCTCGAATAAATGCAGCATGTATACGTCACTGATAACAACATTTTAAAAGTTACAACATTTTCAAAGACACAGCAAAACTTCTTTAAAATAAAGAAAGTTTTAAAGTAGTTTTTTATTTCTGTATTTGAAACATCATCAATTTCAGCAATGTTTTTTTTTTCAATTTGTTATATCCATTCGCGAGAAAATTAAAACTATAATAAGCACGAATTTGTCATTAAAAGTTAATGAAACATTTCATTAAAATGCTTTTCATAACATTTATCCCGAGTTTGGAAAGGTATTCGAATCCAGTGAACATCCTTTTTTGAACACAATACATTCTACTCTTTTTCTTTTATGTATGGTGCGATTCTTCCTCCCCCTATCAAAAACGCGAAAAAAGAGTTGCTAAGAAAAAAAACTAAAAGGGTATGTCTTCCATGTTATCAAAAAACGCTGTAAGAGGAAATAAAGAGAATTGTATTTTAATTTTAAAATAAAACATCGTAAAAATTGATGAAAACCCAAACGTGTAGGTTTTTGGATACATATATATACATTTAATATAACATACTTATACATTTAATATGATATATTTATACATTTAATATGACATTTAAAATTAATACATTTAGTAATTAAAATAAAATTAGGAATGCATTTAGTTAGAATTAAAATATTGGAAATTATACTTTTTTTATTATTCGTCGCTACTTATCGATAATAAACGCACCTGTGCACAGCGAGTTGTATCAAGAGAACGGTGTTCGCTAGAAAGATCTATTACGGCTTACATCCAGTTATGGTATTCGTCCAATGTAGACATTTTCATAGATGCAGCTGATCTCCAAGAATTTTTTTTTACAGGAATCACTTTTCTTTCTCTGAAAATCTGTTCTTGTTGGGGGGTCAGCTGTGTTTCGCGATGAACTATGCCAACTTCATCTTTATTAGGTCAGTCAAATCATCCTCATCTAGGTGTTTGTAAAATATCAATTCATCGATGTCTTCGGTTAATATGCAGTCGAACCTCTATATTGCGAATTTTTCTATACAGCGACTCTTTTTCCTGGAACCTTGAACATTTCACGATTTTCTTCGTAAAATAACCTCTCTATAGCGAAGTGCATTTTCTATGTAACGAACTTTTTCTTTTGTGTGATTCAATTTCTGTTCTCCCTTTTTTTTTTAAAGTATTTTTGAAAAAATTTCAAGTTATTCTCTCTTTAACACATTTTATGGTGGTTATGTACCTCGAACTGGTTTTATTAGATCCTAACTCGCCGAGAGCAATAGAGTTCGGTACATTTCATCCAAGAAGCGCAACCTTTAACCCCCATTGCCCAGTTCACTAGAAACATCTTCGATATCCTCTTTCACCCTCAGTGGAGTTTTCCTGTGTCCCCGTGTTCCAATTATAAAATAATGTATGTTTAATATTATTTGTGTGTTTTAAAATGTAAAATGTCCTTAAAATTAATTTTAGTATAAAATTATTTTCTTAATATTGAAAATACAGTGAATTCTTCGACATTCTTTTTTTCCTTGCAGTTTTTCTTTCATTTTTGATGGGTAAGATATATAAAATAAACATATATTAATTTTTAAAAAGATGTGAATAATTTCTTTTTTAATATATAATGTTTATGAATTTAAAATTTGTTTTATTTGGTTTATAAATTATATTAAAAGATGAACCTCTATATAACGAATTTTCCATATCACGAACTTTTTTCCCGGATTTAGTGACTTCGTTATATAGAGGTCCGACTGTATTTTCAAAACCTTCTCCGCTAATTTAAAATGCCAACGCTACGAATTCAGAACCCTTTCAAGATCTATGACTTCGAGCTTTTAATATAAAAGTGTTATGATCAAATGTTTTGGCAACAAACATTTAACGTAGACATCTTTAACTACTGTACGTACCAAAGGAACATTTCCAATGTTCTCAAAACTAAATTATTTTCGTGCATAATCAGTGATAGTAACAATCAGGCTTGTGAAAAAAGAAATTCTGCTTTTACTTAGATCTGTGATCTTCAAATTGTGTTCCACGGAACCCAAGGGTTCATAAAGGCATACGCAAGGAGTTACCAAGTTCCAATAAAGAATTAGAAAGAAAATTATAAATGTGCTAGCAAAATGGATTTTCGTTCTCTATAAAGTTTGTATAACCACAAGTATTTAAGGCTCATCCAAGTCATTATAAAACAGATTTTTTTTATTTATACCGAATGACTTATTTTTGTAATACTTTAACTTTTATTATAATATAATAAAAGAATATTAAAACATTTTTTTCTTAGTATGTGTTACCAACTAGATTGTGAATATTATACTGTTTAATATCCTGAGTTACACTAAATAATTTTGTACTAATTAGAAGCAATGTTTTGCGAAGCTAGTCTTCTGATGGAAAATACACCTTTTTCATTTTGGGGAAAAAAAATACCTATAATGAGAGAGAAGGAGAGGGTACAACTTATCGATATATAAACAGATTCGATATTAAAATCTGAATTAAAGCAAGAACAGCTCTTAAATTTTAGATTACAAATTCATGCAAAATACACAAGATTTCTCACACAGCTATAAATATTTTAATGCCTTTGAGAACAATGTATTTAAGTGAAAAATATTTCTCTATGCAAACAAAAGCAAAATGTTTAAAAAAAATAATAAATAAATGCAAAATATATGACTGCAGATAATTTCAGCAGACCTAGACTTGACAATTTGTGTAAAAAATTACAAGCACATGTTCCGTTTACTAAATATAATAGTACATGGGTAGATGGCACTTGGATCACAAATTAATTTTATTAATGAGTAAATTATAGTTAAAATTACTTACATTACAAGTTTTTAATAACAAATATAATGTTTTTCTTAAAGTTGTCTTTACATAAAGTATCTATAACATGTTGAACTAGTTGAAATATTATTTTAAGATATATTCTAAGTGTGTTGAATGAGGGTTCTTGAAAACACTTTGAAGTTTTAAGGGTTCCCCAAGAGTCGAAAAAGTTTGAAGACTGCTATTTTAAAACTGTGTAAAAAAACATAAGAGTATATGTGCGTGTTGAGTTTATTACCCAATCCTGCCAGAAAAATATATTTTGTAAATACACATAAGAATTCTACAGAATCCCTTTCTAAGATTGAATATCATAAACACGTGTGCTCCATTTTGAATGTTGACCTTATCAGAGGTCACCAACACCGCATTCGATAACGAGAGGTCATTCAACTCTTTCAGAAAAGAAGTTCGGGGATCGTAGTTCTCTCCATTCTCCCCTTTTGAGGGGTGGATCAGACATGAGGGTAGGAAGCATTTCGCTGCCTTTCCAAAGAAAAGAATTTTTGTGTGTGTGATTTTGCACCTAAAAGCACATGAAAAGCTCTTTGATTTTTAAAATCTGACTTTGTTCGAATTCTGCATTTACATTGGATGACGTTTTTAATATTTACTATGTGGCAGGAAAATGATGAAATTAGGAATTTCATCAAATCCCTAAAGGAGACGTTAAAATAACGTCTCTTCAAGGTCATTTCCCTGATAAAAGTAAGGAATTTGAACAAGTTCCCTGATCTGTTTCAGTGAAATGATAGTCAAGAGTTTAAAAGTGTTTATTTAACAAATAGGGTGCATTATTAAACGTAGAAGTAAGTAATACAACAATAGTTAATGAAATACAAGTTATTTATTCGAAATTAATTAACAAATAATTAGAAAATTAGGCTGGTATTTTTTATTATGTGTAACATCTTTTCTCTCGGTTGCTTGCAAACTATAATATCAATCCCTATGTTAATCCTATGGTGCTATTTTTTTAAAGATATGGCGTTGATATTTAGGGGATCGAACCTATATGGTTAGGAAGTACAAGGACTCGACCCCCTGGACAGCATTTTGCCAATGCTAATTCTGACTAGTTTATTTCATTGAAACAGTTCAAGGATTTGATAAAATCACCTACTTTCATCAGGAAAATGGCCTTGAAGAGACGTTATTTTAACGTCTCCCGTCAATGGATGTGGCCGCGGTAGCCGAGTGATATGGGTATAGGATCATGGCTGGCTTTGTCACGAGTTCGAGCTCAGTACTACTAAAGACCCGCCGTGTAGGGCAGCGATGCACGCTAAATCTGTCGAGAACTGAAACGTCCACCCGTTGGTGTGGTTTGGTAATTAGTAGAGGTGGTCGTCCACGTCACTTGACCATGGTTCAAAATGACGAGGTATGCAGCCAAAAGCCCTCGTGTAGCTGAACAGTGCGACGTTAATATTCACTCACCCATCAATTGATCATATTCCTTAAGGTTTGATGAAATTCCTAATTTCGTCATTTCCCTGCGACATTTATATAACTACATTATAATGCTCTCAAATGTTAGTTTTCTTAAGTGGTTGCTTTCTTTTTTAATATTTTCTGCATATACACTTATGCATTCGTTTTAGAGTCTCGCTGAGAGGGATTTGTCTGTGAAGAGAAGCTACTTGAAATCTCGCTAGTAAAAGAAAATTCATGAAACAGAAAAAATGTTTTAAATGGATATTTCGAATTCCAAACAAGCACTTTTGCTAAATGGTGTTCAATATTCGATGGTTCCCCAACTTTTTTAACCCATGGCCCCCTTTTTAGAGTCAAAACTTGCACTCGGACCCACAAGTGTAAAAGCTACATAAATGCTTACTATAAAAATAACAAATTTAAAAAAATCCTTTTTGTTGAAGAATTATTTATTGAAATATAGCTTTTCTTTCAAATAAAATAAAATAAATTGACTTGGATAAACTTGAAGAGATGTTTTGAGTGTATTTATGTCCGTCTCAATATTGTGAGTAGCAACCGCAAATCCCCACGAGCACTAATTTTTAGTTGGTTTCTTTGTGTGTGTGTGTGTGTGTGTGTGTGTGTGTGTGTGTGTGTGTGTGTGTGTGTGTGTGTGTGTGTGTGTGTGTGTGTGTGTGTGTGTGTGTGTGTGTGTGTGTGTGTGATAAGGTTTTTTACGGCACTGAGAATCCACGTTCCACTCAACTGGAAGGCGTGAAAGAGTCAATAACTTCTGTGCAATAACCCATAAAGCAGGATATAAAATTGGGATCTGTTTCTGCTACCAGAATTTGTGGTTGAAACATTGTGGGCAACAACACAATAATAATTTGACAACAAAACCCTCATTTGTGGCAGGGGCGGTTCTGGGAACGGACCCCTGCCCGGGGCGGCAAATTTTAAGGACGACATTTGGATCAAATTTGAAAAATTTTTTTTTTTGTTACAAAAAATTTGATATATTTTCTAAAATACTTTTAGGTGTGAATTTGATATTTCATTTAACGTATCTTATTTATTTTTTTTTTATTTTTGTATTCTGTATTATTAATCATAGTTTTCTTTTATGTTGAAACTTGAAGTGCTCGAGCTAGGAGTATTTAAAACATGAAATTCAATGTGCTTACTATCTTTTTTGATTGATTGAATATTAACGTCGCACTGTTTAGCTACACGAGGGCTTTTGGCGACGGACCACGTAATTTTGAATCATGGTCAAGTGACGTGGACGACACCTGAGCTGGCACCCCCCTCTCCTAACTACCACACCACACCAACGGGAGGACGTTTCAGCTCTCGACAGATTTAACGTGCATCGCTGCCCTACACGGCGGGTCTTTAGTGGTACTGGGCTCGAACCCGTGACAAAGCAAGCCACGGTCCGATACCTATACCACTCGGCTACCGCGGCCTTCAATGTGCTTACACATCTTTCACTGGTAACTTTCTCCCCAACCTAAAATGAGGTCACAACGGACATTCCTTTCACCTTTACGATGTCCGGTTTCAGCTATCCAAAAGGGGAAAAGGTTAATAAGAGGTTTTGGTAGGTAGAGGGCCACATGCTATGTTTTATTTTAATCTTGAATGTAGTTATAATAAGTTAAAACAAACGCTTGTGATCCCCGCCTTTAGTAGACTATATTTCGAAGAAGTTGGCCTGCTTAAATCGACGATTCCTTCTCTTACATTTTACTCGTTTGAAATAATAACAAGTAATTATGTCCCTAATTTTGAATTTTTAAAGACTTAAAATAATATATATATATATATATATATATATATATATATATTTAGAAAGAAAGAGGGGGCATTCTATCCATTTTTTGTTGGAGTTGGCGAAACTGCTATGGCCGTCCCTGTTTGTGGATGTTTCAATAAGATGCTCCTGTATTAGTACGGATTCAACTGTGTTTGGGATCTGAGGTAGTCCACACGCAAAAAGGTTCAACACCCAGTCGGAAATATCCAAGCGAATTATTGTAATTTATTTAAATTTCCATAAAAATACGAATGGATCAAAAATTTTTATTGCATGTTAAACCTTACGTGGACCCCCTGACATTGTGTTCAGGGACCTCCAAATAAGTTTAAATTTTCTATGGCCCCTCTGAATGATATAGAGGATCCCTGGGGGTCCGTAGGGACCACTTTGGTAACCACTGTACTGAATGGTAAGAAATATGGAAAGAAACATCATCTGATTTTTTTTTATTAACATCGCACTCAAAAGCAACGTGAAGACTATTGGCAACGGGCTTCGTAGTTCGGATCGTGGCTGGCATGTCTCGAGTTCGAGCCCATTACAACTAAAGACCCGCCATGTAGGGGAGCGATGCTCGTTAAATCTGTCGATATCTCAAACGTCCTCTCGTTGGTGTGGTGTGGGAGTTAGAAGAGTGGTGCCAGCTCAGGTATCGTCCTCGTCACATGACCATGGTTCAAAATGACGAGATCCGTCACCAAAAGCCCTCGTGTAACTGAACAATGCGACGTTGATATTCACTCACTCAACTGACTTCGTAATTTAAAATCTTGGTCGAGAGATGAGGATGACACCCTACTCTCCAAATTGACACAATGCGAGGACTTTGACCCATGAAATATTAAATTTGCATCCGCAGATCTTGAGTTTCTCCAAGACTCGAACTCAGAGACCAGCTGACCACTGGACTACGGCCAACACAACGAAACATCAAATGTAATTACTTCTCATTAAGTAGTGTTAAAAAGATTATTTTATGCTTCTTAACGATTATTTTTTATTTATTAATTCCTTAAATATTGATATTTAATTGAAAATGTAGAATAATATATAATGAACGCTCAAAGTACGGTATGATTTTTGAATTAACCAACACCAAATATTGAAGAAAAAATTTAAGCATCTCTATACAAAATAGGGTTTGCTACCACGATGTTTCTTTAAATCCCGAAATTCCAGGATTTAATTTTTGTCAGAATTATATTAAAAAAATTTTTTTATCAAAGTTTTATAATAATTTAATTCTTAGAATATTTATATTTTTTTAATAAATATGTACGTATCAATTTGTATACAAAAACCGTCAAGTGCAGCAAAAGAACTAGATTGAGTTATAAAAGAGGAATAGTTGCCCGTCAGATGGTGGATATGACCCTCGGCTTGGAACCCATTAGGTTCGGGTTCGAATCCCAAGTAAGGCTTGGATGTATTTTCTTCGGAGAAAAAAGTCGGACTTAAGCCTGTAATGGATTCCCGTTTTGAATGGAAAGTTGGGATGGCGATCTGCGATCGACAAATCGATTTTTCGGACCAAAAAAATCGATTTTTTAAATCGATATGTATTAGTGAATCGAGATTTCATCCTAGAAAATCGACATTCGATTTTTTCCTGTTTTGGTTAAAACCGTAAAAAACGAAGAATTTAAACACCATTTATTGCAGGCAGTTGTGCACCTGAAGTATGATCTTATATTTTACTGGCAAGAACAAAAAAACTCTTTTATCACCACGTTCACTCAATAGCCATGATGTATTTGAGTATCGAGGGATCATCTGTGAGCGCTATTTTTCGATTGCCGGCAACATCGCAAGGGATGAGCAGAACCACTTGGATCCCAGTAGACTTGAGAGACTGTTGTTTTTAAAACGTTTAGATGTTAAGCATTGGGAACTATAAGCTATATATAATCTGTTTTCTAAATTTTTTAATGTAACAAATACATATAGAAAGTGTCTTCTTTTATACCTGATACTTTGATATGGTAATAAAAATAATTGTAATGGTCGAATTCCCTGAACTAAAAAAAAATCCCCTGATTTTACTGATAAGAGATCTTTGATTATATTTTTCTTGTTTTTCATAAAATGGATTTATATTTACATTGTAAATGAAGACTTGAAAAAAAAATCGATCTTATATACCTCGATTTTTTGTGTGAATCGATTCATCAGGTTACAATTCAAATCGATTTAAAAATCGATCTTTTGCGGAAAGCATCGCCATCCCTAATGGAAAGCAGCGCACCCTTTCTCCTCGTTTGTAATAAATGTCTGTATTTTCTTCTGTTTGTGTTTCTGTTCTTCCACTTGTATTTCATATGTATCCCTGGATAAAAAAACACACGACACCAACATCAAAGAGGGAATGCAGCCTGTCAGGTTTGAGACACTGTCATCAAAAATTAAGAAGAAATGGCTCTTTTTAAAAATGGAAAGAGACGTGGTGACTACAAGAAAAGAACACACTCTTATTTAAATCTACTAGTGTAGAATGTGAACGAGCATTTTCTTCAGCAGGACAATTTGTAACGAAAAACGATGAAAGGCTGGACGAGTTGTGTTTTTTAAAAGCTTATTTACAAAAACACAAGAAATGAAGAATTGTTTTTATAATTTCATTATAAAATATTTTTTATGTGTTGTTTTTTTTATGATGAATTAAGTTTTGTTTTGATTTGTTTCAGTAAATGATAGTATTAAATCAATTTTTTTAAACTATGTTTTCACTTTTATTATGTACTTTCAACTACGCTAATGTGAAACTATTTTTCAAAAATAGTCCAATCCTAATTCCGGGAACCATTCCGGGATTTGGATAATGTAGTCCCGAAATGCCCTGATTGAAAATATAACACGTGAGTGAATATTAACGTCGCACTGTTCAGCTACACGAGGACTTTTGGCGACGGACCATGTAGTTTTGAACCATGGTCAAGTGACGTGGACGACACCTGAGCAGGAACCCCATCTCCTAACTACCACACCACATCAACGGGAGAGCGTTTGAGCTTTCGACAGATTTAGCGTGCATCGTTCCCCTACACAGCGGGTGTTTAATGGTACAACGAACTCGTGAGAAGGCCAGCCACGATCTGATACCTTGACCACTCGGCTACCGCGGCTACAATATAACACGTGATTGCAAATGCTAATACGAAAGCTATATTGCAAATTGGAGTTTCATTTTTATGCTGCATTCAGATGACAAAAATCGGAATTTCACCAGTAAAATAACAAATATAAGGAAATATGTTAAAAATAGTAATAATAAGATATAGCTTTATCTCTAGCAAATCAGAAACGATTAATCTGACGACACAATGCGTTTAAGAGAACATATTATTTTTTAAGGTGTGAAATTCAGTTAATATTTCAATAATGTCAGGGACACATTAACACAAGCAAGTAATATAAAACAAAAATTTTTAAAGTCAATTCCTACTTAGGTCAACAAAGTAAATAATATTTTAGTTACTTTTTATTCAATAGTTACAATTAATGTAAATATGTACTTATATATATGACAGAATCCCAAAATTAAGCGATTTTCCTTGCAGTTTCCCATTTTCCTTTCTATATAGGGTGTTTTCTATATAGACTATTTTTGTTTTGTTACTATTTATTCATGAATTAAATTTAATTCTAATAAAATAGTATGGTAAAAAAAGAAATCACATTCTTAGAAATTAGGCCCTCCCTGGTGGGATTCGAGCCCAAGACCTTTGGATTAGAAGTCCAACGCACTGTCCATTGCGCTACAGGGACAGACAGAACTATTTTCCTTTCTATATATACTGTTGGACTATTATTTTTGTTTCTATTTATTCATTTTTTACTTTAATTAATGAATTAATATTTGAAAAAATATATTAACATCAATTGTCATCAAGTTTTAAAAGACGTATTTGAACTTGAATGGATGAATAGAAAGTGTTTTATTAACGATTGAAAATTTGTGAACACTATATATATATATATGTACACAGTCGAACCTCCATATAACAAACCTCTATATTGGGAATTTTTCTATAGCAAACTTTTTCCTGGAACCAAGAACATTTCACGATTTTCTTCATAAAATAACCTCCTTTTAGCGAAGTGCATTTTCTATGTAACGAACTTTTTCTTTTATGATTCATTTTTTTTTCTCCCTACTTTTAAAGTATTTCTGAACATTATGTTATTCTGTCTTAACGCATTTCATGTTGGCCAAAAATATTAAACTGGTTTTATTAAGTGTCTAACTCGCCAGGAGCAATAAAATCCTGGGCATTTCATCAAAAGTGTAACCTTTAACTCCCATTTTACTAGAAACATCTTCGATATCCTCTTTCACCCTCAGTAGTCTCGTGTCCTTGAACTAGTCTCCGATCATTTGTACTATTGATCAGTTGCAGTAGCGCACACAGGAATTTTTCAGGGGGGCGCCACTGATCAGTCGTACTGGTAACTTCGCTTTTTGTAGCTCGAAAATGTCAAGTGCCTGAGCAAAAAAAAAATTTAATTCTTCAGGAAGTGGATAAAGGTGTCAAGAAACTTTTCTAGCAGTTTTTCTTTCCTTTTTTTATAGGTAAGATATATAAAATAAATATATATTAATTTACACAAAGGTGTGAATAATTACTTTTTTTTTAATATATAGTGCTTATGAATTTAAAATTTGTTTTATGTGATTTATAAAGAAAATTTAAAGAGGAACCTCTCTATATAACGAATTTTACATATAACGTTTTTTCGGTATTTAGCAACTTCGTTATATAGAATTCCGACTGTGTGTATATATATAGGGAGAGAATGAACTAATAGTAGGAATTGAAAAATAAAACTTATATTTTGACTGTTTTCCTGTTGATCTCAGTTTCTAATCTTATATTAATAATTTTGTTTCAGTTTATTCCTCTTGCTTTTTTTGCTTTTCCTTTACAAAATGAAAATGGTGGAAAATTTTTATCTTTTGGGATAGATGTTTCAACAAACGGAGGTTAATAATTTGGTTAATTTTTTTAATCTCAGAAAACAAAATCGTGAGCTAATTAATACAGATAATTATAAGACTCTAACCAATTATTTCCCTCTCGCTTGTATGAGTCTTTTTTTAAGTTATTGATACCCAAGTCAGCATTAAGCTTCCGATTGAATTAAAAAACATTGTCATAGCACTCACCACTTGATTTAAAAGGACTAAAAGGACGAACCTTTTAAGCGAAGTATATTCATACCCCCCTTAAACTTCCTTCAGGGTCAATTTCCACAAAAGCCCTTTTTAGCGGATCTCTACTATGCAAAAGAAGCATGCTTGCCAAAATTCAAATCTGTAGGTCTAATAATTCTAAAACGATTTTTTTTTATTTATAAAGTCTCTGTAACACCCGCACTCCCTGTGTTAGTGGATTACTGAAAAATTCAGTCTGAACGGAACTCTACTTAACAAAAGAAACATGTGTACCACATTTCCAATTTGTCGGTCTAATAATTCTGGAGATTTCATGATGAGTGAGTTCATGTGTGTCATTTTTCTGCTGAATATAAAGAACATAACTAAAAGATGCATTACTGAAGAAGACATAATAAGCAAATTATAACGTGTATTTCAAATTAATCGTGTGAAATACCTTCCTCACTAATTGCAGTTTTAAAAATTAATTCGAGTCCTACTAAAATCATACTTGTTTTTCGCAAAAAGCACAATAAGTTGCTCGTCAAAAAAAGAAAAAAATTATAAGAACATCTGAGAAAGTGTCAGGGCATAAGAAAATCATTGTAAAATCCAAACGTTAGTTTTTCGTGAAAGCATATCCTCGAAGCAAAGAAACAGGTCTTGATTGCGTTATACACGATTTTTGAGATGTTGCGGTGTAGAAGGAGAAATGAAATTTTTTTAATTTTAATTAAGGTATCCGACTACTTGCGACAACTTTTTTTTGAAAAAAAGAAGATATGGAGATTTTTTTGTGATTTTTATGTTTATTTAGTATATTTTAAGGAAAAAAATCCTAAAATTGGTAAAAGAAAAAAAATTATTATTATTAAAATGGGAAAAAACTAGTAAAAATGTACGAAAAATTACATAAACGGGGCCCGCTCTGTACAAAGATTTTATGAACAAATTCTCAATTTTTCAATTTTGATGTGTTACTTTGTTATTCCTGTTTGAAGTGACTTTCAGGATAAGAGATATTTTAATTTTTACAAAAACTAGAGCACTTTATCTTAGTGATTATACGAAATTGCTTAAAAAACACATTGACTATATTCACATAAAGGACTGCAAATTTTGAAATAAAATAGTTATTGATAAATCTGAAGATCAAAACACTTCTACTGTTATGCAGAACATAAGCAAAAAAATTCAGCTAATTATTTTCAAAACTTTTTGAGCAATCACTGTCCCCGTTTGAGTTTTTCGAAAAAAACACATTTCGAGTAAAACGCATTTTAAAGATTGACATCTTGTGTAAAGTTATGGCATTTGCTTTTACTAAAACACTTGTAGTTTTTGTTCTAGTGGAGGGAAAATAAAATACTTGGTATTGTTATTAAGCTAATAAAATGGTCTATAAAATAAAGTCAGAAAAAAAATTGTCAATTTTTGAAAAAAAATCTTGGTTTTAGGGTAGTCGGATACCTTAAAGTGCTAATAACTGTGAAAGAGAAATAGGTAAAAGAATGAAGCATCCAAAAACTGTCATTCACAACGTCACAATTAGAAAAGATGACTCATACAAAATAAAACGACCAGGAAGAAAAAAGGTTTAGACAGTAAGGAACAATAAAAAAATATTGTGATTCTCATTTGAAAAGGTCGTGAACTTTCGAGACATTTCAGCGAAAAAATTTCCCTTGTCACCATTTAGAAATCTTAAATCATGCAAACTTTATGAAAGGCAAGAAAACACTCCAAAGTCACTGAAACATCCTCCATTAGAACGTCTGAAATGGGTTAAACAAGTAATATATATGAAAATAATAATTATTATTTTAAGTCAATTTCTACTTAAGTCAACAAAGTAAAATTTTATATTTTAGTTACTTCTTATTAAATAATTACAATAAATATAAATATGTATATACATAGGACACAATCACAAAATTAAGGTATCCGACTACGTTCGGAACCGTGATTTTGCAAAAGCGCATAAATGGATAATTTTCATGATATTTAGTGTCATTTAGATTAGAATACATGCATAAAATTGTTTTCAGGACATTTTGACAAAAAAACTTATTTAAATACAATATTTCGGCAAAAAGTTAATTTAGAATAACCTTTTTCAAAATGTGTGTTCTCCTTTAGTGTGAAAATTGCTTCTATTATAATAATATTTTGCCTGTATATAGCTCAGACCTCTGCACAGAGTCTCAACTATGATTTTTGAAAAATTCGCATTATATTCAGTTACAACAAATTGAAATAATTATCGGCGTTTTTTTCTTAAAATTGCTCCCCTCTGTTGTCGTAAAATATGGATAAACCCACTTCTAAGTTATATATTTCAAGAATTCTAGTTGAGCCTTTGTACAGAGGTCTGAGCTATATACGGGCAAAATTTTGTTACAATAGAAGCCTTTTTCACAAAAGGAGAATATATTGGCGATGGAACTCGTTCTTCTGTGAACCCATCGTCAAGTGACAAGGACGACACCTGAGTTGCTACCTCCTCTCCAAACTTCCATATTACTACAACAGGCGGATTTGAGTCTCGACAGATTTAATGCACATTATTCCATCCAAACGAAGGGTCTTCAATGACACCAGGGCTCGAACATCGACATTCCAGACCGATTCCGCGACCAGGACCACTAGGCTATCGCAACCCCTCGGGAGCCTGTAGTCATTATAGAGCACCCTCCTTCAGTTCTTTCCCTAGCAGTTTTGGTTCAGGAAGGGATCTCATCACTTAATTCTCTTCTCTATCATTTTCTCTTGTTTAGTTTTTGCTTTTTGGAAAGTCTTCCCATTATCCACCACCTATGGAACCACTGTCTCCCGGACTAGCAACCGGCAGCTGTAAAGAAAGTATGGTGGCATGGTTTGGCCACTCTTGTTTATTTCTTACCTCATGGCATCTTGGACTATTCACTCACCCTTTCGTAAATTAGTACAGTAAATTAATGAAATTATTTTTTGTAATTACAGTATAGAATATACGTTCCTGTATGAACTATTTTCAATTTGTTAAGTATCCTCTTTTTCTTCGTTTTTCGCATTATTATCTGTTACTTTTGAACATCCTTATTCTTTGTTGAGGCACTGTCATTGTACTAGTACAACAGAGATTTTCTCCGAGCTTTGATCAGTGCAAAGTCGTTAATGACATCGTTGCAATCAATTTCCATTGTAATATCATTTTACATAGCAACATAAAACTGGGCAAAAGTACGAGAGCTCGAACTGAACGCGAAGCACATTTTCAGACAGAAAAATGCCTCAATTTCCATGGAAATTTGCAATATTACAACTCATACCTCTGTCAACAAGATAGTGTTTTTAAAAACTTCAAAATATTCCATGAATACTTTCCTTTTCGTTTTAATGCGTGAAGGAATAGCCCATTTAACATTACGGTACTGGAAAAAGTAACGTTAAGCACATTTTATAGCAGTAAAAATGAATCATTTCGGTTAAAAATATGAAGTATGATAAAAAATGCTGCTCTCTACAGGATAGCGAAGCCAGAATATCATATTAATTTTTCATTTCTTTTATATTTGAAAAAATGTTCCAAATTCGGGTCCTATTCTTTAACATTAACCGAGACAGCTTTAAGTTTTTATTCTGTTAAGGACAGAAAAGCTTCTCTCTGATGTACAGTTTGTCACAGTAAGTCAAGTAAATTTTCGTTACGACTTCTAAATTTGGGAAGGTACTTTCCAACTTGTTTTTCTAATAGTAGATAACAGCGAGCGCTCTTCCAGGCCACCCAAAGAGAAATGGTTATAATTAGAGACTCAAATCCTCTAGTTATAAACATTTCTGAAATAAGCGCTCAATGAAATATCCATTAATACTTAATCGATTTTCATTTTCTGTATAATTTCATTTAAATATAGAATGTATATATTCGGAAAGAAGATATTTGGTTACGGGGGGAAAAGACCCATGGTGACCTTCAGTGATGCTTGGGTGCAGCAGGGGCGGCTCTAGGGCCGGCAAACCGGACCCCTGCCCGGAGCGGCAAATTCTAAGGGCGGCATTTGGATTAAATTTGAAAAAAAATAAATTTTTTTTTGTTACACAAAATTTTATATATTTTCTGAAATACTATTGGGTGTGAATTTGGTCTTTCATTTTTTGTATCTTATTTCCTTATTTTATACTCTGTTTGCTTAATATCAGTGTTTTTTTACGTTGAAACTTAACTCGATGCGGAAGTATATATTCAAACGTGAAATCTGATAAGTTTACACCAGTGGTTCTCAAACTTTAACTACTGGCGACCCAATTTTCAATCATAATTTTTATCGCGCCCTCCACCCACCCAAAAAATAATAGTGTATTGAATGCAATAATAATGCACTTTGGGGGGGAGGGTGCTAAAGCTACAATACGATCATAGTTATAAATCGTACAAATTAACAAGATAAGTAGTAAATTTTGTATATGTTACTTTTAAGTAATATATATATATATATATATATATATATATATATATATATATTTTACTTTTAGTTCGATTCACTATAAATGCGTGTTTTTTTAGTTTGTTTTTAAACTATAATTTATTTTATAATTGTTTTTGCTATACACGATAAAAATAACAATTCCAGTGAATAATTTAATTAAGAGAAAATATACTTACCTACTTTCAAGGACTTTTCAATTTTTCTTTGATTTTTTTAGAAAAAATCCAGTAAAACTAATGCAAATGTTCCAAATCTGCGTGCCCTTAATGAAGGACATAAAGCATGTTCAAAGAAAATATTTTTGAACAAAAGTGGTCGCGCAGGGAACTCGATCAAAACCAGTAACTTGATTGTAAAAAAAAACGTTTGCATTTCCCCAAAAAAAGAGGGCGAAATGTGATAAATTCATTTTAGTTCCCATTAAGACTGTCATATTGGAGGATACTCTGTCAAGGTCATTGGTAACAAATAAACAGTTTTCCCAGAATTAACGATTTCATGAACATCAGATGACTCTGCGCATCGCGCGACCGATCCCGTGTTAAAAGTGTATTAAAAAAAAGGATATTAGTTCTATAATAGAATTGCGTAAAAATACATCTTGGCCAAATAATCCTTCAAAGTACTCAATATGCTTATCCATATATCATATAACTCATTAACGTGGAAAAAAGCAACAGAAAAAAATTATTTACAACTTTCCAAAAAGAAAAACAGATGGAGTGAAACATACCAGTAAGTTTGAAGGTCAAATATATGGTAGTCAAAAGTAGTATTTTAGGAGTTAAAGAAACGTAATAGAAAAAATCTCTCATCGCGTGATTACAGTAAAGCAAACAAAATGTCTTTTTTTATTTGGTTATAGGATCAAAGATAGCTAATGAACGTTTGAAGTGGAATCTTTTATTTTTGATGATCACCAGATGATATTTATAAATAATATCAGTGTAAATGTGCATTTTTTATTAAGTCAGAAAGCATTTTGATTTTCTTCATTCCTAAACATTATTTTCTTAAACCTTTTATTTTCAATATGCTCGTGCCCCCCTCGCAGGGATACCGCGCACCCCAGGGGTGCACGCCTCACAGTTTGAGAAACACTGGTTTACACATCTTTCACTTATAACTTTCTCCCCATTCCAGAGTGGGGTCACTATGGACATTCCTTTCACCCATCTGACGTCCAGTGTCAGCTATCCAAAGGGGGACGGGCAATATAGCAGTTTTTTTTGTAGATAGAGAGTCACAGGAGATATTCTATTTCAGTCTTGAGAGTGGTTACTATAAAGTAAAATACATATTCGGGATCTCCACCATCAATAGACTTTTTTTTAAAAGAAATTAGCATGCTGGAATGGGTGATTTCTTCTCTTACATTTTACTTGTTTGAATTAATAACGAATAGCTTATTTCGAATTATTTTGTATTTGACTTCAAATATATATATATATATATACTAGCTGGATGGCCCGGCGTTGCACGGGCTTCTTCAAGTGTACAGCTTTATACCTTGGAAGATTCCCCTTCCCTTACAGAGTGTCAGCACTTCCTAGTGTGTGTGTGATTTTTATATTAATGTCATTAAAGTACTCTTTTTTGAAGTTTCTTCCACATCTTTGTCCTGTCGGGCGAGTCTGTTTTCTCACCACTTAACTCAGCGTTGCAAGGGCTTTAAACGTGAGAACAATTTTATATCCCTGTTGAAATTTTCCCTTTCTCTCTGGACACCAGTAATTCTCTGTGTATGTTACTGAGCGATGTGAGTGATTTCTATATTTTTATGTCACTTAAATACCCTTTACAGAAATTTCTTTCACTTCTTCTTTTTGTCCCCGACAGGTTTCTTTTCCCTTCGTTCAGCCCAGCGTTGTATGGATTTTTCAAGTATAAAACCCCCTTTTTTCACCGAGGGATAAGATCTTTTTTTTTCAAATTTATAATTGCGATTAAAAATTTACAAAGCTAATCCAGTTTTGTTCTCAAGAAAACAGACAATGTACGAATTTATTATTAAATAAATAATAAAATGCAATATAACTTTAATTCTTAAAAAATTATTAATTTATATCAATTTTCGTGAAAGAACATGAAAGACGCTTGAATTCAAAACACCCAGATTTAGCAAAAAAATCACTAGAATATTTTTAAAAAATACATGAAAGTTTGCAAAAGCACGTTAGTGTTTTGAAAATTAGGGCCATGGAAGATAAATCATTATTAAAGGCTTTCTATCTCATGGCAAATCAGATAGCGAGAAAACTGAGCAAACGCGGATAGTTAATGACGATCTACAAATGTTTTCTAATTTTGATGAATACATGAAGGGAAATGATGTTAATCAGCAAGTATTAACCCTAGTTAAAAAGCACTTGGAATCCCTTACAGAATCTTTTGATCGTTATTACCCAAAAAATGAAGATCTCAGACATGGTAATATGTGGATAATAGATTCGTTTGCAGTGAACATTCGGGGTAATAATTTAAGCATGCATCTAAAAAAAACCCTCATCGACCTATCGTCCGATAAGACTCTCAAGTTTAAATTTCATTCTTCCTTATCAAGATCTCAGTTTCGGCCTTCAATAAAAAGTGAATACCCTTTTCTTAGAGAACAGGTGATGAAATTTATTTCTCCACAACTTATTTAAGTGAAAAGGCCTTTTCATCTGCCATAGCCATCAAAACACGGTAGTTCTCCACATCTTTCAGTAACAACATAGGATCCAAATATTCATAATTTTATTTCAAGTAAGCAGGAACATCCATCACACACACTAGGAATACATAATGCTAAAAGTTTGATATACATTAACTATCTTTTAATTGTTTTGTTTTTACAGTTTTTGTTTATTTTGTTATGGTTTATTGATAATGTTTTCATATAATTTGGGGGGTTACAATTAAAAATTTCATTTTATTAACTAGGAAAATTTCATCTGTTCTTAGATCACAATTTTTTTATAAATATATTTAACACTTAAAAATTCTTATTAGTGATCCGTGTGATTGAAATTATGAATTTACTGATCCGTGAGGTCAAAATGTTTGGCAACCACTGTTCTTGACCATGACCACCAGGTTGCCGCAGCCATGTAAGGAATCTGGATTTAAATTCTGAATAAAATTTGAAAGAACATTACCCCACACTATTTTTAAGAGGGAACCTCGCGAAATACTTCGCTATAAGTTCAGAAACACTGATCCATTTATTGCCAGTAAAACAGTCGCAATTAGATTCGAATAATTCTCACCAATTGCCCTCGTGTTGATTCAGAGTACGACGTTAGTAAGCAATCAATTACGATGAAATAAATTAAAAAATATTTTTTAATACAACCATTTAATTCCAAAACCTAAGGTGTGAGCTAAGCTTCTGTCAATATTTGCTTCTTTTACTGAAATCAACAAATTATCCGATTTTTTGAAATGATGTTTAAGTATTTTTTTTTATTTTGAAATAATTATTATTCTAAATTTGTTTTTTACAGCGCATTTATTTATACATTATTTTTTTGTTCTGGTACCGAGAAAGAGTACGACTCTCTTTTCTGTACACCAAATAAGAAACCTTACTGTGGCTGTATGGTAGTGCAACATTTTGTGATCACCCCCGCATCCTAAATTGCTTGCTGTAAAATGGCAACATTCTGATCAGCAGCATTGGGATTTTTTTTTGTGTCGTCCGATTACCTTCTTCACTAGTGACAAAGAACCTCTGTTGTGTATAAAAATCATGGAAGACCAGCAACAATACGAGGACAATTTTACATCTGAAGATCAAAATTATGGTGACTATGGAACTGATTTTAATGAGGGACAACAAGGACAAGCTAATGGCGACGTGGAAGATCAAGGCGGTGCAAGCGGCGATGCTGCTTCATCTAGTAAATCTTCCGAAGAAGATAAGTAAGTAAAAAAAGCCCTTGATTTTTCAAAAATTAATCTTCTATTGCCCTATCAATATTGTTAGCATGAATGCATAATCGTGACATTTGTAAATCCCGAAATTCATTAAATTTCTATAGTCTTCATAGTGGCGTCGGCCGGTCTGTGATGAGCGCGCAAATGGCGGCGTGTAGAGAAATCTGAGCGGTCAAATTTCTATCCAAAATGATCCTTAAATTGTGTCATTAATATTTTTGTAGGGTTCAATTAATGGGTAGGGAACAAATAAAATTAATAAATTATACCCAAATTTTAAGAATTTGCCATGAAAATGTCTTTGTCGAATTTTTGTTATATTCCCGCCATTTGAAAGCATTTTAACAATGCATTGTGATAAAAACTGTAGATACTTTTACCTTTCTTGAATATTAAAAATTTACAATAACTTTTAAGTTGCTAGTAGAAGCCTTGCATATCTTGAATTATTGTAAATATTTACGTGAGCTATCATATAAGTTGAATCATGTGTCGGCTTTTTATGTATTCATAACAACTTTCCTGTGTAGTGGTGAAAAGTGAAACAAAAAAATATCCATGGAATTATTGTAAATAATTGCATTAAGCTTCAGATACAGTTTTTTAAAGAACGTTCTCATCTGTCAATTTTTGTATTTTGATGAACGTAACACGGTATTTGCAATATTGTTAGATATCTGATTAAGTCACTGTATAGTCTAACTAGAACAAAGTAAAGCATTGACCTTCTGATATTGGATTTTTATCTTTTTTCTAGTTTCCGATTTTAAAAGATGTATAATCTGTCATAAATTTAGAAAATAGTTATGAAGTATATATTGTGTTATTGCGAATGTAATAGATCACAGTAATGTAATCTTTGTATGAACAGTATAAAGTACATTGATAAAATAAAAGTGAGGCAGATTTTGTTATTTTCGGAGCATTTTGAATGAGCAAGCATTTTTTTGAATTTTCCCCCGATTTAAATTGATTATTCTATATCAACCAACCAATCAGATTATTTTATGATCAACTTAGCTTAACAGCAATCTTAATTAAAATCAAAAGATCTGATAAATAATCACATGTAGCACTTAAAATTGTTTGGCACCTATTATTGATTTCTTGATGTATTGGTTTTCTGGTACATTTTTCCCATGAGTTTAAATATTGGTAAAGCAGTCCAGAATGCATATTACTTGTTTTGTTGGTATATCACTCATATCTACTGAAACTTTAAACTCCTTTATATGATTTAAATCTTCCATGCCAAGGCAAAATGGAACAAAAAAATGACATATCAAACTAAACAATAAAATCTAAAGTAAATACCAAATGGCTAAGATAAAAGTAAATCCAATGAATAAGATTAGTATTAACTGTGTTCATTGTTCAAAGGTGTTTGTTTCAGTTTATGCATATTTGTCCTTGTCAGTAATAGATGTTTTTTTTTTTTTAATGAAGTTTGGTATTTTCTCTGATGTGCAAATAGACACATAATCCTACGATACAACCACAAAATCTTGTTTCAAATAGTAACGAATAAGAATGTGTCCTACATTTTAAAAAATTGAAATTAATAATTTTTGAAGTTCAATTTTTAAATGGATATCCTAATAGAGTGTGATAAACATTTCTGATACTGAAAGTATATCTATTGAAATGTATGTTTCTTTTTAGACTCGGAAAGCGCTAATTCTTCTATTAAGGATTTTACAAGCTTTGTTCAGTATCACAAAATATTGTTTTTGTTGAAATAGTTATGTTTGCACATTAATTCTGTCCGTTAAGATGTTTATTTGTTTTTAGAGAATAGGGTAAGTTAAAATATTAAACATATTGAAAACTCAAAGCTGGAGAAATTAAATTTTAATTAACGTGTAATTACTGATTAAATTCAAATAAAAATAAACTTTCATAAATTTTACCAAAACAAAGGTACTCTTTAAGGTCTTGGGGACCATAAAGTCTAACATGTCAATGCTGGAAAATGTCAAATTCTGGTGAATTGCTGAAATATGAATGGCAAGGGTATTTAAGGTAGGGGTCTTTTGCACTCTAGGACCAAATTAATAATTTTGCAATGATCCGCAGCCCACATGACTGGAAAAAAATTGCAGTCAGGAAATTTATGTAAAACGGTGAAATTTTTGTAATATTCGTCATTTTTTGAAAATATTGTTAATCAATTATTTAATCAAACATCAGTAAAATGTTTTAAATATCAAGAATAAAATGATTATGATAAAAAGTAAAGAAGCCAATTCTTTAAAATTGCTTCAAATTCAAATGAGGGACCCGTGGGCTACAGGTTGAAGACTTTCCCTACCTTAAGGTATTGTCTTTTGTGTGCTTGAATTTAGTATTCTTTTTTTGTTGCATTAGCTGGATTTTTGGTACTTTTTTTATTATGCAGTGACCTAATTTCAACAAATAAAAAACATTGTTGAATGAAAATGTCCCTAAATGCGCATACTAACAAGAGTAATGTGTTAGTACATGCAAAGGAGGTTTTCTGCTATTGGCTGCTAATTACAGAATTTTCAATGTCTTTTGATTCGACAAGTTGGTTGACAGCATGATGTGGTGATTCTTCTGATGAATAGAAAGAAATTTTAAAACTGTTCTTTTGACCAAATGGTTGTATTATGTGGTTAGAAAGAGGCAAGAAAGTACTACTGGAGGTCTAATGAATTAGTTTTTGGGACTTAAGATTCAATTTGCAATAGCTTTCTTCACCTTTTATTTACTTTTTAGTTGTCAAATTTGTTTCAGACTTAGAGCTAATGATACATTTTAGCTCATGTAGAGTGATATTGTCAACTAATTACTAAATTGTTAAAGTTGCTTTAATAAAGAGTCAACCCCAAACCCTCCTTTTTGATGACTATTTTCACATATAAACTAAACTAAGTGGCGCAACAAGCTATTTAGGCCAAGGCCTACTGTACCCAACTCAATATTCGTGACCTTGAGCGCTGAGGTGCATGGGCAGTCGCATGAAATCCCGTGTTTAGTTCCCAAGCAATCTTGATGCTCATTTATTGACCCACTGAAGGGATGAAAGGCTGAATTGACCTTGCTCATCCCAGGATTTGAACCTGACCTGTGGTGTGGATGTATAGTATGGTGGTTATATGCTAACATTAGCTGTTCTTTTATTAGACTAGCTCTTCAAAAACTATTTACAATAAAAAGAAAAGTAAAGAGAGGCTCCATCCTGAGCATATCTCTGAAGACCCTATCATACGAGCATATTTGGAGCAACTGTTCAAAACAATTTCTTATGCAGCTGAGGGTGAAGGGTTGCCATAAACAAAATGGCATGCTTTTACGTCAGCTACACTCTACCTCTACATTGAAAAATTACTCGCAGATTTTTCTGCTTCGGAAAACGAATATCCAATATTTCTTTTATTTCACTCGTGCTTCTGTTGATGGGTGTAAACAAAAATAGAGCACTATTCTGTTTAAAATATTATTTGCTGTTGAAATATTATACGCCATATCTGATCAAAGTTGAAGCTGCCATCTTGTTAATGACGTAGGGTGCCAAAGAACCCCAGTGGCTGAAATATTGAGCAACTTTTATTTGGAACAATTTTTTCAGCGCACTGGGAAAAAGTTGTTTGGAGCCGTTGCTATGGCAACTTGGTAAAAACCAGTTTGGAACTGGTTGCTTTCAAGGAAAATTACTCCAAATGCGTGTACATGTGATACAGCTTTCAGATGGTTTGGTAGGAATAATTTGGTCACTCTATATGAAAAGTACCCTCATTCTTCAGGAGTTTAAAAATGCTAGTTTGATGTGGATAGACATTCAAAAAGAGGTAATCTAGACTAATTGCAGCATAGTCTCATAATGGTTTCCAAGACTTCATCCTAGAATCTTGCATCAAACACACAATCAGGTTTAAACTTGCACATCTCGATGGTAAAATATCTGATTAACTTTACAATGCTACCATATCTGAGTTCATGTTTTTTTACCTGATTGTGTTCCCTGTTCTTTCAGACTTTTAGATGCTTAATGCAAAGCAAATCTGAACTTCAATAAGACCAATCTGATATAGTTATTAATCACTTAAGTTGTGCTCTTTTTTTATCTGAGGTTTATTAAATAAAGTATTTAGAAATATATGGCACTTAAAGGCAAATGCTTTCATGGCCAATTGTTCACAGGACCTTGTCCTCTGTGGGGCCTTGTTTCATTCACGACAGTCTTAATAAGATCATGGCCCGGTTAATTTTAATGAGGTTGAATATTATTCCCATACCTATTCTCTGAAAAACGGGGAAATTTCAAACTGCATGTCAACTGCCAAAAGTGGTAAGACTGTATTTTGTGATGACTGTTGTCCTTGCCCAAGCCTAATATGAACAATTATTTAACTCATTTAGTCGAAATCGAATGTTTATGGGAGTTCCTGTTTCCCGCAAGGAAACTTAACCTCCAATCACTTGGGTGGGGTGATGAATAGCTTTGGGTTGGCTTATTTTTCAAATCTTAGCCCAGTACCGTTTTTAAAAATGAGTAAAATAAAGAAACAAAGAGGGTTTAAAAAGGTATAATTAAAGTGGTAGAGAAATTACATTGATTGTGAGAAAGTAAAAAATGAGTGCACATTTAAAATTAAGGTAAGAGAGTGACTAGTGCTGAGTAATTAAGAACTTCACCGGTTACAGTTCACTCTGGCGAGCCGAAGCGGTCTGTACTGGCCTAATCTGTGATGGATTTAGTTGAAATGTGGCCATCAGTCGAGCCAGTTTGTGCCTAGGTTTTTGAAATTGCAAGTCATGCACATTTGTTTCAAGTTGCTGTTTGAACGAATATTTATCAATGCATGTTATTTACAGATTACTTTTAAAGATCTTGGGTAAGGCCTACAATTGTTAAAATGTCCCTGTTTGGAACACAGTGGTTAATATGGTGTGGATGTTTGGAGAAAGAAGTGCCAACTTTTTTTTTGGGTGTTGTCTTTATCACTTGACTAAGGTTGCAATTTACCACCTTTTTGCTTTACAGTGTAATATTTCTGTATAGTGCCTTAGTAATCCTATTGCATTTGAAACATATTCGACTTGATAAGTTATGACATGTTGTATTTATGATTTAATCTTCAATTAAAACCATAGTTTAATTCACACCTTTTGTAGAAGTCCAACCTGTCGCAGGCTCTGGCAACTTTCATTCCTTTTCTTCGAGAAGGACACAACATCAATTCACACCATTGGCAATCGAAAAGAAAAATGCCATATATTACCATCATTTCATTCTACTGTATTGGACAATTGACCAATTTAGTGATACCAAGATGTGCTTAGTGCCAACCTAAATAATTTGTAGATACTTATAAATATATTTGATTTCAACTGCTTTGAAGAGATGAGGTTAAAGTTTCTATGTAGTTTTAAGATATTTTAAGATAGTGAATTTACACCCTGTCGGCAAAATTTAAAATGTGAGGTATGCGAGTATCTTGCAATCACAAATTATTTATGTATGTATTAGTTTGAAATTTCAAATTAATTTTTTTTCTTTTTCTTTAGAAAACTTTTTATTGGTGGAATAAGTAGAGATACTAACCAGAGTAAGTATTTAAATTCATTGTGGATAAGTTTTGTAAATAGCTACGATTTCTTACATTACAAAGAGTTTAATTTAATTTTTGGATGTCTTAGTATAAAATTTTAATTTATCATTAAATGTTTAAGTCTGTATCTATATAGAATTAGTTTACTTGTTAAGGTATATATTGAAATTGGTTATGATTGAATTTCGTCTTTAAAATATTATAATTGATAATTTGTTTTGAAAGTAGGTATTGTTAAGGTTTATAATAGACATTTTGTATTGAAGTTATGATTCTTAAAACCTGTATACTTTCCTACAGTTTGTATTTGTTACAGTGAATTTATTTCAAGAATTGTTTTTTCTTATTTTTACTTATAGCATGATATTCAGAAATTGATATTTTTAATTGTTGAAAAGTTATTCAAGCATCTTGTTTAAAATTTTCAAATCTTTTTTCTAAAATTTAAATTGGCCAGTTTTACAAATTTATAAATTGGTACTTGTGTATTATTGCAACCATATTGGTGTCTAAGGTCATGGTTGCCGATTTAGCGTGCAAGACATGCAGAATCACGGTTGCTAACTTTGTTGAGTTGTCTTGAATGTTGGCATTGTTGCGATAGTATGCAAGTACCATCATTTAATTTAAAGTCATTTTGCTTTTCATATTGTTGATTAACAATAAATTTATAATATATATCTTTAATGGTTGTCTTGTAATTAACAATTGTTTTAAATATATAAGCTAATTTCAAATGTAATTCACTGGTCTTTTTTTTTTAACTTGTCTTTTTTAAAATTAGATGTATAAAGTTTTCAAAACAAGTCTAAAAAAACAATTTTATGTTTTACAAGTTTTCGATGTATGCATTTCAACTGAAAATTATTTTGCTGCTTGATAAAATTGGTTTTTAAATATTTCTTAAATTTATTAGTACCTGAATTTAAGTATTCTATTGTTTTTTTTTCTGATTTTGTATTTAGAATTTTTAATATTAAGTGTACTATTAACAGTATAAAAACAAACTTATTGTATGAATTTTTATTGAAATTTTTTTATTTTATGTAAAAAAATAATATGGAGCTAAAAAATTAACTTGGTAATTACAGAGGATTTAAAGGACTACTTTTCCAAATTTGGTGAAGTTACAGAAGTTAACATCAAAACAGATCCTACAAGCGGTAGATCTCGGGGTTTTGCATTTGTTGCATTTGGTAGCCGGGATTCAGTTGATTCTGTAAGGATTTTTTAGTTTAGCTGGCATTTTAAAAAAAATTATTATGGTTTTGTTTATTGTCTGAATTATTCTCTTGTGTTTTAGGTCTTGCATAGTGGACCTCATACTATTAAAGGCAAACAAATTGAAGCCAAGAGGGCCAAAGTTAGGCCCGGTATCAAAAAAATATTTGTCGGTGGTATCGAATCTGATATGACTGAAGCCGACATCCGTAATTATTTTGAGCATTACGGAAAAGTAAGTTGTAATTTTTTCCTCTTGAAACATTTTTAATTTTATTAAAATTGATAGTTTTTATGCATTCATAGATGCTAAAAAATTATAGTATAAAGTCACAGCACATATTCATAGCTCTTCCCTATTACATATTTTCTACTTTTTTTTTTTTTTTTTTTTTGCAAGCAATAGAATCTGCGAAAGGCTGAAACTAAGGTTTCTGCATTTTTTAAAATTTTTATTATAATTAAAGTCAATTCCTACTTGAAAAACATATTGAGCTTTTAATGCCTGGTAGTTGGATAATCAACGTGTACTGTCACCATCTATTGCCTTCACATTCAGAGCAAATTTAATTTTTTCTCCCATATAAAACTAAAATTAAATTTAATTAATGATTTAATATTTGAAAAAAAATGTATTTGAATTTGAGTGAATGAATAAAAAGTTTTTTATTAACAATTGAAAATTTTAAAAAAGTATATAAATAAATATAGGGAGAGTGAACTTGTGTAGTAGGAATGAAAAAACGGTAAAAAAGGGTCAACAATAAATGTTTGTTTTGTGGTAACCTGATGTACCTTTTCTCTAAAAGCTAGACACCTACTTGTTAATGTAACAGCAGAATTCCATGAAGCGAGTTTTGCCTTATTGTGAGCTAATATTTGGTTAGTACTCACTTGCATGTTTTGTTCTTACTCTGGATCAACAAGCTGTGTTTGTGGCTATTGTTTGGAGAGCATTTGTTTTTGTACTTGCATAACTTTTTTTGTTCATTATAGGTAAAAAAAGTCTTAAGGTAAAAAATTTAAGGGGTATCAATATCAAAACATTTCAGAGTACATAAGAGCTTTGTGTAATTGCTTATAAAGATTAATTTACCTATTGTAAAGTTTGCGAGCTATCTACTCCCTCCTGGTGATCAGAGACTAAATAGCATGTAACATTAAAAAAAAATTAATGTATTAATTCATATTTGGAAAAATTGTGAAAAACATAGAAAAAGTAAAACTCTTTGATAACCATTACAATGAACAAAACTAATTACGTTTATAAAAAAACATACTTAATGCTGAAAGCATTTTTTAAGAAATTATTTTTACACAAATTAGATTCCATTAGCTACACATGTCATAGTATGATATTTTAAGATATAATCAAAAATTTAAATTTAAACACATCACAAAGGGAGTGGTTAGTTATTATTGTCATGACTACCTATTTATATTTTGAGATCCTTTTTTGCAGTCTTCGCAAATCATCTTACAATATTCAAAGCCTGTGAATTTTTCACATTTTACACAACGATCTTTTCTTGATCCTCCTGGCAAGGGGAGCAGCAGTACTTCCTCTTCAGAGTTTTAGTTGTTTCTCTTTGTTCTTCCCTCTTGAACAGGGTATTGTATGTTAGGCATTTCTTCAATCCCGAGGCTTAATGAATGAGGCATGTGAATGTGTTACTCTCTGGCCTTCGTCTTAGCAGATATCTTTGTACAGCATCTCGCAGATGCATCTTAATTGTCAACAGAAAAATCATCTTGGAAGTTTCAAAATACTTGTTTTGAGTTATTTTAATATACAACTGAAGCTGTTGTAGAAAATCATGAAAATTAACAAAAAATTAGAAAGGCATTAAAAATTACATGCTGTATCTATCAGATTCAAGGGCCCCTTCCACCAGATATATGAAGTGCCTTTAGTACCGAGTCTTGGTGTGAAAAGGAGGAGTAGGATGTATTCCAGCTCACCATGTAAATGCAACACCATAATTATTTTTGCTCAAATGTTTTCATGTCTAATGGAGGGTTGAAATGCTAACTTCCAAGGAGATGAATAAAGGAATCAATCCTATCCAAACTTGTTGATTTAAAAAGAAAATTCAGACACTATCTTTTGTTATGTGTATGAACAAATGTTTTCCTTTTGCTAGTATGATTCTACAGCATACTCATCTTCTATGAAATATTTTTACTTCTCACTGGTCTCTAAAATATATTTTAAATTTCACTGTTACAGAGAATGGGTAAATTTAGATTGGAGTCTGATGCATTTTTTTCTTTAATAAAATATTAGTAAATGAATATATAAAATTGGTCTTGTAGGAATAGTAATTTTAAATATAGAACACTCTTAGGCTAGCTGTCTGTACTGGTACAGTAGCAAAGTAGTCTTAAATTATTTACTAGTAAAAATATAAATCTTTTGCATTAAGGCTGTCTTTGGTCAATGTTAAAAAGTAAGATTGTAGTTCAAAATTTTTTTCCCGATATAAAAGAACTTCAACACTATTATATTTTGACTTCACTATCCTGTATATAATCACTTATTTTATCATAAGAATAATTTTTATCAGAGTTGATCCATTTTTCTGGTATAAAATGTTTCGTGTTTTTTCTCCTATACCATTATGCTAAATGAGCTGTCCCTAAAAGGAAAAAATAACTATGGAATATTTTAAAATCTTAAAAATACTATTATAAACAGATGTATGAATTTTACAATATTGCAAATTTTCATGAAAATTCAAATATTTTTCTGCCTGAAAATGTGCTCCGCGTTTAGTTGAGGCTTTCGTACATTTGCCTAAGACAGTGGGAGAGGCTTGAGTATTTGAATAAAAGAAAGAAAATATTGCTTATACAATTAAGTACATGCCACCTTTTACACTTAGACTATTAAGTGCTATGTATTTTTTGCAAAGTTTTCACCATTTTCTGATGGTATTCTCCCCTTACAGCTCCTATTTATCGTTTGCCATTAAGCTTCAAAATAAGTCATCAATTTTGTCACTTAATGAAGCTTGGTATTTTTTATTCCTCTGTGGCCACTTTCTAGAACTCACTGTATGCTTTGCACTTGTTTGTGATCCTTTTGCCAAAATATGCCTTCAAATGTATGTAGAATGTTATAGGAATTCAATCTCAAAAGGAGGGGATACACATGTTTATCATGTATGTTATACTAACATTTGTATTTATCATGGTGGGCGATATATCACCTGTTATGTTATAGCTCCAAAGCGTGTCTCAATTAAGAAATTGAGCAGTGGCTATTTAAAATTCTTTCTAAGCCTATGTCCAATCAAATGAAATCAGGGCTCCCCGTTTTCGGAAAGTATTTCCAAAGTGTAACATTGTGTGTGCTAAGCAGTGCAGTGTTTAAACACATTAGTGTTCTGGATAGTTTGACCCTTGGTCATAGCCTTTGAGATATATTCATGTGTTTTTACATATTGTCATTTTCAAAAGTTGGCTGGTATACAATTTTGTAGAAGCATTTTTACAGTTCCTTAGTTTAAAAAGTAATGTTCATATTTTCTAATGAACACTGGCACCCATTTTTTTTCCTTAACTGTTTTGTATCCATGAATTTTTTTAAAATTGATGTTTCAATAGTTAATATCAAGAATAATATGCATATTAATTTTGAGTAATATAATTGTATTTTTAATTTTTTTTGTAGGTGGAAACAGTTGAGCTTCCATTTGACAAGGTGAAAAACCAAAGGAGGCAATTTTGCTTTGTCACTTTCGAAGATGAAATGACAGTTGATCAAGTTTGCAAACAGCCTAAGCAAAAAATAGGCAATAAAGAATGTGATGTAAAAAAAGCAACTACAAAACCTGATCCTCGATTGACTCGTGGAGGTGGCATGGCTGGTCGAGGTCGTGGTAGAGGTAAATTTCATTATTATAAATTGCCATTTTTTTTATAAAATTTAATAAAATTGTTTCCTATAATTTTTTTACATATATGTTAAATAAGCAGGCAATTTGATTGCTTACTTTGGAGTTTGAAAGTTGAATGTAATAAATGTAGTGATTAAAATGGGAAACTTTTTTGTTTGGTGCTTAAATTTTTATATTGTGGTAAGGCTGAGATTTTGAATTTTGGAAAAACTGCTCTATTTATCAGTAGTATTTAAAAGTTATACAATAACTTAATAACTAAGTATCATTCCCTGGAAGGATTATTGTTTAAAAAAATGTTTAGAAGTACAATTTATTGTTTAGATTTTCTGGCCTTCTAAAGACATTCAAAATTTGAAAGTCTTAAGTTTGCTGTTCCATATATTTAACATTAAGGTTTGACCATCACCAGAATTTAAAATTTCCCATTCTTTTGATTTCTAGCCAACTTAATTTTAAAAAATCTTTTTTTAAGTTCCATTTAAATTTATGATTTTAAGAATTTCATCATTAATATTACATAGCTTTCATTTTGGCATACATTTATATCCTCTGGGCTGAGCTTGTTTAGTTTGCTACTTCTGTTAGGTGCTTTTTGTGTTACTCCTTGCAAATTCAGTATTTATTGCCTGTGGCATCTGTAGGAAATTTGTCTGCTTGTAATGAATTTTTTTTGTTGCTGTAGCTGTTTTTCCAATTTTAAGGTTATGGATTTAAGTGAACAATACATGATCAAGATTTTGATTCTTGCTCTGGAAAAACAGAAATTGTGGAGGTATTGCAAAGAGCTTACAATGATGATACTTTGGTGAAAAATTCCTAGTTTGAGTTCCTAGATTAAAAAATGTTGACACAGTTGATGATAAACCATGTTCCAGGGAAGATGTTAATATTAGGAAAATTCATTGCTTGAACTGTGGATAGTTCTGATTGACCAGCGAACAGAACATTAAATAGAAGCTTGCATGTTTTAAAAAAGCCTACAAACTGAGTCGTCTTCCCCCCCCCAAAGTAATTGCTAGTAGGGACACAATGTATTCAATTCTTTATACTAGTCATACTTAAATGCTCTAATCTGTAGTCCTGAGAAGATAACCTAACTGTTGGCATAAGAAAAAAAATCAAATTTTTTTGACTGAGATAGGTCTATCATGACAATGCACCTCTTTAAAAAAATCAGTCACAGTATATCAGTTTTTATCAAAAGGAAGAGACCTGTTACTTCAGATGCATATCAAAAGTGTTTCGAACAAAGATGCTTTAAAGGTTTTTTACTCCAACTTATGAAAAGCACTGAAAAACTCAGAATTGATACAAATTGGATTAATCTTTTATTTTATATGGAAACCTTTCTAAAGTTAATTTTGGAGATATACTGAATACATAAATAAGGTTAAATTGTTACACGGAAATTGTATTTTTTGAGCATGAAGTTAAGATGCATATGGTTATTAAAATTGATATTGCAAGGAATATATTTGATTGTTTTGTATAGGAAAATTATTAGCAATTTTTATCCTCAACAGAAATATTCAATTTTGTTACTATACACTTATTATCAGGTGTCAATAATATCTTCTTGCAATTATCTTGAAACTGCACTATATACTATTAAAGGATCATTTCGATTGAAATTAAATTCTAATTCTTTGCACCTTTCTAATGTAATGACATTTGTTTTTTGTGCCAATGTAGTTGAGGTAGATCAGCAACCATTTCTATTCATTCCTTTTATAAATTTCTTTTTGAAGTTCAGCTTTTTTGTACCAACAGTTGATTTGTCAAAGAGTTTGAATGTGTTAGTTTTATAAACTTTTACACCATAACTTGAGCTTGGAACCTTCTGTTTCTAAAAGGGTGTTTAAAAATATGAATGATATATTTTATCCAAATTTATTTCATTTAAAATTAAAGTAATAAAATATACATAAAACTATAGCCACACTGCTCTTCTGCATAACTAGTTCAATCTTTTGATTGAAGTTTTTAAGAATGCAAGTGCTCTCTTTTTCATACTTCATAAAATTAATACATTTATGTAATAATTATGGGTGTGTCACTGCTAGTTATAGAAGATTAAATTTATGCAGACAAAAATAACACTCCTGTTTTAATGATCAAAGATGGAAAATGTTTTAATAGCTGGGGTGAATAAATGAATTTCCTAACATTTGCTAGACAAAACCAGATATTTTAAAATGAAATAACATTTTAAAAATGCTGGATTTTTATCAAAATAATATCAAAGTAATTTAATTGGCTACTGAAAAGTAAAACAGCATTGAAAGTACCAATTAAGTGTTAATTCTTCCAGACATTTTAACTCCCTTAATTTTATTGACAAAAATTACTGTTGTAAAAAAATTGTGTTTTAGCCTTCTTTTAATAAATCTTTAAAAGAAATCGTGTAAAAAATGTTCGTGAATTGTGTTTTTTTTAACAAAAAAGATATTGCTTTTATAGGTGGACCTGCTGGAGGCTGGGGCCAGGATTATGGCATGCAGGGCTATGGCGGATATGGAGGACAAGGAGGCTATGGCGGATATGGTGGCTATGGCGATTATGGTGGCTATGGCGGTTATGGATCTGGATACAGTGGTCCTGGTTATGGTGGCTACAACTATAACGGCTGGGGAGGTTATGGACAGAATGGTTATTCTGGTGGATATGGTGAGTAAAGTGCCAAAGGGATTTTTGATTAGTTTTATGAGACTAATCCTCCTACTCCTGTACATTTATGTGTCGCTATGTCTTGCGTTGTTTACCTCAGGTGAAATTTTATGAGAAAGACTTAGATTTTGCTGGCAGTTTTGCAACATGTTTTTCGTGACTTTGTTTTTTGTGTTCAATAAAATTATTTTCCAACATTTTTGTTGTCATTATTATTTTTTTTTGTTTTTAATTTTTGCTAGATATTGTGTTGAGTTTGGTTTTTAAGAAACAAGTTTATTTTCATTTTTATTGAAACCTCACCATATGTGTATGATTGGAAAATATTACTCTTTATTTGTATTTTGTTTGGGTTATGGGTTTTTTTTATCAGTTTTTACATTAGAATAAAAAAAGTGTTCTGCTGTCTTCTAAGCATATTGGTGTAGATTAGTAGTAGACACACATTATGAAATAAATTTAAGTGATATATTTATTTTTTTGCTTTTAATGTTAAATATCTAAAATTTACTTTTATTATATTTAAAGGTGCTCAACAGCCACCTGCCCCTGGGAAGGCAAGACGTGGCACCACTACTGGACAAGGCTATCAGCCCTATTGATAATTTTAAGTCGAGCCATCTTGCAGTTTCATGTCCCTCGATCCAACCTCCTCGGAAGGTGTACATAGCCTGTGTGTTTTATCCACTTCATCTATTATGCTTATTAATTCGTGCAGAACTCTTTTTGTTTTTTTCCTTCCTTTCAAGTAGCATGTCCATGCTTGGTACAGTGTTGTAAAAAACATTTGTCTGTGTCAAGGCACATTCCAAATAAAAAGGAATTCTTGTTAGTAGTCGCACACACACGTGATGCATTTTCAGAACAAATATAAATGTGTTTTTTTAATTGTTTGTCTTTTCAGCTCCATTTGTTTATACCTACACATATCATTCAAGTCTTTATTTATATTTTTTCTATAAACTATTAATTTTGACTAGATTTATTTAGTTTCAGTTATAATAAAACTTGCTTAATTTACAAGATATAATTAGTTCTTTTATAAACTTAGGTTAATAGTAATAAAAGTGGATTTGCTATTAACTTTAGAATCTCTTAAATTTAAATTTGGTAAATTAAATAGCCTTATTAATCTCTTAAAATTGATCATCTTTCATTTAGTTTACGATAGGAGTTTTCTATATTGTGTGTGTGCTGGTATAGGAATGTAAGGAAAAATGTTAAGATGAATATTTTAAATAATTATACTAAACCTAAATATGTGAAACAATTTTAGTTTTAAGTGGGTCTGGAATTGCCATTGGAATCTGAAACTTTACTGTTAACAATATATTCACCTTCTAAATTTTTTAATTATGCAAATTTATCATTTAAAAATCATTTGTAATAAAAAAATGAATGAAAATGTTTAATGATTGTGTTTTTCTTTTTAAATGCGGGTAATGTGAAATCAAGTTGCATATGGTTATAAATTTCGTAATAGTTAATCTATTTACTTTTTGTGTGCTATGTCTATTTCACTAAAAATAGTAATGAATGTAAATGTAATGTTTTAAGGCTTTTCAGAAAAATGACTGAATTACAGTTGGATTGCAAGATACGAAATTGCAAGCATGATTATTTTAATATAAAGTAAAATATATTACTAGGACTGTTTGCTACTTTAGAAACTTGTCTATTTTATACATCAAGAATGTAAGACTGGGATACTATTTTGTATTGTGTGAATTTATATAAATTTTCGGAAACTGAATATTGTCTGGTAGTTCCTGAAGAATGAATTGAGCGATATAGAATCAATCTTGACATTTTCTAGTTATACATAAGAATGATAAGGCATTGGTACTATAAGTTAAGTAAATATATTTAAAATTATTGCAGAAATGTTGTAAAATCATATAGTATCGTTCAATCTTTGTTGTAACCATTTGAAAAAAGTGAAATTTAAAACTCGTACGTTTGCTCTTTTTTCGTAAGTTCCGCATATTTTTGACAAAGCTTCTAATTTTTCTCACTTTAAAATGCATTCTTAAACATTGTATGTTTATCATAAAATGTAACCTTTAAAATTAAATATTGGTTCAAAAAATTTTGACATGTATTTGTGATAGTATTTTTCTAATATTCAATGCTTAATATCCAATTTAATAAACTAATAGTTATGATTGGTATAAGGATTGAAGCTCAAATTTTAACATTGAAGTGTTTACCAGAAGGAAATTATATTAAAAAAACCAGTGACTAACAATGATTTAATTGTAAAATTAAATAAGTACATAAGGCATTTTAAATAGGTATTACATTAATAAAATAGATGCTAATTTTCATATACAAAATGGTAGCTGAGTTTTGTTAGCAAACTTGACATAAAATGTTATTTTTCTTTCAAATGCTGTAATTAAATATCTTGCAGATTACACATTGTTTCCATTATTAGAATCTAGGGAAGTTAAAATAACTATATAAACTAACATTTACATTGATGTAAACTTTGATAATTGAAGGCAATTATTCATATATTCATTTCTGTATATTTACTCATTTGTATTATGACATTAAAATGATAACTTGCATGATGGTTTTAGATGCGTAATTCCTGTGTTTGATAATAGGTAAGTTCCTAGTAAGTAACTGCATTCGTTGATAATTGTAGTTTTTCAGCATTGATTGGATTGTTTGAGAAATTGCCAATTATTGAATATCCTTGTCAAATAAAAGTGTCACTTAAAAGAAAGTGAAGAATATTACTCAGGACAACTTAAATTATTAAGTATTCAAACTCTTAATCTAGTTTACTATTGTAATTTGTTTTCATTTAAATGTTGACAAACTACTGTTAAGTTTTAATGAGCATGAAAATGAGTGGTAATTTTTATTTACTTAAATTTAGTTGTATTACATTAACATGTGAATAAAATTCAATCGCTCTAAGATTTTTTAAGTAACAATAAACAGCCATATACTGTGATATTCAACACTAGACTAGTATTTTCTTAAACTGCTATGTATGCCAAGTGGTGTATATAAATTTTTGAATCAAGAAAAATTGAAACAAAGATTTAAAAAAAAACCCAGACACATTTTGCAGTATTTATAAAATATAAAACTAAATGAATATCGAAATTTTGATTTATTTTATGAGCAGAATGGTAGTTTATACTAAAAATTGAAATTTCTCCTACTTCCCTTTTGGCAATTTTCAAATTAACTTGAAATATAGGTTTTATCTATTTTCGTACTATAAAATAATGCAAGGTTATTTTATATACTTTACAATTTAAACCGTATCAACATCGTGTCAGATTAAATTGCTTGATAATTGTACAGTACTGTTTACTTAAGATACTGTTTTATTGGTCAAAATATTTTTCAAGGAATAGATGTTTGTCAATTTTTTTTTAGTGAATCTTGTTTAAAAAAAACTTTCCAAAATGAAAACTTTCCAAATTTATTGATCATTATCAGACTACAAACACAATACTGCCACAAACACAGTACACACAATACTGATCGTTATAAATATCTAACATCTTATAAAATCCAAAGCATATTTTCATATATTTAAACCTTAAGTATACACATTGCAAAATTGTATGTCATGATTTATAGGCAACAAAATAATTGGTGTCATTCTAAAATATCTAAAATATTTTTTAAGTGTTATTTGGTTTATGGAAGGAGGAACAAACAAGGGCTTTTTCCTGCATAATATAAAACTTGGTTTCACCACATGAACAGTTATGACCCATGTTGCAAGTCTCAAAAAATTGTGTTTATAACAGAATTTTAATGGGGTTTTATTGATTTTTTGGGTGAACCTGACTTAGTCTACCTTTTTCATATTGGGTTCACATACGTTATTGGTAGTTTTTTAATCTTCATGTGTATACAAAAATGTCTTAATGAGCTCGTATTTTCCCATCAAGGAAGGGGTCGAAGTCATCTGCATTGGTGCTAATAAATATTAACGTGCGGTGTGAGACATCGATCTTGATTAAGGATTAGAAATCTTGAAATCCAGCAGCGCACTCGATAGTTACGTTAAGCTTCGCGCGAGTTGTTTAAGCCATCCCAATCCTTATTTTATAATTTTGTACACGATATGAAAATCGCAAAATTCCAGTGAATAAGGAGAAAAATTTACTTCTCCAATTTTTTTCTCGATAATTTGAAAAAAATATTAAAACCAAATAATACAATCAAAATATTTCAAATGTGCTTGAATTAAATAAACGACCTGAATCGGACACTTTTCACCAACATTACAGGAATATTGGAGGCATTATTTGGCCCTTGCACCATAAAACACCAATCAAGGACTTGTATGTAGCCTATAGTCATAATCGAACGCATGTAAAAATGCAAACTATATAAATCCGTGCATCATAACGGAGCTTGCTTATCGAACTATGGGTTTGCAACACGGGGAGGAGTGTTTACTTCCAGATAACAACAATATAAAGCCTCATAGATGGATTTGTCTGTTGACGCTTATCGCGCATATTTGTTTACATTTCTTTTCAAAGCATTGCTTGTGTTCACATAACAATCAAAACGTGCTTCTTTACGGATGTATGTGTAGGAAATAGGTGCACTGTCCACTTAATTCCGCTCAAGAGCTAACTTGGACCAAAAATGTCCACTTAAGCGCAATGTTTTGATACTGATAGTAAACTGTTTCGAGCCAATTTGCTGTAAAGTACTATTTGAGCGCTGTGGTATAATATTGCATAGGCCCAGACAGTGGCGTAACGGAAAATATATTAGGGCTTCCTGCAAAGCAAGGTTTTGGGCCCCAAGCCCTAGCGACTGCAAAACCGTAACATTACACCACTGAACCCAGGTTATTTGATCATGTTTCCATTTAGTACATACAGATAACATTTGCGAATAGCTTTGCCTTGCATGCCATTTGTTGCCTTCGGTATTGCTACAATACAGTTGTGAACACTTTATAGCTTTCATTCTTCTGACCGACCATTAAGGAGCGTTGGAATTGGTATCACGGTTTTGTGGCATTTTTCATGGATTGGCTTTTCTCCTTTAGTTCCTGTAGTTGGAAACATGAGCTCTGAGAAATATGTGGACGTACTGGAGAATGTTGCTCTCCCAAATCTATGGCAATATTTCGAGGAAGATCCATTTCTCTTACAGTAGAATAGCTGCTCCATTCACGCATCCAGACTTGTTCAGCCACAGTTTGATGAAATAAGTGTTCAAAAACTGAACTGGACTTCTAAGAGTGCCGATCGAAATCCCATAAAATGCCTTTTGGGACGGGTTAAAAAACGTATTACGAAGACAGCCAAATAGATTATCATCACTGCCTGCACTCACTTCAACTGTAATGGATGCTTAGAAATCTGTTCCAGTTGTAGCAGTGGTATGTACATAAGCCAGTAACAGCCTCCGGACTGAGGTTGATCACTTTGGTCTAGTGGCCATGTTACTAGGCTTCGGATCCATAGGCCACGGGTTCTATCCGGACTTTCACTGCCACATTGGTGACCTTGACTGAAAAGAAAAACCTGATCTGTCGTGGCGCCATCTATCCGCAAAAAGAACAATCAAAAGTCGCCAGACTCGTATGACGCAGCAACCGAAGTAATCAAGACCCTCTTGGCACAACAGCAACAACTTACGCGCTCACCATATCAAATATATGTCGTACGTTCGCCTATCCACCGACTCCCTGGTGGGGGAGTACTGTAGCAGTGGTATGTATATAAGCCAGTATCAGCCTCCGGACAGAGGTGATCACTTTTGTTTAGTACTAGGCTTCGGATTTATAGATCGTGGGCACTGTCCTTTCGGAATTTCACTTCCACACCAATGTCCATCTATCAAAAACTGTTAAAGAATTTCGCCAAAGTTGAGCAGACTGTTATCGATGCAAAAGGAGCACCAACATATTAATATATGCCTCCGTTCGTGCGGACACTTAAGACCTTGATAATCTATTTATACGATTTTTGTGTACGAAATTGTAAATTTGGACGCGAAGGATTGAGTTTTGATTACTATCTTTGTAGTAAGAGGAATCATTTCAATTTCCAGCCAATTCGACTGCAATTCAACATGAGCTACACATAACAAGATATTCAGTTCTTTTTTACTGTATTTATTACTCATCATTTCAATACACTTAGGATGTTTCTTTTTTTTTCTTTCCAATTCCTATTAGCTCACTCTCTATTTATTTATCTTGTTCAAATTTTCAATCGTTAATAAAATACATTTTGAAGCGCTCTATTGAGCTGAAATTTTATGTATACGTTTATTTTGGATAACAATACGATACTTTAGGGATAATTAATAGAAATTAATTGCCCTTAATATTGTGATTCTGTCATATTTATATTGTAATTCGATAAAAAATCTAGATATATATTATAAATGCGAAAGTTTGTTAGGATGTTTGGCCATCTTTCACGCAAAAACAACAATGTATTTTTATGAAACTTTACAGTAATATAGCTTATACATCAGAAGAATACAAGCTATTATTTATAGCATATGCTATAATTTATAAAGATACTGTGGGAAGTATCCAAATTATAACGATATTTGTCAAGTAAGAAGGAAAAAATTCTGCCATCTGCAAGCAATTCTGGTGGGCGCAGCAAAAAAGGCCACGACAGCATATATCTATCTTTAAAAACTATCCTTCAATCTGCGTTTCATTTTTCAGTTAACCCGTGCGAAGAACGGGTATACCAACTAGTACTTTATATATATATATATATATATATATATATATATATATATATATATATATATATATATATACACGTAAAATAAAATTTTTCTTTGTTGTTTCTTGGTAAGAATTAACTTAAAAAAATTTCTTTTTATATTACTTGTTTTAAATTTAGCTGAATATTTGTTATGATTTACCGAACGAAAAAAAATTTCTTTGTAAACTATATTTTTGCGCGGAAGTATATTCCTAATTTTTAAATATTAAAAAAACTATGAAATAACAAATATACTTTAAGCTGTCTTCGGTAAAAGTACGAGAGCTCTCTCTCTCTCTCTCTAACTAAACGCGAAGCACATTTTCAGACAGAAAAATGCCCCTATTTCCATGGAAATTTGCAATATTATAACTCGTACATCTGTTAACAATAGTGTTTTTAAAAATTTCAAAATATTCCGTGAATACTTTTTTGTTTTAATACGTGAAGGCAAAGCCCATTTAACATTACGGTATAGGAGAAAAAACACGAAACACATTTTATACCAGAAAAAATCAATCAACTCAGTTAAAAATGGGAAATAGGATAAAAAAAAAATGCTGCTCTTTAAAGGATGGTGATACCAGAATATCATTAATTTTCCATTCCTTTTATAACTGAAAAAATGTTCAAAATTCTGATCCTATTTTTTAACATTAACCGAGAGCAGCCTTAAGGTCTCCAGTACCAACCCATTTTATGGAATAATTTCGTCTCGACTTTTTTTCCTTTTATCAACGAAGCTCGATTCAAGAGATTTACTGAGTGCAGTCACTGTTTTTAATTTTTAAAAATTGATGTAAGGGTCTTTGAATTTTCTTAATTATCAAAATATATTTGGAAACCCACCTTCAGTTTGGGAAAATATGTATTGAACTTTTGCACTGGGAACACATTGAACTTTGTCATCTAGGGATCAATAACCACAACTGTTAATTGAATGTAGCAGTGAAGGTTGTTAAATTGATCACTAGATGGCACTGCATATCGTTAAAGTAAAAATGTTTGAAAGGGTAATCATAATGCGGGAAATTTACCGAGATAAATATTTTTTCTTTTGTGCATATTGTTTAGTACAAATTTTTAATATTTTTCAGTGCTTCAATTTACCAAATAGTTCAATTTTCTTAATATTAAATTTTCTTTTCCCTAAAAATTCACATATTTTCGTCAATGTTTTTTTATTTTTGTGATGTTCTTGAATTAATTTGTAAACAAATACAAATTGAGCTGTTTTTGCAGCTCTTTGTACATTTTCAATGGATCTTGCAAACGTTAAAGGCTAAAGCACTTTTTTAAATGTAAAATCACATGCGAATGAGCATTCAGAAGCGATCTAAAAGTTTCATAATAATTCTGGGAAAATATGACTTATGTATCTTGAAATTTTTCCCATTATTTCTTACAAAATATTTAAACGTCGTACACATCAAAAATATTCTTTAGTGAATGATTTTATTTTCCCATGGAATAAAATGTTGAACTGAAAAATATTTGAAGTGTATCTTTCGTCTTAGTTGTGATTCTTATGAATGTTATTAATTTTTTTTAGTTAATACATATTTTTTCATGAATTGTCTGAGCTAAGTTTTGTCAAATGGTAGATAAATTGCAAATTTTTCCTCCTTTGTAAGTGTTCCTAATTAGAAATTAAACCTCATATTATGATCAACATTAAAATATGCACTTTCCCCCCTCGAATTTAGTTATTTTGCTTTTAATTAAGTTTATTTTCAATTTATGTTCTTTAGGAATTTTCCAATCTTCCCTGATAAAGTGAGCTTTTTGACTGCCATCTATATGTTTTAGTTGGAACTTTAGTTTAGTTAAATTCTATGTACATTTGTATCGGCAATTCTCGAAAAGACAAAATTAAAACAAGCATGTAATCAATGAAACGAGTTCATGAATACACTATTTGTTAACTTTTTATATTACTTTTTTGGTTTATTACAGCTATCCAAACTTTTTTTTCTATGGTGCACCTTTGAAATAAAGATAATTTGAAGTTGTACCTAATATAATATATAGTCAAAAATAAAATTATGTAAAACCTGTTTTTGTGCGGTCCTTTTTTTTGTACGATTTTACTTTGTGCGATCTTTTTTATGCGGTATATAAAAATTTCAATAGCTTTGGCACCTTTGTTACGTTTTTTTTGTCAATGTACACATATACACTTCAAGACGCTCACTTCATTTGTTACAGTCTCTCGACAATGCACGTTCATTTGCTATATCTCGCACGCTCTTGATTGAAGACGAAACTGTCAATGACAGTGACATTATCAATTAATTTGATTATGAAGACGAACAAGAAGAACCAGATTCTTTGAGAGGGGATAAAAATATGCAAGTAGGCAAGGATCCAGCTTTTCAACAAATCGGAAAAACATTTTCTTAAAATAGGTATCGATTCCGGAAGAAGTTTGAAACTTAAAATATCATTTAGATCGTGGATATCTGATTATCGTGAACTTTTTGAAGGATCTGACCAACCGACTGTCATCACAAAAACTTATGAATTATTTTATGGTGCCCCCCCAAATAATAATCAATTAAAATTTATCTTCAAGTGAGGAAAGCGATTTTGAACTATTTCATGACAGGAAGATGCTTTGGGTTACGACGAGTGGCAGTGAACTAAGTACATTAGCTAGAAGAAGTCTGCGTTCACGTACTATTGCTTACATGAACAATGAAAAAGAGTTTAAAAACTGGAATTTAAAAAAAAATTTAATTAGATTTTATTTAGTTCATTTTAAGTAAATTTAGTTTGCCTTCATCGATTTTAAAATAAAGACAGGTTTATAACGATACTAACAAAAATCAAGTAGAAAAAGTCTGCGTTCACTGTTTTAGTAGTAACTGTAAAAATTATTTAAAAAGGGAATGAACTATTTAGTAGCTGGTTGGATAACCTCCTCATTTGAGAACCTCCTGAAGTCGTTTCGGCATTGAACTAACAAATCTTGCGGTTTTTTCAGCACTTATCTTTTTCCATTGGTCCTTAAGAATACTCTTCAGCATATCCTTGCGGGATACATTGTGTTGACGAATCCTGCGTTCCAGCAAATCTCATAGGTTTTCTATAGGATTCAGATCAGATGACTGCGGGGATTTGGGACATTCTACAAGAGCCAAAGCTTCACAATCTCAGCGCTGTGCTTAGGATCGTTGTCGTGTTGAAATTGAAACGATTATCCTAAGCCGAGTTTGGTGGCACTTTTCTTTAAATTGTTTTTTGGGACAACAAAGTAAACAAATTTGTTCATAATTGATTATACAAGGTGATCAGAATTAAAACACCCCTACTCTGAGCTCTCTATACATCGAACTACTCAGTGTAGAGGCTCCAAAATTGTTGAACATACTATTCAAGACATGGGGAAACGGATTACGCGGGGAAAAAAATAGTTCCAGAAACACCGATAGTTGGCGCTGTACACCAGATAATCTGAAAAAAGGAAAGAATTATCACAAAAAAACAAAAACAAAACACATGCAATATGTAATTTTCCTTTTTGATTTCTATTGTTGATATAAAAAAAAAAGAAGATAAAAAAAGTGAGAAGAAACTTAAACTGTCATTGTAATTGAAATTTCGCCATGTAAGCACAAAAAATTGCATAAACCATTGGTTTGCAGCTATGTTCTTGGCATAAAAAGGGATGAAACTGGGAAAATGTCATTCTTATCATTGATGGCTATCACGCTGCCAGAACGCGCTTTGCATGTGAAGCTGTTTTATGAAAGCAAAGGAAATGCTGCAGCTGCACTTCGGGAGTTTCGTCTGTGACGAATCTATACGGAACTTTATCACTAACCTTCTGAACCGACCTTTTTAGGGAAATTTAATTCCCTACCTATTTCCAATCAACTCCAAAGAGCGGACAGGATTCCTTGTTATGTAGATTAGATTCAGTATTTAAGTCAAACGAAATAGTAAAGTTAGAGCAGTAGGAGATAGATATTGAAACATAGAGTTATAGTGATTTTGAATTGAAATATTGTTGTTGAAGATAAATTAACCTCATGAAGAATTGAGATTCCGAGTGGTAATTATTATTTTGAATTTAAAGTCTCACTCAAGTTTTAAGAGTCAGATTAAAGTTAAATGTTCAATAAGAACATTATTAAATATAATTCTGGGATCTCTTATCGTGGTAATTTCTGCGTGATCGTTATTTAATAAATTAATTAATTAGATCATTAATTAATTGAGTTAATTTAAAAGATATTATCTTTAAAACCTCATAGTATTATTAAAATTACTGTTAATAAGTTTATTTGATTCTATTTGGGAAAGATAACCAAATAAAGAAAGTTATTTATAAAAATGGCTACTGGTTCTTTTATGACTCATAATTATTCTAGTTCTCAAAGTGAGGTTCCTAGAGACCTCCACAATGGCGCCCAACGTATAAATCCCGAGAATAGAGTCGGATCCAGTTTTAGAATCATTCCGGAACAATATTTTTCGGGAATTGAGAACATAGATGATTTTTTGGAGAATATTGATCATAATCTCGCGTATTATGAGATACCTGCACAACTGGCATGTGCTTACTTGAAAGGTCATCTCAAAGGACGGGCACTCGACTGGTTCGAAGTTCTAGGTTATAGAGTCATTGAAGATAAGACAACAGACTACGCGCACTTAAAACAGGCATTGTCGGAACAATTTCCCGTGGTCAGAACTAGAAACGCGATTTTATTCCTCATCACAAAGACGAGATCAACAGCCTTCGGACTTTATTTATGAATTGTTGAAAATTCATAAAGTCCTTAAACTAGAAATGTCGGAGGAAAAATTAATAGATCACGTCGTTAGTCGATTAGAACCTCAAATTTTGGATTATGTCGAAGTTAGACATCCACGAAATACTACCAATCTCCTACAAATCGTTGATAAATACGAAGAACGTTTTATGCATAGACAAATCAGAGGTTCGAGTGAGGGATTTAGAAGTTCAGGCCCTCATGAAAACAATCGTTTTAATACCCGGCATAGACAGGAAAATTGGAGGGAAAACAGAAATAATGAGAGATACGCCAATAATAGCCGACCACAAAGGGAATTTAATCGGTTCGAAAACCAAGGTTTCACAAATAATCGCAGATTCGAAGGTAGACGCCAAGGTGGACAATCGGATCAACCATTCCACAGTCAAGGCGGTCGACAAAGTGGGTCGAGAAATAGTTCATTTCGAGGTCAAAATGAACGAAGTAGAAATTTAAACTTTTAAGCGATCGATGTGAATATGGGTGTAATCGATCGCGGGGTACGGAAAATCCTCCAGTTTGGGATCATCGGCCTATCAGAGTATCCTCTATAAGAATGACCCCAGTCGAATTACCGTATGTCCCTATTCTATTAAATGAAACCTTTATTACAGCACTATGGGACACGGGAGCGGAGAAATCTTTTATTTCGGAGGAGGTATACCGCAATTATTTTTCATACCGACCTCGTCAAAAGACGAAAGACAGAGTCGTGACAGCACAAGGAGCCCCGTGCAGTCATTTGGGTAGAGTCGAATTACAAATTAGAATCAGGGAATTTCAGAAACCCTGGGAATTCCATATACTTGATAACATGCAGTATCGGTGCATTTTGGGGATTGATTTTATGAAGGCGTCGCGATTAACATTAGATTTTGATCAGAAATCCTTAATCATTCCCGATCATCTGATCAAACAAACGCCTAAAGAGGAGAAACTCGCTGATATTGATCTCACAGAATCGAAACTTGATGACGAGCAACAGAGGCAATTAAAAGCCTTATTTAATAATTTTAAAGGGTTATTTTCCGATCAACCGGGATTAACGCATGTTGTATATCATGAGATAGATACTGGAGATAAAGGACCGGTAGTGTCGAGACCATACAAGTACGACCGGGTCAAACAAGGCATTATTGATTATCACATAGATAAGATGTTACGGGATGGTACAATTTGTCCTATTAATTCGCCCTATGCATCTCCAGTCGTATTAACTCGAAAGAACAATGACCTTCCTCCAGATTCTCCCGAGGCGTATCGTTTCGCGATCGATTATCGGAAACTAAATGCAATTACCAAATATCCTCGATATCCATTACCGGTTATTGATGACTTACTCACCAATATCCCTCACACCAACGTTATGTCCACTCTAGATCTCAGAAGTGGCTATTTTCAGTTGGCGATTAGTCCAAAGGACATAGAAAAACAGCGTTTATCACTCGCAATGGCACTTTTGCATTCCTACGCATGCCTTTTGGTCTTTCTGGGGCGGCGCCTAATTTCCAAAGGGCTATCGATATAATCCTCCAACCTGTTATTGGGCGTTTCGTGTCCGTTTACATGGACGATGTTATTATAACATCTCCATCGTTCAAAGACCATCTTGATCATTTAACTCGGGTTTTTACCTTATTACGAGACGCAGGGCTAACGTTAAATAAAGAAAAATGTCACTTCGCTCGTGACAAACTCAAATATTTAGGCCTGATTATTAGTAAAGAAGGAATCGAAACTGACAATAAGAAAATTCGGGCAATTACGGAAATGAAACCTCCCAAAAATAATAGAGAAGTGTCAAAATTTTTAGGGATGACGGGTTGGTACCAAAAATTTATTCCGCGATACGCAGATATATGCGAACCATTGTACCAATTAAAAAAAAAAGGGGGCGAAGTTTAACTGGTCGAGAGAAGCACAGGATTCTTTTGATCAGATCAAACGCACACTAACGGAGGCACCGATTTTGCAATTACCAAATTTTTCTGAACAGTTCAATTTATTCACTGATGCTAGTGGGGTCGGAATTGGTGCTGTGCTTCAGCAAAATCAAAAACATATTGCTTTCGCGTCTCGAACCCTTAATAAAGCAGAACGTAATTATACGGTTACCGAAAGAGAATGTTTGGCGGTAATTTGGGCTCTAAATAAGTTTAAAACTTATTTTGGACCTCTACCTGTGAAAGTGATTACAGATCACGCAGCGTTAACGAAGTTAACCAATGGTAAGAATTTATCAAGTAGGATGATCCGATGGGCATTGAAATTGTCAGAGTTTAACATAGAATGGGAGCACAGACCTGGTGTTCAAAACGTGGTCGCAGATCTTTTATCAAGAAATCCAGTAGACAGTGTCGAGGGGTCGCAAATTTCGTGCGCAGCTCTTAGAGCCCTCGCAATAAATTCCCGTGAACAATTCATTAAGGAACAGAGGGAAGATCCTGAATTAGGACATATTTATCGATACTTAGAAAACCCTGATGACGGTTCTGTTAATGCGACGGTATGCGAGAGTTGGTCCCAGGACTTCAAGTTAATAAATGGTCTCCTCTTTTTACGCGAAGTATTTTTTCTAATCTGGGAGAACTAAGAGTTTATATTCCTGGTTCTCTTCGAAAAGATATAATGAAAGAATTTCATGATCTGCCACTGGCAGGACATCTCGGAAAGAGGAAGACATATCTTAAACTTCGTGACACGTGCTATTTTCCATTTATGAGAAAATATATATTTGAATATGTTTCAACCTGTGACCGGTGTCAAAAGTTTAATTATAAAAACGCGCTACCAGCTGGTCGTTTAATGCCTATAGTTTCGAAATATCCAAATGAAATTGTAACGCTAGACTTATTAGGCCCCTACCCCGCATCCCGACCCGAGAGATATAAATTCATATTAGTTATAACTGACCACTTCACTAAGTGGTGTGAAACTCTGCGGTAGAAACTCTGTATGACGAACAAGAAGTTAGTCATGGGTCGAATAGATCACATCAAGGACAGTTTAAAGAGCATAGGAAAACCTCTAGTCAGGAAAGTGAGGGGTGTAGATCACGGCAGGGTAACACCACACGGGAGATCCCCAGAAATAAACGTAAAATTAATAGTACTGTGTCGAAAGGACCAAGCTTTAAAACGGTCCAAGATATGTAAGAAGAGATCCCGACAAGGATCTGATCATCAGGACCGGAAAAGACACGCTCCTGAGCAAAGGCAGGGAGTCAAGAGGTCGATCCCTTCCTCGATCTCGTCCAGGAATTATAAATTTCAAAAACATAATACCTCTTCACCAGGAGTAGAGTCCATTGCAGGTCCATCAAAGTTGCCTGATCACAGGACTGCTACGACTACAAGTGGATCCCGAATGGAAGTTAGTGGACGTGATAACCAGACCCGTCAGACCAGAGCGACAACGAGAAGACGCAACGAACAAGCGGAGAAACCAGTCCGGTCGAATCAAACCAATACAAGGAGACCTTGCCCATACTATCTACGGAGCCGTATACAAGAAAAAGACAGAATCCATGAGGACCTCAGCAACATCGAAATCAACGGCATACCTAGCAGCACATTCCGCAGAAGAAGCCTCAGTATGGAAGCGTTGAATGGAGATCCAGTGCATAGGATTTAGCAGACAAAATCCAGGTTGTATTGTTTCTTTATCTTCACAATGCGAACAAATGAAGAATTTTTGCAATTAAAGCAAGTCACGGGCGGACTCTAAAATTAAGAAGACTGACAAAAGTGGACACTACATTGTGTGTGTTTTTTTTTCTATACCAAAAAAAAAAAAAAACGACTTTTGTGTTACTTTTTGTATTTTGGAGAAAACATCTGTAAATTTTGCATTTGTTTACTTCGATGTATGACTTCGCTAAGATGCGACAATTCATTTGGTTGTTTGTGTTATTTGTTTATTACAAAATGATTATTATTATATGCTATGTGTGTTTCTATGTATGTTTTGTTTCACATCTGGTGCCTTGGAGCGCGGCGAAGTTAGATAGGATTAACCATTAACACTAACTAGCGCATCAAGTTTTTCGAATGGGAAGGCAAAGGAACCAGATATTTATTGTATATGACATTCATGTAACAAATGTATAACTTCATGTCTGCTTTTACCTACTTCTCAAATGGATATCAATCTTTCAGGGTAACTGACCCTGAAGTCTTCGATGTTCCAGTGCCACAGAAGATTGTATTGTATTTCTTTTTTGTATAATGTATAAGTCATACTCTATGGGGCTGGTTTTTTGCCACCACTAGGGTGGTTTTTCCCACGCCTCCTTCGCCGAATGGATAGAGTGCAGGGATTAATTTAAACTTGTAGAATATTATGAGGTTTGGCAATTAATTCTAATTCTTAATTTTGTCATTTTTCATTACGGAAAATGTTTCAGTAATATACAGTTAGAAATTAATATCGTCGGTACTGTAAGACAAAGATAGGATTTACGTAATTTATTTTCAGGACATTTGAGTCCTTCGAATAAATCCCGTTTTCTTTTTGGAGGGGGTTGTGACGAATCTATACGGAACTTTATCACTAACCTTCTGAACCGACCTTTTTAGGGAAATTTAATTCCCTACCTATTTCCAATCAACTCCAAAGAGCGGACAGGATTCCTTGTTATGTAGATTAGATTCAGTATTTAAGTCAAACGAAATAGTAAAGTTAGAGCAGTAGGAGATAGATATTGAAACATAGAGTTATAGTGATTTTGAATTGAAATATTGTTGTTGAAGATAAATTAACCTGATGAAGAATTGAGATTCCGAGTGGTAATTATTATTTTGAATTTAAAGTCTCACTCAAGTTTTAAGAGTCAGATTAAAGTTAAATGTTCAATAAGAACATTATTAAATATAATTCTGGGATCTCTTATCGTGGTAATTTCTGCGTGATCGTTATTTAATAAATTAATTAATTAGATCATTAATTAATTGAGTTAATTTAAAAGATATTATCTTTAAAACCTCATAGTATTATTAAAATTACTGTTAATAAGTTTATTTGATTCTATTTGGGAAAGATAACCAAATAAAGAAAGTTATTTATAAAAATGGCTACTGGTTCTTTTATGACTCATAATTATTCTAGTTCTCAAAGTGAGGTTCCTAGAGACCTCCACACGTCGACTTAAAAATTTACGCAAAGGACCATTACTTCCACAAGCTCTAAAGAGAATGATCGCTCGATTCGAGAACACTTTACATCTTGGTGTTCAGCCTGGTCGAGGACACAAATCGACCCGTTCAGATGTCGTTGAAGATGTTGCCACCGCTATTGTTGATCAATCAATGGATAACGTCATAGGCTGTAGTAGTGCCCGTGCAGTATCACGACACTTGGGTGTTCCCTACAGCACGGTGTGGAATGTACTGAGAAAAGTGGTGCATTTTTTCCTGTACAAAATTCGTCACAATCAGCAGTTGATGGCCAACGACAGGGAGATGCGACTGACCTTTGCATTGACATTCCTGGCTAGAGTTGAAGTGGATGCATCATGGCCGTGGAAAATTCTATGGTGTGACGAAGCGCATTTCCATCTAAGTGGAACAGTCAATACCCATAACTGTCGCATTTGGGACACGGAAAACCCTCGCACCTTCCAAGAGATTCCACTTCACTCACCGAAAGTTACAGTCTGGTGTGGATTCACAGCTACATTCATTCTTGGACCTTTGTTTTTCGAAGAGACTACTCGCAATGGCCCTGTGACCTGCACCGTGACGGCCAGGAGGTACAAAAACATGCTTGAAAATTTTGTAGCGCACCAAATGCTACAACAGCAATGTCTTGATTCAATTACCTTCATACAAGATGGAGCGCCTCTCTCCATACATTGGACTCTGTGTGCAGAAGTTTTTTCGGCAACATTTTACTAATAATAGAGTGATTAGTCGTGTGTTTCCGACAGCATGGCCACCTCGTTCTCCAGATCTTAATCCCTGTGACTTTTGGCTGTGGGGATATATAAAAAAATCTTGTTTATCGAGGACGTCTGATAACCTTGGCAGATTTGAAGGACAGTATCACTCTGCATGTGAGAAGCATCTCCGTCGACCAATCACAATCAGCAGTTGAACAAACTCTCCACAGACTGCAGATTTTACATCTTGAAGAAGGGAACCACATATTGAGCAGCATTCCCTGCATCGATAAGATATGAATGTTTGGTGCGATCGAATAAAATGTGTTACAAATGTGTATTTTGTGTCTTTTTAGTATATTCTCTGTTACACAGCGCCATCTATCGGTGTTTCTGGAACTAATTTTTTTTTCGCTAAATCCTTTTCCCCATGTCTTGAATAGTAGGTTCAACAATTTTGGAGCCTCTACACTGAGTAGTTCGATGTATAGAGAGCTCAGAGTAGGGGTGTTTTAATTCTGATCACCTTGTATATACTCCAACTTGCCAACATCATTGCTCGCCACACCGTGACTCCACCACTGCCGTGCTTTACCGTTGGTACTAAATGCTCTTTGAAGCGCTGGGCAAGGCTTTCTCCAGACGACCTTCTATGAAGAAGATACAAAATTTGCCCTCATTAGAGAATATCACAGTTCTCCAGAACTCAAGTATATGATCTTTTTCAAAAGCTTAAGCCGGTTGGTCATTGAAATACTATAAGGCTTTCTGCGAACCACTCGACTATGGTACTTGGCCTTTTTCAGTATTTTTCTTGTAGTATCCGCCCAATTATTTTTGTTAAACTGCTCGTGAATGTTACTATTTAAGTTGCAGACAAACACGGATTTTTTTTTTTTTACCATTGATGTCATACTTCGTTTTTCTCTGATTGTGAGTTTAGATGGACGACTTAAAAGAGGTTTGGATGTGTAAGCTCTTGTGGATATAAAGTTATAAATAGCATGCTGGATAGATGAATACTGCCGTCCAATGTATCTGGCTATATCCCGACGACTTTTTCCATCTTTTCACACTTTCACATTGATTTTACGCTCACTGATACTAATTTCCTTCTCTCTCTCTCTCTCTCTTTTTATATTCCATGTCCTTGAATTGCTTCGTATCTCACAAAAACGTAACAATTATTGCGTCGCAATTTTCTTAAGCTATTTTGATAACTAAATACAAAAACTCTGTTAACCCATAATGCCTGTTGATACAAATTCCAAGAATCAAGAATATTCAAATAGTGAACGCAGACTTTTTCTGCCTACTATTTAAATGTGTTTTGCTACAAAACTCCCTCTTATCCTAAGTAGTTTTAATTCAAAATTGAAGAATTCTTGCATGCTCAATATTTAAATGATAATAAACAAATTCGTGAAATTTTGTTGGCAAAAAAAAATTATATTTCTATTAAATTTTACCTTTGGTATATAATTTCTTATGGGTGAACGTAGACTTTTTTCTAGCAAGTGTATGCGCATTTTGAAAACTTCTCCATGTATACAATGAGAAAATAAATGTTTTTAAAATGTTTCCATCTGTTTTTTATTATTTATTCTACTTGGAAGCTCTCGTAAATTTCGTAAATAATTGACGTATTTTCTAAGTGCGACATTTTCATGTTGTTCCTCTCCATCGTATATAAAAAAACATTTTCTGTAGTATATCGACATAGTTGTTTGTTATATGTGTTAGTATTTATGAAATTTTCGACTATTTTTTTTTGTGTGTGGTTTCTTTTTATGTGGTTCCTATCTACCTCACAAAAACAGGTTTAACTGTATATTTAAATTAAATGGGCTCAATTCATGGCGTTCCAGTGATAATGGCTAACACGTGTTTTCCATTGAATTCAAAACAATCTGATATTAGACTTGTATTTGTTGTTCTTGTAAAATTTTAGATTTTATAATTGGGTAAAGATGCTTAAATGTAAAAAAAAAAAAAAATTAAAATTTAAAAAAAATGCATTTTTTTTGTGTGCATGTGCTTTTAAATAAAAGACATTTTGTGTATTATTTGCGTTATTGTTGAAAAATGTGTACTTTTTAAGAGAAAGTTTCTGCAAAGAGAGAAAAAGTTGGCAACAACAAAGTGAATGGACTGATTAACTGGAAACACGTGATTTCTTTTTTCCAGTGACTAGGACGCCACATTTGTTGGCTGGGTGGTGTAGTTGGTTTGTCGCTGGCCTTGTAAGCCCAAGTTGGTGAATTTTCATGATGCAGAAAACCGACAGCAACCATGTCGCATAATTATACGGCATGTAAAATATCCCTTGAGTGCCTGTTTGGCTTAGGTGTTCTCAGTAAAATTAAAATCCTAAGTACGATTTCGCATCGCCAGAGCTCAAGTGCCTCCCTCTGGGGCATCAAAATTACTTGCGGTGATTGGTATCCACCTATATGGTGCCACAATAAAAGGAGATACCAGCTCCCCGAGGAATGCACTAGGTCTGCATTGGTAAAACACCAATTCGCAACCCCATTAGAAATTTTACAAAAATGACGTCACATTAGTTTTTGAACTGATAGGGTAGAAACACGTGGTTGTCAATATCATGCGACTATCACGTCACATGAATTAAGCCCATTACAACTTTATATATAAAAATTACGTGTCACAGTGTTTGTCCGCGATGAACTTCGAAACTATTCAACTGATTTTAATATAATTTTGTGTATTGGGTGCTATTTCGTTCAACTTAAAATATAGGATAGTTTTTATTTCAATTAATGATATCATAATTTTTGTATTGCCAGAAATGTGAAAAATCCGGGAAACGGGAAAATTTGCAAAATGTTGCAATGCGTGTGTATTTGCAGAAGTGGATTTTGTTGACCAAAGTGTATGAAAAGTGAATGCCTGACGTATTTCGAGGCGTGGAATCCGAATTTAGAATCAATTTCCAATAATACCTGGGACTTTTTGCCGGATAATGCCGGTCAACCGTATTTTAGACACACCGTGGTAGGGGCTTACCTTAAAAGCCGTGGAGCACGAAAACGTTGTCACTGACGCATTTCAAAAAGGGCAATCCGAATTTAATATATCTGAGAAATTACCTTAACTTTGCCGGATAGTTTCGGACGACCATCTATTACGCGAACCGTGTGGCAGGTGCTTACCCTAAAAGACTTAGAGCGAAAAAATTGCGTTGCTGGTGTACTTCGGGATAGTGAGCGAGATTCTTAAATTGAATTTTAGAAATTACCTTAACTTTGCTGGTTAATGCCGGACGGCTGTCTATAGGGCGAAGCGTGCCCGGAGCTGACCTTAAAAGTCTTAGAGCGGAAAAATGTGCGTTTCTGATGTATTTCGAGATGTCGAACGAGAATTTGAAATTGAAGTTTAGAAATTTTTGTAACTTTTGCCAGATAATGCCGGATGACCACATTTTAGACACTCCGTAGCAGGGGCTTACCTTAAAAGCCTTGGAACTCGAAAACGGAACTCTGGAACTCTTGGAACTCTGACTTATCTTGAATCGGACAATCTGAATCCGATATCCGATTCGAGAAATTCCCGTAACTTTGTTGAATAATTCCGAAAGACCATATTTTACGCAGACCTTGGCAGGGGCTTACCCTAAAAGTCTCAGTTTTAATCAATACAAAAATTTAAAGCTGCTTTTTTTACTTTTACTAATTTTCTTGAATTCCCCGAATTTCTTCTTTACAAATTTTCTTTCTTTAAAATACAGAGGCGGCGAATTTCCGGTCGGCCCCAGGCGGCGAAAGCCCACGCTACGCCACTGCTGTTATTTAGGCAGAAAATATGTTGATGTTAACGAAATAAACTTCTAGATATTCAATGCCTTTTAAATAAATAGATGCTATTGTTGATGAAAACAAAACCGTAAATTTTCCAACTGTGTTTTTGAATTATCTGGATCTATTGGGAATGTCACCACACACAATCTTCTGTTGAAGATTGGCTCACGGGTTATTTTGCTTCCTAACTTAAATCCACCTAGATTATGCAACGGTATATGTTTATTCATCAAAAGAATTACCGGGAAACTTGTTGAAGCAAACATTTTGATTGCAAAGTTTACAGAGAAATCGTCCTGTTGCCACGTGTTCCACTGATATCATTCAAAAAGCTTCAATTCCCGATTCATTTGGTTTTCGCGATGACCGTAAATGAACCTCAAAGCCAAGCAATGTCCATTTGATGTTTGAAAATCCATGTTTCTCGAAGGGGCAATTATGTGCGTGTGGGGAGAACGTCGAATCTATTTGAGTTAGCAAAAGACGGGTTACTGAAAAATATTGATCACCATTTAATGATTAGTTATATAAACTTATTTATTGATATACTTTAAAATGATAAAAAATAATATTAAAAATTGATAAAAATTAACTTTAGTCACCTCATTCATAAAATTAAATCTTCTTATGTTGTTACTTAACAACTTCATACAGCATTATACTATAATCAAATAGGAGATGAATAAAATGCAAAATTAAAATCGTTATGTTGTTTTTATGCTAAATTTCAACTCTCTAAAATTGTAAGCGAAGATTAATTTGACTGCATTGAATGGCTTAGAATAATATCAAATCAACGTATTAAAACAAAGTCACAGCAAGGCGTGGCCGGGACAGCTAGTATGTATGTACATATTTATTTTATAATTGTAACTATTTAATAAAAAATAACTAAAATATAATTTTTTTTGTAGACCTAAGTAGTAATTGACTTAGTTTTTTAATATTACTTGTTCTTTTGAAAGTAATGTATACGCGGATGTATCTTAATTTGAGAAATAAATAAATAACGAGATCTCTTGGTGCGAACAAGAGCGAGTAAGTCATTTCCTTTTTGCGCTCGAAAATTCACCTCTGTACTGAAAGATATGAAGAAGCAACCGGAACCGGAAACACAGAATTTGTTTCAATATGCTAATAGTACTGAAATAAATGTGAAGTATCCAAAAGATAACTCCTTTCTTGAGGAGTGGCTCTGAAGTCACGACAGATCGTCAAGGGCGCATTCGGTTGCACTTCTGTTGAGACACATTACGTTAATGACCCAATGGCCACTCAACACACTGCCCATTGGGGACTCAAACACTTTCCATAGACCAGCAGATTTTAATTTTTGGGCTTATGCCTCAGAGCATTTTAATACGCGTTTCTTAAAGTATAACCTTTTCCATAAAAAAAAACCCGATTGAACTTAAAATAGTTTCATTTTCACAATGCAAAGCATAATCTTGGGCAACCACGCGCTTTTTTGATGAAAAATTCATCTTAATCTTTTGGCTGCCCTTAAAATTGGAAACTTGATACAGTTACGAGCGGTGTGTTTATGCTCAAACGTTATGTAAAAAGAAAGGCTGATACTAGTTAGAATATTCCTTTATTTTGAGGGTGGTTCCATCAACTGGGTATCAAAACTCCATGTATAGTAAAAACTGTTGTATTTGAGAGCAATTGCGGTATTTCAAACTGCTGAAAGTAATTACAATTGATTTGATGCTAATATACAGGATAACCCGATACACTTAACGATAATTAGACACGAAGTGAAAGGTGGGGTTATATCTGTTCCAGGAAAAATAAATAAAAGAACAAAAAAAAAAAAGAGTCCCCCCTGAACTTGGCTAGGTGAGGACGAGCACATTTTTGAAAATGTGGAAAATTGACACCCTCCATCACATCATTTGCTACTGTGAACACAAATTTCAAAATTTTGCGACGATTTTTTCACTAACGTCATCTTTCATAGCTGGACTGTTAGTCGTAGTCACAAGTCAGACAAAACGGTTTGCTGATTTAGTTAAAATTAACCTTGTTTGTGTGAGTCGGAGTTTGAGAAAAAGATGCCACCCAACTTTGACTCTCCATAAAAAGAAAACTATTATGCACATAACCTCGGGAAAGTTTGTTAGAAGTTGACCCATTTAGCAAAGATTCCAAAATGGTACAACAATTGTATATGTGATGTTATTGTCAATTGTATTGATTGTTATATGTCCCATGTGTAACAATCACACAATTTTTTTTTTTTTTTGCAGAACATCTTCATTTTAAAAACACCTCTGTGTATATCTTCCATTGGATAATTAGGTACTGTAACCGCCAATTCCATAATATCATAATAATTTTTTCACTAACGTAATTTTTCATAGCCGGGTTATTGATCACAATCTCAAATAGAGCAAAAACCTTTACTGGTTTAGTTAAATTTAACATAGTTTGAGCCGGTTTGTAAAAATGATGTCACCTAACTTTCTATGGCAGAGAGATAAGATGTCTTAACTGGTTTTAATTTCAGGGACGTCTTAAGGTATCCGAATAGGTTGAAAAAGTGCTTTTTAGGTGTTTGATGCTTGGTGTTGTTTGGGTCATTAGGGAAAAAAGAAATTAATTATTGAGGAAGAAGGACTAATACATAAAACTAGAGTTTCTTAAGTCCTTTTTTATAGCATTTACTTTATCTATTAAAAATATATATTTTAATTCGTTTTTTGAAGAATGAACTTTTCATGATAATTTGTGCACGAAAAACGGGATATCTTCTAAATAATCCAATCAAATGCAATGAAATTTATCATACATGCCATGGGCCCTTCAGAGTGTAACCAACCGCAAGTTTTAAGACAGCTACATTTAATCGCATTTTACAGCCAATTTTAGCTTAGAACATGCAATAGTTTTGACGAAAAATCATGACCATCAACTTTAAATGCTAATAAAATATTTCTTTCTTAAAATATTTTTTATCCTGCGGTTTGTGACACTTCAGAGGGATCAAGAAGTATATATCGATGACGTTAAAATTGCGTAATGTGCAATTTATTTCTACTTATCACGTTTTTCTTAACTTAAAAAGTTTTGCTAAATTTTCCTAAAAATAATTTTTTTTTAAAAAAAAAGGGCGATGCATGTTAGTTATTTAATAGTTATTACTTATTAAGCCTATTTATGTTCTTTAAAACAATAAAATTATTCAGAAAATCAATTTTTGAAAAATTTATCTCTGAGCCTAGTCGGATACCTTAAGACTTTTTGACCCCTGTGAAAAAGTAGGGCCCATCTATCAGAGTCAGTTTATTCACTGGGCGCTTGGGGTGGGTGCTCGGGGACCGAATAAGCTGGTCTAAACCAGATTTGATAATTATAAATTTTGACCCGCCATTGTTAAGGGGGCCTGTAAATCTTCTGCGCCTTGGGCCCGAAATGAGCTTAAATCGCCACCTGCCATCTATTACCCTTAAAATTAGACAGTAAATAGCACATACGTTGTCAAATACTCGTACAAACAATAGCCTGAAGTAAATAAATGGGCATGTACAATCGCACAAACCAGTTCAACCACCTTTTGACTGAATGAGTAACGATGGTGTATGGTGGTATGTCTAAGCCTATTCATGGACGACACTCATTTACATGTAGTCAATTGACATATCGTCCAAAATTTTCAGTTTTTCGGAGAATACAACTGGAAAAAACACGTGACCGTTAAAATTATTCGAATTATGATCTTGTAAAGGCTGAGTCTTGAACAAGACGAACCTCCCCCCCTTCCATTGTGGTCTAGGTCCAGTTGACCCATGCTTAACTTTCTAAGAATGTTCAGAAAGTCTTGAGACAATTCATAGTAAGGCGTGGTATTAAAGTTGATTATAATCTTGTAGTTGATTATTATTGAAAGGTAAGCTCGGTGTTGGCATACGAAAGACATTTACAGTCGAACCTCTATATAACGAACCTCTATATTGCGAATTTTTTGGTATAGCGAACTTTTTCCTGGAACCAAGAACATTCCACGATTTTCCTCTCTATAGCGAAGTGCATTTTCTATAAAACTAACTTTTTCTCTCGTGATTCAATTTTTCTCTCCCTATTTTTAAAGTATTTCTGGATATTTCAAGTTATTCTCTCTTTTAACGCATTTTATGCTAGTCATTAATTTTGAACTGGTTTATATTAGGTGCCAAATTCGCCGAGAACAATAGAATTCTGAGCGTTTCATCCGAGAAGTAGAACCTTTTACCCCCATTGTCCAGTTCGCTGTAATCATCTTCGATCTCCCCTTTCACCCTCAGGGGAGTCTCGTGTCTTTGAACTAGTCTCCGTTCATTTGTAGTGTTGATCAGTCGTACTGGCAACCGTTTCTTGAAGCTCGAAAATGCCAAAACGTAAGTGCTTGAGCATCAAAGAAAAAAATTTAATTCTTCAGGAAGTGGATAAAGGCGTCAAGACACTTTTCTAGCAGTTTTTCTTACTTTCTTTCTTTTTTGATAGCTAGGTTATATAAAAAATAAATATATATTAATTTACAAAAAGTTGTGAATAATTACTTTTTTTAATATATAGTGTTTATGAATTTAAAATTTGTTTTATATGTGGTTTATAAAAAAAATTGAAAGATGAACCTCTATATAACGTATTTCCACGTAACGAACTTTTTTTGGGATTTAGCGACTTCGTTATATAGAGGTCCGACTGTAATTTTGTCCTCGATTCATTGTGCTGTAAGTATTCCACTACCAGGGAAAGAGATCGGCTGTTAAAGGTATCCAAGGCTGTAATCCCCTGCTGTGTTTCTTTACTTTCGCCAGTAATGTCAGGATTTTCAGCTTCCTGGACGACTCCAAACTGCTCTGCTCATCACTGTTGGATCATAATTTTAATTTGCAATTTCGTGTTAAACGATATTGAAAAAACACACATATATATTTCAACAAAACTAAGTTTATTAGAATATATTTTTATTTATATTGATATGTATATATGCCTGTATTTAATAAAAATCAATGACACAAAAACATTCACAAGACCATAATGAAATTTAATACAAAATTTTTCAAGTTTTGGAAAAAAAGAAGCCATTGTTTAAATTTTTGGAAAATAATCGGATATTTTTCTTCGAAACTGTCTTTCTTAACAGCCAATTGTCAACAAATAGTCCGATGTCGTCTATTTAGTTATTCATTTCACCATTGGAATGTGCATCTAAATAACTGCGAATACTTTTCAAGTCGTTCGGAAGATGTGGAAACAGAAGCTTTGTTTCCATCGTCGGAATCTGCATCAATAACATATTTTGAGCTTTGATCAAACTCCAAAATATCTTTATCTGCCATCATTGGGGTTGTACACTCATTATCATCATCTACTGCAAGGAATTCTTCCGATAATATCATAGGACTGTCCAATCTGACTGGTGTTTTCCGTATTTTGTTCATTCCCAGAAGGGAAATCTTTCATGCTGTGATTTTCGCTACGTGTTAAGAGAAAAAAAAATCAATGAAAATACATTGTAGTTTGTCGGGACCGTTGTATTATTTCGTGTTAAACGTATTTCACTGTATACATGTAACAACCTACGTTAATTTTCTCTTGAGGGTTTTTTAAATTTAAATTGGTCCTGACCCTCCAGGACTTCGCTTACATAAATAATTGTTAGCCGCCTAACGGGTGTTAAATGTAACTTTAATATAAAATTGTGTAGTCAAGGAATTTATAGTAGTCATTGTATCAACCAGTGGCGCACACAAGGGAGGTCCTGGGGGTCCGGACCCCCCACCCCAAAGCCATTGATTTTTTTCCCGATTGATTATAATTATAAGTATATAGTCATAAAATTTAATTAGTTACTTGTTATTAATGATTAATTTTATTAATTAATGCTAATTATTCATTCAAAAATTAGTTTTTTACTGTGTTTTGTTCCCGAAAATCGACAAAATCAAAAGGAGCATGATGTAAGAATGGTGAACTTTCAACCCTGGACCCCCCACCCCCTTTCCCTTGAAAAATTCCTGTGTGCGCTATTGGTATCAACACATTGTACGATAGCTGTCCCACCAATCACAAGAACCATCCACGGAAGTCATGTGAGTTTTGGAACTTCTGGTTGGCTTTCTGTATATAAACCTCTGTTTCATGGAATATTTGCCGGGCGCTGTTTGTATATACCAGGAATGGAGAACCAGTGGCACGTGACACAATATTTTGGGCATGTCAGCAATCAAAATGGTTTGCCTTTTATTTCAAAATAGCAAAGTTCAATATGAAGTACTATGATCGGTCACGGGGTTGGAGCACACTCGTTTGCACACTCGTCTTGCCTTTGTTACGTCGTGGGCTACAATAATTGCTTATGATGCAACATTTGTCTACGCGTAGCATAATCAATTTCGTTGACACAACTATATTTTAAACATTATTTGTGTTATATTTACGATTTTTTAACTGTTATTTAACATGGCCAGCTCAGTAAAAGAACAAAAAAGTGCAAAATAGTAAATGTAACAGAGAATTTCAAACTTGGTGAATCTAGAAATATGGCACTTTTTTAGTAAAGGAGACAATGCGGTGTGTTCTGGAACAATGGCGTGCCGTCGGTGAAACGGCCTTTTGAAACGAATCCTCTGGTCAAAAAAGTGAACCACAGCAAAAGAAATAAATTCCTTAGAAACCGTTTGGCATCGAACTCAGCATGCATTTTACTAAAAATAACATCATACAAACCTAATATAAGTAATCACAAGTCAAATTTATTTGACGGCACGTCTATACCTCGTTAAACACTTCTTTAGAAAAAATGGCACGTTGATCCACATAGGTTCTCCATTCCTGGTATATACTGTTCCGAATTTCGTGTAAAGAATACTTAATATAGAGTCAATAATTTATATTTGGATGTGTAATACATTTATATTACTCTATGTTGTATTTATTTCATGCTAAATTTGCAATATTTGCAAGCAACGTCGTTCCTTACATTATGATGGCGATTCAATGGAAACTTGACGAATGCTTGTTGGCTTTTTCTGATGACATTGATATCATTGCTCGAACATCCACCGCTCTAAGACAAGCCTTCTTATCTTTAGAGAAAGAGTCCTTCAGGATGGGTGATGATGATGATTGTGAGTTTTAATGGCGCAAGGGCCAATTTTGGCCAAGCTGCGCCAAACACTTGTTAACCTCAAGGATGGGACTGAAAATCAACGGGAATAAGACCAAATACATGCCTTGCACTAAATCATATTTTAAAAATTCCCACTTTAAAATTGAAGAGTATAATTTTGAAGTTGTTGACAGTTTCACTTATCTAGGTTCGGAAATTAACAATAGAAGCTATTGTACAACTGAAACACAAAAGAGAAATACTTTGGCTTATAGATGTCTTAATGGGATACGAAAATATATGAAATCGAATTTAATCAAAAGAAAAACAAAGGTTATATAGTATAAAAGTCTTTTAAAATCAGTATTGACTTATGCAAGTGAAACTTGGTCCATGTCTGGAACAGATGAGAGCAGGGCAAGTATCTACGAAAGGAAGATTTTAAGATTTATTTTTGGAGGAATTCAGGAAAATAGAATGTAGCGGAGAAGATCAAATTTCGAGCTCTATCACTCACATAAAGAATTTGACATTGTTAGCTTCATCAAAATACAACGAAATTAAATGGGCAGGTCACGTTATCAGAATGGACGAAGACCGCACCACTAAAAAAGTCTTCAATGCTTAACCCATTGGCACACGAAGAAAAGGCATGCGAAATCTTAGATGGATTGATGGCCTAGAAAAAGATCTCCTAGTTTTGAGAACTAAGAATTGGAGAACACACTGACATGAAGAAGGCTGTCCTGGAAAAAGCTTCTTAAAACGCCAAAGCCCATCCTGAGCTTTTGAGCCACTGAGGAAGGAATGAAAGTTGTGGTTAAAAAGTTATTTCCTGATGGGTGTATAAACTGGATAAACTAAAATAATTAATTATCATGCGATGTCTTGAAGGGTTCAAGACAATCATAAATTAAATAAAATGCCTATGAAGAGAATTTGGATATTATATATATACGAATGTGTTTGTGTTTTGTATTCTATTTTGTTTATCAAAGGCAAATAGGCTTATTAAAGTATTACGTTCTAGTCAAAGATTTTACTTACCATTTTTGAATTGATATTAACTTAATTCTGAAATAAAATTCGTATGTACCATTTTTCTAATTTGCATTTAATTCTCATTTTCACTATCTTATAATGTACTGTAAAATACCGTGCGCAACACGCACTTGGAACACCAGAAATAAGATTGAAGTTTGCAGGTGCGCGTTATACGCCGGGTATGAAAATGAAGAAAGAGATAAGAGTGCAAAAAAAATCAGACTTCTACGCATATTGGAATACTGTTTGTTTAAAAGACACGGCCTAGTTAATGAGCTGAAAAGGCTCTAGAAGTACACTATTTTTTCCAACGCCTGGGATAATACAGCAAATAAACGACTTCAAAACATAAGTGCAAGCGCACTCTTCAAGTTCTCTTAGAAAAGAATGTGCTCGTAATACGGCGAATGTACCTTAAAGTGAAAAAAAAAGCAGCTTAAAAGTGTAGGTGCACATTAATGGCGGTATGCGCTATACGCCAGATTTTACGGTAATTATTTACAGTGAAATACGTTTAACGCGAAAACGCTTAAAACGAAATATCGGTTAACACGAAATAATATAACGGTCCCGAAAAACTACTATGTATTTTCATGCAGTTTTTTCTTAACACGGAACAAAAACCGCATAACACGAAAAGATTTGCCTTCTGCGAACGAACAAAATACGGAAAACAACAGCTGGATTGGAATGTCCTACTTTATTATCGGAAGAATTTATTGCATTAGATGACAAAAAAATGTGTGTACATACCGAGTTATGGCAGAAAAAGACATTTTGGAGTTAAAAAATATCATGGATCCAGATTCCGGCGATGAAAATGAAATGGATAATGCAGCTCCTGTCTCCGCATCATCCGAAATGAGGAACGTCATGAAAAGTAGGCGCAGTTGTTTGGATGTACGCTCCAATGGTGAAATGAATAACGAAATGGACGATATCGACAATTTGATGCTAAAAAACAATGCAAAGGGAAATATCAGATTTTTTTTTCAAAATCTGAATAAATGTTTTGTTTTTGAAAAAATTTGAAAATTTTGTATTAAATTTCTTATGAATGTTTTTCTTTCATCGATTTTTCAAAATATATGTAAATATGAAGCCCAGTGGCTGAGTGGTAGTGCATCGCGCTTCCGCACCACAGGTCCTCGGTTCAAACCCCGAGCTGGGAAAGGTCGACTCAGCCTTTCATCTCTTCAATGGGTCGATAAAAGAGTACCAAGCTTTCTTGGGAACTGAACACTGGGGGGTTTCGCGCCAGACTGACCACTCGATCGAAACATCTGCTCATGCACCTCAGGGCCCGAGGTCGCGTATACTGAAACGGGCACAGTAGGTCTTGATCCTCATGGGCTGTTGCCAGTGGCGTAACGGAGAATATAAGCCCCCCCTGCAAAGTCAAATTTGGAGTCCCTAAGCAGGGTCTTACAAAGGGTAAGTACTTGGCGTCAATCAGGCTTTGGGCCCCCTAGAATCCTGGCTCCCCTACGATGCAGGGGTGTATGTTACGCCACTGAGTTAAGTTAATTATGCAAATATACATATCTATGTAAATAAAATAAACTCTAATAAATTTAATTTTGTTGATGTATGGATATTTTTACAATATCATTTAACATGAAATTCTTTTAAAACGAAAAAATATTTCATTCTCTTTTGTTTTGTACTAAGCGATTTTCACTGTATTTAAAAAAAATGCGCATCACTGTAAAAAATCACCGGTTAGAGTGTCTTTTATAAAGCGAAGTGCAACAAACGTAAAAAATTAAATAAACTCAGTGGAAGAAAGAAAAATAATCAGTTATCTCCAACTAATTCCCGCACTGAATTTTTTCAAATTACTTGATTCAGAAAGTTCTGTAACATCTTATATTGAACCAGGATAAGAAATTTTCGGAATAATTTTGAATGCTAGCTTGCAGTCTCTTAACTCTTTGCTTCCGCCGACGTAACATTTGAACTCGTACGCAACAAAACATCCGTTTGCGTAGCCTGACCTGTTTTTATTTTTTAATACCTTATGATGTTGAATCATTCTGTCGAAAAAATAATCAGCAAATGATAAGACTCAATAAGTTACAATACAAATTAGACATTTAAGTAGAGCTTTCAACTTACACAAGTGAGATTTCTACATAGGTATAAAATGCTTAAGGTATCCGACTATTTGCGACAATTTTTTAAAAAAAAATGGAGTTTTTTCTGTGGATTTTAGATTTATTTAGTACATTTCAAGAAATAAAGGCTACAATTAAGAAGAGAAAAATAAATTATTACTTCTAAAATGGGTAAAAATTGACAAAAAAATCAATAAACGGTCCTCTCTGCACCAATTCTCAATTTTGATGTATTACTTTTTGAAATGACCTTCGGGATAAGAGAGATTTTAATTTTTACAAAAACTACAGCACTTTATCTTAGTTATTATATGAAATTGCTTAAAAGAGCAGTGATTAAATTCACTTAAGGGACTGTAAATTTTGTAATAAAACAGTGAAGGATAAATCTGAAGGTTGAAACACTTCTACTGTTATATATTACCTACACAAAAAGATTTCAGTAAATTATTTTAAAACCTTTTTGAGCAATAGCTGTGCCCGTCTGAGTTTTTCGGGAAAAAAAAACGCATTTTAAAGTTTGACATCTATCTTATGTAAAGTTATGGCATCTGCTTTTACTAAAATACTTCTTTTGCTCTAGTGAATGGAAAATAAAAAACAAAAACTTGGCATTTTTATAAAGCTAATAAGATGGCATATAAAATAAAATCATACAAAAATTGTCAATCTTTCAAAAAAAAAAAAAATCATGATTTTAGTGTAGTCGAATACCTTAAAGCAGCGTTTCTCAAACCATAAGCCCCCCAAGGATGCGTAATAACTGTACAAGAAACGCGCGAGTATATTGAAAAATTGAAAACAAAAAATTATCTAAAAATTAATTTACTGAAAGTAAACAAACAAAATACTTTCTGATATAATAAAATATGAAATACACGTTTACACTGATATAATACACTTATAGATGTATCAGTACTACACGATGTATTTTCTAATTAATTTAACACTACCAAGTGAAGAACAAGTTTAATAATTACCAGTGACTCCATGGGCTTGTCATATATAAAATTATATACAAAAATTAACACTTATTTTTATAATTTTTGTACGGTTTATAAATAATTCCTCGACTAAAAGTTACACGATTCGCTCCCCGGTGCCTGAGTATGTGATGTATTGGAGGGGGAGGGAGGAGAGAGAAAAAAGGAATACACAAGGAAATCATCTGATAATCCTTCGCAAACACTGTCAAGGTCCTTTAATTGCATTCCAAAGCCTTCGCAATAATTTTATGGATAGCAGTGCACAGAAAAAAATTGCACTTCGGAAACACGTATTTATACGTCCGGGTCATTTAACGTATACATACGACGAAAGCACTTAAGAAGACTTGGTACCCCACAAATCACAAACCTATCGTTTTTTTTTTATTTTCATTTAATCTTATTCTTTGCATTATTATCTTTCGATTGATATATCACTTGTGCATGTCGGAAAGTTAGAAGTTGAATAAAACTTCATTTGAAAACAAATTAGGCAATTCAGCCACACCCCCTTTTTAGAAAAAAAAAGCTAAAAATGCTTTATGATAAAAAAAAATCTATTTTAGAAATAGAAATAATAACTATAAAAAAGAATGTGTAGTATTAAAAGCAGAATATTTCCGAGGCAATACAATAATGTAATTTTTCTTCCTTGTGAAATGTGTGCATGTAAAATTTTTAAATTAAGGCGTTTTATATTAATAATTTTATAATTTCAGTTCTTATTCCTGATATATTTTTCATACAAATGTGATACTTTAATATTATAAGAAGAAAAACAGCTAAAATTTCTGTCGTGACAGAAAAAAATTTTTTTAAAAGTTTTTCTTGAGTTTTCTTGTGCAATTAGTACTCTCTAAAAGTTGATCATTTATAAAAATGTGTGGGTTGAAAACATATGAAAATGCAATTATTTTAAAGAAAAACTTATAACTAATATCTTAAAGTGGTATTTTAAGTTAAATTAAGCTTATAATAATAATTTTTTCAGAATTATAAACTTTAAAGTGGTTTTTCTCAGTTTGTGTTTTTCGAAACCTTAGTGCATTCAAAATGCTACTCCTTCGACAATTATTTACCAATCACTTCAATTTTTTTCGTGCGTGTTAAAAATAAAGCATGTAATAAAATTAGGGATCCGTTTTGCTATAAACTGAATATTTTTTTTTTAAAAATAAAATGTAAGACATGTTGGCTTTTTCGTTGATTTTTAGCCTGTATATCAACATTTTATTTTTTTTCTCGAAAACGAATGAAGTTATTGTATAATCGATCCCTAAAGTTGTTTAGATCATCCATAAGAATATTATAAAAAAATTTCAGGTCAAAAAATTCATTTTTACAAAAGGAGTAGGATTTTCCCAATTTTCTTCAAAAAATTTTAATTTTTAAAATTGTGTGAATAATATATGAAAATTTTCATCTGGTGACATTTTCTTGAATAGAAACATTGTATAAAATGCTAAAATATAATTTTTAAATACGTAAATAAAGAAGTTTGCTCAAAGGGGGTGCCAAGTCCCCTTAAGAGGTAAAAGCCGTATTGCAACTTCAGCGTCATAAAATAGGGTATTATTGAATTCAATGCATTGCTATTTGTATGTTCGAGGGAAGGGGGGAAGCGATGAAAATTTAATTGAATATTGGGTCGCAAGTATTGAAAGTTTGAGAGAGAGAGAGAGAGAAGAATTGGCTTAAAGTTTTATTTTAGCGAATGACTCTCTTTCATTGTTTCGCAATACAAAATAAAAAGACATTTTGAAACAATTTTTTGAGAAAATATAATCTTTTTTAATGCGTGATCTCATTTTCAGTTTTTCAAAGGAACGCTTCCCCAGCATGCCGCAAAGGCACTATACATTTACAGGCATCTAGGTCTTCTCCGGGATTCGAAGCCAGGATCTACGGCATAACAATCAGAGTTTCTAGCCACTATACCCGATGGGTGATTGCACAAGGACTATAATATACATTAATAACGCGACTTTCAAATTTTCTGTTTATATTAGGTTGTTGCGTATGAAATGTAGGATTTTTATGTGAATATATAAAGCTCTCCCCACATCTTTTTTCAAAAGGTATCTGAATATGCTCTATTTGCTTAAATGCACCTTTCTTAACGAGATTTTAACCCCTAATTACTTTGCCCGACACCCTACGGTCTACCGACAGCTGACCACCACCTGTTGCTGTACGGCACTGATATTTTCTTCTTTCTATCTTTGATTTACATAAATATTTCATTTTTATCGTGATATTATTAGTGCTAGGGTTTTTAAGAGATGCAGTGTGTCCATGGTACTGAAATACTTTTCATCCGGGATTTTCTTTGTGATGAAGGCGGGCATTTTTTGTTAAAGGCAGGTTCTCGAACTATTCGATAAGGGATTGGCAAGGGAATGTGCAGTTTATTGCTTCAGAATAAATGAAAATGGAAAGATTATCCAAAAATGCTGATGTTATCTCTGTCCTCATTGCAATATAAAATTTAGTATTACACCTTGCCTCAAATTGTGTGTGCTTATATGTATGAACAAACACACACCCCTCAACCGTTTGAAAAAGAGACCCGAACATGAAATTTTTTTGTAAGTATGAGATAAATTCTTTTAGAATACATGAAATATTTTTCATAGGATGCCGAGTGTTCGTATAAAAAACAAACATTTATGATGGTTGGGGGCCTGTGCTCCACAATTAAATTTTAAAATAGAAAATTAAAATAAATTTCTTCCATTTTCGCATTCTGTTAAGTATTATATTTAGTTATATGCAATAAAAAATGTCCTTTTTTTGGAACATTTTAAGGAAAAAAATTGACCGCTTAAGGAGTTAATAAAGGGTGTTTTTTTGAGAGGTATAGAACTTTAAATTGCAATAAAACAACGATGTATTATTTGATTGACATGAATTTTTTTTATTCGAAAGATAATCTTGTGGCATTACATTTTAAATATGATTTCTGGCATAGGACTGCCACGGCTGGCTCGGATGTAGTCCAATCTGGACGTCCAATTTTCCATGACTTTTTCCAACATTTGTGGCCGTATATCGGCAGTAACACGGCGAATGTTGTCTTCCAAATGGTCAAGCGTTTGTGGCTTATCCGCATAGACCAATGACTTTACATAGCCCCACAAAAAATAGTCTAGCGGTGTTAAATCACAAGATCTTGGAGGCTAATTCACAGGTCCAAAACGTGAAATTAGGCGGTCACCAAACGTGTCTTTCAATAAATCGATTGTGGCACGAGCTGTGTGACATGTTGCGCCGTCTTGTTGGAACCACAGCTCCTGGACATCATGATTGTTCAATTCAGGAATTAAAAAGTTAGTAATCATGGCTCTATACCGATCACCATTGACTGTAACGTTGTGGCCTTCATCGTTTTTGAAGAAGGATTCCACTAGCCCATAAAGCTCACCAAACAGTCAGTTTTTCTGGATGTAACGGTGTTTCGACATACACTTGTGGATTAGCTTCACTCCAAATGCAGCAGTTTTGTTTGTTGACGTAGCCATTCAACCAGAAGTGTGCTTCATCGCTAAACAAAATTCGCTTATGAAAATCGACCATTATTTTAGAAATAAAATTGCACAATTTGAAAGCGTTGTTCAGGCGTGAGTCTATTCATGATGAATTGCCAAACCAAACTGAGAATAAATCACTTGACAGCTGTTAAATCGGTCTCCATCTTGGAAAGTAATGCCAACTTAAACTTCTATACCTGGAAAAAAAACACTCTGTACATAAAAGCCTGACTTAAAGAAATTCCAATTTTTAGAATCAATAATCTCTGATATGGAATTATTCAGACTGTCTTCATTTTCATACTGTTCTAAATATTTAATAAAACAAAAGTCGGTTGGCGAAACATCCGGTGAATACGCTGGGTGCAAAAAAATTTCACGTATTTCAATTCATACTTGTTCTTTTTTTCCGGCGCATGTAACCGAGAGCTGTCGTGAAGAAGTATTGGTTCGTACCAATTATTTTTTTCTAATGGGCTGCAGATGTCCCATTTGCAGTACGGCAAGTCTCCAAATGGGACATCCATTTCAGTGGTGTGGCACCCTCTAGTGGCAGTTCTCACTACCAAATTTGGAATCTTGAATTGAATTTTAATTCAAGGTCTTTTCGGATGCTAAATATTGCCAGGAATTAATTTTACCCAGAATACCACAGCTAAGTTGATGCTCAAGGCATCTTTTACTTGCCTCGTAATCATATAACATGCATGACTAAGATTTTCACATCCAGAAAATTTATGGGGTCGAAACCGCAACTTTTAGACTTACGAAGCAAGCACGCTACCTCTGAGCCACCGAAGCTGACGGCCACGCCAATTAATAAGGAATGGGCACATAATTTTCATTTTTTCATGCATATAATGCGTACAATCGGATTTTGTCCCACCAATGCTTTCACAGAATCATTTTCCTGAGATATATGTGTATTTTGGATAATTTTTTATACCAATGCTGCATTTTTCGATCGTTAGCAGTATTATCATCAAATGCTTGGTTTTTTCCTGCGTGCTGCTTTTGCAAAATTAACCCTGTTTATACTAAAAAAAATTACTGGAATATCGGTTAAATTCATTTATTTACGAAATTGAAAACAAATAACAAAACGGAACACTTAAAAGAAAATCTTTTATTTTAGAATGTGACTCTGGAATGAACAATGTGACTGTAAGCCAATTTATGCCAAAAACAAGTCTAACGAAAACAGGGAAATAAACGTTCACATATAAAAAAAATTCAACATTTTATATACACCAACATCAACTCAATAGAAAACTTAAGGAAGATTTCAGAGGCAGTGTTGCAACGTGATTTATTATCCTACAGATTTCTATGCTTTGAAGACAGTTCACCCAAAGAAAGGGAATTTAAGTTATTTTAAACTGTAAATGTGTGTGGAGGATATCAAGAAAATATAGTGAAATATGGTTAATGTGTGTGTGCGAAAACGCTTGAGACGAAACATCGGTTAACACAAAATAATACAACGGTCCCTACCAACTACTATGTATTTTCAGGCATTTTTTTCCCTCTTAGTACGAAATGAAAATCGCTTAACTCGAAAAGGTTTCCCTTCTAGGAATGAACAAAATACGGAGAACACCAACCACGCAGGCTAGATTTAAGAGGGGTGTGAAATGAAAGATAGGTGGTTTCACATGTTTCGTAGAAAGGAGACTAACTTGGCTTAGAAATACCATCGGAATAGCCTGTGACACGAATCAATTTTGTTTATATAAGCTACAAATAAAACAAAATATGGTTCTATAGTATAAAAATCTTTTAAGATCTGTATTTACTTATGCATGTGAAACTAGGCCCATGTCTCGAGCAGATGAGAACATGATAAGTACCTACGAAATGAAGCTTTTAAGATTTATATTTGGAGGAATTCAGGAAAATGAAACGGGGTGAAGAAGATCAAATCTCGAGCTCTATCAATCATATAAAGAATCTGACATCGTTAACTTCATCAAAATACAGCGAAATTAAACGGGCAAGTCACGTTGTCAGAATGGAAGAAGACCACACCACTAAAAGGGTCTTCAATGCCCAACAAATTGGCACACTAAGAAAAGGCAGGACAAATTTAAGATGGATTAATGGCCTAGAAAAAGATCCCCTAGTTTTGAGAACTAAGAATTGGAGAACATTAGCAGGAAGAAGGCTAGCCTAAAAGACTTCTTGATAAGGCCAACATGGCCACCCTGGGCTGTCGAGCCATTTAGGAAGGAAGAAAGCTACTTTCAACCTCCATCTGTAAGCACATCACACAAAAACATCTCATTTGTCATCAGTCGGCTTTGGAATTCTGTGACGAATACATCGCAGTGTGAGAAAAAATCAGTCAGTTCGATAAGCATTATTTTTATTATTTTAAAAGATTTGTTTTGTTAGCACAGTGGCTAGGACCTTACGGGGAAAGCAAACTGCTATTTCGCTTAAAATGAAGATGGTATCTCTTAAGGCTGTTGATCAAAAACGGAAGGTGAATTCGGAAATCTGTAAAGATTTCAGTATTGCTAACTGAACTTTACCTAAAACAGTTAAAAAAAGAGAGCAAATTACTTAAATGTTTGATTGGTTATTTAATTAAAAGCATGCATATACACAAGTCTATGCAAGTAAAATATTCTCTAATAAGCTTAATTTTGTTGAATATATGTTTTTTTTTACAATATCCTGCAACACGAAAAAATATTCGTGTCATTTCAGTTTCGTGCTAACGATTTTCACTGCATAAGATTTAAGCGAGTTTCGCAATTTTCCATTTTGTTAATGTGTATAGACAACATTCTTTTTTTGAGACATTTGAAGCTTGTTTTTGAATAAAATATGTTATCAGTTCATCCTTATTTTATTTCCTAGAATGCAGTGATTATTTATCGGAAGTTATTAACTTACTCATAGCAATTGCTGTAGTAAATTTGTTTGTGCGTGGTTTTTTAATGCGGTTTTTTAATGCGGTTTTTAATGCGGTTTTTTAATGCGGTTTTTAATGCGGTTTTTTAATGCGGTTTTTTTCTTTCTGCAAATTTTTTACGGAGTTTTTGAAGCAATTTGCGATAATTGGTAATATAATGCTGAAGTAAATAAGTTCCTCTTAAGATTTTATACATCTTACAGCTTAGAATCCTTTATCGGAGAGAATGTAGAGATAGTATAAGCCAATTTGCTGAACATTTATTAATATTTTATAATTTTTTTATACAACCTCTGACAATAAAGTTTGGTGAATGAAGTCAGAACGGCTGATCTGGCAACACTGGCGAAACAAAACGCTGCGCATGCGTTTTGCTGCGCAGCGTAGATGCTGACTATCTTCCCTAACCGTTGTTCAGAGGCGTCGTTTGTGTTCCGTGTAAGAATTGTTTTATAAAGTGCTTGTTTAATGCGTTGGTTCTTGACTGAGAACAGGAAAATGAACAAACGAAAGATGAATTTAAAGTTTTGTTTTAAGCTAGACAAGACGCCGAAAGAAACTTTTCGACGCTGGTACATGTTTACGAAGATCAAGCAAGATTCTTGAACTATATTGTCACTAAGGATGAGGTTTGGTGTATCAGGTACGACCCCCAAAACAAAACATCAAAGCACGGAATGGCGTTCTCCGGCATCACCTCGTCGGAAGAAGGTCGGAACAGAAAACCGATGCTCATCCCCTTTTTTGTGTAGTCAAGGCATCATCCGCAAGGAATTCCTACCCGAGGGAAGGACGAGGAATGTTGCAAGATTTACTGAAATTTTGACCCATTTTATGAAACGTCTACGAGTCCAGTACGCACAACATGGTTTTTTGTACACGACAATGCTCGCCTTCACAGAGCTCAAACAGTTTCTGGCAAAAAAGGGGTAGTGCAAATTGAACATCCACCCTTATCGCCAGACTTCTTCCCATTCCTTTTAAATTCGGTTTTTTGTACGGCAGAAATCATTACATTTTGCAATCAATTCGCTCTGATTATAAATATAATGCTTGGATCTTTTATCTTGAATTACAAATTTTATTTGCCTCTACATAAATGATTGCGAAACTGTTAATCCAAATTGGATGGTGTATGATTAATTTTAAAACACGGTACTACACACGACCCCACATCGCAATTTGGAATCTTGTTTCTCTTCTTCCTTTTACTGTCTCTCTTTGAGCAGCTAATAATACAATGTCGTGTTGGATTAGTTTTTTTCTTTGTTGGCAGAATGTAGTGATGCTCAACACAGAAGGACATCCTCTTTTTTCAGAAAATTCAATCGAGTGGAATTATTCAAAACCATAAAAAGCCCATGTGAAATAATTCGGAAAAGACCGATTGCACAGTGCCCTAAATAAAATCGGGATGAACCAGGATGGTACGTTTAGCCTGCCCGAGCTCAGTTTGTGAAAAGCCGCGAAGGAGTTAAAATGTAAGGGCTCATCAAAAACTGAAGAAAACCATAGATACAAATTCCAAACAAGTTTACAAAAAAATTGAAAGTAAAATATTTATACTTATAAAACATTTTAAATGTGTTTACAAATTGAAAGAAATTTGTGGTAAGAAATGATATATAAAAGAAAAATCCCTGAGTTTATTTCATCAAAGTGAAACAGTATTGTTTATACAACATTTTCGCTTGTGTAAACAATATTCCAGAGTTTCACTTTCAAAACTCTGTAGTTATAAAATCGGTTGGAGATAAGCTTTGACTCGAGAATAGGAATTCAGTACTTCGTACAAAACTGTTATGGATATAACATACATCCTAAACTACTAAGCGTTACTAAACATTTTAAACGTAAAATTACGCTTCGAACTATTAATTAGGTAAGTTGGATTAAATTAATTTACTCCTGCTAATATTGATACGAATAATTAATCCAGAATTATAGTATGAGAATCATTTAAAATTTTAACAAGTAATTATATCATAATTACATGAAAAAGTTATTAACTATCAAAATTTTATAGTTATTATCATCGTTTTCTATTTCTAAATCAGGGGTGGTCAACCCAAATGACCTTGTGGGCCATTTCAGAGAAAAAAACATTATAATCTCGAGGGCTCTGCATATAAAAGCATATATTTTTATATTAAACTTGGACAAATTGCAAATATTCATCGAAGCAAAAATTTTAAACAGAAAGAACTATTATTATTGCTTTCATTATTTTTCATGTATACTGACACAGATAAAAAATAATTATGATGCAATGATCAAATAAAATGTTTAATTTATTTAAATAATGAAATATTTGTTTCTCAATTCTTTCACTTTTTGTACGTCTGTATTTACTCATCGAAATGGATGTCACAAGTTTGAGCACAATTTATGTTTGATAAATTTCGTTTTCGAAAAAACGATTCGCAGTTGTAAGTTGCAAAAAAAAAGTTATAGTAATCAAGCGTGATATCATTGGAATACAATACTGACCCATTTTAGGTTGCTATAAAAACAGAAGCAACGTGATAAAATAGAAACAATTATAAAATTTATTTGTTGCAAAACACTGCGCTACAAACAAAAATATTGCACAAAATAATCGTATTCTGTAAAGTTGTAAAGAATCTTGCGGGCCGCAAAATTATTCAAGGCGGGCTGAGGGCTGGCATCACCCCTGCTCTAAATTAATATATTCCATATCACACACTTAAATCGATTTTTAAGTTTTTAAAGAGAAATAATTTTTATTAAATGCGTCAAGTTACTTTTTATCGAAATTTCTTGTAAAAAAAATTAGTCCGAGCAAAAATTGTAAATTAGTATTTTACAAGCATTTTTATATTTTATCTGCAATTATACATATTCTTTCTCTAATTATTTATTCTGTGAGATTCATACGCAACGTTTTTAACGCAATTTATTTTTCTCAGGAACTAATTTTTTAGCCATGTATTCATGAAAGTATTTCTTTTTTCCCTATAACTTAATCTATATTCCGAATTCAATATTATTTTGGTACAAGAAGGATAGACAGCTTATATGTTTCTAAAAATATTATATTATTCAATTATATTAAAAATAAAATGTATATGAAATCTGTTAAAGGATTCTCTTAAACGCGAGTGTTTGTGTAACTCAAAAATATTTAATCCTATTCCACAAAAAAAAATATTGCATCAGGGAAAATTAGGATGTAAAATTATTTTTATATTAGAATAAGTTAATGGCTTATTCTTTATAAGGTTCTATAGCTAATGATTATAATTTCCATAATATTTTTTGCATTTTTAAAGGGAAAATAACTGTTTCTGTGTATAATTTTTTTACACCTATATTAACTTTCACTATAGAAATTATATAACAGTACATCAATGGTCTTCAAACTCACGGAACCTTTAAAACTCTAAGATATTTCTAGAGAAAAAAAACATCTCAGGAATATATCTTAAAATAATTCATAAAGGGGATCAACATGTTATAGCTACTTTAAATAAAGACAATTTAAGAAAAATACTGTGTTTTTGATTAAAATTTTTTAGCATATTAATATAATTTATTCTCATTAATAGCATTAATTTGTACTCCATGGGCTCCATTTGTACTAAATATGCTCTTACATATTTAGTAACTGTTTGCCTTTTTTACATCAACTGTGTGACGAATCTGTACGGAACCTTTCCACTCATATTCTTAGGCGTTTTTTTGGGGATTATAAATTCGCGTCTATTTCCAATCCACTCTAAGAGGAGAACAGGATATGCAAAGTAGATAGGGTATTTAAGTAGAGCGTTGTAAGCTAGCAAGGATGAATTCTATTGAGCCAGCAGCAGTAGCCTCCAATTTAGAGGATTCCATTGGATTACGTTAGCGAAGCCTTATTGCTACGAAAGAACTAGAAAGCTGATATACCAGGCGGTAACTATAATTTATTTTAGTTTAGTAAAACTAGTTAAAGTGAATGAAAGCTAATAATTCGAGTACGTGTATTTCTCGGACCTCCTATTTCGGTAGACCTTATATTTGATCTTGCGCGTAATTATTGATTCATTTCATAATTCGTAATTTAATTTAATATTAAAGGTAAATCCCTTTTGTTTGACGTAACATCGAAATATTATATGTTATTACAGTTTCTGAGATTTAAATTGATATAATAAATACAAGTTTTATTATTATACAAAATGGCTCTTACTGATTCTTTGCCTCAAATTAATCTTGGTGTCCAGGGGGTCCGCACAACTGTCGAAGTCTAGGTCTATTGAAGTTTGCTGCGGTCGCATTTCATATTCTGAGTTTAATTTGTTCTTTATTTTTTTCAGTAGGCTGTGCGAAGTATTTTTAGCTTAAAGTACGTAGTTCGGAACAGCATTAAGAACTGAGTGGAGAATGCTGAAAATATTCAGGATCTGTTCTATCTCAGATTTACGTCAGAGAAGCTGTTCCTTTTACTTCCATTCTGATTTATCCATTGACGCTTGTTTTTCTCCTCTGGGAAATATTTCTCGGTAATGGATGTTTTTTTCCCTTTGAAGATGTTCTCTTATAGATATTTTTTTCATAAATGAAAAAAAGTGCTGTAAATTATAATACTTAACTCGGAAAAAAAATCGAAATCGAATTCATTCCATTCCACTTCATTTAGTTCTGCAAAACATTGCATTCACGAGTATAAAATTATTCTGCGGATCCTAGGATCTTACATAACAAATTATTTGCAATCTAGGTAGCACATCCAAAGGAAAGTTTTAGTATTGCTTTATTATATTACAATAAAAGTAGCAGGAAATGACTAAAAACAGAGGCTATCTGGGGCAGAATTTATTGTTTAAGTCCCCCTCCCCCAATCGATGCGATACCTTTTTTAGGAAACTCAGCTTTCAATATTTCTGATCATACAAACTGCTCAGACAGTCGTGGAACTCCTCGGTAGGATTCATAAAACCCCAAGGCTCTGTGGAATACAGTTTGAAGACCACTGCTGTATATAATTATTTAAGGTATCCGACTACGTTCGGAACCGTGATTTTAAAAAAGCGCACAAATGGGTAATTTTCATATTTAGTGTCACTCAGATTAGAATACATGCATAAAATTGTTTTAAGGACATTTGGACAAAAAAAATTATATTTAAATGTAATATTTTGGCAAAAAATTAACTTAGAATAATCTTTTTTCCAAATGTTCTCCTTTTGTGAAAAATGGTTCTATTATAATAATATTTGGCCTGTATATAGCTCACACCTCTCTACAGAGGCTCAACTAGAAGTTTTGAAAAATTCACATTATTTTCAGAGTTACCACCATTTGAAAAATTTTTTCGCGTTTTTTTCTTAAATTTGCTCCCCTCTGTTGTCGCAAAATATGAATAAACCCACTTCTAAGTTATACATTTCAAAAATTCTAGTTGAGCCTCTAAACAGAGAGGTCTGAGCTATATACAGGCAAAGTATTATTCTAATAGAAGCATTTTTCACAAAAGGAGAACATTTGGAAAAAAGATTATTCTAAGTTAATTTTTTGCCAAAATATTATATTTAAATAATTTTTTTTGTCAAAATGTTCTTAAAACAATTTTATGCATATATTCTAATCTGAGTGATCCTAAATATCATGAAAATTATCCATTTATGCGCTTTTGCAAAATGACGGTTCCGAACGTAGTCGGATACCTTAAATGATAAATTTTGAGTGATGTTTAATATTATATTTGTTTTAATCCAAATTTGACTGTTCAGTGGTTTTCTCTCATTTTGTATAAATACAGAGTTAATCAATTAATAACATTTGTTTTGTAATTCATCTAAGATGTCAATCGTTTTACCTTTGAAGTGCTACAAATATATTTTGATACTATTTATCAACTATTCATATTTAAAAAATAGTATGTTCCTTAATAATTTCGTTTCAAGTTTTTGTGTTAACTTTTGCATTATTTTGTAAAACAATGTAAGTCACAATTATTACACAGCTTTCAAATTATTTAACTTAAAAGAAAATGTAACTAATAAACGAAGTTAGAAGTCTAGTAGAGTACAGTAATATCTCTACCATTACTTATACAATTTTCACATTTGATCGATTCCGCTTTTGCAAGAGAAAAAAAAAGGAAAAAATGTAAAATTGGTGAAATTGGTAATGGGATTGAAGAAGTTGTCGATCTTGCCAGGCAAACAAATTTAGAAGTGAATGGTGATGACGTTCAAGAAGTGCTGGATACCTACAATGAGCAACTGACTATGGATGAGCTCATAGAAATGCATGAGCAAAAGAAAACCATTGAAGAATTTGTGTCTTTTTACCTAGTTCAATCAGAAGATCGAATGATGTTGTTGAGAATTTGACAGAATGCTTGAGTTTAATAGAAAAATGGTAACAAATTTTAGAAATTACTAGCTTATATACCCGTTCTTCCTGCGGGTGAGTTAAAAAATTAAAGAATACAGATTGAAGGAAAAAGAAGTTTTTAATGAGTTAGTTTTACGTGAATTGCAAATTAAACAACAACAAAAAAAAAAGCCTTTTGCATATCTCAGCTGAACAAAAAACCATATTTGTTAAATTTTAAATATGTAGATCTAATAGCTGATAAAAAGGAGATTTTCTTTTATTTATAACGCCTCGTAACTCTCTTGGGGGTCGATTTTTGAAAACACCTTCCTAAGCTGGTCTAGTAGAAGTAACACAATGTTACAAATGTTGTGTAATGAAAGCTTAAAATAGAGTAAATAATTTATACCTGGATGTGTAATACGTTAATATTACTTTCTGTTGTATTTATTTTATGTTACAATTGTAATATTCACAAGCAAAGTTGTTCCTTACATGTATGGCGATTAAATGGAAACATAGATTATGTTGGCATCATTTTTGGCGAACCTGTTGGCAACTTGGAGATGGATTGAAGGGTGCAGAAGTTGATATACCTGGTGGAGAGCTACAACAAAGAGGATAGCACAAACAAATACATGTGCATGCCAATGTTCATAGTGATCGGTTGAAAGGAGTTGGAGCGAGGCGAGGTCATATATACACAAACATCCATTTTTATACATATAGATTGCCTCCAATGACGAGCGTATTTTTTCAACAAAACAAGAAATTAAAAAAATATATTAGCATGCTACGAGAAAATTTTGCGGGATCTTTGAGACGGCGGACTACTTTGTTAAATTTTGTGAAATCTTCTGCATCAAAATAACTTCGGATTGCTAGTTTGCTGCTTAGATTTTACTAGACAATTTTATTTTCTAAATTATTACTTTCTTTCATCTTCAACTCTAAATAAAAAATAATTAATACATATTTATATGCGAAATCATACCCCGACTTATGCGAATTCAAATTACATGGTAATTCCTCAGTCCCTCCTACCGTGTAAGTTCGTCGTATTACTGTATAATAAATAGATGAATGGAAAATAACTTATCGGATTTAATTTTAATCCTAAGAGTTCAAAAATGTCGCTGTTATTAAATATCATAAATGTTTTTTCAATTCCTACTATTACTTCACACTCTCACTGTGTTTACTTATTTATCTTGGTGGAATTTTAAATCGTTAATAAAATACATTTCAAAGCGCTCAATTGAGCTGGAATTTTATATACATGACTATTTTGGATGACAATACAATAATTTTTAATTATCATTAATAAAAACTAATTGATTAAAACTAATTATTTAAAGAATTACAAATACAGCCACTTTGGCATCATTTTTGGCGACTTAGCAACCCTTTTGGTGACTTGTGTCAAAACTTGAAAAGGTATTTTTCTCACCTTTTAAAGCATTCAGTTGAACTGAAATTTTATACACACGATCGTTTTGGATGGCAATACGATACTTAAATGATAATTAATAAAAAGGAATTATCACTTAATGTTATGATTCTGTCCTATGTATATACATATTTATAATAATTGTAACTATTCAATAAAAAGTAGCTAAAATAAAATTTTTCTTTGTTGATCTAATTAGGAATTGACTTAATTTTTTTTATGTTACTTGTTAAATATAATAAAGCATTTATTCAAAATTCATACTCTCTATTAGCTCACTCTCTCTATATATTTATTTACATATTTATCTTGTTCAAATTTTCAATCGTTCATAAAATACTTTCTATTCATCCAATCAAGTTCAAATAAATTTTTTAAAACTTGTAGTGGGTGATACTTGATGCTAATACAGTTTTTTCAAATATTAGTTAATTAATTAAATTAATTATCGGTTTTTGACGCCAACTTAGATTCGTCTCTATTGTTGTAACAATGTAACTGTTAAAACAAAGACAAGTTGGCGTCGAAAACCCGTTTTTCAGCCAAACCAGGTGTGCATTGTTAGAACAATGCAGACAAATCATGCTTTTTTTTGAATTCCTACTATTATATAGTTCACTTTCACCCTATATATATCTTATTCAAGTTTTCAATCGTCATAAAATACCTTCTATTCATCCATTCAAAGTAGGAATTGACTTACAAATTTTTTTTATATTACTTGTTTAATTTGTAATTCTTTATAATCATTGTTATTGAAATATAATAATGTTTATAAACAATGCCAAATATTTGTTCCTAAATAAAATATGAATAAAAATCCATAGAAAAGTCAGCAAATACTTCATTTATAATAGTGTGAAGTATTAATGAATTATTATAATATATAATTAATATAATATGTAATTTAGAATATTCATCTTAATTGTTTGCATTTTACTAATTTCTTCGTAAAATAACCTCCAAATAGCGAAGTGCGTTTTCTATTTAGCAAACTTTTATTCTCATGATTTGTTTGTTTTCTCCTTTTTTTAAAAACATTTCGGGACATTTTTCAAGTTATTCTCTCTTTTAGTACAATAGCCTTGAGCTGGTTTTACTAGGTGCCTAACTCACCTACAGCAATAAAACTGCCATAATATTTTAAACAAGAAACTTAAATAAAATAAGCAGATTTCATCAGTAATCAAATTTAAGGATGCATGCTGTAGAGCATGCTTAAAATTACTGGTTATAAGATAATGTATGTTTAAAACTAATTGTAAGTTTAAAATTGTGGAGAAAATGTCATATAAAAAATTTATTAACTTTAATACAAAATTATCTTTTAAAGTTGAAAATACAGTGCATTTCTGGACAACGGGTATTTTTGGTTTCCCTTGTAGGTTTTTTTTATGGTAAATAAAATAAGAATGAATAGTTACTTTTTTAAAAATAATGTATAATGTTTATGAATTTTAAACTTGTTTTATGTGGTTTCTAAAGTATATAAAAAGATGAATCTCTATTTAACGAATTTTCCACGCAACGAAATTTTTTCGGGATTTAGCGACTTAAAGGTCCAACTGTATATGGCTTTGAATTGTAAAGTGCTTAGAATTTAGGTATAACTTTCATGCAATTTTACCTAAAACACACCATTTCAATAAATTTAAATTGTCATATAATTTCTTGATTGATATTTTTCATTAACTTAGGTTATAAGCACCAACTATATAACATAAAATTACAAATAGCATGGCATTTTAGGAAACTTGTCTCCGAACTTAGGCAGATACCCTAATGACCGATTAACTCATCACAAAAGTTAAGTTATTTTCCCTTTCAGAATACATATTTAATTATAATTAATAGCTAATCTTATACTAAAAAGGAGTTCTAATTCAGGGCTTTGGGTTCAAGAAACAAAATTGATTTCATTTAATATCCTCAATAACTATATATAAGAAATAAAAGGCAAAAAAAAAAAGAGTTCAACGTAACAATAAATTTGTTAAAGCTTCAAAAGAAAACTGAAACTAATTTTCTTAGCTTTCAAAAACATTATAAGGACACCAAATCATTTTTTCTACACTTCTAAATTGAAGTAGTTTTAATTAAAACTCGTGTTACGGTGGTTCTATAGCAATTTGAAAAAAAAAGGGGAAAAAAGAGATAAATCTTTTTGAAGATCATCAATCAAAAAAGAAATTTATTCTAACATTTATTCTAAACATAAAAACAATCGAAGAAAAACTAGTGTTGCCATTCGCAATAAACTAAATAGTAATTGAAAAATAGTAACACAATTTTATTACTAACGTTGCCATCTGAAATTTAAAGTGTGTAATATGTAATTCAAAATAAAAATGAATAAATAATACATTTTCAACAATATTCGTATATTGATGGATGTAATTTATTATTTTCTGTTTCGATTACACATAGAAATCCACTGCGATTAAGTAATCGTTGCAAGACGACGATATCAGTAAACAAAATTTACTAAATTTGCTTTCTTATGAAAGTTTTTTAAGTGTAAAAATCTTTTGACCCAAAAATATGCCAGAAGGAAGGCTAAATTACTAAGTAATAGTTCTCGAAATAAATATGACAGCCTCAGAAATTATTTCTGATTTTTACTAATTTGATTCTACTTCAATTACCGTAAAATCCGGTGTATAACGGGCACTTTTGACTCAAAAAATAAGAACGAAATTCACGGGTAAACATTATACGCCGGGTATAAAAATCATAGCTTTAAAAATAGAAAAAAAAGTCATGAACATAAAAAAAATTAGACTTCTACACATATCGAAATATTGTTTATTTAAAAGGAATTATATTCTTTATGAACTTAAAGGGTTGTAGCTCTAGAAGTATACTATTTTTTCAAAAGCTTGGGGTATAATACCTCAAATAAAAGACTTTAAAGTATAACAGCATTGCATACATACATTTCAGGTTTCTTCATTAAAAAGGGGGTGAGTTTTATGCGACGAATATACCCAAAAATTAAAAAATGGGATTAAAAGTGTAGGTGCACGTTATACGCCGGATTTTATGTTATATTTCTTGATGTAAATTACAATTATACATCAATCAATTAATTAAATGTTGCTTAATTTCTATACGAGTTATACTTCAATTTCATATGAATTACGATAGAAATATATTGCTTTTGAAAATTAAGTTCATTATCGGGAAAAACGATCATTTGAGAAGTGTTTGTGTACAGTTTATTGGTAACAATAATAATAGACTTCTGTAGGGTAATTAAATGTATTTTGATAATTTAAAAAAATAATGTAACAATTTTTTGCTGAATATTAAGCAATGTAAAAAATGCACCTATTAAAAAAGGGAAGCTCAAAAAAAAAGAGTGATTCGAGTAATTTCTGACAGTAAAAATTTAATTCGGAAGTACATAACCAGGGCTTCAAACCGTAATTTTTTTCGTTCTGATTCAACTAAATATATATATATGTCGCTTCAGTTCCGGTTTTTGTTCCCCAAAAATAACGGTTTTCGGTACTGCTCCGAATGAATAGTTTTATTGCATGCATATTCTTATTTTTACTAAAAATATAATTCTATCATAAACAAAAACTTGTAACTTCTATCAAAATTTAAAAGATTTTATTTTTTTAAATTGGTATACTGTATGAATTGATACAATTAACCAGCATGTACGATACGAGTGGTGAGCAGACAACAGCGACATTTGACAATTAGGTTTATGATTCTGATTTGTCTATCTAAATAGTCTATACAAACATCCGCGGATGAACACAGGCTGAGAGGAAAAGAATATAACTCAGACTGATATTTTCTGAAAAAATCATCTATAATTTTAGTTCCTTCAGCTGAATTAAATCTGTCTTTTACAAGTAGTTTCATACGAAACTGAAACAGAAAAGTACTCGTAAACATCAAAACAGGCAAGCGAGAAGCAATGTGCATGTAATGATGATAATTATAGGATTGACGTTAAATTAGAAAATATTGACAAATTGGTTACACTAACAAAATGACTGAAGATATACCGAACCACAAAAAAAACCCGATATTTTTTTTCGGTTCAAATCCGTTTTTCATTCCGATAAAAATAACGGCTTTATCCTGTTCGAAGCCCTTATGTAACATGTAAAATTTAAGGGGGCATGGTACAATTTACGCAAATTTTTTTAATTTTAGGATTTTATAAATTTTTTGCTGCCTCCTATGTGTGCATACTATATAAAACAGATTTTTTGTGCTCAAAACTTTGTAAAAAGCTAGCCATTTAATTTTTTAAGGGACAAACTCAACATTTGTGAAGTGATTTTAAAATGTTGCTCCTCCCCCCTACAAAAATTTACGTACACGCATGAAATTTGATTTACAAGTACTCTAAACTAAGTATGTCAAAAGTTGGTATAGGTTTTGCGATAACATGATTGGTATTCGTATAATACTTCTTTTTATGAATGCTTATTGTAAATTCCTGAAAAAATAAATATTGCTTTGATTTAAAAATGAATACCAACTTTTGTTACATGAACTATTAGCAACAGGTAAAAAAATTCACAGCATTAGGAACAAGAAAAAAAAGCATTAGCTTTTTAAATGAAGACAAACTAGTTATTTTTTCTTTCTGAGATAAGTAAGTTTAAAGTTTTAATTTGCCATAGGGGTGTGAATAAAAGCGAACGTAAAAGCTTTCATAATTCTGCGTTTTTTTTAAGCTTAGAGCTTTCAAATTTTGTGAAGTTATAGAAAAGTATATAAAAAATAATTTAGGCTAAAAAAATTAGATTTGATTTTTTGACCGATTTTTGTCAATTGATTCGTACTGTGTCCACCTAAACAAACATATAAAACATTCATATAAACTGGTAGTTGGAAGCGTGGGGTGTATAAGAAAATATTTGAGACATAAGATGAAAATAAATCATTGTATTTTTCTAAAGCACGAAAAAAAACCAAACAAACGTGTTTTTTTTATTGAAGCAACGGCAGAGCGTTAATTTAGAACAAATTGTGTTTCTTGAATGATTAATTACTGTCATGATGATGAAACACGCACCCTTGCTTCTTCCTTTTTTGTCTTAAAACTATTTCGAACTTCATTTCTGCATTTCCTTTTCTCCAGCAATCATTTTATTCGATTTCACATAGAATATCGATAGACAGGCATTATTTCAAAAGCAAACAAAAGGAAATGCCTTATTTTTGGACAATGCTGATAAACGTTTAGTAAAATATATTGGAATGTAGGGGATAATGAAAGTGAAACGTAATTACTCGTAGAACTGCTCAACCCATTGAAACTCTTAAGATAATTTACGTCCGGTATGGTGAATCCGAGATATGCTCCAAATCTAATGGTTTGACAGCTATGCCCTGCTCCGATATTTTGTTGAATAACATGCGAGCTTATAAATTGATAAGTACATAGGATACATTAATTAAACAATTAAAGCAGTGCTTCTTAAACTTTCAATACTTGCGACCCAATCATAATTTTCATCGCGCCCCCCTCCCTACAGTAACAGTCTATACGTGGACACATTTCAGCTACAATACCACTTTAAACTCTTGAGTGTACATAACGTCTCGCTCAGCCAAAGCGTTAATTACCCCGGACGTCTTTTCGAAGTACAATCTTTTTTGCACACTGCTATCCATAAAATTATTCTTTAGGCTTTAGAATGCAATAAAAGGACCTTGACAATGTTTGCGAAATATTTACTTATTTACTTATTTATTTATTCCTTTTCTTCCATCCTCCAATGCACATCCCACACACGTACCTACGTAGAAAACGGAGACATTGGAGGAGCGAATCACGTAATTTTAAATCGGCAGTTAAGGCATTAGTCATAAACCGTACAAATGATCGAGATAAGAGTTAATTCTTGTATATAATTTTATATATGACAAGCCCATGGAGTCACTGGTAATCATCTCTCTCTCTCTCTCTCTCACTTGTTCTTAACTTAGCATTGTTAAAATTAATTAGAAAATACATTGTGCAGTACTGATACATTTATAAGTACATTATATCAGTGTAAAGGTGTATTTTATTTTTTATTACGTCAAAATTTATTTTATTTGTTTACTTTCAGTAAATTAATTAATTTTTTAAATAATCTTTTGTGTTTTTGACTTTTAATTTGCTCGCCCCACAGTTTGAGAAACACTGAATTAAGGTACTCACATTCGCTAGAGCAGTGGTCTTCAAATTGTGTTCCAAGGAACCCTGGGGTTTCACCAAGCATACCCAGGGGTTTTACGAGTCACAATAACAAATTGGAAAGAAAACTATAAATGTGTATGCACAAAATGGATTCATGATCCTTACTAAGTTTGTATAACATTAAGAAAACACAACTAATCCCACTCATTAAAAGGAGGGGGTTGGAAACCTCTCTATCTTTCTGTGCTGACAATGTTAAATTGGCTGTTTTAGATGGACCTTTTCTCAATATCTGTTACATATAAATACATGCTTGAAATTTTTCATACAATTAAAGTACACTTTTTTCCTTATAATAAAATGAGCTTTTAGCTAATACGTTGAATTTTTCATAATTTATAAAATATTTTATCAAACTTAGTGAAATTGTGTGTGTGTGTGTGAGTGTGACCTATCTTCACACATAAAAAAATTTGTAAGAAATGAATTTCTGAGTTTTTTTTTAAAAAAAGCTCATTTTAGTATATATATATTAGCCATCATTATAAATATATCAAAAAAATTTACATACCTGTGAACAGTAGTTTCTCAGAAAAGGTACATCGAGCATCAAAATTTACATTTTGAAATAAATTGATTTTAATGTATACACAGTGAGACTTCTAATAGGAAATAAAAAAAAGGCTCAATTTAAAATAAAAGATACATGTTTCGGTTTAAATCAAACGTTCAACTTTTAAGCAAAAACGAAGTACTTTGTTTACATTTTTCGCCGTTTAAATGGGCGTGGCTCAGTTTCAAGGATTATTTAAAAATAGGTTTTAAGGGATTCTAATTACCTTAGAGCAGAGGGGGGAGGGGAACCTTTATGGATCAATGTGCCATTTTTTCTAAAGAAATGTTTAATGAGGTACGGACGTGCTGTCAAAAAGTTGTGATTATTGGTAAAATAATAAATCTAAGTACTAGCAACACAAAATTTTATTAACTACTAAAAAAATATATCTTTTGCACTGTATAGTTATAAATGTTTTAGTTGCACGTATAATTCAAATTAAAGTAACATTAGTGTGATTTCTGTTGTTGCAGATTGGATGACAAATAACTTATATCAGGATTGTATGGTGTAGAATGCATGCTGAATTGGAGTCATCTCTGGTTTCTCAGCAATTACTTATTTTTACTGTGGCTCACTATTCTGACAAGAGGATTTGTTTCAAAATACCATTTTACAGACGATGTTCTGCATGCCACTGTTCCAGAACATAAAACACACACCCTTTTATCGCCTTTACTAATAATACTATGACTCTCGGTCCACCAAATTTGAAAGTCTCTGCTACACTTTCTATCTTGCACTTTTTGTTCCTTTGCAACTAGCTATTTTAAATAAGAGTTAAAAATCGTAAATATAACACACATAAACATTAAAATACAGTTGTGTGAATGAAATTGATTGTTCTATACTTAGACTTTACATCACAAGCAATTGTAGTCTGCAACGTAACTAATGCAAGACAAGGACAAACAAGTGTGCCCCCCACCCCATGACCGATCACTCGCGTTTATTCGTGACATTTCATAGTAAACTTTGAAATTTTGAAATAAAGTGCAAACCATTTTGAACACTGGTGTGCCAAAAATATTGTATTGCGGGCCACTAATTCGCCATCCCTGTCCTAGAGGTTAAAATAAGGTATTTTTAGAAAGTTTAAAATCCGTACAATTTGAAAATGTAAAATTATCAAATTGTCCAAAAAGTAAGATTTTAGATTTACAACACCTCTTAAAACTGAAAATTTCGTTTATATATAATACAACTTTTATTGTAATACTTTTTCATCTTTTACTATAATATTATAAAAGTATATTAAAAATCCCCTCCCCTCCTGTATGTATTACCTATTAGATTGTGAATATTCTTTTGTTTACTATCCCGAGTTCCATGGAATAATTACATACTTGTTATTGTGATTTTTTGCAAGATCACTTTTCTAATGGAAAATGCAACTTTTTTTCATTTGTGGAAAAAACCAATTTAAAATGAAGGACAGGAAACAACTCATTGACATATCCACAGGTTCTTTTTTACAATCTAAATTTTAGGTTGCAAATTCCCTGAAAATGAACAGGATTTCTCACACAGTTATAAACATTTGAATGCTCTTCAGAAAAATCCACTTAAGTGAAAAATATTTCTCAATGTGAGTGATTACAAAAACAAAATATAAAAAAATGAAATGCGACTGTAGATAATTTCAATAGATCTATAGACTTCGACAGTTTATATAAAAAATGTAAACACATATTCCAGTTACTAAATACAATGCATGGGTAGATGACACTTGGGTCATAAATTAGTGCTATTAATGAGTAAATTATATTAAAATTTTTTAATAAATATGATACTTTTTTTAAAATTGTCCTTACATAAAGAACCTGTAATATGTTTTGATCTGGTTTACATACTATTTTATTATATATTCTTCTGAGTGTGGGGAATGAGGTTTCATAAAAACACCTCATAGTTCAAGGCTGCGATGCTCAGCCTGCAACTGGGCTTTTCTGATAACCCTTTGCACAAAGAAATTGTATTATTTATTTTCAGATAACATCTTTTCCTTTTAGTATGATAAACTCTTTTAGTTTTCTATATTTGACTATTATAAGATCCGTACTTTTTTTAATTACTTTTATCAACCATTAAAATCTAAAATGATCTTTCGCTCTGATTTGCTTTAGTAAAATCAAACAAAGAGAGAAAAGTATTTGAATACAAATTTGAAACACAAAAGCAAGTCTGAAATGGTTTTAAGCAAATAATTCTGATTTCGGTCTGAAATTCAGTAAAAAGTCTTTTCTACCATCCTACACTTGATAAATTAATGTTTGAAATAAAAATAAATGGGATGCTTTGTTGAAAGAAAAAAAAATAAAATTATCAAAGTACATGGCAGCTTTTTATGACAGTAGAATGTAATTGAAATTCTTGAGGTCATAAATCAAAGGAAATTGAAACTATCGTATAACTCGATAAAAAATTCATAAAATGGATTTTTTTGTAAATGTCTGATAGGGAGTTTAATATAGTATAAAAACATGAAGTCCCCCCAAAAGAGAGAGTTTTAATATTTTAAACAACTTTGCACACATTTTAAATGTTTTTTTGTCTTACAGCCCCCAACCCTCCACCATAACTGGGTAAAAAATGCATAAAACCTATTTTTTGTGAGTAAGTTTGATAGAGTTTAATGTAGTTTTAAAATAAAATCCAAAATTTTGAGTTTTAATATTCTGATCAATTTTCTACATTTTAAATCTCCGTTATCTCATAGCCTCCCCCCTCCCATTAATTCTCATGTTGTGGCCCACGTGAAATAGTTGTCTTATGTTTTCGGCCCGGCAAATGAAAAGGTTGAGTGCCCCTGTTGTAAGGGTTCCGAGTGTCGAAACAGTTTGAAGGCTACTGCGCTAGAGTCAACACAAAGATATGTAGTTAGGTTTGATTAAATAATGGAGAAATGCTATAAGTTTCTGCCGAAAAAAATTCATTTTTGGACCGTGTTTACTTGATGAAGGGTGCATCTGAATGATATCTCGATCAAACCTTCCATATTGCACCATGTGTTGAATTTGAAGTCTTGGTCTATTCTATTTAACATGCAACAGACCCCATTAGCAGTGACGTCTTGAGGCCCTGAGCCCTTATGCAAAAGTTGGCCCCGATTGCGAATCCTTTTAAATAGATACCATACATTAGTGGTTTTCAAACTTTTTTGATTCATTGAACCTTAAGAGCTATAAAGTGTTTTCGGGGAACCTCATTCCGCTTTTAAAAGAATATACTTAAAACAATATTTTAAGTAAATCATCATGTTATAGGTACCTTGTGTAAAGAAAATTAAAATATTGTGTTTGTTATTAAAATAAATTAATATAATGTTAATATATGTCACTTACAAGAGGAGGTCGCGACTAAGGAAATTCATTTTGGGGACGAGACTTCGTGTAATAGTAGTACTCCTTTAGGGTGATCAATCCCCAATGGAATAGCGCCGAATGGCCAGTCAATTCGGAGAAAAAAGCCTTCGAAATTCATGTTTAGCTTTTATACAGTTAAGTTTTATTTACCTTCAGCGACGCAGTGGCATAGTTGGTAGAGTACCTGTTTACCATGCGACCGGCCAAGTTCGAGTCACGCGATCGTTTTTTTATTATTTTTTAACCCCGTATCTACCGCATATGATTTACTGCAACTTTTTTCATGCAATATTTTTTTTTTATTACTACATTGAAAATTTAGGGATATACATAAACAAAATACCCCACTTTTGGGAAATTTAATCTATTAGAGCTAATTAATTAATTAAAGATATTCAACTGTAAAATTAACTATATACACTGTTTACTTAAAATAAATAGCCAAATAGTTTTCTAAGGCTTTCTTTAACATAAAAATAAAAATAAGACACTTACAATTTGACATTAACTATTTTTACGGGACAAAAATGATAATCTTCGCAATCCGTTGAAAACACCGTCAGCTGAAAACACAATTTCTCCTATAAAACTATTCGACTTTCCCGTTAAAAATACTCATCATAGAACTCGTGCTGTCGTATATCTTGGAAGAGTGGATTTCAAAGGGTATTCGTGCTAAATATCGTCAGAATATTCGTAAAAATGGTTATTCTATGTAGTTTTAAAGTTAGTAGTACTTATAAGTACCGTCGGTAGATAAAAGGTTAAATTCATTTAATTATTTTTACAATTGCATACATTTATTTAAGAAAGACTTAAGTATTTATATAATTATAAAGCACTAAAATTAATAATATATAATATAAGATGTATACTATTTTTATTATATTGATTATACAATAATTTTTTTATAAATAATTATTATAATATATTTCATATGTTATTATAATTTTTCATAATATTTTATTTGTAATATATTGTATATTTCATAGTATAAACCTTTTGTAACTAATTTTATGTAAAGTATTATTTAATATTTATTATCATATACTTTTATAATAAATATTATTTATTAATAGTTATATTTATAAAATATAACATAAATATTTATATAATTACAGTAATTATTTTACTTTTTAAAATACAAAATAATTATCTAAAATATTTAATATTTAATAAACCTTTTTTAAATAAATTTATTTAATTGTAAGAATAATTAAATGAATTAAAAAATAAACATTCGCACACGACTCAAAAACCTTGCTCAGAATCCCTGACCTAAGCACAAACTTACTTCATTTCTCCTTCGGTCTTCCGACCAAAAGAGTAATGATGGAAAGCCTAGGACGTGACACGGACGAAGAACATGACATTATAATACAATTTTGCCATTGTTGCCATTTAGCACATATACTTTAAAACTTCCAGTTTTTCAGGGAATATGTCCGGGAATAACATTTGATGATTAAGATTATTCGAAACTTGATATTATAGAGCCCGAGTCAAGAACGAAACCAGGTCTGGGGCCAGTTGATGTATGGCTTAAATCAGCGATACTCAATAGTGGCCCGGTCATGTCCCGTTACTTTAACAAATTAAATTATTTAAGAACAAGGCATTAAAATTTTAGAGATAAATTCTATCAAACCCACATATCAATTTAGCTATCAATGTCGTGCTGGTACGAATTACGAAATAACTTTTTTTCTTTTTGTTATTGTAATGGCTAGTGATAACAAATAACAGTGGAGTAGCGACCATTTTATGAGAGAATCTATTTTTTAATCAGCCCTCATGTCTTCCAAGCAAAAAATATCTAAAGAATATATGTTGTTTCAAGACAGTTGAGATCTTGATAATTTTGTAGAGAAAAACAAGCGTGGATCAGTAACTTGTTTGATTTGTTGTAAAAATGTATTTGAATATATATATATGTCAGGTTTGAAAAGTTTAGATTCAAAATTAAGTAAGTATTAAATGAAAATAGAGCGAACTCTTTACCATCGCGTAAGGATTTGTGGGTAAATAAGCCTATTTAAAGGTGGAGCAAGCGCTGACGAAGGAGAACTCAATACGCTCTGCACGGACTCAACGACTACTTGCCACTACGGCAAATGCTACAGGGCTGCTTAGGCAACCCACGCCCAGTACCCATACCTAAAGAGCATCTGACTTCTGCAGCCCTTTTCAGGGCTATTTAGACAAAGCAGACTCTATTCTTAATTTTCCCTCTCCCTCACGTTGACGACTCAGAAATGGCAAATTTACCAACCGACATGGAATTGGAAATGAACCTATCGCAAAGGATTGAACCAAGGTCACCATCGCCACAGTCCCAGCTCACACCATATGAGCAGTTAAAATACAACAAGGCTCAACTGGCAAAAATGGATACCTTTCGTAAATGCAAACAGGCCTGTGTTGACGCTCTGAAACAGATGCCAGATCACTATTCCGAGGAACCATTCTTCGTTCGAGCGCTCACGGAGCTACATGAGATCGAAGAAACCATGGCCATAGCGGTAAGTGATATTGACTCATTTGACCCCTGTAATATCCCTGGCTGCCCTCATCATGAAAGAACCCCGCAAAACTCCCCTATCAAGTTGACTCAGTCAACCCCTAAATTGCAAAACCAAGCAGCTAATTATGGAAAGAGAAAGGATATCTCAAATTTTGAATATCCTCCTTTAAGAAAAACCGCTCGAAAAATCATCCTTGAATCCCCAACTAAAGAAGAGATTAGTATATCTCCAAATAAATTTAACATTCCACAGGAATACCAATCTAATAATTCAGAAAACCCAGGTTCAGTCACCGACGAAAGCAACCCCATTTCTCAAAGTGTAGAAAACAGGAATAACGGCTCGACCAATCAAATTCCAGCTCAAAATCAGCTCCCCCCACCCATCATGCTCTTCATCGAGGAAGACGTGAACTATAAAGTGCAAATGGCCACTATAACGAAGGAATTCCCTAAAATAAGATCCCGACTAACGGGAGATTACCTCAAGTTATACACTGACACTGCAGAAGAACGCAGGTTAGTAGTTCAGCTACTGAAAAAATTAGAATTTCAATTCTACACCTTCAAATCCAAAGCTGAACGCCCCATAAAAGTTGTAATAAAAGGCATCCCGCGTAATATCGACCCAAACGAAATCAAGCAAGACTTAGAACTACTCGGCTACACGCCGGACAGGGTTAACCAGTTAATTGGCAGGAAAACTAAACGTCCCCTTCCCCTATCTTCTTAATCACCCTCCCCAGAAACCTAGACAACTTAAAAATCTTTGATTTAAAAACTCTAGGTTACCTCAGCATCAGAGTTGAGGGTTACGATGGTAGGGGTGTAACCCAGTGTTACACCTGTAACAAATTCAACCACACCTCTGAAAATTGCTATCTTAACCCAAGATGCCTGAAATGTGGAGAAAACCACATCACCCGAGACTGCCCAATAAAACAAAAACTCGAGACAGCTTATTGTATCAACTGCAACATATATGGCCACATGGCAAACTATAGAGGATGCCCATCTTTCCCCAAACCCCCAAAAGGAGCCGCCAAAAATAATAGGAACTCCTACACGAATATCTACAATAGTTTGATTAGACCAAACATCTCTTATGCCCAAGCAACAACTGGAGCAATTAATGAGAACCCCCCACAGATGGCGACACGAGAACCTGGGTTTTCAGCACAAACTGAGACCAAAAAACAAAACCCCCATCTAACAGATATAATCACAACAATTTTCCAAATTTTAACGATAGAAGTAACAATTTCAATTTTAATAATAATCAAAATAATAATAACTTTAATGTTCAAACCACACTGCAAATGACTATGCATTGTCTAATGCAGTTATCTCAAATTCTTTGCAACAACAATAATTTAAAAACAAATCAAAAACTAAACCCAAACCAAATGTACGCCCAAATAGAGGCATCTTGTAATAATTTTAATCATGTATAGTTCCTCCCCGATTGGTCTCAGTTTGTGTTCATGGAACGCAAACGGATTGCTTAGAAAATATTCCGAACTTCGTATTTTTATAGAGAAGCACTCCCCAGATATTCTTCTTATACAAGAAACCCACCTGAGACCTTCTCACAACCTCAACATCGCAAACTACACATGCCACAGAAATGACAGAATCTCAGACGGACCGCGAACCGCAGGTGGAACTCTGATCCTTGTTAAAAACTCTCTAAAGCACTACTGCCTCCCCACCCCTCCTCTTAGAGCTCTAGAAGCAACTAATATTATACTAACTCCCCCCAAGCATGATCCCATTTCTATTACTTGCGTTTATATTCCCCCTTCTTCCGATGAAAACTTATTTACAATAGATATCGAACATTTTATTCAAACTGCTAACAATTGTATTCTCTTCGGAGATTTTAACGCTACTCATAGCGCCTGGAACTGTAAAAATAATACAACCAGAGGAAGGCACCTCTTTAACTTCGCCAACATGCTAAACTTAAACATCGCCTATCCCCCTACTCCTACTAGATTTGGTCATAATTCTGCTAATACAATTGACATTGCACTAATTAAGAACTTCTACTACCCTTTCACCATTAACTCTATCGACGACCTATCTTCCGACCATAATCCAGTATTCTTAAACTTCAGCTTTAAATTAGCAATTGAGCCCCCTAATCCCAGAGCGGTCTCCACCGACTGGTATGCTTTCAAAAATAACCTAAATAATAATCTTACTCTATTTGATTTTCACCCTAACGACATTAATAATACTAATGATTTAGAGCAAAAAATCTGAGTTCACCGATGCGGTCATTGAAACTCATAGCCACGCCTCCCGACCAATAGAAATTAACAGACGAAATTTCACTCCACAACACATAAACAGACTACTAAAACTTAAAAACCACCTCCGTAAACGTTATCACCAGACACTCAACCCAATTTTTAAAATATATTGCAATAAAGCACAGTCGGATTTCAAAAAAGAACTCAAAAAATATAACGATAACATATGGCAAAAAAAATTAGAAGCACTTAACACCACAGACAACAGCCTCTGGCGCACACAAAGATTTTTCAAAAGTAAAAGACCCATAATCCCACCTCTTAACTGTGCAACTGGTACGGCAGTCACTGATCAGCAAAAAGCTAACCTACTAGCTACTAATATTAAAAATAACTTTATTGAAAATGAACGCGATAATGATTCCTATAACCATAACGACGATATTATTAACTCCACCGTAAACAACTTTCTTTCCACTCCTCCAACCACTCTCATCGATCCTGCCCTTCCAGATGAAATTATTCATTACATTAAACATGTTAACGCCAAAAAAGCTCCTGGTAAAGACTTAATCACTAACCGCATGTTAAAAAACTTCCCCATTAAACTCATCCTAATTTTAACCATTCTAGTCAACAAAATTCTCAAATTTAATCACTTTCCAGATAACTGGAAAGAAGCCATTATTTTTCCAATTAACAAACCTGGCAAAGATCCTCACTTAGCATCTAGTTACAGGCCAATATCCCTTCTATCAACAATCGGTAAACTAACCGAATCCATTATTCTCCTTAGATTAAAAAATTTCATTAATACAAATAATCTTCTTAATCCTAATCAATATGGTTTTACTACCAAACTCTCCACCTTACACCCACTCTTAAGATTAACTGAGCATATATCGGAAGGTTTCCAGAAAAAGAAAAGCACGGGCGCGGTATTTCTGGATATCCAGAAAGCCTTCGACCGTGTTTGGATTAATGGACTCATTTTCAAACTAATATCCTATAATCTACCTCCCCCAATGATTCACCTCATTCACTCTTATCTCACTAACAGATCCTTCAAAGTCAGAATCAACGAGACTCTTTCAAATGAGCACCCTATCAATGCAGGGTGTCCCCAAGGTTCTTTGCTAGGCCCCCTGCTATTCAATCTTTACATTAACGATATTCCTGATTATTCTCTTACAAAAATTAACCTCTACGCTGATGACACTGCCATTCACGCAACATCCAAAAATCTATCTATAATTTCCTTTGCAATAAACAAACACTTACTCCACCTTCAAAACTTCTTTGACAAGTGGAAAATTAGTATTAACGTAGAAAAATCAACAGCCATTATTTTCACGAAAAAACTTTCACTACCACTACCAATCATCATGTATAATAAACAGATCCCATGGTCTCAGGAAGCCAAATACCTTGGCATTATTTTTGATACCCACCTCACATGGAAACAACATATTTCTTACGTTCGCGATAAGTTCCGGAAAATTATGTTTAAACTCTTCCCCCTAATAGGCCGGAACTCACATTTAAGTATAGAAAACAAAGTGCTTCTCTATACAGCCGTTATGCGTCCCATCTTAGCATATGCAAGTCCAGTTTGGGGTTATGCCGCTAAAACTAATATCGATAAATTAGATACCTTACAGAATTCTCTCATTCGTATGATCGTCAAAGCAACTAAATACATGCGCAATGACGACATTCGCAATGATCTTAAAATTAATAGTTTTAAAACCCATATTCAGAATATTGCAATTAACTTTTTTACTAATTTGAATACAACCAATAACGTCAATATGCAAAACTTAATTCCTTACACTCCTAATGACAATACTAAAAGGCCAAGAAGAATACTTCTTGATTCTTACAATCCTCCGTAATTTTTTAACCTTGTGCAATTTAATATTGCACACCCTACTTGCTAAAATTTATCTTTTATAATATCTTGTCATTATTCATCTCCGGCTCTCCCCAATGGACTTGCTCCTCCCCATTTATTAAAACATAGCCCCGAGGGCAGCCAATCAGAGTCAATTATCACTTTACCAGCATCCAATCAGAGAGTAGCCTCTAAGCTCTCAGCCATGCCAAAACACTTTGAACATCTCCCATCCGGATGAAGCACGTTTGCCACGCCTCCCAGATTCCATCGACCAACCAATCACCACCATGCCACAAAGCAAAATGAAAAACCCCACTTTCGCCAAGCCCAACATCAAAACTATCCAGACAAGGGATTGAGGACTGTGTTACAGTCCAGACGCCCAAAAACCAATCGTCCAATCGTTGACGAAGGAGAATGCATACTCGAAAAAGCTTAGCTGGTGACTCCTCGCTGAGATGTTGTCTTTTGTACCACCCGGTTGCGCGCCAAAGGGCCGCCATGTTGGATTTTATGTGATTGAAGCGAAATAAAGAAGTATTTTGAAGATGATGCCCTCCTCATTTTATCAGCAGGCCTGGGGCCTGTCATATATATATATATATATATATATATAATTTGGCTCGTTACTGTATCACTTAGCACAAATCTTTCAATGCCTCTTTTCCTCGATTATCTTTTTCAAGACGAGATAAATTGGCTTTCTTTAAAAATTTTTGCAACACCAACAAAATATTGGAGAGGGGGGGATTATAGATGAAAGGAAATCGAGACTACCCTATAACTGAGTAAAAAAATGTATGAAACTTATTTTTTGTGAGTTGAGTTTGATAGACTTTAACATATAGTTTCAAAATAAAATCCAAAATTATGAGTTTTAATATTTTGATTAATTTTCAAAATTTTAAACGTCCTTGATATAATAGCGTCCTCTACCCTCATTAATTCTCATGTGAAATGGTTGTCACATGTATGTGGCCCGGAGGGAAAAAAGGTTAAGTACTCCTGGTTTAGTTCGTCTTTTCCCATTAGCAGGTTTTTGGAGGCATTAGAATTTTTATCCACGCCTCGCATGACAATAGTTAAAGACCTTAAGATTGTTTTCATTAAAGTTTAAACAGCGTAATGTTGGCCCTTCCCTTTCCTCTTTGTTTTCAAGGCAACTCGGACTTCACTTATACATTTCCTTTTCACAAGCATTCATTGTATCCGATTTCACCTAGAAGTATAACGAAAGATTTTGGTAGTGTTTTTTTCTGATAAAAAAAGCGTCCTAACTTATGTAACTTTTTAACAACTGTCCCATAAAAAAAGTAGCAGATTTTGGTATACTACACATACTTTTCTATCTAAATCTATTATTTTTTTTTCTTGCATTAAATGTGTTCTTCGAAAAGTTAATAAAAAGAATATGGAAAGTTTCTGTAAAGGTATATATTTTTCCCCTTCCGATTTTTGAAAATATTTTAAGATGTTGTTTTAAAGATTTGAAAACATACGAAAACAAATAACTTAAAAAGAAATTTACAAATATTTTCGAAAACTCAATGTAGAATGTAATTCCAGCCGCCCAACCGGTAGAGTGGTTTGCGATGCCGTAGGGACTGGGTTCGAATCCCGGAGAAGACATGGATGGATGTTTGTAAATGTGTATAGTACCTTTGCGGCAAGGGGGTACTCTAAATAGCCGTCGAGCTGCGAGTCCTCTCGTGTGGTGGGTGGAAGGGGAAGAGAGGTGGGAGGCCCTGACCACCCCCAGGGTTTTCTCCCTCTAAATGGGGGTGGAACCGAGAAAAAACGTACTGTCACCTGCATAGTGCTCAAAGCTAAGGCTAACGACAGGCGTAAATTCTAGCCCTTAGCCGCGATGAATTTTGCTGGCCTCGACCTGACTCCGTCATGCAGGTGGCATTAGTAACAACACACACCACAGGATGTAATTCTGCAGAATTTTTTAGTCACATTCTATTGCATTCAATTCGATACTCTAGTGCAAATTTGAACGGTAATTGTATAACATTAACATTAATTTCACGAATTTAAAATGCGTGATTATAGCGAGTACTTTTCTTCTAATGTGTCATCGATTAAGTTTTCAACTTGGAACGTATTTTCCCTCCGACGAATTATTTCAAACTTAAAATTAATTCTATGTGATAGCGTCATACAATATAAGAACTTACATTAAAGAATTCTTTCAATTTCTATATTTTAAAAATGCTTTCTGTGCGATTTTTATACAAAACGCACGGCTAATTTACTTTTACATTTTTTGTTGACAAAATTCATTTTGTGCAACTTTTGAATGACACATACTTTTTTAATTTTTCAAGCTGGTTACTGTTTTTTTCTTTAATAGTTTAAAGAACTTGTTAATGGTTTTAAAAAAAAGACTGAAAATAGGAAGTAGGTTTTTAAATTACTGGAAGTTGTCCTTTAAAAAAATGTCCCTTTACTTGTAAGTGAAGGAATCACAAACAGTGTGTTTTCAATATTTATATTTATTTACAATGTTTTTTCTCAGATATTTTAAAAAGAAATGTCTTTTGAAAATAGAGCAATATATGACTAAATAATTATTATCAAATAATTTTATTAAAGTATCTGTCTACGTTTCTGAATCAATATTTGACTGAAATTCACATTTTTTTTTATTTTTGCCATTTTGTATAGAACAAAAAATCGAGCATCCAGAAAAGAAAACTTAATAAACTATAGAATGAGGAAGGATTATGCTATAAAAATGTGAAATTTGAATATCTGATATTAAGCATTACTTTTGTAAAATAGGAATCAAAATTTTAAATGCCTTTCATGACGATTGTATTTTTTGTGGAAATTTTGTTACTTAAAGACTGATACCTCAAAAATGTATCTTTTTTAGATCTTGTTCCTTAAATTATGATATAGCAATAAGCTAATGATTTAGCTCTAACATCGAGAGCTTTTTTTAAAATTTAATTTTTTACAGTTTATTGTTACGAACACCATGCGTTTTGTGAAATTTTCTAGAAGAAAATGTGCAATGAGTCATAACTTTTTGATATTTGTTAACTTATTTTAGATTTTAATCCATTTTTTATAACTGTGTTAAATTCGCTGTGTAAAAAATATTTTAAATATATCGTTTTGAATTCCATGTAGAGTGTTTTGAAATTCAGCATAATTTTCTTCATATTTTACCTAAAATAATAAATTTAAATTCTCTTATAATTTCCTGATTGGTATTTTTCATTAATTAAGTCGTAAACACCAACAAAGTAGCATAAAATTACTAATATTATGATATTTTAGTAAACTTGTCACCGTACGTAAATAGATACCTTAACTTTTTCAAAAACATACATTAAATTCTTTTTAAAATATACTTATATATATATATATATATATATATATATATATATATATATATATATATATATATATATATATATATATATATATATATATATATATATATATATATATATATATATATATATATATATATATATATTATATATACACTGGTGTGCAAAAATTAAGGACGAAGTCGAAAAAAAATTAGCATATCAGCTGAACGAAGAGGCAGAGCGGACAGAAAGACCAATCAGAAGATTAAGTATGGTGATGTACGGTAGCACATGCGCAGATATGCAGATAGACGTAATGGTGGAGTGTCTGAGTAGTATAAAGCATGTTGTCGGTGTAAGATCAGTATTTCTGGCAAAGAGATTGCACGCCGTATAGCAGTTAAAATCACACTGAGTAGCTGCCTCAGCGAGAAATGGCGAATAATCAATCTGTTAGACGACATCTGGATGCTTTTACCCGAGGTCGAATCATTGGGAAGTTGGAGGAAGGCCGCAGTGTGACAAGTGTGGCTGCAGAGTTCGGAATTGCTCACAGCATCGTTTCACGACTTTGGAGACAATTTCAAACTACAGGAGCAGCTATCCGGGGGTTCAGTAGTGGTCGTCCACGAGGAACCACACCGCAGATGACCGATACATTGTCTTACAGGCCAGAAGAAACAGGCGGCAGACAGCGGGAGAAATCGCTAAACACACGATACAGGCGACTGGACGACCGATATCGCTTTTTACCGTGGCCAGAAGACTGCACGGTGGTGGTCTGTTTGCACGACGCCCTGTACGGTGTGTACCTTTAACGCCTGCCCATCGGAGAAGGCGTCCTCTGTGGTGCCGGGAACACCGCAATTGGAGAGACAATGAATGGGGACGAGTACTCTTTACAGATGAGAGCAGATTCAGTTTGAGTAGCGATTCTCATCGCATACTCATCTCGAGAGAGCGGGGAAGCCGCAATCATCCCTCGAACATCATTGAAAGGGACAGGTATGGAGGTCGCGGTGTTCTCGTTTGGGAGGCATCATGCTTGGTAGTCGTACAGACCTTCACATCTTCGACGCAGGTTCAGTCAACGGGACCCGTTATTGTAACGAGATTCTTCTTCCATATGTGCGTCTTTTTAGAGGCGCTATGGGTCTGCAGTTCCTTTTCATGGACGACAATGCACCATGTCATCGCACAGTAGCTGCCGAGCAGCTCTTAGAGAGTGAGGATATTGAACGTATGGATTGGACGGCACGATCTCTGGATCTCAATCCCATCGAGCATGTATGGGATTTTCTAGGCAGACACTTGGCAGCTCGTACCTTACCACCAGTAACGATTCGGGAGCTTCGATTGGCGCTACAAGACGAATGGGCAGCAATGCCTCAACAACTTATTGACACCCTCATTCTCAGCATGGACAGACGCTGTAAAACCTGCCTAGCAGTCAGGGGAGATCATGTCCTCTACTAAAGACCGGATGTTTCTTGCTGGACACCCATCACAGGGATGTTTCGGCCTTCAGTCGCATTGCGCTCCATGCTACTTTTTCAATCAAGCTTCTTTTTATCCCTCTGATTTCTCTTTTAGTAAGTGTTGCTTACATATTACACATGTCCTTACGTATTGGGGATCTTACGGTATTAAATGTGTTGATTTGGAAAGCTTTTGTACAAAGTTATATTGAAAAAACCGTCTCGTCCTTAATTTTTGCACACCAGTGTATATTATATATATATATATTATATATAATATATATATTATATATATATTATATATATATATATATATATTATATATATATTTATATATATATATATATATATATATATATATATATATATATATATATATATATATATATATATATATATATATATATATATATATATAAAGTATTAAATAGGTAATAGGTATATAAATAGATTAAATTCGTGATTCAATTATTGAATTTTTATGCCAATTTCTGAAATTGTGTAAAATGGCAATTTTATTAATTTAAAATCTTTCATTGTAAGTACACTGTAGCTTTATTTGTCTCTAAAGTAAAAATAAGCATACTCTTGAAACTGCTCCTTCTTCTTTCGACAGATTACACATTCCGCATAAAAACTGATATATTTCTGAAATCGGAAACTTTAAAATTTTTGATGTAGACTTGTCAGTGAATCTCTCATTGTCATCACAAAATAATCCATATTTGTGCCTTTTTAAAAAAAATGTAACATTAATTATTTAAAATAAGTTTTTTTGGAAATTCTCTGTGCTCAATAAAATTTGAAATTTCTACTTTTGTATAGATCTTGATTTTGATGTAATTTTTTAACCTAGGAAATGTAATCATTAATTATATTTTCTTAATTTCTTACTTAACTATGGCCACATTTCAATACTTGTTTTATAACTGATCTTTAGCTAAAGCTAGCTATAACATAAATAAATAATTTGCAATTTAATTTGTGAATTAATAAATTACCCCATTACTTAACACAGCTTTATTTCTTTAAAAAATTTTCAGTTGAAATTGAACCACCAACATAAATATTTAGACATCTCCAACTCAAATGTATGTATATATGTATAAAAGAATTGTTTTGAAAAATAGAAGAAAGGGAAGTTTAGGTTTAAAAAATAAATAAAATGTTAAAAGGTAAAAAGAGAAATCGAATTAAATATTAAGATGGTAAATAGTTTCTAGATAGAAAAAAAAGTAGATTATGAAACATCAAAATGAAGGATAAGAACTTTTAAACTCAATAATAAATTATAAGGAATAAATTAAAAATATGTACCATATTAATGGTTACAATGTTTGGAAGAAACTCTAGGAACGGTTTTGAATTTCTTTGAATATTAAAAGGTATATTATGTTTAATTGTAGAGATTATTCAAGGCAATGTAATACTCAGATACGCTGTTCTGGTCAATTAAAGATGTAAAGTATTCGTATGAATCTAATTTTATTGTATATATTTAAATCTCTAATGAATAATATAAATATTTGTCAAATTAATCTCCAACTTAAATTTTAAAAGATTAAAAATGTAAAAAATATAATTTACCAAGAGCTATCATCTTCATATATAAATCTTAATTTTTTTTCGTATTCTTTACGTTAATTTTTTAATTAAGAATTTAATATAAATATAAATATTTATATTAAATTCCTTTAAAATAAATTAATATATTTAATAACTTAATATATTTAATATAAATTATTAATTAATATTTGAAAATAGTTGTGTATACTGAGAGATAGAAATGAAAGATATTTTCTAGGATTATAAAGAAAAGCTTACTTATTGAAATCACTTAGAAAAAATTAATTGAAAATTAATGTATTGAAATTAATCTTGGTTACTACAAAATAATCTCTCATTATTATAATAATAAGATAAAACATATATATTATCCAACTTTTTTTTTCTTTATATGCTCTCTACACCGTCTACTTCTGGTTTGGTATCAAGTTCCAAAGTTCGACAGTCAAAACCTACATATCGTCACATTTATAAGATCACAAAACTGATATTGATATTTAGATCGTCAGCATTTCGCAATTTTGACACTTATCATATTAACAGAGATTATTAAATCAAATTAGCTGATGAGCAAGGTCAAGAATATTTACAAAAATTGCAGAAATCCTACAAATATTTAAATTTGGGTTCCATACCCTTTTCTTAAAGTGTTTAAACAGTCTGAATTAAAAATTCAATTGTCACTAAATTTATATAACTTTATAAACAAACCTTATCATCTCATCCTCTGTCACCTAAAAACCAAAATAATTAGCCATATTTATTCGAATCTAAATCAATATCGATTCTAAGCCGCTCCCCAAGTTCTGAACAAATTTTTGAGAAAAATGAAAACTAGTGTAAAATGATTTATTGTGATATCCAATTTTACAAAATTAAAATAACTTTAAAGATAACTGATAAGAAGTTAATAATTATTTATTTTACCAGTATTATAAACTTTTAAATACATACATGAACCTGAAATTGCTCTAATTGCCCCATCCAATATTTTTTTTTTGATTCTAAGCCACACTCGATTTTCAGTAGCATTAACATTTTTTTAAAAAAAAGTGCGGCTTATATTCGAGTAAATACGGTAGTTTGAAGAAAGAAACAATGGCATTATTTATGTCGTTTCACCATTTTTTAAACTTAATTTTTTCCAGTATTCATGTATCAGCTATAATCAGTCTTATTGAAAACATAGTCATAAAATATACTCCAGGCACCTTCTGTTTAAGTAAAAGGGATTCCGCGTGTATGGGCGAAGTGGCAAAAAAAGAGGCTCAGACGCAAGGAATTTAATACACTGAAATTATGAATGATGATACTATGTGCTTCGTTATTATATTTAGACTTTTTAAAAATTAGCTGTTGAAATGATTTTTGTAAATTTAACAGCTTGGCTTTTTCGTAAGGTTACGGTTCTTGCATCATCTGTGAGATCCAGTTTTTTTTTCTAAGAAAATTGCTTTTGTTACGGGCATTTTGCAACTAGCTGATTTTTGATGAATTTTTGAAAACAGCGCTAAAACACATGTCCATTTCCGAATTCATATTTTCAAACTGTTCCATCCAGAAAATTTATCAGTTTAAACGACAGAGTATTCATATCGTACACACAATGAACATTTTATCTTTATAAAAAAATGAACGGTGAAAAATATTAATTAAAGGATTTTATGCAAATTTTTAACCAATCAATCAGTAAGAGAGTGTCTTCTCCCCTCTATTCTCTATATATCTTTGCTTCTGGCAATATTTTCTTCATGGGGTGTGATAAATACGCTAAATTCAAGTGACGTCATAGTCACATGATAACTGCAAGTACGTGTCTCCGGCAATCAGTTCATGAGCTTCACTGCTGCCAACTTTTGCATTTTGTAGAAACCCTCTTTTAAAAGTACATATTTTTCAACAATAATAATGCACAGAGGTAAACAAAATGCACTAGATTTAAGCGTATATATATAAAAAAAGAATTTGTTTTTAATTTTAAAAAAGTTTTGAAAAGTCTTATCTTTATTTATTTGCCAAATCTGAAATTTTATCTATACATTTTAAAAGGAGAAAAAAAGTACCTGTCCATTATTAGTTTTGAAATTAATTAAGAACACGTGACAGTTATGAATTTAGTTCAGTGTGAACTAGTATCACGTGACTTTTATTTAAATTCCATAATTTTTTTTAATTTGTCATTTTGTTACATTTATTTGTTTATTTTGTTTAAAATCATTCTGACAACGACATCAAATTTTTTGATCTCGAAAAATATTTAATTTGATGTTCGATTGTAAAAAGAACTTTGTAGTGAGATGTTACTATAAAAATATTCTAACACCAGAACCACTATTTTTATGGGGGTTTACATTTAAAAAAAAACAAAAAGACGAGAGAGAGGAAGATCCTAGGCGAAATCTTTACACTGAAAATCTGTGGGAAGTGTTTGAACTACCTAACCCGACCTTTGTGTGCGTGACTGACTAGAGAGATGCTTATTTCGTTGATTTACTCTTAAAAATTGCTTAAGTAAACACAACGGAGTTTTTGGGGGTTATTTCTTTGCAGTTACTTTTAAATTCACGCCCTAGATCAAGTAAATAAAATAAAAATTGTTAACTTCTTTTAATTTCATTTAAAATCAAATAAAAAAAAATTGAATAAATTTTTTTCATTAAAAATATAATTAATTTCAAATTATTACTTTCTAATGAGAAAAAAAGGACTTAAATGCTAATGTATTTTCGTACTAACTATCCTAGATAACTGTTTTTGGCCAATGTACTTTTTGAAAAAATCCCTTTAAGGTCCTAAAATCATGATTTTTATCAGAAATTGTCAAATTTTGCTTATGATTTTATTTTACAGGCCAACATTTTAGCTTAATAAAAATATCAAGTTTTTTATTTTCCATTCACTAGAACAAAAATTACAAGTGTTTTAGTAAAAGCAGATGCCATAACTTTACACAAGATGTCAAACTTTAAAATGTGTTTTACTCGAAATGTGTTTTTTGCGAAGAGTTCAAATGGAGACAGGGATTGCTCAAAAAGTTTTAAAAATAATTTGCTGAAATTTTTTGTGTGTGTTCTGTGTAACAGTAGAAGTATTTTGACCTTTAGATTTATCAATCACTGTTTTATTTCAAAATTTACAGTCCTTTATGTGAATATAATCACTATCTTTTTAAAAAATTTCATATAATAGCTGAGATAAAGTTCTCTAGTTTTTGTAAAAATTTAAATATCTCTTATCCTGAAGGACATTTCAAAAAGGAATAGCAAAGTAATACATCAAAATTGAAAAATTGAGAATTTGTTCATTTACTATTTGTACAGAGCGGGCCCCGTTTATGTAATTTTTTGGACATTTTTTACCAGTTTTTTCCCATTTTAAAAACAATAAATTTTTTTTCTGCTTACCATTTTAGGATTTTTTCTTTAAAATATACTAAATAAATCTAAAAATCACAAAAAATCCCCATATTTCCATTTTTTTAAAAAAAAGGTGCCACAAGTAGTCGGATACCTTAATAAATAAAAAACAACAATATTAACCCTTTTACGAGGCTTATCGGGAAACTAAGTACCTTTTCGTTCTACCACAACCGCAGTGATAGTTTTGCAGTTCAACACTTTTGCACACGCGTCTCTGGTTGATTGTCAGTTATTTTTACGCATGTTAGTGAGCTTTCCAAATAATTAAGATGATTGCCAATCCCACCGACTGTGAAGTGCGTTCTTTAATTCGTGTTTTGAACGCAAGGAATGTTAAGCCAATTGACATTCATCGTCAACTTGTAGAGATTTATAATGAATGCAATGAGTGAAAAATGATGAGCCAATATTCATGATGAAGCACAGAGTGGGTGGCCTTCTGTTGTTAATGATGGTTTGGATGAAAAAGTGAATGAGGAAATTCATGAAAGCAGAGGGTTCACAATAAGATTGCTTTGTAATGAATTTTCACAAATTTCAAAAACTGTTCACTCTTGTGGCATCTTTCTTTAAAGAGTGTGTGGACAATTTGGTTTCTCTCGATATGAAACATGTCTGACCAATGGTGTTAAAGATGTAGAAAAATAGTTTCCAACAGGCTCTTACAGGTAACAATAAATTTTGTTTCGAAAAAAGAATTTTTATTCGAGTTTTTTCCCAAAACATTGCTTTGTTTCCGGACACTCCTCATGTAATTAGAACAGGAAGTTGATTAACTACAGTATCACCGAATAAGAGAGTTTATAAGTATAATATTATTCAATAATTTTTACATGAAACCCATTTCCAAGACTACTGTTCTAAGACATGTAATTTCTACTATACATTATTCGTATTCGATTCCTATGGCTTATTTCTGAGCACACTGACAAATTCGATGACGCATCTTCGAATATTTAATTTCCACAAAATTATTCTTCACCTTCGAATTTTCGCTTTTGGTGTAATGATTGAATGATTCATTTTTTATCTGTTGGTGTTCTTATTTGTGTTATTGAAATTTTTGATAGCAAAATTTTCACTAAAAATGAATGTGATTCACTTTTAAATTAGTCATCAATATCTGTTTCCGAATCTATGAATCATTTAATAAACAAAGTTACATTTCGAAAAAACTTGATAAACTTTTTGGTGATTTATAATAGTTTTTGGATCATTTAATGTTACACGCGCTTTTAGTCTTAATTATATATTGTCACCAATAAATTTCTTAGTAATTTGTTTCACATTTTTCTAGATTTACGTAATTTTGAAAAACGATATAATTTTTTTTTTCGATGTTTTAAAATGTTTTACAATCTGACATGGAATGAATTACTTTTTCTGGAATGTGGGGCAATAAAGAGAAATTCAAAGGGGATATATATAGGTCAGTTTTGAGTCAAGTTTAAATTGAAATAGTTGCAATTTAAAATTTATTAAATCAAGTCTAATTTCCGAACAATTTTATAATTTTTGAGCTTATAAAGCGGAATTTTATCCTCATATATTGATAATTATCTCTATTCCTAAGCACTCTTATCGTAAAAATATTAAAATAGTTCCTAAAATAAAGCCATTTTATTCAAGATGTATCGAATCTCAAACAATAACTCTAATGCTAAAGAAACGTTCACTGTATTTTTAATGACAGCTTTTGACTGAAAGCGAGATTCTTTTCCTTTCAATTTTTGAATTGAAAATACTTTGTCTAATGAACCTCTCTACTTTTATTAATTATTTATGAAAATATTCTGATATAGTTTAAATATTCTGATATAGTTTCAAAGTTAAAAATAATACAGAAATAAATAACACCAAACTATGTTTAAAATTATACCTACGTCATCTTATAGGCGATAGAAATATTACAGGAGTTTTAATCCAATCCATTTAGGAGGTTTGTTCCAAAAAAATCGGCCAAAACTCTTTATTTATTCATATAGTACTTTTTTAAAAGGTGATTTTTATAAAATTTTTTAATTCTCAAAGTATCAAGTGAGTTTTGATACATTTGAATCTATAGAACTCAAGTAGAATATCATAATAATATCCTCACGTAAAAATTTCCATTAAGTATCTTTACAAACAATTTATAAAAAAAATAATAACTATGAAAATTTAATTTTATTTAAAAAAGGAAGAAGTAGTTGAAAAATGATTTATTGAGCTCGTATTTCTTTAATTCATTAAATAATTCTAAGAAAAATTGTTCTATGATTTTCATTGTTAGGAATAGTTTGAGCCAATTCAGAAACACTTCAAAAAATAATAACAGAGAAATTAAAAATAATAACAGATACAAAGATTGCATTAATAACATCACAATTTAGGAGTATCATAAGCAACTTTTAAAGTATTTTGATTCGGTTTTTATCCACTTTGTTTCATTATCACTATTAAAAGAATGTGAAACATACCTTTCATCGGAGTTGGGGGAACAATCAAGATTTGAAGAAATATCCAAATTTAACATAAATAGGAACAATGTGTTTTGGAATATTGAATCTTTCATCAATTATGTTCACGTTTACATGGATTCATTTGACTTTTGCAATTTCATGGTATTTTCTATTTCAGTAGCTGCATATTTCTTACGAATTCTTCTTCTACCTTTTCTCTCAATGAATTTTTTTTCGAATGTTTGGGTTCTTCAGGCACCGATTTTCGAAGAAGTATGTTAATTACTGTTCTAAATATTTCACGAACTTCTTCACAAATAAGAGTTATAACATCTTCAGGCTAAACACCCTTTCTTATACGAATATTACCACAACAATATCAAATCTAACAAACCGTGTTTAGTTCAAAACTTCGAAATTCAAACTCAAGAGCAAATATTTTTCATGAATTCTATTTTGAAAGTTAGTTACAAAAAACAGTTATCAGTTAGACAGTAAAAGCAAACGATTTAATCAAACGAATATACAATAATTGAACAGTTATAACTACCAAACGATATGCTTGAAAATGTAAAATAAATCCAACAAAAGATTTTTTAACAAGTATTTTATTCTTAAAAGTGATTCGATAACAAATTTATACATTACCAAATTGTCCCTTTTGGCCGAAACGTTTTATTTGATGATAAATATGATAAAAGCACGCATTGTTTTTACTTTTCTTGACACGGAAATTTCAGGTTCTTCCAAAGAATATTTCTGTTTCAAAAATTATCATCAATGTATTGTTTGTAATATACTGTAACATAAAAATAATACTTTTGTATAAAATGGGTTTTCTTAATAGTTTGAAAATTATTCCACACTTGTATTTGAGGTTATCTGAATCTATACATATTTTAACATTTATTTATTGCTCAATACTAGATGGCTATTTATCTGTTTCTATTTTGTTTCCTACTTTTTTATCTATTAATAAAAGCAGTAATCGAAGTTTATTTAGTTTCAATTCATAATTTCACTTTTATTTTCAGCTTTGGCATGTTAAAGATCATTTCTATTCTGATATTCAATAACAACTACTTCTAAAACATGACAGTTTTACATGTTTCTGCCAGAGAACATGTAGTAGAGAGCAGCCATTTATTTTATGTAGCTAAATGCTCTGAATAACAGTATTATGGAATGAATGGTAAGAATTGTTTCTTTAAATATAATACGAAAGTTTGAAATTTTTATCTGAAGAATTTTGTTACATAAGTACTTGATTAAAGAGTATGACTTAAAAAAATTTACTGGTCATTTAGAATACTATAATACTTGGTAATTTAAAAAAATTGCTTAGGCAATTCTTTAAATGATATACAAAACATTTTGTTTCTAAATATTTTAAAAGAAATAAAAGTTTTTCGATATTCTTTAACATTTCTATAGTTAACTATAGTTATTGTTGTTAGGCTTAACAAAATTGAGTATAACAATTTGTATTTAAAAAGTTTTATAAAACATAAAAAATAGCAAAACAAATCATAATTAGCATTATTGTTAGTAAATTTGAAATAAAGGGTATTAATACTTTTTTAAAACGCTTTCCATCTCTCAAATTTAAAATATTCTTTTTTACATTTTATACCCGATATTTGGAAGTCAATATTTATGTAATTCTAAAATTTTTCAAAGAATTTCAGAATTGAAGCAGTACAATTTTTTTTAAAATAAAAAGTTATTAAAAAGAAGCATTGTTATTATTATTTTTAAAAAAACACCAGTTATTTAAGAAACGTCCACATTTGAAAAATTCTTATGACCATGCATTTCAGGGTATTTTTTAAATATACGTTTTTACAAGATATATGACTAAATTTATTATTATATACATTAAAAATAAATGAATCACAATTGTAAAAGGCAAACATTCCTAAAGTTCTGTAATATTTCTGTGGTCTATCACTGATTCATTGTTAAAAGAAACTTTCCTAAAGCTGTGAATTTGGTTTTATTAGATTTTTGACAAACGCTACGCTCTAAAAACACAGGAGGCTCAAGGGAACCGATCCCCCGAGAAACAAAACACCCCTGCATTCCGTCTTTATTGAAAAATGGCAATGTTCCTTTCAATTATGAGACGAGGATGACAACTGCCATCATACTCTCCAAACCTGTAGACCATGCTAGCGAAAGGACTTTGAGACGCGACAGATTAACCGTGATAATCAGACCATCTACTTCATGGGTCTTCAGAGGCGTCAGGGATCGAACTCCTTGCTTGTCGACCACGAGTTCCTCACCTTGACCACTCGGCTACTGCGGTCCAAAAAGCTGTGAAAAGAATTTTTTTAAAAAAAAAATTCATGTTTTTTTAGTTGCATGTTTTTTTCTTTATTTGGTAAATGTTTATTTCATGTATATGTGAAGTGGTAAATGAAAATTATAATCTTACAATTTGCGTAATAGCTTTTTAAAGTAAAAAAGAAAAAAGAAAATTGGTGGAATGATTTTAGATTGTGTGTATATTTATGATACAGCATCAAAAAACCTTTTTTCTTTATTTTTTAGAAAGCCCACCCTTTCTAAGGAGATAAATTGACCCAGTTTAAATTCGCCGTGGTAAAAATTTTATTTTTCAAACCGTTTCTATAACATTAAAGTATGACACTTGAACTATTTTGATTCATAAATGTGAAAATCCTTTCATACCTTTCATATGCAATGCAAATTTATCGCAACTGTAGAAATAATTAGCAATATTTGGTACCGAAAAATTCCAAAGGAAACAGAAATGACTCCCCCGGCTTAAAAATAAATGAAAAGATGGGTGTGGTTTCGTATTAGCTTGATAATTAAAGTGTCTTTGCTGTCTTCTGAAAAGCTTAGAACAGTGATTTTCAACCTTTTTTTTTGTCGAGGTACACTTTTAATAATTTCAAAATTTGGCGGCACACTAACAATAAAAGAACTTAAAAAGAATTTTATTTATCCAGAATACACTATATAAAATGGTTTATGTTAGTAATTTTCAATGTTAAGTGGTGGTGGGACTAATCCCCATCTGGTCTAGTGAAACTAGACCAGATCCATGAGCCCATCAATGTTAAGTAAAATAATATGTATGACCAAGACAACAAAATAGTTATTGAGTAAATAATTACAAATTAATTTCAAGAACTCATTTAAAGAAAAATTTGAGGTTGATGAGTTTTGTTAATTTCGTTTATATTTGGGTCGTAAAAAGGAGAATGCCACTCTCATTTCGTCATCTACATTTAAGGTATCCGACTACGTTCGGAACCGTGATTTTAAAAAAGCGCATAAATGAATAATTTTCATAATATTTAGTGTCACTCAGATTAGAATACATGCATAAAAGTCTTTTAAGGACATTTTGACAAAAAAGATTCATTTAAATATAATATTTTGGCAAAAAATTAACTTAGAATAATCTTTTTTCCAAATGGTCTCCTTTTGTGAAAAATGGTTCTATAATAATATTTTGCCTGTATATAGCTCAGACCTCTCTACAGAGGCTCAACTAGAATTTTTGAAAAATTCACATTATTTTCAGAGTTACCACCATTTGAAAAAATTATTCGCGTTTTTTTCTTAAATTTGCTCCCCTCTGTTGTCGCAAAATATGAATAAACCCACTTCTAAGTTATACATTTCAAAAATTCTAGTTGAGCCTCTAAACAGAGGTCGGAGCTATATACAGGCAAAGTATTATTCTAATAGAAGCATTTTTCACAAAAGGAGAACATTTGGAAAAAAGATTATTCTAAGTTAATTTTTTGCCAAAATATTGTATTTAAATACATTTTTTTTATCAAAATGTCCTTAAAACAATTTTCTGCATATATTTTAATCTAAGTGACACTAAATATCATGAAAATTATCCATTTATACGCTTTTGAAAATCACGGTTCCGAACGTAGTCGGATACCTTAAAAGTTTCGATATTTTCTTTTAATTTCTATATTTGTTAATTTTGAAAATCTGAATTCACACAAATAAGATGGCTATTATCTTATTTGTGAGGATATTATGAGATAATCTTCTCTAATTTTAATCCAAAATGAATTAATCGACTATTCTGAACATTTTTAAATTAAATCTCGATTATTATAGAATGGAATTGGTTCTTCCTCTGCAATCAAAGCTAGTTCATATACAGATGTATCCGTTGTCACAAATAGATAACAAAGCCAATACAATATTTTGCTTATTTCACAATTTGAGAAGAATGTTTTTTTTAAATTTTTTTCTCAGAGTATTTTTAATAATTAAAAAAAATTAGTGGCACCCACACAAAAGTACTGCCGCACATTGGTTGAGAATCATTGGCTTTGTACATACCTTGTAGATCCGGGGTCAGGGGGAACACAGTTCCTACTCATATCGATTCTTAAGTAGAAAATGCAGAAGTGATGATAAAAAGTATCTCACGTGTGCAACCTAGTGTTTATTAAATAACCTTTTTAATACACTACAAAGATATAGATACTCTTTGTTGCCGGTTTATTATTTTTTTTTTTATCAAAATCGAGAATAAAAATAGATAAAAAAGAAGAAAAAGGTCATATCTTTCAAGATTGAATAGCGATGGATGGAAAACTGTCATAAAAATGACGTAGCAACTAACTGTATCTACCAATCAAAGGCTCCTTGAATGTACGGATTTCGTCATCTGTTGACAGCAACTTATGGGTTTTTCCTGATTTTGAAGAAGTGTTCCACCAATGGAACATTTTCTCGGAGCACGGTGGTGAGTTATCGAAAATGTGGCAGATAACATTGTGATGAAAACTATTTTTAATCTTGTTGTTTATCACAAGTTATGTTTTCTCTTAATTTTATTCTCCATGATAACATATTAATAATTTTTACGCTAATAACACAAATGTACATTCGTAAGAGAAAAAAATGAGATACCGTAAACCAGGGTTGGCCAACCCGCGGCACGCTTGCTGCACTATGGCACGGCTGAGTTGCATCAGTGTCACGCTGAGACATTTAAAAATTTGAACGGTACTAATTAATACCAATTTTTTTACAGTTTTATTAAAATGCGGTTGTCTCTCTCTCTCTCTCTCTCTCTCACACACACACAACACACACACACAAACACACACACACACGCACGCACACACACGCACGCACGCGCACACGCACACACACACTGAATACTAACAAGCATTTTTCCACATGTACGCGATTGGGCTGCCAGATATTGCTCTAAATTTGGATCAATATGTTTGTGCACAAGTATGAGTCTTCTATTATGAGCATAAATCAAAATATCGCTCAAAGTTAACCGATACACATCTAAAACAACTTAATTTTGTCAGTATCTTTCAGGACTAATTCTTATATAGATAGATGACTTGGTAAAAAAAAACTATAAATTCAAAAACCACATTAAAAAAATACTGACATTTAAATAATTATTTAGAATGGAATGTTTAAAGTTGCTCATTTTTATTTTGTGCTTTGCCTAACTGACTGACCCCGTGAAAACTTTTCAGCATTAAAAGCTAGGCTTGTACTTTTGTCTTATTTAATACATTCAACTTCCCACTAAGACTTGAATAAAAAAATGAACTTTTTGCTTAAAAATCCCATACAATAAGCAACATTTTTTTTCACCTTTTCGTCTTTTGTATTTGTTGGTAAAGATGGAAGTGGCACTCTTCCCCAAGAGGTTGGCCACCTTGCCGTAAACGATTTCCCAATCATTATGAATGTCTCACACGGAACTAAATCATTATGTTATAGGATAATTTAATTAAAAAACTGACTACGTTCAAAACCATTATTTTGAAAGAGAGTATAAAATAACAATTTTTCATATTTTGTGTAAATTGAATTACTACATGCAAATAAAATGGTTTTAAAATATTATTACCAGAAAAAATTATTTAAATGTAATTTTTTGACAAAAGATGAAGGAGAAGTACGACATATTTTCAGAACATTCTCCTTTTTAAGAAACACACTTCTATTATAGTAATATTTTGCCTGTATATCTTCTCTACAGAGACTGAACTAAAAGGTTCTAAATAATTCACATTTTTTTCAGAGTTACGATCAATTGAAATAAACACAGGTGGTTTTTTGTTAAGATTTCTCTACTCTCATAAATTAAATAAGAATAAATAAGCTTCTGAATTGTACCTTTCAAAAGTCCTAGCACAGAAGTCTTAGCAAAAAAAAAAAAAAAAAAAAAGACAAAACAATGTTACTAAAAAATTTATTATTTTAGAAGCCTTTTTCCAGAAAAGGAGAACGTTCCTTCTTTCATCATATTTTGCCAAAAAATTCCATTTTAGTAAACTTTTTCTGTTTTTCCTGTTTTATTTAAAAAATATTTATATAAGAAGCTTAAAATCTCCCATTTCCGTTAAAATAAAGTGGAGCTCATTCCGTATTATCTTTAATGTGTGTTATCATGAACATCATTTTTTTTAAAAGATGCTCGAAACTTTCTAAATTACTAAGTTTTTTACATTTTTTTAAAAATTTTGAAAAATGAATACATTTATAAAATTTTCTTTACATAAAAAATAAAGAAAACGACACTAGTTTTTAATTGTATTACTAATTAAAAAGAAGTAAAGAAAATGAAATTTGCAATACATACTTTTTGTAGTTACATAATCGTTAAATAAGTAACTGGAATGGTTAAACATCCATATGTGGGGCATTTTACTATACATTAACAAATATAATTTTATAGTTTTTCAGTTAAAAATTAAATCTACGATTAAGTTTTGGATATATGAAAGCAAATCTTGTAATGAAATTCCCCCCCAGCAATTTAAAAGAACTAACGTAAGTTTTTTTTTTTTTAAAAAAGACATTAGATGACTGAATGATGACTAAAATATGAGAATACTTTAAATTTTTAATGATAGATAGTTTTTTTATAGTATATTTAACTATCAAAAATTATTTTTATAAATTTCTCGTCTTGTATACTGTTAAAGTCTAGTTGCTTATTCTACTTTTTTAATTTATTCAAAACTGACATTTTTTTTGAATGTACATAATTCAACATTTCTTTAAATTTAGTTAATTTGAATACAACACAATGATTTATTTAAAAATTTTAAATCAATATTTTAAAAACTGATTTGATCTATTTATTTGTTTTGATGCGCTAGCTGTAAAGGAGTTTTGCTTTTTCAGAAAATTTTAAACTTCTTTCTTTCTTTTGCCAGTTATAAAATGTTTCTTTTAAATTACAAAGCTTATAATTAGTAAAATCTTCGGTATGTTAAAAATTTATTAGTTTTACAGTCTTATTTGTTTGTATTATATTCTTCAAGATTTGAAGAGTAAATATTTTCAGAATTCGACCATTTCTTAAAATTAACTGCATGAATGAAAATTTTTATTAGAAAAGATAAATATTTGTTAGATTATAAATTATATTTAAATGTGTGTATTCTCTCTCTCACTCTCGACTTTAAATTAATAAGATCAACTTTTTTATTCCTCTTTTCTATGTATGAAATTTTGACTGTCTATTTAACAAAAGTAAAGTTTTTAAGCAATTGAGCTTTATATGGTGAATCATATATATGGAACATTTTGTATTTTATTTTTACAAAGTCATATCTCAATAAAATTAACACATAGCACACAAATTATATTATTTCAATTAAATTCAACAAAATTAACTAAACCTTAGTTCATTATTAATGATTTTATGCTCATAAAAGCAATTGATAGCTTTTGGAAATATTATTAAAGTGATTGTTTCTTTAAAAATCAAAATGTTGAATGTAGAGCCATAGATATAGTATGAATTCCGAAGATATAATTATTTATTTAAGGGTACGATTTACACACAATTTTTTAATTTAATAATTTTTATGATTTTTTGGTTGTTTCCTGTGTGTATGTATGATGTAAAACAGATTTTGTGCTTAAAATTTTATAAAAAATGAACCATTTATATATATATATTAAGCAAAAAACTTGAAACTTAGTGTTTTTAAAATGCTACTTCTCCTACAAAAATTGGCGTACATATATGAAATTTGATTTACAAGTACGCCAAACTATGTATAAGAAAAGTTGGTATGGGTTTTACTATAACATGATTGGTATTCGTACAATACTTCTTTTTATGAATGCTTATTGAAAATTCCTTAAAAAATGTGTAAATTCTAAATTCAATTATTTTTTAAAAAATAAGTATTTTTTTTATTGAAAAATGCATACCAACTTTTATTACATGTATGTACTATTAGCAAAAAGTGAAAAATTCGAAGTATTTGACGCAATAACAAAAAAAGCCTTAGCATTTTCAAGGAAGACAAATTAGTTGTTTTATCTTTCTGAGATAAATCAGTTTAAAATTTTGATTTTCCATTGAGATGTGAATAAAAACGATCCTAAATTTATCACAACTCTGCGTTTTTTAAACTTAGAGCTTTCAATTTTTGTGAGTTTGTAGAAAAGTATATAAAAATAATTTAGGCTAAGCAAATTAGATTTGATCTTTTGACCAATTTTTGTCAATTGAATCGACTGTGTCCTCTTAATAAAATAACAAGTGTAAATATAAAGGACAAAATCATTAAAAAAGATTTTTTGAAAGTAATTTGCATAATCTAGAAAAACAAATTGTAGCATTAGGATCAATCCAATAAAATAAAAAAAATATACGAGTAATAAGAAACTGTACAGAAACTGAACAGCGGCTTGTATATGAATTCAGAAAAAATGTTTGACCCAATTGTTTATATTTACGTATACATATGTGTATACATTTATACATATGTGTAATATATATATTTGTCTATATATAGCTCTCTTTATATATATATAAATATATATATTACAGAATTTTTATCATAAATATTGTATTTACCCTCCCCCTCCTTTTTATCTCATTACCAGAGCGGTACAACTTTAAAAATTAAGATTAGTATTGGTGTCTAAAACTTACAAATTTAAAATAAGTAAAAAATTAAAACTTACTGTCGCTTAAAATAAATTTTCTAAATACTTTAAGCTTAAATAATATAAAATTGCCCATGATATTTCTAATAAAAGATAAAAACTCTTTTTTTTGTTCTTAGAATGTTTTAGATCAACCAGACTTAGTTTTGAAAATGAAAGCGAGCATTTTCATTGCAAGAAATTTGAATCTTATAACAATTGCTGCTTTTATTAAATATACTTATCATTCACATCGACATAAATATTCCTTTTTCAAATTCTTGAATTGTTATTCTATCGTTTAAGCTAATTCTGGGGGAAAAGATGGCGAAGTATTAAATTTAAATGTCCATTATTATACCATGTGCTAAAAGAGTAAAATGTTTATTCCCTTAACAGACATTTTGATTCTTTTTTGTAGATATTTTGGAGAACGAAAAAACTCACTATGAACAATATATATATAAAATTTATTATACTTATTAAAGGAATGGAAATGGAGTATGAATGTTTTAAAACCACTAATTATTCAACTATTGAAAAAAGTACTAAAGATAATTGTTTGCAATTGTCGTTGCAAGTTTTAAATTTGTTGAAGAATTGAGGAAATTTCTTTTTTGAGTCAAATTGTTAAGAAAGATTAATCAAAGCAATCAAAATATCTCGATTTTAAAGTAATTACAAATAAGATTATCATCGTTAGTGGAAAAAAAGTATGGTGTTAAATAAGGTAAATTAACTATATATATATGAAGTAAGACTTGTGTGGGCACAACAAATAAAGATGAGGTTAAATAGAAATTAATTTGTTTTAAAATGCTCAAAAATATTTATATTTTAAATTATATCACTAATATCTTTTTTTTGGGGGGGGGGAGGGATATTCATTATGCTTCATAAGAAAATAAATTCTAAATCTCTTTGAAAAATGGAATTAGTATAAAAAAACTAATTTTTTTTACGTTCATTTCGCGTGAATAGTTTAGAAATGAAATGAATGAAGATAGTAAATACTTAAGAATTTTACTTCTGTTACTAAAATAAAGGTTTCATATACTTTCATTCTCAGTACAATAACTGGAATATTTAAATTAAAAAAACAAATTCAATTTTGTTTCTATTTACACCTACTATAACGCTTTATTGCAAAAATAAATATATTAACCTCTTAAAAATTAACAACATAAACATATAACATTGAATACAATTTTTTAAAAGATTATTTTAAAATGTAGGAAATTCCAGAGCACTACATTAAAAATCTATTTATAATATAGCTCATAATGTAAGTAAAAAGAGCCTAGACAAATAATTTTTTTAAGAAAAGAAAATAATTTTTAACTATCTGTTAGTATTCTGTCATTTGAATAGTTTAATTGATCAATATCTGTTTTAAACTTTTGATTAAAATGGAATAGTACTTAATTTTCAATTAAATCTACTTGGGGAATGCCCCTTATAGTTTTATTCTAATGTTAATCTTAGAATAATAAGAAAAAAATTTAAAAACTATTTTGGAACTACTTTTTATCCTCTTATTAAACCTTGTATCGAAAATGTTCCCCCGAAGAAAGCATTTACACAGAATGAAAATTTTTTTCCCCTTGTTCTGAATTAGAAAATCATATGAATGAGAGCATTTTCATTTACATTTAAATGTGAATAAATGTTTTTAGTGTGTGAGAAAGTTTCTACTTTCTCATGTTTAAAAGCATTGAATGATACAATAAGTTTAGATTTAAGAGATAGTTTGTTAAAAGTGATAAATGAACCATTAACAAACAACCGGTTCAGTTTTTCTTATTAAATCTCTAGTGTGTATCACAAGACATAAAATATTATCAAACGATATAAAGAAATCGTAGAGCAGAGTGTTACAAACGAATTCTTATCTAGCACCAAACTCCTGTAAGATAAATAAAGTATTTTGTTAAACGGACGAGAATACTTATCTTACATGAGTAAAATGAACATAGAAGAATAAAAAAAAAAAATGTGTTTCTTTCTTTTCTACTTCAATTCTTACTATTAGTTCACAATCTCCCTATATCTCGTTTAAATTTTTAATCGTTAATAAAATACATTTTAAAGCGCTCAATAGAGTTGAAATTTTACATGCACGATTGTTTCGGGTGGAAATACGGTAAATATTTATAACTAATAAAAATTAATTGATTGAGACAAATTGATTGAATGAGACTGAGAATTATTTAAAGAATTACAGACACAGTCACGTTGGCTCCATTTTTAGCGATTTGGGTCAAAACTTTAAGAGATTTTTTCCCCTTACGTTTTAAGGCATTCAGTTGAACTGAAATTTTATATACGTGATTGTTTTGGATGATGATACGATACTTTAATGATAGTTAATAAAAATTAATTGTCACTTAATAGTGTGATTCTGTCATATATATATACTTATTTATATTCCCATATTTTATATGTAAATATGTACATACATATATTTATATGTATATACATATTAAATTTTAATCATTTAATAAAATGTAACTAAAATAAAATTTATCTTTGTTGACCTGAGCAGGAATTGACTTAAAATTTTTTTTATAATACTTGCTTTTTCTAAACAAGAATCTTTCCTCTCCATTTTTAATACGAATTCATAACTATGCATTCTCTATGTCAATTGTTTGATTAATCGAAAAAAGGTATACTAATAATTTTACGATGGCGCAGAAACTTTTTGTACCTTTCTCTAAATTGTATTTTAAATTAATTATAAATATTATAAATTAAACTATAATCTAATTACAGCTTTAAAATTATATTCTAAAGAACTTTATTGATTTTTTAAAATTAATATTTTTTAATTCTTTGAAAGTATTTAATTGAAAGATATAACTTTATTCATAAAGAAGTCAAGACTATGTATCAACAAAAAATAAATTGAGAAATTAGGAAAATCTTATTTTAATCGTATCAGCCCATTCGGTTTAAATCTTCAACAGCTACTTAAAATAAAAATTAATTTTTTTGTAAACAAATGTCTTAAAATGCAGATAGGATTTAAGGGGCATGGTATGATTTATACAAAAAACTTTGATATAATGGTTTTTACAATTTTGTTTGCTGGTAACCAATGTATATGGATTATGCAAAAAAGTTTTTGTGCTCAAAATACTACAAAAGACTAAAAAGGAACTACAAAAAGCTTTGAGGAAAATTTTGAAGTTTTTTGAAGGGATTTTAAAATGCTACTCCTTCTCTACAATGGTTGACGTACACAAATGAAATTGGTACAAGCACGTCAAGCTGTGTATAACAAAAGTTGTAATGGGGTTTTGCTATAGCATGATTGATATATTAGTAAAATACTTTCTTTTTCTGAATACTCAGTGAAAATTCCTTAAAAATTTATAAGTATTAAATTCAACTATTTTTTTTTAAAAATAAATATTGCTTTGTTTCAAAAATACGTATCAAATTTTGTTACATGCATTAATAGAAGTAGGTAAAATATTTTTAAAGCATTGGACTAAACAGAAAAAAAAACATCTTAGCAGTTTAAATGAAAATAAATGAGTCATTTTTTTTCTTTCTGAGATAAATCCGGTTTAAGTTTTTTTATGCTATTGGGATGTGCATAAAAACGAACATAAAAGTTAACAAAATTTAGAATTCTTTTAATAGATCTTTCAAGTTTTGTGAGATTATAGAATATTATTTAAAAAAATAATTTAGGTTAAAAACAATTTTACTTGAATTTTTAGCTGATTTTTGTCAATTGAATCGTGTCGTGTCCTCTTAAAAATACATTTCAACATGAACAGTTCTTAGTAGCTTCATATATTGCTTTTGCTAATTTTTTATTAGAAAAATAATTATTATATTTTTGGTTATTTCAATTTACAAGGAAAATGCTTCATGTATTTCATAAAATTACATTCTTTCTTTCAATTTTGAGGACTGAAATGTGATATTATCACTTTTTAAAGTTAAAAGTTTATTTTGAAAGTGTACTTTGCTTCCTATAATTGAAGGATTAGTAACATATGCTTTTAATAGATATTTTTATTCATTGTTCGAAGTCAATAAAAATATCCTTGCAAAAAATTAATTAAATTTTTATGACGTCTGTTTATTTTCGAAAATAAAAAAGGAAATTAAAATTATCAATTTATTATTACTTGATACATTGTATATAGTGATATGTAAGTTGAGAATATATATCTTAATCTGGTAACCATTCTTAGCTAGATAAAAATTGATTCAAGGACACTATGTGGTGTTGATTTTGTCTCGAGTGTTGAAAATATAAACAATATTTTTAAATGGATACAACTACTCGAAATTAAAATTAAATAATTTGAATATCTTACACATTATTTATAAAGGAAGGAAGGAGGCTTCAAAAAGTATAAAATGTTTAAAATATAATCATAATTTAAAAAATTATAAGCATATGAAAATAAAAAACATTTCTGTAATAAATATTAAGTTAATTTCCCGTTGAGCAGGCTATTTCCTAAAATTGTTGTGGGATTTGATGCAGAAAACTTTATAAAATTATAAAATGTGCCACACTCTTTAAGCCCTACCTAATTTTAGTATTATATATCTTTTGTATCTCTCAAAATATTTGAAAAATAGTGAAATATAAAAAAAATATTTTAAATGTAATTTTTTTACTTTTCTAAAAAATATAACATATATTATTCTATTTATGTAAAAATAGCTACAGTGTAAAAAGGATATATTTAACTTTGAGAATCAATTTGTTGCTAGTAATCAGAGCTACTATTTTAGAAAATATCACGCGTAACGTAAAACTAAGCATTTCTCTCAGAAATGTTTATTTTTCATATGCTTGTAATTTTTAGAATTGTGATTATATTTTAAACTTTTTACACTTTTCTGAAGCCCATTCCTTTATAAATAATGCGTAAAAGATTCGAATTATTTAATTTTATGTAAATTAATAATTTTTCTTAAAATTATCTTTCGTTTTTGATATGCTTACGCCCCCTAGGGGTCAGGCCCATAATTTGAGAACCGCTGAAATCAAACATTTCGTACTCTTATAACGCAATTAAGCTGTTTTAATATAAAATTATTTGTCACACTTGTATAATGGTCACTTAAATTAAAATATTGGACGGAAAGAAATTGAATGGTCATTAAAATAAAAATGCACTGACATTCGGTTAACAAGAAAACGCTTAAACCGAAATATCGGTTAACCCGACAAACTACTACGTAGTTTCATGCATTTTGTTTCTCTTAACACGAAAAGGTTTCCCTTCTGAGAATGAACAAAGTAATGAAAATACCAGCTACGCAGGCGAGATTTGAGAGAGGTGGTTTCACGTGTTTCGTAGAAAGAAGGTTAAATTGGCTTTAAAATACCCTCGTAATAGCCTGTGACGCGAGCCATTTTTGTTCATTTAAGCTACTTTCACCCTTCATACCTACAGACGCCACACAAAAGCATGTCATCTCTCAACAGTTGGCTTTGGAATAAGTAAAAATCCGAGTTCGGTTCGCATTTTTTTTTTTCAATTTAGAAGAACTTTTTTATGAGCACAATGGTAAAGAGCTCAGGCGAAAAGCAAACTTCTATTTCGCTTTAAATGAAGATGGAGCTTCTTAAGGCTGTTAATCAAAAACCGAAGACAGACGGAAATCTATAAAAATTTTGGTTTTGTTTAAATTTTGCATTCAATTTCATTAAGTTCTTGTGAATGTTTTTTTGTTTCATTGATTTTTATTAAATACATTATATATACATATCTATGTAAATAAAGTGTACTCTAATAAACTTAGTTTTACTGAATCTATGTTTTTTTTGGCAATAACTTTTAACACGAAAAAATATGTGAGTTTCATGTTAAATGATTTTCACTATGCAATCGTCCTTCAAGGATTTTCAATGCTATATACAAGTACAGTATATATAGGAGGATCACTGACTATTCTCTGAAAAATTTCTGCCCTATTTAGAATTTTATACAGTTGTTGCAGTGGTTCTTCCTTTGAGAGATATCATCATCTGAAGCAATAGGAATATTGCATGCGAGTTCTTCAAGAAGCTCCCTTCATGAAAAGTGCGTGAGTGACAAATAGTTCAGATTGTTTCTTTACTATTTTTCTGTATATTGTCTTAAGAAGCCAGTATTAATTATTCATAGCTATGTTACTAAATGACTGTACCAAGTTTTTTTTTTTTACTTTTCTTCCATTTCGCGGAAGGAAATCTGAATCATTTTACGAATTTCAACATTGTGAAAACAATGAATGTCGAAGATTATCTCAAAACCTGTCTTCAGAAGCTTTTGTTTCCCTAAAAGATGATTAATCTAAATGGTTCATTCACTGAATGCATGAAAACACACAATGTGGAATGCAACTAATGTGATACAACTCATTTGTCCGGAACTACTTTTTGCTTAACTCCTACGATTTCCTTCCTTGGCAAATGATACATAAGAAATTTGTCTTATTTTTTTTTCAACTCTCTCTTTTAGTTCAACCTCCCCCTATATATATATATATATATATATATATATATCTTGTTCAAATTTTCAATTGCTAAGAAAATGCTATCTATTCATCCCCTGAAGTTCAAGTACATTTTTTAAAACTTGTAGTGGATGTAGTCTTTCACACATTAATTCATTAATAAATTTTATTTTTTAATTTTAAATTTATTCCTATTCCTGACGAAATTATAACTAACTACTGTAATGGATGGGTGCTCCCATCCTTTAATACACGAGCATCAGTAGGAAGAATAACCATAGTCAAGACAAACTCAATTTATTGACATTTCTCAACAACGTCACAAATTCCAACAACCAAAGTTAAGAAATGCACCAATAGATAAATATGGGAGCAAAAGCGAGGTAGACGAGATAATTGGAGATATAATTATAAATCGGATCAATTACTCTTTGCACGGCCTGGTAATACACCTTCTAAAATATTTGAAGGTAAGTTGTAAAGTAATTTAATTCAAGCCGACACCAATTTAAACAGGTAATTGACCAGATCGTCAATTAATCAATCTACGAAACACTCTCGCCTATTTTTACTTTAATCCCTTGCTGCTATCCGTTTAGCTTCTCTCTGTTTCGAACTTGAGAGTTAAATACAAGCCTTGATTTGAATAATTCACGTCTTCTTCTTCAGAGGAAAGTTTTCAATAGAATAATATTTAAAAAAGCATTATTTCCCAAGTGGATCAGTAGGAAGTACGCGAATAGACCCAATACATTACACCCCTCAAATTCAAATATATTTTTTTTAAACTTGTATTGGATGACCCGATGTTAATACAGTGTTTTCAAATATCAATTCACTACCCGGTCTTCGCACGGGTGAACTGAAAAATTAAACAACACAGATGGAAGGATAAAGAAGTTTTTAAGGAGTTCATTTTACATCAATTGAAAATTAAATAAAAAAAAGCTTTTTGCATATGTCAGCTAAACAGAAAAAAGAAAGAAAAAAAACAGCTTTGTTAAATTTTAAGTATGTAGGTCTAATAGCTGATAAAAAGGATTATTTTTAAAATTTATAACTCCCCGTAATACTCTTAAGGGTCGATTTTTGAAAATACCTTCCTAAGCTGATCTCTGCTCAGCAAAAGTAACTCATTGTTAAAAGTTTTGTGTAATGAGCGCTTAAAATAGTGTAAATAATTTATATCTGAAAGTGTAATACATTAATATTGCTTTCTGTTGTATTTATTTTATGTTAAAATTGTAATATTCGCAAGAAACGCCGTTTCTTAAATTATAATGGAGATTCAATGAAAAACATAGCGAAATGTTAACGATAGTCAAGTTGGAAAATGTCTAGCTACTTTCATAGCCCGAGCTTTATTAAAGCTTTGTAAGACCCGCCGTGTTGCACATTAAATAATTTATCCACTGCATTATGATTTACTGCAGTTTTTTTCATACAATATTTTTTTTGGATCACTACATTGAAAATTAAGGGATATACATAAACAAAATACTCCACTTTGGGAAATTTAATCCGTTAGAGATCATAAATTAATTAAAGATATTCCACTGTAAAATTAATTATATGCACCTTTCACTTAAAATAAACAGTCAAATCGTTTTCTAAGGTCTTCATTAACATACAAAAACATAAATTTTGACATAAACTATTTTTTCGGGACAAAAATACTAATCTTTGCAATCCTCTGAAAACGCAATATCTGCTACAAAACTATTCGCCTTCCCCGCTAAAATACTCATCATAGAACCCATGCTGCCACATATCTTGGAAGAGTGAATTTCAAAGAATATTCCTGCTAAGTATTGGTAGAATATTCCTTCTCTAAGTTGGCGTGGTGTGGTAGTTAGGAGAAGGGGGTGCCAGCTCAGGTGTCATGCATGTCACTTAACCATGGTCTAAAATTACGTGGCCCGTTGCCAAACGCCCTCGTGTAGCTGAACAGTGCGACGTTAATATTCACTCACTCACTCCAAAAAAGACAGTACAGTAATTATAATTATTTTTATACTTAAAAATGCAATATCCACCTATTCAATTAAAATTCTAGCGTTATAATTAACTACTAACCACAAACAAATTTTGAAAATTTGTCCAAATGATGCAGTGTGAAAGAGAAAGTTTATTTACTTTAAGTACCAGAACCGATAAAAAAGCATTTATTTTGAAAAAAGATAATTTTTTCTTACTACCAAATGTGCATAATAAAACCATAAAAAATATTTAAATAAAGAGAAATTTATAACAGCCTCTCCCTTCAAAACTTAGTTTTATTCTGAAATAAAAAAAATAGGCATTATTCTGATCACAGGAATTAATTAGAAGCGCATCGCCTTGCGTAACCAAAACAAAAAGAGTTTTTCACAAACTAAAGATAGTTATATGTTGTGGTGAGCTTTTTTGCAGCGCACGCCCGAATTGCTTGCAGATGGCAGAATTTTTTCCTACTTACTTGACAAATATCGTTATATTTTGGACACTTCACACAATATCTTTATAAATTATAGCCTATGCTATAAATTATAGCCTATGCGTTATTCTGATGTATAAGCGATATTACTGTAAAGTTTCATTAAAATCCATTCAGCTGTTTTTGCGTGAAAGACGGACAAACATCCTCACAAACTTTCGCATTTATATTATATATCTAGATTAATTAAATTTAATTAACTAAAATAAAATTTTTCTTTTTTGACTTAAGTACAAATTGACTTAAATTGTTTTTGATATAACTTGTTAAAATTTATTTTTAAACTTAAATAATGTATGACAGTTATTATGATGAGTTTCAGATTTTTATACATTATTATGAAAAAAGATCTATGCCAAGTACTACGAAGAAAAGCTGCACCAAACAAGACAGACACACGCACATGCATGCACACGCGCACGCACGCACGCACACACACTTAACTTTTAAATTATAGGGAACTTTTTTTAGAGCCTTTCGTTGATTTCCTCTTTAATATTGAGTGCATTTTTTTCTATTTTTAGGTAGTTAAGTTCTGATGTACAATTAACTGTTTTAGTATTTTAATACTTTTTTTTGTCTTAATATTTTTCAAAATACGGTGACAAATATCGCATTATTTGAAATCTTTAACTTAAAATTTTTGAGACTTTAAATCTGGATATTTAATGTTCGCATACCAAGTTGCCATATGGAAAAAGTAGTGCATCAAACTAGTTTAACCCCACTTTTCAGTCCTAAGTTTGAGGATGCGATAGATTAATTTATAAATTTTTAAGAAAATTTTAAAACTTTGCTTATTTCAACTGTTTTTTTTCGCCATTAAGATTTTGAATCGAGAATTTGTACCTTGATATTTTATTTCTTATTTTCATATTTTTGTTTTTATTAAGAATCTATGGTTCATCTAAATGTATAATTGTATACCTCCGATTTGTAGAAACAAATTTGTTGATTTTACACGGGTGCTCGTATACCATGTACATTCAGATTAAGGGGCTTTATCAAAGTTTAATATTGAATTCTTGTATCTTCAACGACTAATTAAGAAGTATAGGTTATAGCATATTTGCTGAAAAATATTTGAAGTAATTGTCTAAATCAGAGGTTCCCAAACTTTTTTTTTGTCTCAAAGGCCCCTTGCCATGTTTTTGGGTCTGAGGTAGACCCCTGTTTAATTAATATTGAATTTTTGCAAATTGATTAACTTACATGTCTTTTTGACAGTTGGTACTACTACTACTTAAAAAGAATTAAATTTCTAACTGTTATGAAGTATAGCGTTTAATATTTAAAAAGCACATGTTAATTAATTAAATTAAAAGTTAATTAATACATATAAAATAAGTGTTAAATAAAATAACTAAACAACAAACAAAGGATTTTAATGGTAGGGATAATCCAGGCACTACAATAACAAACTTTCGACATTTGGTATCAATCTTGTCAGGATTAATCTTAACAGGTTTAACCAAGTTTAACTTTTTCTTTCTTTTTTTTTGTTGTTATTTTGGAGATTGGGGACCACGCTGAGAAACTTCTTCTCACTAGGAAAAGCAATTAAAAACAATGATGACATTCCACAATTCGGGATAAATAAGAGGTTTGCCTTTTTAAAGCCAAAATTGCTGTTATCCGTTTCTAAACTTTAAGATCTTCGTTATTCTGATCAGTTCCTATTGTAGCGTGACATTTTTTTTCAATATGACCCTATGAATTCATTGCCTACTGTGGTATTGCCATAGTTAAAGCATTCCCAAACTCCTAGTTTCAAAATCTGAACAAAGGTATTAAATGCAGAAAGTAGGTTAAAACGTCCTGACAAATTGTCTGTGACAAATTGAGGAAGTTCGGAACATGCAGGATGATACTTTTTTAGCTTAACTCTGAACCCCCCGCTGAAATGGTTTTTGTTTTAATAAAGTTTATACTGCCACCTTGTAACTTCAAATTAATCTCATTAAATTTAGTAAATAAAACTATTAAATAGGTAAAATTTGATTTTCCCTTGATTGAATTTCCTTTTAAAATTAAAGTCACGATCTACATTAATGATATAATCACTATCATAGACATCCACTTACATGGCCTCCCAAGTTATTTTTTGTGTTGACGTGGACCCCTTGCAGCCAGAATGGACGAAGACCGCACAACTAAAAAAGACTTCAATGCTCAACCCATTGGCACATGGAGAAAAGTCAGGCCAAATCTTAGATGGATTGATGGCATAGAAAAAGATCTCCTAGTTTTGAGAACTAAGAATTGGAAAACACTAGCAGGAAGAAGGCTGGCCTGGAAAAGGCTTCTTCAGAAGGCCGAGGCCCAGACTGGGCTATCGAACCCTTGAGGAAGGAGGGAACAACCCCTTGTCCTTGGCACCTAGGGATCTCTAGATAGATCACTTTAGGAATTACTGGTCTAAAGGAATTGGAGGAATCGCTGAGTCATCCTCGAAGAGTCATTATGTTGATGGTTCTTTTAAAATAATTGTTTGAAATTCATGATAGGACCTCAACTAAAATTTTTAAAAAGATTTCTAAACAGAACATCTGATTTTTGAACTTCTCTCTCTCTTCTTTTAGATTTTACCGACACTGATTACAACAGAAAAAAAAAATATCGCACTTTTATTTCGACTCGTCACCCGTGCACGCAAAACGCTATCTATTGGCTCAAAACCCGTTGTACACAAACCATGGTGATGAAATCAAAACAAAATAAATGCGCGAAGCAGAACAGGAAGTGCAAACACAACTGGCCAATGATCAGCGTTTTGGTGGAATCTTTGTTACACTTCAGTAATGCAAGGAGTAACAGTGCTTCGCTTTTGTCGTAAAACGTCACAGCCGCTGATATCTTATCGCACAAAAATGACTCTTCGCTGGAGAAGAAGTAAAAATTAGAAGGGCTAGACTGTGTGTGTGCTGATATGCGAGCGAAGTTCAATCGATATGTTTGTAATCTTACTTTCTCGGTTACTTCGTTGATTTGGGAGATGCTGTACGCTCTTTATCTAGTAGATACTAACCCTATTTAACCCTCTCCAGATTCATTTTATTTCTGGATTATGGATAAAAAAATATCAATTTTTTAATGCTTATTTTCAAACATACTGTGGTGGCCAAAATTGTGGACAATTTTTTAAATTGTTATGGTTTTTAAGTTTGTATGCTTATAGAAAATTTTACGTTGCACAAAATGCTAAGTATTTTATATAATTTTAAAGAAAATTTAATACTAAATTAAATACAAAAAACAAAATTCGAATATTTGCAAAGCAAAAAAAGTTATGGTGCAATAACTGTCGATATACAGTAGGTACTGATGATAACAGTGAGTTATCAGAGCTTAGTGAGGTTACCTTTATTCTTTATTACAGCTTCACAGCACAAATTTAAAAAAACATAACAATTTAAAAAAAGTGTCCACTATTTTGGCCACCACTGTACATATTTTTTAAAACATAATAGTACCTTTCTCATGCAAAATTTCCTGAAAGTTAATGTAAAAAAAGACGTTTAAATAAATGAGTAATTTACCTGTAAAATTGGCTTTCTGTATGGCAGAAATCATTAGACTTTGTAGTCAATTCATACTAACTATAAATATAATGCTTAGAATACCTACCTTTTATCTTGAATTACAAATTTTATTCACATCTTTTGCATCTACATAAATGATTATGAAATTATCAATTAAAATATAATTGTGTAGGATAAATTCGAAAACACGGTACTACACATAACTCAACATCGCAATCTGGAATCTTGTTTCTCTTCTTCCCTTTACTGTCTCTGTTTGAGCAGCAAATAATACAATGTCGTGTTGGAATAGTTTTCTTCTCTGTTGGGGAATGTATTCAACAAAGTGTCTTTCAGACAAGCGTGAAGGGGGGTGTTCAGCAGAGGATGTCCCCTGTTTACATAAAATTCCCCCGAGTGGTACTTTTCAATTGTTCGGAACCATAAAAAGCCCATGTGAAATAATTCGGAAAAGACCGATTGCACAGTGTAAATTTTCACAGTGCTGGGGCTCCACTCGAGATGAGCCAAGATGGTATGTTTCACCTGCCGGAAAATCTGGGAAGAGTTTAATGACAGGAAGGGTTTTGTGATTTGCTTGGAATGATTTAAAATTTGTGAATAATATCATAAAAGGTTCTAAAATTGTTTTTAGTATATGTAATACCATTACCATGCAATATACTTCATATTTTCATGTAATAAAAACATGTAGAATGAAATAAATATATAACGCTCGCGAATCTTGAGCGGCAGAATAATTTTCTATCTCTCATACGAGCATTCGAATGAATATTCATTTCTAACATTCGAATGACAATCTGTAGATACCCTCAGTTTGACAATCTGAGAGAAAGAAGACCAAAACAATTTACACAGCGTGTTTTTAGAATATGTTTATATTTCCCTGCATGTTTATTGAAAAATATTTTTCTTTTGAACTTCTGTATTGCTATGATCTAACTTACAATAACATTGTTAGAAATAAAGTTCAAAACACATCTTTTAAAAATAACTTTCATCTTGAGAAGTTTTTTAATTAAATATTTTGAAACATCGTAGAATAATACTCTTTTGACTTAAATATGATTGCAATGACATATGCCCGTTCCGCCAAATACAGTACTCCGAGTACACACGGAGTACGTAGTCATTAAATCAGTGGGTCCGAAAGTCTTGTGGGCTGAATCACGAGTGCAGGGAACTGGAGAAAATTTTCCTCCACTTCAGTTCCATGCTTAAATTGTGGAGGTGAAGATAGATGGTGGGGTCATCTATCGTAATGTTCTATCGTCCCTTCGGGAATTTCACCGAACTAAATTGTACTGTCACCTGTATGGTGCTCAAGGCTAAGGCCAACGACAAGCGTACATCTAGCCCATTGCCACGATGAATTTCGTGGGTCCCGATCTGACGATGTCAGACAAGTGGCATGAGCAGCAACAACAACAACAACTTTTGAAAGTAGGTAAGTACTACTTTTAAGAAGAATTGTATCAAGTAATTTTTAGTTTTAATAAGTTTAAAATAACTCTGATTTGTCAATCAACTGTAAAAGCATGATAAGTTAATCTTTATGCATTTGTAATCTGCTTTATCATTTGTTTTTAGATATTGAGATTTATAAGAAAATAATTTTAAAAAATACACCAATTGAATAAAACAAACTAATGAAAATTTGAGAATTTCTTTTTAAGAAAACTCCATTCAATCCGTTTAACAGCTGAGTTTAAATAACAAATAACTTTTTTACTAGCCTTCACACTTTGATTTTTAAAAATTCTTTAATGCATAAAATTTTTGCATTTTTTATTTCACGGGAAAAAAGAAACAATTGGCAAAAATTTCACGAAAAATATAATGAAAATTTAAATATTTATTAAAACTATAATTTATTGTAACACAGTTAAAAAATTCAATATGAAATCTCAAATGTGCCACTCAGCAAAACTCAATTTCTGATGTCGAGTTCTGAACAATAATTCGTAAGTATTTTACTATAAAGATCCCAGTCCTTTTTTAAAATGGATCGTTGAACACAAAATTAGAGAAAAATAAATAATCACACACAGCATGTTCTATCATATTACTGTAAGTAAATTTCAAGAAAATAGGTAAGATCTTATTAGTTCTCTGAAATTTCTTAAGCATTTATTATTTAAAAATGCTAATATATTGAAACACATTAAACGTGAAGACGCTTAAGATGAAATATCGGTTAACACGAAATAATACAATGATCCCCCGACAAACTACTATGTATTTTCATGCATTTTTTTTTCTCTTAACGCGAAACGAAAGTAGCGTAACACGAAAACTTTCCCTTCTGGAAGAGGGAGGATATTGAGACTGAGCTGGCTCTTAATGAAATGTTTGAGAAAATTACTGTATTATTGGACTGTCCGACTGTATCATCGGAAGAATTCGTTGCAGTAAATGATGATCATCAACGTACAGCATCAATTATGGCAGACAAAGACATTTTGAGTTTGTTCAAAGCTCAAAAAGTATCATTGATACAGATTCCAACGACGAAAAGAAAATTAATAGTGCAGCTCCTGCTCCCCCACGTCATTCAAAATGAGGAACATCATGAAAAGTAAGCGCAGTCATTTAGACTCGCATTTCAATAGTGAAATGAATTATATAGTGGACGGCATCGAGCAATTTGTTGACTTTCTGTTGCTAAAAATGACAACACAAAGAAAAATATCAGAATATTTTAAAAAATTCAGTATAAATGTTTTGTTTTTCAAAAACTTGAACTTTAAGTTTAATTAAATTTATTAATTTTTTGTTTCATTAATTTTTATTCAATGCATGCATATATACATATATATGTAAAGAAAATGTACACTAATATACTTAATTTTGTTAAATATATGATTTTTTTTGCAATATCCTTTAACACGAAAAAATATTTCAGTCCTTTCAATTTCGTGTTAAACGATTTTCACTGTACGTGGATATCTTTAAAACAGCGAAAAATATTTATTTTGTATAAATCTCACAATATGTTTTAATACAATATAAATAATATTCCTTAAATAGATGCTAGTTTATTGCAAAGTACTTATTTTTGTACATTTCCAACAACAGGTGGACATTTGGTAGAGGGTTATTGTGATTATTCCGAATATTGAAATCGAATTGAAGTAAGTAAATTTGATTTTTCGCTGTTGAATGAATGGATAAACTGCTTTAATAAATGTTATTATCCAGTTCCATAAAAGCGTCCATATAAAGAGTGGGATTGTAAGAAAGAACAAAAAAATCGAGAATCTGTTTCTAAAAAGGGTAGAAAAAGCGAGCAAAGACATCTTATAACATTGGGGAAGATTTAACCGATCACGATAAGTTAGTCTACTTTTTTGAATAAACAAACGGATCTGTTTCAAAATTTTCGGCATGTGCTCCTTTTTTTTTGTGGTCATTCTGTTATCAATAGTCGAAAAATAGTTCGGTGGGTTTCCCCAATCTCTTATCAATATCTTTTTAAAATTTCTTTCTATTAAGCGAAAGAAAATAACAATTTAGTTTTTCCATCTACTTTTTTTACTAAATATTTACTAACATCTTACTTTAATTAATTTATTACAAACTGAAGCCCTATTTCTTTTTTGATTTACTGCTGAATTATCATTGTATGAGAAAGTAACGAAATCTATCAAACTTTTTTACTCGAGATGTTACGCGCTTTATCTCCAGCGCTTCAATGTAGGTAACTTCTGGGTTCAGTAAATTTAATGATAGAGAAGAAATACACCTGTATTTCGCATTAAAGAAACACATTAAGTCGTACAAATTTCATTTCGATGAAAATAACACAGTCAAACATAGAATATTTTTTTTATGTCCCCATTTTGTTGTATAACTGAAATAGGATTTCCAAATAAGGTTTAATATGCATGCTGAGAATATATACACTTTACAGTTTCAAATTCCTTTTTTAAGATAGAAACTTAGAAAATTTTACCTTCTTAAAATAAATTTTCTAAGTTATATGATAATTCATTAATAATTTATGCGTTCGATTAGACACTTTAAGGGGAAACAGTACGATTCAATGGGCTCAATTCATGTGACGTCATCGTCACACGATAAAAGCAATAATGTGTTTCCAGCTAATCAGTTCATGCGCTTCGTTGTTGCCAACTTTCGATCTTATCAGAAACTTTCTCTTAAAAAATACAAATTTTTCAACAGCAATGATGCTCATAGGTAAACAAAATTCATTTTATTTGAAAAGGCATGCATAAAATAATTTATTTTTTAAAATTTTAAACTCTTTTGATGAGGAATTTATTTTTTATAACATTTGAACACTTTTACCCAATTATAAAACTTGAAATTTTACCCAAGTTTTACAAATAGAACAACAAGTACAATAGATTAGTTTAATGTCTGTTTTGAATTCAATGGAGAACACGCGTTTCTCTTTATCACGGGACTGTCATAATTTGAGCCTGTTGACGAAAATCGGTAAAAAAATCAAATTTAATTTTTTAACCTAAATTGTCCTTTATATACTTTTTTTAATCTCACAAAATTTGAAAGCTCCAAGTTTAAAAAAACGCAGAGTTGTGATAACTTTTAAGTTCGTTTTTATTCACATCCCAATGGCAAATCCAAACTTTAAACTTGCTTATCTCGAAAAAATGAAGTCACTAGTTTGTCTTTCTTTAAAATGCTAAGCCAGTGCTTCTCAAACTTTCAATACTAGCACCCCGCTTTTCAATCACAATTTTTATCCCTTATACATTAATAATGTACTGAATGTAATAATAATGCACTTTGACGCTAAAGCAACAATCTTTATTATAAACCGTACAAATTCATGACATAAGTATTAAATTTTCTATGTGTCACTTTTAAGCAAAAAAAAATAAATAAATAAGTAATAGGATAATTATTGTGTTATTTTTTCTTTCTCTAATTTTCAAATTGGAACATTGCAAAATGCGGTGGTTGCTTAGAAGACAAAATATAGATATCAGCTAAATATATAAAAAGAACCCAGAGGGTCAATTTCTAATCATAAGCATTCCTTTGAAAAACTTTGCTCTGTAAGACAAGCTCATGGAAGTCGCTAATAATTATTAAACTTGTTCTTAATTTAGCATTAATTAATTAGTTATAAAATACTCTGTGCAGCACTGATACATTAAAAGTATACCGGCTGAAGTACCCGCTATTTGCACGAGTTCATTTATAAGAAAATAAAACATTATTGATATAATCGCTGAATTGTAAGGAGAGTAAAGCCAAGTGCGCGACGATGTTAACAAAAATGTAAAATGATTTTTTTTAAAATGATTGCTCAAATTATAATTAGTTTTAAGCGAACTGTAATTTTAAGCCTCATAGAATTAACATTTAGAATTGATGTTGAATAATGAACAATAAAAAAAATTCTGATGAAGAATAATTGTATTATTTTTAATATTTAAAGTGAAAAGACTTCAACATGTTTTAACGCTGGAGCAGGCGCGCACTCGATACTAATGGTCGAGCGGGGTTATTGTAAGTCACCGCACAATTCTCTTTTCTTATAATTATTTTTATAGTACACAATACAAATCTTAATTCAGTGAATAATTTAACTAAGAGAAAATATACTCACTTACTTTCAAGGACACAGAAAATATTTCGGAAAAAAATTCTCACACCGGGAACTCAGTCAAAGCAAATACCTTTAGATTGTGAAAAAACGTTTGTCACTCCCAAAAAAGAAGGAGATATGTGACAAATATATTTTAATTCACGTTAAGACTGTTAAACAGGAGGATAGTGCCAGGGCCATTGGTAACAATTAAACAGTTTTGCCAGAATTACCGATTTCGTGCACTCTGTGCTCGGCGTGACCGCTCCCGGATTAAAAGTGTATTTATTACAATATGGACGTTCTAAAAATTATGTAAAACGTTTTTCATTATGCTATATATGTTTGGGAATACTCATAAAAATTTGCTTTTCGAAAAATCATAAAAATATTTTACAAGGAAAAAAGCGCAGCAGAAATAGTTTATTTACAACTTTCCTAAATGAAAAAACAAATTCACACATGAGAGCAGGGACGTAACTAACCGTACAAGTAAGTTCGAAGGTCAAACCGCAGCAAATACATTCAGCTGCCTACAGCTGATGGCAATAATATATAACAGTGATGAATTGTTTATCTTCCTAAAATGTTTTTTTTAATTATGAGTCTGGGTTTTAATAAGCATTCATAAAAAATGTCATGTTATCACAAAACCCATACAAATCTTTATTATGCATAGATTGATGAACTTGTTAATAAAATTTTATGTGTGTACGTCAATTTTTGAAGGAGGAGTAACATTTAAAATTACTCCATAGATTTTTTTTTCTTAAAAAATTAAATGGTTAGTTTTTTATGGTATTTTGAGCCTTAAATCTGTTTTACATAATACATACACATAGAGAGTATATAACCTAAACAGTTTTGAAAATCACACACACATTAAATTAAAAATTTTTTTGCGTCAATCGTAACATGTCCCTATTAATAAGACCTTCATCGCTCCCACACAGGATATTTACATATACTAATAGTTTAAATTCTTAAGATTAAAATTTTTTTTCAATAGCATTTAAAAAAAATCGATTGCTGTTTACTGTTCTTCAAATGATTTAATAAAAGGAGTTATTCAAATTTCTGAAAGAATGGTTAATAATTAATGAGGTAGTTAAAAAAGATAAAATTATTGGTAATATTACAAAATATATGAATTTTTTAAAAAATTAATATCTTTGTAAGAAAATTGTGTTTTTTTCTTTTTAAAGCAGCACGAAGTTTTAGCAAGGAATCTTTTACCCCCCCCAGAAAAATTGACGAGAATGGCATCTGTACTGGTATCTCAGTAACTCTATCCAAAGGGAAAATTTGAAGCCCGGAAGGAATTTTGGTATTATTCTAACATGGATTGTTGGACACAAAGCTCGAGACCAGTATTTTGTACAAAAATAAACAGATTAGGTGATGAATTATTAAAATTTATTTTAAAACTTTTTATCCGCAGAATAGCAAAAAGAGAGAGAGAGAGAGATAAAACTCTATTAAAGACAAATGATATTAAAAGAGATAAAAATATGAAATCTGCGGCATTTATAAGACAAGAAACAGCGAGTAATCGTTTTATGTTATCTCTATTCAACAACGATTTTTCTTTGAGGCATGTGGCTTCCGAGAAAAATCTGAACAAAATAAAAGATTTATAAAAAATAAGAGGTATGTATTATCTTTCGACGTGTTGGATTAAAACGTGTAAGTATATAAAATTTGTAATTCTCTTAAGTACATTTTGGTTAAAAGATAATAATTTATTTATATTTTTTAAATATTTTTTTTTTTTTGTAAAACTGTTTCTTATACATATATACAGGGTGTCACCAAATTCGATCGACAGATTCAGAGGGACGACACTAGTCAGCATGGGGACGACAATTCATCATAGAACATAGAGTCACAAACCCCGTTCAGTCGGGGAAAATCTCGATAACAGTTGCCGCCTGGAGGACGATGATCCAGACGAGGGGCGTACAGTGGGCAGTTTTCCCAATCTAGCGCACGGGAACCCAAAAATGAAATTGCGAGAAATAAAACAACAACCCACAATTTATGGTCCTCATAGGTTCCCTAGCCATGTGGTAAACAGTTTTTGTCAGTACGCGAACGGAACTCGTCAACAATCAGCGGCTTAGATCGGGTTTGTTCTTGCTACAAGAAACACTTGCGAGTCTCATTTTACAGTCACAAGTTCTATTGTTTCGTCTGAAAAAGATTTTGCAGATTTTATGGGGTTTTTTTTTGAAATTATGGGTAAGTAATTTCTTGATTTGTGTGTGTGACTTTCAAATTAGGTTCAAGTTTGATTAAAAATTGTAAAAACATAACATTTAGCGCAGCATATAACTCCTACTAACGTATCAGTTTTTTGTGTTTAATGGACCAGAAGTTTTACGATTGACACGGATCGATCACAGTAACATTTAAGTTGCCTAGAGTAGTTATAGACCTTTAATTTAATACCAAATTTATAGCTGCTACTTCCTGCAATTCCCAAAGTTATGATTCTTTTTCAGCGTTAGCCGATGGTATTACTCGGCGTGCCTTATTCAATGAGTAGAAGGAAGAGCAAGATACTAGAGCAAAATTAATGTTGTTTTGAGTTTAGTTAGGACTACAATGGACTTAGATAAATATGAGGACCAGCAACAATTAAAATTTAGAAAAATTGTTAAAAATTTCTGCTTGTTTGTAGGGGAAAAATGGATGAGGTGCCATTGAAATGAAAAGTTCTTCTCCAAGTCGAATGATGCGTGGTTGTTGGGGGAGTAATATTATATTTTATTATTTTTAAGGAAAATATATAGCTAATATTTTAGTGTTTTATTTTATGTTTATTTAAGCTTATAATAATTATTTTTTCAGAATTATAAACTTTAAAATGGTTTTTCTCAGTTTGTGTTTTTTCACCTTCAAAATACTACTTCTTCCAAAATTATTTTTACCAATCACTTCCACTTTTTTCCCTGTGTCTTATATGTAATGCATGTAAAAAAATTAGGGATCCATTTTTCTGTAAAGGGAATATTCCTTTTTTTAAAAAAATTGAAGTGTGGGAAATGTTAGGCTTTTGGTCGAATTTTAGCATATATATATATCAACATTTTATTATTTTTTTTCTCTAAAATTAATTAAGGTATTGTAAAATCGATCCCTAAATGTGTTTAAAACATCCTCAGAAATATTACAAACATTTTCTGTCAAAAAATTAATTAACACAAAAAGAGTAAAATTTTAAAAATTTCCCAATTTTTTTTAAAAAATTAAATTTGTAAAATTGAGTGAATAATAAGTACAAAATTTTATCTCGTATCATTTTCTTAAATAAACATTATATGAAATGCTAAAATGTAACTTTTAAATACATAAATAAAAAAAATGCTGAAAGGGTGCCGAGTCCTTTTAAACACTGCGTATTATCCTTTATTGTATATGTACAATGTTATGTTTGATTGTATTTGTTTAATCTTTAACAATGATTAAATTTAATTTTTTTAACTTGCCACCTATTTCTTGTACATATTCACCCCCGTGTAAATTATTGCTTCTGTTAATATCCTTAGATCCTTGCTTAAAAACCAGTTCCACTTAGTAACCATTTATTCTACATCAAATTCAAACTGGACATAAATTAGTTAAGACCTTATTAACTTTATTTGTTAGAAAAAAACAGAAAAATTCCCAATTTACATGAATTACTATGATTTTTGATCATTAGATATAATTATGAAGACTTTAAAGCCACATAAAATAATTTCCGTGCACTAGATGGGGAAAACCTCCCACTGTGGGGCGTGGCCAAATGAATGAGAGAATTTGGAGCGTCATGCCACGCATGCCAATTCCCAATTTCTTCCGTGGTAGCTGCAAAGCGTAGTAGCCGTTGCGAACGAGAACGTGTGGCTCATGTACGATGGTGTACCAACTCATTTTTCGATCCCGGTGCGTAATCACCTCCATGATACATATTTCGGGAGGTGGATTCGACGCGATGGACCTGTTTCTTGGACTCTACGCTTCTTGGACCTTAATCTCAACGATTTCTTCTTCTGGTGCCACCAGAAATCCCTTGTGCATCAGACGTCGGTGGCTATGGTGGAGGATCTCACAGCACAGATTGTCGTGGCTTCAGCTGACATCGACAGCATAACGGATTTGATTGAAGACGTCCGACAATCCTTGATCCATCGGTGTTGGCTGTGCTATGATTTACGCCGCCGCAACTTCGAACAATCCCTGCGACCATCAATAGTCGTTGCATTTCTGACGTCGAGCTGTGATGCATTGTTCGTATCGTAAACATGCTTTAAGTCTAATAAATGCACTCTCATGGACAAAAAAATTAGCACACCAAAAAAGAATCGTCGAAATGAAATGAAATTTTACATATGTAATGACTACTTTGGTATAAGGAAATGATTTGAAAATCAAAGAAAAAGGATAATTTATTTCAGAGAAAAAGGCAAAAGAATGGAGGATTTAATACATTGTTGAACCCCCACTAGCACGAATGCCCGACGCGATGTGATCGGGCATTGAGGCATAAAAGTTCTGTATGATGTCTTGAGACATTACGTTCCATTTTTGCTGTAACCTTGCCTCTAGTTCATTCAAACTTGTGGGATGCCCAACTCACCATCCCAAATGATCCCAGATGTGCTCGATTGAAGACAAATCTGGAATCGGGCAGGCAGAGAAAGGGTAGAAACAGTGCGGAGACAGCCTTGTGACATCCTTGTTGTATGAGGCCGAGAGCATTGTCTTGTTGAAAAATGGCTCCTGGGAGCCGTTGCATGAGTGGCAACACTTGTGGTTGCAGGATATCATGAACATACCGCTGGGCTGTCTTGGTACCACGGATCAATACTAGAGGTGAGACCGTGTATTGTAGGCAATGACACCCCATACCATCACACCAGCTGTGGGAGCGATGTATTGCTGTAAACAAAGGCAAGATTGAGGCGTTCACTACCGGGTCTCCACACACGAACGCTATTGTCATCACTGCTGAGATTGAATTTGGATTCGTCGCTGAAGACGACCTGGTTCCATTCCGCAGCAGTCCAGCTTCCTCGTGCGTAGCACCACTTCAAACGCAGGAGTCAATGGGTGGCTGTCAAGGGCAGCACACGTAATGGGCGCCACGATCCCAAATGACCTTCAGCCAGGCACCTTCGTATGGTTCGAGAAAACACAGGGGCCCCTAGTGAAGGTGCTACCTGTGCCTGGATGGCGGCCGATGAAGCAGTTGGCTGTACGCGTGCATTTCTTACGATGTGGCGGTCGCCTCAACGACTGGTCTATCAAGGGCATCCTGAGCCTGGACTTCATTTAAATAACATCTCTCGGATCCACTGGTCCCAATACCTCCTCACAACACAATCAGAGTGGTCTAATTGACGAGCTACTCGCCTAGCTGACCACCCAGCTTCCATCATGCCGATGATTCTCCCCCTCTCAAACTGCGACAGCTGCTCATATTGTCTTCGAAAACGGCGTAATGGCTTGTCTACCTCAGCTCTTACTTTGTAAGCGATTCAGCATACTCAAACAAGCTTTGATTACCTGTTTTATACTCCACAGAGAACAACGCTAAATGTCCTTTATCGACTATACGTAATGCGCAATCACGCTGCATTTCTAATCAGTTTCATATCTCCCCATCATGTACCTTCATATCAAGTTACGTTACGATCTCGCAATTATTTCTTGGTGCGCTAATTTTTTTGTCCATGAGGGTATTTCTTACCTCTTATTGCCCCTTTTCATTCTACTTTACATCATACGCTTCATAACAGTTTTTATGAATTACTCCGACTAAACGCGGCTTTCGAACCATGTTCTAAGGCAGTGGCGCACACAAGAGGGGGGGAAGTCCCCGGTTTCGAACCCTCTATAGTCCTTGATTTTTTTCCGGTTGTTTCTAATCCTATGTATACAGTACTTAAAACTTATGTGTCTGTTATTAATAATTAATTTTATTAATTAATACTAATTGTTTATTTAATAAATCAACTTTTTACTGTTTTTTGTTTCCAAAAATCGACAAAATCAAAAGAATATGTTGGGTGGCGTATTGGGGTATGATGCGAGAATGGACACACATCACAATCATTATAGCAGCAGGTTTGAACTTGTCATTCCGCTGTTTGTTGTTGTTGGAAGAAACGTGCGACTTCTTGAATATTTTTTTATAAATAATTTGAGATTTTTTTGCTAATAAATGCGATAATGAGTAGAAAGGAGGGTTTTTTTTGTGTTTCTGTTATTTCTGTAAAATTTATATCGAATACCTCAAATAATCTTCCCAAAACCATAACAGAATATTTATATCAGTATATAATTGTTTCAGTTCTAATGTATGATGAAATGTTGTGTTTACTATAGTTTTATTTTATGCTATTTTCATTGAGAAATTTAGAAGAGAGGGACATTGAAGATAACTTAGAACATTTACAGAAAGCGATTGGCTATCAGCCTTGAAGACAAAAATTCTCAGGACGAATACCGTGATACAGATGAAAATAGAATAATAATAATAATAGCTATTTTTTAAATTATCATCAGGAATAAAAGTTATACAAATATATTAATATTTTTTTTGTGTGCTGAGCCTAAGATGTAAACTGGCAGCATGATGGATATTTCCCTCCAACTGTTTTTTAATTATTTTATATTATATATTTATACTAGCGGTCCCGACAGATGTTGTCCTGTACACACGTCTTAAACCCGAAAATTACAAACTTTTTAGAATAAGTTGCAACAATCAGGAACCGTTTTGATGAAATTTTTTATAAAGAAAATTATTACAATACCTTACATCATCATATGTACAGCTACCACAATTCGACCAATCGATTGCGTGTGAGTATGCATTTACTATGAATTAAGTTGAATATAGAAGCTATTCTGAATAGAAACTTGAACTAGTTTTGATTGAAGGGTAAAGAAGATAAAACTCGAGCTATATATAGCTCGAGTTTTATCTTCTTTACCCTTATGAATATATATATATATATATTTATAATAGGTATATTTTTTAATGCACAAAAAATAAATTTATCGTAATGTCATTGAATGTACAATATTTTTGGTTAATCATTGAGGCGTATATACAAACAAATGCGATGGTTTGCCAAACTTCGGACATGCAACATATAATTAGTCGTGAGAAAAGCAAGGATTTTCTAAATCTAAGCCACAAATTGTCAATGTTTGACCTTGTGGCTTATTAACGGTCATAGCAAATGCCAAGCGAATTGGAAATTGCAAACATTTGAACGGGTAGGTGAGTCTGAGAGGATCATTGGGATCTGTTGTAGAAGTACAACTTCCCCTTGAAGTTTGCCGCTCAAAATAGTGGCCTCAAGAATATTACCCATGATTTTTTTTTTATGAAAAATCGCGCTCTTACATAATTTTGGCACATTTTTAACTTATTGCGATATCGGACCGAATTGTGAATCTAAATCATTCTCAACTCCGCTTGAACCCACACAAAAAATATCTTCCAAATCGGTCCAGCCATTTAGGAGGAGTTCAGTCACGTACGCACGCACAGAAGAATAACATATATAAAGATACACTCTGTCGCAAAAAAATATATGCACCCAGAAGAAACCAAGCTACAATCACGAAACTCGGCAAGAATGTAGTCTGGTAAGAGATATGCAAATGATTAAAATTTCGAAGCCAATGAGACAAGGCTAAGTGTGCTATGCGCGTATTAGTTGCGCAACTGGGAGAGTTTAAAAGCATGAGTACGAGCGCCATACGGCTATCCAAACGAATCTGATGACTTTGATAGACGATATTGAGACTTAGGATTCCTCTAAGACGTAACCGGCGGCAGTACGAGCAGCTGACGGACTTTGATAGGAGCCGTATAATAGGCCTCAAAGAAGCAGGTTGGTCGAATAGACGTATCGGCCGCCACCTCGGTCGGAGCGATATGGTAGTTGCTCGGTGTTGGCAACAGTGGATCACAGAAGGTAGAGTGTACCGTCGCGGAGGGTCAGAACGTCCCAGGAACACAAATGATCGCGAGGATCGTGCAATCAGAAGAGTGGCCACTTCGGCACCAACAACGTCGCTAGCATCGATTCAACGCCACTTACCTCCTTCCAGACATCCAGTGCCATCAAGAGAAACCATAAGGAGACGACTGACCGAAGTTGGCTTGAGGAGCCGACGTCCGCTAAGACGCTTACCACTGACCCCACATTATAGGCAGTGTCGACTGGATTTTTGCCGACCTCGGGCAACTTGGAGTGTGACAGACTGGAGACGTGTCATCTTCAGTGATGAATCCCGATTCAGTCTCAGTGCTGATGACCACCGCACACGTGTCTGGAGGCGCACCGGCCAGCGATCCGATCCGGCATTTATTGTCGAGCGGCATACAGCAATTTCACAAGGTGTGACAGTGTGGGAAGCAATTTCTTGGGACACACGATCATCTTTAGTGATCCTTCAAGGCACTTTGACAGCTCTCAGATACGTGGACGATATTTTAACGCCGATTGTGCTACCCATGCTATCAAGTCGCCCAGGTGCCATTTATCAACAGGATAATGTTCGTCCACATACTGCGCGACTCTCCAACAATGTCTTCAAGGATATGACGTCCTACCATGGCCTGCCAGGTCACCAGATCTTTCGCCAATAGAGCATGTCTGGAACGCGCTGGGAAGGCAACTGCAGCCGTCCCGAGATACAGGAGAATTAACTGCGCAGATGCAAAGACTATGGCAGGATCTTCCACAGGGGGTCATAAGTGATCTAATTGAATCGATGCCACGCCGAATTTCGGCTTGTATAGCTGCCAGATGTGGCTTTACTACTTACTGATTTTTAACCTTTTGCAAGCTGTAACCGCTTAATAAAATGATATTTTGTTCTGAATTTTTAATCATTTGTTTATTTTCATATACACTACATGCATACCAAATTTCGTGAATGTAGCTCAATTTCTTCTGGGTGCATATATTTTTTTGCGGCAGAGTGTATATGCCGTATCGCGGCGAAATGAATAATATTTCCGATTCTGTATTTATTTTTTGTCTGATTTTGATAGAAAAATGACACACGGGTAAACTAATTATGCGTTTAAGGTTTTCAATTAATATATTTTTAGCTGCGATATTGAACCGAATTGCAAATCTAAACCGTTCTCGAATCCACTTGAACCCACTCAAATGTCATCAAAATCTGTACAGGCGCTTAGGAGTTCAGTCACATACATACGCACCGAAGAATTAAATATATCTTAGAATCACCGAATTATCACCGAAGAATTAATCAATATCTTTTTCTAATTGCGATATAGGACCGAATTGTGAATCTAAACCATTTTCGAATCTACTTGAACCCCCACAAAAAATTTCATTAAAATCAGTTCGGCTGTTTAGGAGGAGTTTAGTCACATACACACGCACAGATGATTTTTATATATAAAGATTAGCATTTTTTAAAACATTTTTCCTTTAATCTAGATCATAAATTATATCACCTGATTTATTTCACACACAAAAAAATTGTAAAGAAGAGTTAAAATGAATCAGATGAATATCGAGTTTTTACGGGCGAGAAAAGAAAATTCAACGAATTGTTTCTATTTCCTCTAGTCAAAAAGATTAGAAAATTGTTAAATCTGTGAAACATTTTACATACATTTTTGAGTTTGTTTCCGTTGGGCGATATTGAAGAACTCACAGGATATGTGGATTTAACACAAATCCATCAATCACATGCATTTAGATCTCTTACACTGGGACTTAGGACACATGATTTTTTTTTGAATTTATGCCCAGTTTACGCATTTTCACGTGAGTTGTTCAAGGCCGTCGCACGGAAACAAAATTACATTGCACACTCTCTCTCATTTTTGACTGTCTGCTTATGAGGTTCTTATCTCTTTCTCCCACACATTGGATAAAAAAAACTGAAAAAATTAGAAGGAAAAATAATTAAAATTGATTCAATAGCTCAGGTCTCTCTCTCATCATGTAAACAGATTACAAAATTATGAGGTCTGGTGCTTAAAGGTCTGGTGTTACTTCTGTGAGCGATTTTAATAAACAATAATGCCAAATTATTCAATGCTCGAAAAATATAATATAATCAATGTTAAGTACTGAAACATTGAAGCTTTATTAAGGTATCCAACTACGTTCGGAACCGTGATTTTAAAAAGCACATAAATCGATAGTTTTCGTGATATTTAGTGTCACTTAGATTAGAATACATGTATCAAATTGTTTTAAGGACATTTTGACAAAAAATGATTTAAATACAATATTTCAGCAAAAAGTTAATTTAGAATAACCTTTTTTCAAAATATTCTCCTTTTATAAAAAAATGCTTTTAAAACAATATTTTGCTTATGTAAAGTAAAGACTTCTCCATAGAGTCTGGACAATTTTTTTGAAAAATTCACATTATTTTCAGTTACATCCAATTGAAATAATTATTGGCGTTTTTTTTCTCCCTCTGTTGTCGTAAAACATGAATAAACCCACTTCTAAGTTATATATTTCAAAAATTCTAGTTGAGCCTCTGTACAGAGGTCTGAGCTATATGCAGGCAAAATATTATTATAATAGGGAGCATTTTTCACAAAAGGAGAATATTTTGAAAATGGGTCATTCTATGTTCATTTTTTGTCAAATTGTTGTACTTAAGTAATTTTTTATTGTAATACTATTCTTAAAACAATTGTATACATATTTTCTAATCTAAGTGACACTAATTATCATAAATATTATCCATTTACACGCTTTTGCAAAATCACGGTTCCAAACGTAGTCGGATACCTTAATGGAGAAATGGAGCACTGAATTAATGTAACAGGGAGGAATTGGTTACATTGAAGCTAAAAAAAGAAATTATATGAAGGAAATATTCAGGACCGCTCCTAGGGGGTCGACCGCCCGCATGCAAAGGCCTTCTAGAGAATTTTTCATATTTTGTCTAATACTTAATGTTTATGTTATAAAACCATCTACCTGTATAAGAGTAAACATTAATAAAAATGCAAATAGACACAAAAACTACTTGTTCCCTTTATAAGTTACAAGGTTATTATGCATTTGAAAACTTTTATTTTCCCCAAATGCATATTGAATTTAAAAACTCCTATGTTTTGGGTAATATTAGCCATATTAGATATTTTCGTAAAGCAACTTTCGCAAAAATCTTTTTTGAGACTGCTTTGTAAAACATCGATCCACAGTGAACCGCCGATGATAGGCACGAAAACCTTTTTAATTCAGATTTGCCGACTCTGCCACGAATTTTGTAATCAAGTGAAGGATGTGTGTAAAGAGTAGACATTAATGGACAGTGGAACAACACACTGTGCCCTATTTTTCTTAAATTATGCTATGATATCGGGATTTACTTTGATTTTCAATTCCTATTTAAAATTCAGTATATTTATTCGACTTATAATTTTATTTTGAAAAACGTGTATAAAATTTTGCTTCATGCGGCCTCCCCTTGTGCGGTGCACGTGCTGCAAACCTGCTAAGATAGGCCCTGGAAATATTTTAAGTACATTCCAAAACCCTTACAATAGAAAAATTTGTAACATTTTAAATTCACAAATGTCCTTAAACTTATTTATACAAAAAAAATAAATCACTGACTAACATTTATTTTAAGTTATTGTTAATCATTTTTGTAAATGCCAAACTGAACAATTCGAGGAATTTTTCTGCATATATGTATTATATTCTATAGTAAGTTATTAAGAAAACAGTCATTTTAGCTATGGATAGCTTTATTGTACATAGATTTTTTTACTATAATTTATAATTACTTGAAGTATAAGTGTAGCAAAGTTTTAATTCTTTCAAAGAATTAACCATTGAAATATCTAAATAAAATTTTTTCTTCATATTAATTGACCCTTATTTCATAATGTTGCAAAATACAGCTATTAATGCTGAATTATTTTTGGTTTCAGGAAACCCTATCGAAAAGATAAAGGATTGAAGTGTCCCTGTACATTTATTTGAAAGGCCTGGCAAATGCGCGATTAAATGAAGACTACTTATGGAAACGATAATACGACACTTTTGTGTATTAGAAAAGGAATTCTCTTTCCCGAAGAGGTTCTAAGAAGTGAAAAATCATCCCTTGGAGACGACAATGTAAAAGTTAGATCGAAGAGCAACCATCCAAATAGCCCTGAATAAAACTAATCTTAGTTACGGCATTGCGTAGGAAATTATTCATGAAGAACTGCATGTTGTAGGTGTGTGAGATACCTCACTCCTAAGTTATCTTCGAGACCTAGAGGTGTGGGAGTGAATGAAGAACCGGGCGTTGCCATGATCTAAAAATGTCTTTATTAAGATATTAACTTAAACACTAACAATGATAATATTTATATTATAACTTAGCGGATCTGAGGCGAGAAAACACACAATACGTATTACCAAATAAGCGCGACTTTAATCACTTTCCTATTCCTAATCTCAAATTCTACACAGTCCTAATAGATAACAGAATTATCCTACCTTAATCTCTTGTTTAACCGCAATCCTCTCGGATCATAAATATCTTTTGTTTATCTCGTGTGGAATAGTATCCACCTCGGCTTGATCGCTCTATCATGGATAGCTTCACACTCAATGGCGGCTTTCTTCTCTTCTTCCAGTTCATGCGCTTAAACTCAGACTAGCATAATCACTTCGCTATAGGTCATACGCTTACGTTAAACTCCTGCTGTTGAAAAGGTTTCCAATTTGCATAATCACGCTTCGCTTCTGGATTTGGTTGGAAAGAATTTGCCTTTTTCGGCCCCAAAGAACCCAAGAGGAGTTCTTAGTAGAAAACGCGATGAGCTCGTCAGCACGATGGGTTCCCCAATTATTAACTACTTGTTAGAAAAATACACTGAGCGATCTGTCAAAGAAGATAATGAACCATATTCGAGCAGTTTATGGAAATCAGTCGCAATAAACAAGACAGTTCTTCAGGAGCGATGGAAATTTATTGTCGAGAAAACAGTCCTTGAAATACTGGGTTCAACGGCAATATTCACATAATACATTTCAGAACATCTTTACACCTTTAACAACGCTTAGACACAACTATCAGTGTCTAAAATATTCTAATGTGAAAGATTATTCACAAGCACCGCTCATCCTTCGCAACAGCAGAGCTAATCGAAAGCCGACTCTTCACGGCATGAGAACTAATCATTAGTCAAATCAGTAGTGACTCAGTTTCGGCGAACATCTCTCTATTTATAGACCTTGCGGATCCTTTGAGAAACATCCGCTTGCGTCATATAGAGTGAAATTAGTGGACTTCTCCACTAATTTCCAGAAAAATCCACAGGGTCCCGAAATCGCCAAAAAGGGTCACTGCAGTCCCGAAATTGGTACTGGTCACCGAAAATGTTGCCAACTTGGCTGAATCGCTAAGATTTCGTCAAGTTCCCATTGAATCCTTATTATACTGTAATGGACGGAGTTGCTTGCAAATATTACTATTGTGAAATAAAATAAATATAACACAGAGTAAAAATAGCAAATTATTTACACAAAACTCGTAACACTATGGATAAACTCGAAGGGGACATTTTGGTAGCTTGGTAATTGCGGAGGAATCTTGGATATATGGACAGGACCCAGAGACTATAGAGATGAAGAAGGATTGAAAACACAGCGACTCCCCGGAGTTCCGGAAGCCTAAGCTGCAGAATTTTACAAGGAAAGTCATGTCTGTGGTTTGGGACCGTCGTGGAATCTCAATTCTCATAGACTACCTGGAGAACATCCATCGTAAACCATCAATAGTGTTTATTACTGTATACTGCTATACAAATTGCGTGTTACTTACCTGCTTTATATATCTATATTATCCTGTGCTGGTTTGTAATGTTATCTGAATATTATCTCTTTTTAATAAATATTTGCAAATTATAAATCGAATCTACTTTTGAGTTCTTTTACATCAAATCGACTTACTATGTGAACTTGTTTCAAATCTGGAACATTCCAATTGCGTTCTATTATTAAGCTTAACTAAACTCAGTGGTGTAACAGCCTATGAAGGGCTAGGCCCGACTATGCCTATCTCAGTTATCTTGACCTTGGGGGCTGAGGTGCAGAAACAGATGTTCCGGTCAGGTGGTCAGTATGACGCGAAACTCCCAGTATTTAGTTTCCAAGCAAGCTTGACACTCCTTTATCGATCCACTGGAGGGAGGAAGCGCGATTGAGCCTCACGCTCAATTATTAATAACAGTATTCGTTACTTATTAACTGAGAATCTTTCCAATGCATCGTTTAGAGGTACAATTGAATAACTTGTAACGTTTCAATTCTTTAGAAATAAAAATCCTGTTATAGGGACTGCTTTCAAAACGATTGTTTTTGTAACGGGTCTATTCGCGTACCTCCTACAAATTCTCTTGGGGGTAAAACTGTTGCTTTCAAGGTGATTCTATTGAAAACTTTCTTCCGAAGAAAAAGAAGAGAGTTATGCAAGTCAAGGCATATATTTAAAGATTAACATTCAGGTTCGAAAGAGAGAGAGAGAGAGAGAGGTTAGAAGCGAAATGATAGCAGCTATTGATTAACGTAAAGCTAATCAAAAGCGCTTCGTAGATTATTTGCATAATATTTAAGATTGACGATTTGGTCAATGTGATATTTAAATTGGATTAGTGACGGATGGAATTAGATTAACTTATTTTCAAATATTTAGAAGGTGTATTGCCAGGACGGGCCAAGAGTAAGTCATCAAATTTTCAATTACCTCGTTTATTCGTGTTTGCTCCCATATTTATTTAAAGGAGCATTTCTTAACTTGAGTTGTTGAAATTTGTTAGGTTGTTGAGAATTGATAGTAAATTGTGTTTGTTTTGTGACTATGGCTATTCTTCCTTCTAACTCTCGTGCATTAATGGATGGGACCGCCCATCCATTGCAGTATTATCTGACTTATGATTGAATTACTGGAATGAAAATCTTCTTAATTACATTCGTGTTGCGTAAGCATAAGAAATTAAACACAATTTTTTTCATTTTCAGCTTACAGATGAATTGTAAACAATAAACATTGGAATCCCTGTTCTATTTTTTCCTTTCGACATGAACAGAGTGGGATTTCTCACAGGTCAACCTCAATAATAGCAAACGAGTACCTCATTCAGGAATGAATAATCAAGCTTACAAACGTTTTCCAATTTTGACCGTTTGACTCTATTTTACTTTTTCATCTGAAATGCGTGCATCTCTCTGAAACTCCTGTTAAACAAGCCAACCTTTCATTTGATATTAATATCATAAATTAATTTTTTTAAGAAGATGCAAATTTATTTCTTTAGCCTAACTGAAAATTACGCAAAATCATGCGTGGCCCTGGTCACGTGTATGTATATTTAATTCGATAAACACATTCGACAATATTTGAAAAATAGTCTTCATTGATGGATTGTTGATTAATGTCACAGTTAAAACCAACATGAGTACCAATCGGGATAGACCTCGTAATTTTGAGCCCCAATCAAGTGACGAGGACGACACTTAAGCTACACTTTACACTTCAAACTTCTTCACACAACTCCAATGAAAGGGGGGTCTTTTTCCACGACAGATTTAACGTGTATCAGCACTTACGCACAGTGAAGGCCTTGTGACACACGCATGCCTGGAGCAACTCGAGACTCTTTCGAACAAGCGTTTCGAGAAAGTTTTCGAGCATCTGTAAGAGTTAAGGGTTGCCGTAAGCAAAACAGTACGCTTTGTTGTCAGTCGCTCCCTTCCTTTATATTGAAAAATTACTCGCCTATTTTTTTCTGCTTCGGAAAACGTATATCCAACGTTATTTCTTTCATTCCCCTCGAGCTTTTTTTTGACGGTTGTAAACAGAAATCGAGCACCACTCTGTTTAAAATATTATTCCCCATTGAAACAGTATGCGCTATTTCTGATGCGTCTGTTGAAGCCGAGACTGCCATCTGTTCCGTCATCTTGTTTACGACGTTGGCAGGCGAAGAACCTCATTGGTTGGAATTTTGAGCAATTCCTTCAACTCATTAGGAAATAGTTGTTAGAAACCATTGCTTTGGCAACTGGATAGAAATTTCTCAAAAGGGTTGCTTAAAAGAAAAATTGCTCCAAATATGCATACGTGTGATAAGGCTTTAAGTCTTTAGTATCACCAGGCCTAACACTGACTTGAAAAAAGCAATGCCGGTTGCGAGTTCGTGACTATGGCCATTTGGTCACCGCAGCTATAATGAATCGTTCGAAACAGAAGCCTCGGGAATATAGTATGAAGGAATATTAAATCAAGATAAGAGTATCTTGAGGCTAGAAACTCATTTTGTTGAATAATTGGAATCTTTGGGCAGCGGGGAGGTTAAATTTAAAAATCTTGGAACCACACACATAATCTCCCTTGAAGCTTTGAAATATTCCAGGGGGAAATTTTATAATTCATTTCTTCCTAAAAGGTGGAAATAATATATATTTTTTAAAAATAATATCACAAAACACTTATAAAGGATTAAATATATTACTTAAAATAATTACTTAATTTTGAATGCAAACTATGTGTAATATATGTTTGCTTTTTGTATTTCTGATACCTTTTGATTACCTTAATATCGAAAAAAAATTTATCGGCAGAATTATCTAAGCTTGCAGATGTGATCTATCAAAAGATATTTTGTCAAAATTTAAACGTTATCTTTATTAATCTTTTAATTTGCAGATTATCTTTAGTTTTCATTTTCATGGAGTTATCTGCAAGAGATTATTTCGAAATATAATCAGATAATTATGAACAAAGTAATGATAAACTGAACAGAAAAACAGATGCGAAGAGATTTCATATGAACTCTGATTAAATGTAAGTAAAGGTCTTTATGATTTAAGATTTTCATAAAATATTCTCTGTATGGTGCTCAATGCTACGGATAACGACAGGCGTCACTTAGCCCTTTGCCATGATGAATTTCGTGGGCCTCGATCTGGCCTTGGTCGATCACACACACACAGGTGGTATAGTAACAACAGAAACATAAAATATTCTTCTAAAGCAGTTGTTCCTTAATTGGAGTCTACGAAGAGCTCTCCTCTCATGTTAATATTTTCATATTTTACAGACTCTGAAAGATTTTGTGGAAAAATTAAAAGATATGTCATCCTTGATTAGATCACTTAATTGTAACTAATAAAAATATTTACTAGAGCATGTATTTTGATCAAGAATATTAATTCAGTTTTCTTTATTGTTTGTAACTACATAACCATTACCAAAACATCATATTCTTTTAAAACATATATATAGTAGAAGCATATATATATATATATATATATATAAGAGCAAAGATTAAGAACTGAATTCACTTAGCGTACCAATACGATAACGATTGAATCCATCTTGATTTCCTAACAGAATTGAGCCTTCGTTACTTGTTTATTTAAAACTAACATTTTGTAATATGGTCGGACATCTATATAAAGAAGTCGCTAAATACCGAAAAAAGTTCGTTACATGAAAAATTCGTTATACAGAGGCTCTTCTTTCAATTTTTACTTTGTAAAACCACATAAAACAAATTTTAAATTTATGAACACTATATATTAAAAAATAATTATTCACGCCTTTTTATAAATTAATAATATTTATTTATATATCCTACCTATCCTCTTGGGGAATCTTTGGGCTAGCATTCGTGTTTGATTCACAGCCATCCCTCTCAAGAAGAAACCTTGATATGTAGATTAGTTCGACTATATAAAGTCTGAGTTTTTGTAATTATAGAAGAAGGAGCTGAGAAGAGCTGTTATATTCGCCACGCAGGTGAGACAGAGTAAAGTGGATTTTCGCAGCTTAAGATTAAGAGCGGTGTTTGTGCCATTGTATTAAATTAGTGAATTGGGGGTTTGTTATCAATGATAAATTAGGTGTTAAATTGGTTACACTTGCGCTTGTTTGCTTAATGTTTATTTCTTTCTCTCTACTACTCGTTTGATATTCACTTAGAGATTAAAATGTTGTTGATTAGAGTGTGCTTGAGTAAAATAAATAATTGTCATAATGGAAATTTTTGGTTCTGCTTTTATTCCTCCTACATCCTTAGGTAGGTAAGATTGTGAGGGAGCAACTTCGGGGGTATGTCGCTCACAAACTGTTGCCAATTTTTGATTTTGCAGAAGTTTCTTTTAAAAATATATATATTTGCCAACAATATTAACACACATAGGCAAGTGATTTACAAGTACACATATAAAAATTTTAATTTTACTTTTGAAAAACCTTTTAAAGAATTTTAATATTTGGTCATCATCACATTATCACTAAGCACAAGTCAGTTTTGAATTCAATGGAAAACGCGTGATTGTATTGGTCACGTGACTATCATGAATTCAACCTATTGGGATAATTCATTTAACGATTAAAAATTTTGAAACGAAAAAGAAATCACAGAGAAAACCTAGACTGAGATTTTGTTTTCCATGTTCTATTGAAAATTGAAGATCAAAAGATTTAAAAGTGTAATTTTATTTAAGTCAAAATGAAATTTACTTTAAATGTTTAAAAAAATAGAAATTCTTTGAGAACCAAAATTTTTTTAAAGTTTAGAACAATTGGAAAATCGGAGAAAATCTTTTTAAAAAAATATTTCTACTTGTAAACGTCCTTTTTTAAGTACTCCTTTCTATTTAAAAATGTATGTTTTCCTAAATAATATTTCGTGTTAACTTCCTTGCTACCTTTCCCTACATTAAAAAAAAGACGCTAATTTAAATGGGGTTAATTCAGGAAAATATCAGTGATAAGTTCCCCACACAAAATATTTAATGTTTTTATATAAGAAGTTTCTTAAAAATAAGAATAAAAAATTCGGATATTAATGCAGTATTATATACTCGTATTGATATGAAGAACATTGCAAATTCTGTTAATTTCTTACAATTTGTGTAAGTGTTTTCCTGCTTTTTCAATTTCTACTATTAATTCACTCTCTCCCTATATATATATTTCTTGTTCAAATTTCCTATCTCATTAATAAAATACTTTCTATTCATCCATTCAAGTTCAAATACATTTTTTAAACTTGTAGAGGATGGCACTCGATGTTAATACAGTTTATTCAAATATCAATTCATAAATTAAATTAAAAAATGAATAAATAGTAAAGAACAAAAATAATAGTCCAATACCCTATACAAAAAGGGAAATTGCTGCCCTGTAGTGCAATGGAGAGCGCGTTTCACTTGTAATCCAAAGATCGTGGCTGTCCTCATTTCTGAGAATGGGATTTTTTTAATACTATACTACTTTATTAGAATAAATAAACATAACTAATGAATGAATAGTAAAAAACAAAAATTGTAGTCCACAACTCCTTATATAGAAAGGAAAATCGCTTGCTATTTTGTCACTTAATTGTGTAATTCTGGTCTAGGTATATACATCTTTTTTTTATATATATAAATCTTCTGTGCGTGTGTTTGTCACTAAACTCCTCCTAAACGACTGGACCGATTTCGATGAAATTTTTTGTGTGGGTTCAAGTAAATTCGAGAATGGTTTAGATTCACAATTCGATCCGATATCGCACAATTAGTTAAAAAGATATTAATTAAAAACATTCGAAAAATACAACTCAACATTCATCTGCATTGTTGTAACAACGCTATTGTTATAAACACACACACACACACACAAGTAATATAAAAAAAATTTTAAATCAATTCCTACTTAGATCAACCAAGAAAAAAATTTATTTTAGCTACTTTTTATTAAATAGTTGCAATTAATATAAATATGCAGAAACAAATGACAGAATCACAACATTATGTGGTAATTAATTTTCATTCATTATCATTAAAGTATTGTATTATCATCCAAAACAATCGTGTCTATAAAATTTCCTTTCAAATGAATGCTTTAACACGTGAGAAAAAAACCTTTTCAAATTTTGACATAAGTCGCCAAAAGGGTCACTAAGTCGCCAACGTGGCTGTATTTGTAATTTTTAAAATAATTAGTTTTAATTAATTGATTTTTATTAATTATAATTAAAAGTTATTGTATTGTCATCCAAAATAATCATGTACATTACATTTCAGCTCAATTGAGCGCTTTAAAATGTATTTTATTAACGATTAAAAATTCCACCAAGATGAATAAATAAACAAACAAACAAAATATGTATAGAGATCGTGAGCTAATAGTAGGAATTGAAAAAGACGTAAGTTGGCGTCGAAAATTGATTTTCAGCCAAACTGGCCAAACTCGGTCTTTATTGTTACGAAAATGCAGACGATTCGCGCTTTTAGCGTTTTTAATTAATGTCTTTTCAAATAATCTTTATATATGTAATTCTTCTGTGCGTGTGTATGAAACTGAACTCCTCCTAAACGGCTGGACAGATTTTGATGAAAGTCTTTGTCTGTTCCAGTGGACTCGAGAATGGTTTAGATTTATAATTCGATTTAGAAATGTTTATATAATTAATTTTTTATTTATAAATTGTTGATCTTGGAATGTTTTACATTGGATCCGGCAGACTGCGTTACGATCGCAGTATCGGATATTCAAAAATCTTTTATTTTGAATTTAGGATGTGTGTACAGGACAACGTCTGTCGGGTCCTCTAGTATTTATATAAATTGTAAGTATTTAATAAAAAGTATTTATAAAATGAAATTTATGAAGTTTATAAAATAAATTTGGAGTTAAGCGGAGCGTCGAGCAGCCAATTGTTTTTTACTAAAATTCCAAACATGCAATGCTTGAAATCCGTCTTACAAAATAAAATGCATTTCGTTAAGGAAAAAAAACTATAGTGGAAATTATTCATATGCATTTAGCCAGCTTTGATTGTCTGATTGATAATTTACATTGTCGTATTAATTCAGGTATGTTGTTTCATCGTTTTAAATATTGGACATTTTAGTGTTATTTAATAGTGTAGTACAAAGGAATATTTTAAAAGTGCCTTTAAACACATCTGACACATTTACCGTGCTTTTTATGTTTTTGTAAATTAAATAATATGCCTTTTTTTGGAAATTGCGTAGAATTCTATACGAAAATGAATACGCTTATTCTTTTTATTTATTATAATTACCATAATAAACTTTTCTTCTTGAGCGTAATTTTTCATTCCTTTAAGAAGATATCAGATATTAAATTTTGCCATGCATTTTTTAATAAATATTTTTTAAAAATTTTGCTTTAATATATTTTGGTAAAGTTGCATAGTAAATACTTTTTTATGCATTAAATTATATATGGTTCTATTTGTTTTAACTTCATGATTTTCCTTTTTTAAACTAAGTGCAAGTTTATACAAAATACTGTAATTTTCTTAGGCTGTCTTTTGTTTTGTACAGTTAATTTTAAAAGGGAGTAAAACTATATTTGTCAGTTGAAATCATAATTATTAAAATTTTACTTTTGATTTCTTTAATTTATATTTAACATTATATAGTCATCTAATTATCATTTATAGCTAAAAAATATGGCGAATATAAACCCTATATATATATATATATATATATATATATATATATATATATATATATATGTCAGGTTTGAAAAGTTTAGGTTCAAAATTAAGGAAGTAATAAATGAAAATAGAGCGAACTCTTTACCATCGCGTAAGGATTTATGAGTAAACAAGCCTGTTAAAAGGAGCAACGAGCGCTGACGAAGGCGAACGCATACTAGGAAGGACTTGGCTGGTGTCTCCTCGCTGCAATGTTGTATTTGATAACACCCGGTTGCGCGGCAAAAGGTCCGCCATGTTAGATTATATATGATGAAAGCGTAATAAAGGAATATTGTGAAGATGATGCCCTCTTCATTTTACCAGCAGGCCTGGGGCCTGTCATATATATATATATATATATAATATATGTGTGTGGTGTAATGAGAAAAATTTTAAAAGTGTATACTAGGTCGTGTCGAGTGGTTGATTTAAACAATGGCGAACCAAATGTAGGGCATGGCCAGTGGTGTGATTTTCTGTGTTACGTGGAGCGGGGTCAAATACGGTATTCTCGAAGAGGCACTCCTGTAAATCATTATTCTTTTTTATTCACATCTGGAAACACATAAAGATCCAGTAGAGACGGCTTTACACATAAAAAAAAGCAAATATCATGGCACAAACACAGAATGCGCTGCAGCCGGCTAATTACATGATAAAGGAGGACAGACAAAAGAGAAGAGAAGAGATTTACAGAGACATCGGTTTTCATACCCCACGGTGACATTTTTGTATTAAGAGCTCGTGATTGGTTACAATGGGCGAGAAAGGGATTTATGATGTAATAATATTAGTCTATTACGATTAAGATCAGGGTGTTAGTTTCAAACCAAATAATTTAATATTATTTTAATATTATTAAAAAGAGTCAATTAAAACGATGCTAGGGGGATTTATTACATACATATATATTGTTCAAATTTTCAATCATTGATAAAATACTTACTATTCATCCATTCAAATTCAAATACATTTTTTTAAACGTAGTGGATGACACTTGATGTTAATATAGTTTTTACAAATTTTAATTCCTAAATTAAATTAAAAAATGAATAAATGGTAGCAAACAAAAATAATAGTCCAACAGGATATATAGAAAGGAAACTCGTTCGCTGTGTCCCTGTAGCGCAATGGATAGCAAGTTGGAGTTCTAATCCAAAGGGCGTGGGTCCGAATCCTACCTGGGATGGTCTAATTTCTGAGAATGTGATTTCTTTTTACTATACTATTTTATTAGAATAATTAAATTTAGTGACTGAATAAATAATTCCAAACAAACAAAAAATATTCCAACACACTATATAGAAAGGAAAATTTAAAATCGCTTTCTATTTTGCCACTTAGTATTATGATTGTGTTATATGTATACATATTTATATTAATTGTAACTATTTAATAAAAAGTATTTAAAATAAAATTTTTCTTTGCTGACCCAAGTAGGAATTGACTTAAAATTTCATTTTCATATTGCTTGTTTTACTCAAATCTTCTTAAAGTCATCAAGGATTCATTATTTAGGATTGACTAACCAAATTAAGAAAAGAGTTATTCACGATAATTAAAATAAATGCTATATACGGCGCTTTGCAATATACATAATCATGAATTTTATTCTTTGGCTAATATTTGATGTTAATGTTTTTCCTCTCCCACCTGTATAAATAATTGTCATTGAGAATGGAACGAAATATACTCCCCCCTTCGAAATTTCTTTCTAAAAGAGTGTAAAGAATTAAATGTTCTTTTTATTGCCATTTTACAAAAACTAGTTTTTACATGAGAATGTTGTCTCGCACTTCAATTGATTCCGATTCATGTTTTTTGTGCTTAGAGGCACCTGAATTTTCACCGTTACAACCGAACGTTCCTATTGAAGTGAATGTGAATTGGGATGGAATAAAGTTACCGTCAACAGCTGTTGTCTGAACGAAGAACGTTTGTACTCCTAAAAATAAAGATAAGCAAACTTATCACATTTTTATCTATCCACGCATGAATAAAGAGATTCGTTGTTAAATTTATAGATATATCTCTTGTGCATGTCGGAAAGTTAGAAGTTGAATAAAACTTCATTTAAATACAAACTAGGCAATTCAGCCACACATCCTTTTTAGTAAAAAAACGAAAAAAAGCGTTTTGATAAAAAAAATCTATTTTATAAAGAGAAATAATAACATTAAAAAAATGTGTAATACATAAAGCAGAATATTAGCATCGCAAAACAATACAATCATTTTTTTTCTTTGTGAAATGTGTGCATGTAAAATTTTTGAATTAAGGCATTTTATATTAATAATTTTATAATTTCACTTCTTATTCTTGATATGTTTTTCATACGAATGTAATACTTCAATATTATAAGAAGAAAATTAACCAAAATTTCTGTCGTGACAGAAAAAAAAATATTTTTGAACATTTTTCTGAATTTCCTTATGCAATTAATACTCTCTAAAAAGTGATCATTTATACAATTGTATAGGTTGAAAAAAATATGATAATGCAATTATTTTAAAGAAAAATAAATAATTAATATCTTAAAGTGGTATTTTAAGTCTATTTAAGCTTATTATTATAATTTTTTTTCAGAATTATAAACTTTAAAGTGCTTTTTCTCAGTTTGTGCTTTTCGAAACATTAGTGCATTCAAAATGCTACTCCTTCCAAAATTATTTACCAATCACTTCCCTTTTTTTCGAGAATGTTATATATAAAGCATGTAATAAAATTAGGGATCCGTTTTGCTGTAAACTGAATAATTTTTTAAAAAAAAATTTAGAAAAATGTAAGAGATATTGGCCTTTTCGTTGATTTTTAGCATGCGCATATCAACGTTTTATTTTTTTTCTCAAAAATGAATTAAGTTATTGTAAAGTCGATCCCTTAAGTTGCTTAGGACATCCATAAGAATATTACAAAAAAATTTCAGGTAAAAAAATTAATATTTACAAAAGGAGTAGGATTTTAAAATTTTCCAAATTTTCTTCAAAAAATTTAAATTTTTAAAATTGTGTGAATAATATGGGAAAAATTTCATCTCGTATCATTTTCTTGAATAGAAACATCATATAAAATGTTAAAGTATAATTTTTAAAAACATAAATTAAAAAAGTTGTTCAAAGGGTACCAAGTGTTCTTAACAAAGTTTCTCTCCATCTTAATAATAGTCCGCATTTATTACCATGACAAGTCTTTAAAATTAAAATTTTATTATAGATTATAACTACTGAAAATTATGGATAAAGATAAAAAAGTATATGTACTGAAAGTTTAATTTCTTGCATTATTCTGTGGTTTGTGTTGAATAATTGTAAAGTATTTGTTGTCGAGTGAATTTTTTATTTACTTGATCGATATATTATATTATTCTTACTATGAAATTTTCTTTATTTTGTCAATACTGACACTGTTTGAAACAATTTAATTATCTCGTTTTCTACGCAGCTTCTTGAACACAATGCAAATCTATTACAAAACTGTTTAAATATCGACAAATCTGTTACTTTTTTAAACATATACAGTGTGACGCGTAGTAGGATTCAAAAGTTTCCAGGACTGAGTCTATAACGTGAAAATGCTTTGCAGTAGAGTGACTATGAAAACGTCGCTGCATCCTCACCCTCTTCTAAAAGTGCTTTTCTCCAGATCGCACGATTGGTGGCTCTCCACGGTGTCGTGTTTTGTAGGCGGATGCATTTAGTACCCGGCGATTGAAATAAATGGCGTTTGTTGAGAAGAGAATGAATATCAAATTTTGTGTTCGCCTGGGAAAGACTGTTACCATGTGTACGGTAGTGATACGTTATCGGGAACACAATGAGTGGCATCGACATTTTAAAGAAGGCAGGGAAAGTGTCGAAGACGATGGACGCTCTGGACGTCCGCAGACTTGCCGCACCTCTGAGAACATTGAAAAGATTTCTACGGAGATACGAAAGAAGAGGCTTCAAAAATAGCTCAAATAATATCTAATGAAGCTCTGTTCTAACTAATTCTGCTATTTGCGCTATTGCGCTTTAATATTTCGTAAGTCTCTGTAGCACTCTTTCCCAAGCAAACATAAAATTTGATGTTCATTTTCTGCTCAACAAACACCATTTCTTTCAATCACAGGGTACTAAATGCGTCCGCCTACAAAATACAACACCGTGGAGCGCCACCGACCCTGTGATCTGAAAAAAAAAGCACTTATAGAAAAGGGGCAGGATACAGTAACACAGAAACGTTATCATAGTCACTCTACTGCAAATTTTTTCAAGTCATAGAGTCAATCCGGGAACTTTTGAATCCTACTACGTAAATGGGTGTGGGGGGGGGAGTCGAAAATGTAAATGAACGTTTGTTTTAGATTTAAATTTCATTTTAAATTTGAATTTAACGGTTCTTTTGCGAAAAAAATTTTTTAAAAAAATTCCTTGTTTTCATAAATTTGAAAAAAATATATATATGAAGATAAAAACCATTGTCAAAGAGAGTTTTTTAAAATCGGAATTGATTCTTTTTTTAATATTGTGCTTCGAATCAACGTGAGTCGAACTGGCGGAAAAACTAATTATTCCTAATCACGTTCAAGTGACGGAGACGACAGCTGAGGTAGTATAAATATATACTCCACTCTCTAAACTTCCACATCACGTCAGTGCAGGACTTTATTAAATTCAACGTGTATTAGTACCACTACACGATGAGTCCCTGGACTCGAATCTACGACCTGATTGAAAAAACCCACAACCGCCAGTTCCCGACTACCACACAGCTACAGCAGTAAAAAAATGAACAATTAAAGAAAAAACACTTATTCTTCTGAGGAAAAAAACTTACAACTCAACTTTAAGAAGAAAAAAACTATAACTCAAAATATTTGTCGATTCTTTTTCGTATTTCAAAAATAAACAAAAGCCATTCATGTGCATTACGAGTTTAAATTACTATTTATATTCCATAACAAGCAATACCACCCTAGTAGTAAAACAAATACAATCTCTGACCGAAACGAAACTATTCCTTTTTACGCACTCACTTCCTCTCTCAGTTTAAATAATCAATTTTAATCATAAAAAAAGAACTCTTAATCCCTTCAAGTGATAACACTAACTTTTTCTTCTTCCTTCATCGAGCGCCGGAGTTTCCCGGCACCCATGCCCGCTGCTGTGATTCAACAGCACGGGATGAAGGTAAGTGCACCGAGCCGGAGGGAGAGAGTTTATCGTTCGCAGGGGATTTCCATCACAAAAAAGGAAGTGTGGAAAAAACGTCGACCAATAAAGTTCCAGCCAGCGATCCACTTTATCTTTGTCTCGCCGATTAAAGCATCTCTCCGAACCACGGGGCCATTCATTCACACATTTTCGATCACAGGAGGAACTCAATTAGCAACCACTTAACGGACCTACTATAAGACTGTAGGTGAGTTTCGTTTGATTTTCATTGTTAAACAACACTTTTTCTTAGGATGCCTCAATTTTTTAAAAATTTATGCAAACAAATGAATAATTTGAAAACATTTGCTCATGTATTCAATAAAAATAGCAGTGTAGTTTTTCTGTTTCTGTTATTTAAGAGATTTTATTGACATTGTAAACGTTGATTTTCTGTGAATAAGAATATATCTTTTATTTGGAGTTAATTTCATAGAAAAAAGCTGGAGCATGATAGAAATATTATCATTAGGAAAATATATTGAAAAATGTTTTCTTAGCAATTGTTTTGTATATTTCATTTTTCTTTTGACACATGAAATTTTTTAATTACTATTTTGTGTATGTCTCCTCAGATTTTATAAATTTTCTGCCTAGATTATATAATATACCGTTAAAGTGTGAAATGGGTTATTTAATATAAAAACTAGGTATTTCAGGAAATAACTAGACAAGCCAGTTAAAGTATATAAAATTATTTTATTCTTCGATTTAACTAGGTATTCTATAGAATAACGATCACTTGATCATTTAACTAGGTATAAAGGTATACATCACTATAAAGTTCTTTGAACTGGTTCTAGCAGCTTTCAGTCAATTTTGAACCCCAATGCAAAGTGCCATGACAGCAATCCTTGCTTTAATAAATTATGAAAAGAAAAATAAAGGTATTTCATAAAATTGAAATTAATATTCTCTTACAATTTTGTTTGAAAAAATTCACACAATGTTTTTATGAAGCAACAGTTTTTCTTCCCGGCATGTATTTTTTTTTGATAATATTTAAATGTATCTATTTCCACGGCATATTTTTTTCCCCTTTCTTCTTAACTAACGTTAGCAATATGAGAAATAATAAATTGTATCATCTGATTTTCATTTTCTTTATTATTTATCAATTAATCATCCGCAATAGGAATAAAATGTATTTTTCGAAAGAATTAACTATTTATGATCAATTAATTTATAAAACAACTTTAAAATTGTTTATTTTTCACTCTTTAAAGGCATATCTTTGGTTTTTTAATAGAATAACTAGTTATATCACAGAATAACTAAGTAAAGTATAAAATTTTTCATCTATAATATGCCTTAAGTGACTTTTCTAGAGATTTCATGAAACACCTAGTTATTTTATGAAATAACTGAATTATACACTTTAACGGTAATACACTCATGGACAAAAAAATTAGCGCACCAAGAAATAATTGCGGGATCGAAACGTAACTTGATATGAAGGTACATGTTGGGGAGATATGAAACTGATTAGAAATGCAGCGTGATTGCGCATTACGTATAGTCGATAAAGGACGTTTAGCGTTGTTCTCTGTGGAATATAAAACAGGTAATCAAAGCTTGTTTGAGTGTGCTGAATCGTTTACAAAGTAAGAGCTGATGTAGACAAGCCATTACGCCGTTTTCGAAGACAATATGAGCAGCTGTCGCAGTTTGAGAGGGAGAGAATCATCGGCATGATGGAAGCTGGGTGGTCAGCTAGGCGAGTAGCTCGCCAATTAGACCACTCTGATTGTGTTGTGAGGAGGTATTGGGACCAGTGGATCCGAGAGATGTCATTTACACGAAGACCAGACTCAGGATGCCCTCGATAGACCAATCGTCGAGAAGACCGCCACATCGTAAGAGATGCCCGCGTACAGCCAACTGCTTCATCGGCTGCCATCCAGGAACAGGTAGCATCTTCAGTAGGGGCCCCTGTGAATTCTCGAACCATACGAAGGTGCCTGGCTGAAGGACATTTGGGTTCGTGGTGCCCATTACGTGTGCTGCTCTTGACGCCCACCCTTGACTCCTCCGTTTGGAGTGGTGCCGCGCCCGAGGAAACTGGACTGCAGCGGAATGAAACCAGGTCGTCTTTAGCGACGAATCCAGATTCAATCTCAACTGTGAATGCAATCATGTTCGTGTGTGGAGACCCCGAGGTGAACGCCTCAATCCTGCCTTTGCTTTACAGCGACACACCGCTCCCACAGCTGGTGTGATGGTATGGGGTGCCATTGCCTACAATACACGGTCATCCCTAGTATTGATCCGAGGCACCATGACAGCCCAGTGGTATGTCCATGACATCCTGCAACCACAAATGTTGTCACTAATGCAACGGCTCACAGGAGCCATTTTTCAACAAGACAATGCTCGGCCTCATACAACAAGGGTGTCACACGACTCTCTCCGCACTGTTACTAACCTTTCTCGGCCTGCCCGATTCCAGATTTGTCTCCAATCGAGCACATCTGGGATCATTTGGGATGGCGAGTTGGGCATCCCACGAGTTTGAACGAACTAGAGGCAAGATTACAGCATATATGGAACGTAATGTCTCAAGACATCATACAGAACTTGTATGCCTCAATCCCTATCGTATCGCATTGTGCATTCGTGCTAGAAGGGGTTCAACAGGGTATTAAATCCTCCGTTCTTTTTCCTTTTTTCTCTGAAATAAATTATCCTTTTTCTTTGATTTTCTAATCGTTTACTTATATCAAAGTAGTCATTACGTATGTAAAATTTCGTTTTATTTTAAGAACTCCTTGGTGCACTAATTTTTTGTCCATGAGTGTACATACGTTTTTTACCGGCTCTTTTTTACTCACCATTAATTTTTTAAAAAAAATTATCACGTTTATTTCAATAATGTGTGTACCTTAGCATTACTATTTTATAATTTATTATTGCTCAACTTAAAATGATTTCTCTGTCAACATTTCTTTAAAGTAATAGCAGTAATAAAGAAAAATTTTACTTTTTAGAAAAATTTTGAGTTATAACTTAAGTAAAATTAAATGTTAAATTCTTAAGAGAGATTTAAAAAAATACCTTCTCTGTTTTCAAAATGCTTCACATTGATTACTCGAAGTATTTCATTAATATTGATAAAAGTTCTGATTCTCTCTCAACCAAAGTACTTGTTTATCAATTATTATAAGCTATTAAATAACTTCATTTTTAGTTGATGGGTGCAATATTTCCGATATTATGTAAGACATAAATTATTGTTAAGAATTGTGAAAAGAAAATGCTATACAGTATTTCTAAAATTCTAATGCTAAAAATACATTTTGTTACCTCTGCAGGGGCAAAATCAGAATGTAAAATAGCGATTTTATCCGGATGGTTATTAATTTTCATTATATGACGTCAATATTTCATTTTCCCCCTCAAGTTATTTGCCGTCATGCAACTGATTAACTTCTTTTTAAGGCTCGCAGTCATTAATAATGGATCCTCATAACATATTGTTTAAATGTAGAGTTTCTTACTTCCAGCTCTACATGGCATATAATCTAAAAAACATCAAAATTTTCTTTTTTTAAATTCAAATGGCCCCTCCTTGTTAAATATTTATCCCCCCTCCATTTCTTTTTCATTTTTCTATAAACCCTCTTTAAAATTACTTCTTAAAGACATTGAAAATTCGTTCTTCCCGATTTGAATGATCATCGGAAGACGTTTCAACTCGACCCGATTTCAATTTCCCCTTTCAACTCCTTCATTTCCTGGACGCTGGCCAATAATTAAGGCCTTAGAGAAAGATATAATGGTTCTTCCGCCGCGGCACGAGTCGTCTTCGCACTCAACGAAATAAAAAATTAAGAGGATGCAATCGTTGCAACCGGCGGATGTATTGCCCAGAGAGACACACAATACTTCGCTAATTACCAAATGCTAATTTTTAATGTTTGCTTATTTATTGAATGCCGCTTCTAAGTTACTGCTCTAATTCATTCACATTTAGTTTCCAATGACACTTGGAAAACAGTTCGCGTGAGAAATTTTTAAGGTAGAGAGATGATATTTTTATTTAAAATTTGTTGAAAGGGTTATAGTTTAGTTAATGCTTTATTACACTGAACAATTCTGAAATGATTCTGGCGATATAAATGAGAGGTAAAGTGTATTTTATTTTATTTTTATTGATAACTTTTCATTTGTCCAAAGTCGTTCGATTTTAAGCTACTTTATTATAATTTTATTTTGATATGCTGTGTAGGAACTGTATGCTTTACTCGGCTTAGCTCCCTCAATTTTTTTCTTCTAGAATTACTAGAAACTCTTCGCGTAATAGGCACTTCTTCGTCTCTTTTAATGAAGTCAATTTTAAGTTACCGTAACAGGTATTCAGCAACATATGCTGATTTTTTTTCTTTCAAGGCACTGTGTCTAACACTTTTTTTATTATTATCATTTCAAATTATCTAATGTAGTGCTTCTCAAACTTCCAGTACTTGTGACTTAATTTTCAATCACAATTTTCTCTCACTGCACCTCGGCCCCCTATACAGTAATAATGTACTTTGACGCGCGCTAAAGCTGCAATACTATCTTCATTATGCAACGTACAAATGATCAAGATAAAAGTATTAAATTTTGTAAATTTTACATTTAATTAATAGGTATTTTAAATAATTTTTCAAATTTTTATTTTATTTTTGATATGCTTGCGCCCCCCACGAGGGAGAACTACTTATGTAATGTTAGATTTCTGTTGAGATTTTTTATCAATTGAGGATTTTAAATTACTCTATTGCTTTGCTTAATTTCCCATATAATAAATTACATAATCAACGAATTAAAAACTTTAAAGGAGTCATTCTGATTTATAAATTTTAATTTCAAAACCGGATATTCCTACTCGTACTTTAATTTCATCAAGCTTTAATTTATTCTTTTTCTATACTAATGAATAGATTATGTATTACGTATAAAGATAACTGGATTTCGGTCCCCAAATATTTGAGTGTACGGAATTGTACTCAGGAAGAACAAAACTTCACATCATTGTTTAAATCAGAAAATAAAATAAAATATAATTGATCAATAAATGAACACATTTCTTTAAGGTATTTCTCTACTACACTTTTTACTTTTTTTAAACTGGAATACAAATACAAGAATTTTAATTGAAAAATGCTTGTTTAAATTCTAACACCAAAAAGGAGATGTTGAAAAAATGCATCTATTTTATAGGCAACTGGTAATAATTAGACAATGCTCTTTTTTTAAAGTTCTCATTAAAAATTCTCAAAAATATAATTTTTTCTTTTTATTAAAGAGCGAATGTTGAAGAATTAAAAATGAATTGAAAAAAATATTTAAAGTTATTTAAAAACCTTTTGATAATGCAAAATTTATCTTTGCCTTCTCATTTTAGAATTATATACCTCCCATATAGATACATAATTTTTGCGTATGATATTTATAATATATTTAACACACTTTAGTACTCAAATTTTTTTGTTTGTGTGAGAGCTAAAAGAGGAACTTAATTTAAATTAAAGTCTGATTTTTTTTATCCAATCATATTAAATTAATTACAAATGGCATTTTAAATAATCCTTATTTAAACGAATAGATAATACAACACTTTCGTATTAATTCCTATTACAATAAATTAAAAAGATCTTTATTTTAACCCTTTATCAACCGCATTATGATTTAATGCAATTTTTTTTTCATGCAATTTTTTTAATCACTACATTCAAAATTATGGGATATACATAAATAAAATATATAACTTTGAGAAATTTCTTCCGTTGGAACTAATTAACTAAAGATATTCAACTGTAAAATCAATTATATACATTGTTCACTTAAAATAAACAGTCAAATCATTTTCTAAGGTCTTCATTGACATTCAAAAAAATAAGACTCTTATCTTTTGACATTAACTATTTTTTCGGAACAAATTGACACAATCTTTGCAATCCGCTGAAAACGCAATTTCTACTATAAAACTATTCGCCTTCCCCACTAAAATACTCATCATAGAACTCGTGCTGCCCTATATCTTGGAAGAGTGGGTTTCAAAGAATATTCCTGCTAAGTATCGTCAACGTATTCGCAAAAATGGTTATACTATCATTTTAAAGTGAGTGTGCCGCCAAATTATGAAATTGTTGAATGTGTACCGAAACAAAAAAAAATTGAGAATAAGTGTTTTGGGTAGAGGCAAGCAAATAATGTAAATCCTATATAGAAACACACTTACAATAAGTTATAATAGAAAGGGAGTCTCATTTTCAAGTAGTAATTGTTCATTTTCTAATTCAGTTTTTGCATGCACCATATTCATTAAGGGCAGTATTTTGTATTTTTAGATTCATTAATTTATATTTTTATTTAATCTTAACTTATTGATGCTTTATTTTAAAATCCAGTGTACTTAATATCAAAAATGATTTTGAAAATTCAATTTCGTGGTCCCTAAGAACGGATTAATCTATATTTTATTATTAAAATGGGAAAAGTAACCTAATGCATTCAAATAAAGTTGTTTAAATATTTTATGAGCTGCATTATGATTTACTGCAATTTTTCTTATTGAAAATTAAGGGGTATACATAAATAAAATACTGAACTATGGGAAATTTAATCCGTTAGAGATAATTAACTAAATTAGTACTTAAAAGTACTGTCGGTACATGAAGGGCTAAAGTATTTTCATAATACAAAAAGTCCGTATGACTTTTTTAACGCAGTTTTAACTCTTGAAAATGTTAAATAACTAGAGAACATTAATATTTTTTTAGACCACAAAAAATTTATTTTTGAAAATTATAAAATATATAAAATTGATTTACTTTTTCTTGCACATAAAAACAGATTTTACGCATAAATTTAATTTGATGATGTTCAAAGAAACAGTTTTTCTTTTTATTAATACACAAAAATACATTAAACGTTGTGCATTTTGAGTGATGCTTCGATTGAATATTTTTTAAAGCACTGCGTCCTAGGGTAGGAAACTCTATATTTTCTGAACATGAACTACTGCACCTTTTGTCTTGTTTAAAGTTTTGATTGTCTTCTTAAAACCCTGATGAAAATTCCAGCAAATTATTTGCTGGGACTTCTTCATCTGAAGAATCCTCTCTCAGTGCATCATTGCTTTCAGATGTAAGGCTCTGTGATAATTCCAAACCCTCTTGAAGACAGAGCTCCTTTTTTCCAGACATTCTAAGAGGGAAAATATTGCAGCGCCTTGAAAACCTCCCATTGTTGTTAAATCTCTCGGCCTTACACACAAAGAATTTAAAATGCTAATTTTTGAGGGAAGAATGGATATTTCATTTGGATGTGTGGCAAAAAAAAACCAAGTTCAGATTCAAATTTCAAAGTTTTTTAAAACGTTAGAAAAACAATTAAAAAGCAAAATAAATAAGTTAAACTAAAAAGGAATGCCAAATATATATATATATATATATATATATAACTTTATTTCACTTTAGTAATGACGCTACAATGCAATGAAAAAACAATAACAAACTACGTAGACGAAAACTAAACACGAAGTGCTTTCTCTAACATTCAGTGTACTTACACTACTTATAAATACCGCAAACTTATTCAATTGTAAAATCAATTATATGCACTGTTCACTTAAAATAAATTATCAAATCGTTTTCTAAGGTCTTAGCAAACATGAAAAAAATAAGACACTTACCTTTTGATTTAAACTACTTTGCGGAACAAAAATTAAAATCTTGGCAATCTTATCTAAATGATAGCTAAAAACGCAATTTCAGTTTTAAAATTATTCGCCCCTTCCCAGCTTTAAAACTCATTAAGAACCCCTGCAGCCATTTATCCTGAAAAAGTGCAATCAAAATAATGTTTCTGCCTAGTACAGTGTTAGAATATTTGTAAAAATGGTTATTCTACGTAATTTTAAAGTGGAAGGTACCGTCAATAGGTAAAGGGTTATATAACTTGGGAGTGGGAGCGCGGGGCACAGAGTTACCCCAGGCTCACGAAATCGTTAATTCTGGGAAAATTGTTTACTTGTTACCAATGACCTTGAAAGTATCCGCCTATATGACAAACTTCATGGGAACTAAAATGTATTTGTGACATATTTCCTTCTCTATTGGAAGTGGCAAACTTTTTTTGTAATCTTAAGGTACTTGTTTTAACTAAATTCCCTTCACGTTCCAAAATATTTTCTATGGACATGCTACATTATCCCCCTGTGAACGTGTTATTCGTTTTGATGGGTGTGTTGTTCGACTCATGATGGTTTATGAATGTAAAGGAACAGAATACAAAGAAAGAAATGGGTCTCTGTGCGATCTCTATTGGAGGAAGTTGAAACTGGTTAAGCAAGGGAAGAACCTGATGAAATAATGCATATTGATCATAGTAGCGAAAGTAAATTTGAGAAAAGTAATGAACAAGAAACGCTTGAATTGAAAGAAAAGTTTTCAAATGCTACCTAAAAATATCCATCAAGAAAGATATGAAGCTACAAGTGTATAGAAGACGTTGCGCCCCGTCAAAAAGACACAAGCAGGTAAAAAGTTCAACATGTTATTTGTCAATCAACAGAGGACAATAAAACTACATGAACAAAACAGGACAGTTTTACCTGCAAATAGCCTTCCTGTAATGTTACCGAAGAACGTCTGGGATTTCAGTTCTTATTACAGCCACGCACATGTAAAACTTCTTGGTTCAGTTGGATTGATAGTTTTTCCTAAATTGGCAAAGAAAAATGGAAAAGTCCTTAAAATTAGGTAAGTATATACTTTCTCTTAATTAAATGATTCACTGGAATAATGAATTTTGTCGTGTACAATAAAAATAATTAGAAAAAAAGGACTGCGATGACAGTCACCCCGCGCGATCATTAACGTTAGTATCGAGTGTGCGCCTGCTCTCGGATTAAGAGCAAATTCCGAAATATCAGTGCATATACATAGGAAAATCACTGCATCATTATGACTCAGATAGGGAGAACCATTTCAAATATGAAAGTTATTTAAATTAACTAAAATCCACTATCAAGAATGTAGAAAAATATCAACTATGGTCTAATATTAAGGTATCCGACTACGTTCCGAACCGTGATTTTAAAAAAGTGCATAAATGGATAATTTTCATGATATTTAGTGTCACTCAGATTAGAATACATGCATAAAAGTGTTTTAAGGACATTTTGATAAAAAATATTTATTTAAATATAATATTTTGGCAAAAAATTAACTTGGAATAACCTTTTTTTCCAAATGTTCTCCTTTTGCGAAAATATCATTGAACTCGAAAAGATATTTCAGTTCCTTCAGTTTCGTGTTAAGCGATTTTCATTTTATATTGGGCCTCTCGAAACGTATTGTACAAGGTTGTTTTTCTTTTTTTTTTATCTTTATTTCTTTCCAAGGGTTATCGTGAACTGCACTCTTTCTTTAATTTAATCTGTATTTCACATGACAGAATGTTCAGCTGAATAACATGTTATCAAAAATTGCGGTTTTATTCTATTGAAATCCATGTCAAGTGGTTCGTGATTGGCTGTAAAAAACGAAGGGCGTTTCTTTGTTTAAAGACAAAACATTTCAAACGTATCAGAATCTCGAAGAGATTTGATTCGCGAGCAAAATCACGGGATCAAATGATTAATTTCCTATAAAAGGTTTCGCTAAGGTTTTTATACTTCAATTCTGAGTTGGTTATTTCATCAGTAAGCAGCAATGCTTACACATTTGGAATATTTTGTAGGAAATATTAGAGTTAAATCTTGTTTTAACATCAGTGGAGGTAAGGATACCAGGATTTAATTTTTTAAAAAATATGCATTCTTTTTTTAAGTTCTATTTTTTTAATGAATTTTGTTGAATTTAAATCTGATTTCGAATCACATTTTCATAGTTTTTATTACTGGAAATGTTTATAACGAAACAATTATAATTCTAGTAGTGCACCAAGAAAGACATAGAGGGACTTAAAGCAAAAAATATTGCATGCTTTTATTATTCTTTGCCTGTATTTAAATATTATAAATTAGGATATAATTATATTTATATAAAAACTTTAATAATATCATCTGTTAAGGAATTTTTACTAAAATATTTAATATTAAGTTGACGTTATTGATATATTTAACATTAATTAAAGTATTCCATATCAAAGATTCCATACATTTTTTATTGAAAATTAACACCATCATCAGTTAAAAATTTTCAAAGTTTAGCAAAGTACCAAATTTCTGTTTATTTTTTTAAAAAATTGTAAGTTATTTTTTTAATAGAATTAATTTTAAAGCTAGTATAAAGTTAATTTAAAGCTTAACTTAAGCACTTTTAGTGTTTAAAAATTAATAACCCTATTTAATCAAATCTAAGCCACACCTCTAATTCTCAACAAGTTTCTGAGATAAATGAAAAGTAGTGCAAAATGTTTGACTGATATCCAATTTTATGAAACTGATATAAATTTGAAATGTTAACTTATTAGAAAAGAATAGAGCTAGGGGTATATTACCCGTAATATAAAATTTTAAATACATGTATGAACTTGTAATTGCTTTAATTGCATTATGCAACGAATTTTTCCTTTTCGCTTCTAAGCCGCACCTGCCTTTTAGTAGCATTAACAGTGGAAAATAAGTGCGGCTTAGATTCGAGTAGATACGGTAACTGTGTTATTCTTAACATTTATCAAAAAAAAAAAAAACTTTAACCTGAGCTGACATTGCTTCTTTATTCTATATCTGTTTAAGGTACCCTACTACTCTAAATTCAGGGTTTTGTTTTAAAAATTGACAATTTTTTTATGATTTTATTTTATAGGCCATCTTATTAGTTTTATAAAAAAATACCTTTTTTTCCCCATTCGCGAGAACAAAAACCAAAAGTGTTTTAGTAAAAGCAGATGCCGACACTTTATATAAAATGTCAAACTTTAAAATGCGTTTTACTCGAAATGTGTTTTTTGCGAAAAACTCAAACGTGGACAGCGATTGCTCAAAAAGTTTTTGAAATAATTTGCAGAAATTTTTGTGCGTATGTTTTGTACAACAGTAGAAGTGTTTTAACCTTCAGATTTATCAATCACTGTTTTATTACAAAATGTACAGCTCTTTATGTGAATATAATCACTGTTTTTTTAAGTAGTTTCATACAATAACCAAAATAAAGTATTCTAGTTTTTGTAAAAATTAAAATATCTCTTATCCTAAAGGTCATTTCAAATAGGAATAGCAAAGGGATATATCAAAATTGAAAACTGAGAAATTTGTTCATTTACTATTTGTACAGAGCTGCCCCGTTTATGTAATTTTTTGTGACTTTTTACCCATTTTTTCCCATTTAAGTAGCAATAAATTCTTTTTTTCTTCTTAATTTTAGCTTTTTTTCCCTTTAAAATGTACTCAATAAATCCAAAAACCACGAACAAATTATATCTTTATTTTTTTAAAAAAAGTTGTAGTAAGTAGTCGGATACCTTAAAAACAGAGAAAAATTTCCTTCATCAGTAAATTGATGAACTCTTTATATAAATACACAAACTACTTTGAAACAAAACAGTTATACATTCCGATAAATTTTCTGTGAATAACGTGCACTTAATTTTGTTTTCAGGAAACTGCAATAATGGCGAAACTGCTTATCGTTCTGTGGATTATTATCCATTGCGACAAGAAAAGTTTTAAGGGAATGAGATGGGACAACAGAGCTGAAGGAGTTTTTTGGTTGTATTGGAGACATCAAAGCTCCCGAAGTTGTAGAGAAAACACCCGAGAATCTTATGAATATTATGAGTATTACAGAGCTTGGGCCAGACATAAAAGTAAGCAATTACTTTTCGAATCAATTCCTACTTAGATCAAGAAGGAGAAATTTTATATATTTTAGCTACTTTTTATTAAATAGTTACAATTAATATACATAGGACACAATCACAACATCATGTGTGGTAATTCATTTTTATTCATTATCATTTAAGTATCGTATTGTCATCCGAAACAATCGTGTCTATAAAATTTCAGTTCAACTGATTGCTTTAAAACGTGAGGAAAAAAAAAAACCTTTTCAAGTTTTGACACAAGTCGCCAAAAGGGTCGCTGAGTCACCAAAAATGATGCCAACGTGGCTGTATTTGTAATTCTTTGAATAATTAGTTTTAATCAATTAATTTTATTAATAATAATTAAATTACTTTATAGTCATCCAAAATAATCATGTATATAAAATTTCAGCTCAATGGAGCGCTTTAAAATGTATTTTATTAACGATTGAAAATCCTCCCAAGATAAATAAATAAATAAACAAACAAATAAATATATAGAGAGTGTGCGTTAATAGTAGGAATTAAAAAAGTCATTCTATAAGTGTGTTTTATCGAAAGGAATCATTTCAAAACTTCAATAAATGATCAGTTTATAGCAGGGGTGGAATCGAGGGCCACATTGTGGAAGCGAACGATGGTGGCGTGGCTGCAGCGGACGTGGTAAGAGCGGACACATTACATTTCGTGCTATGGGTGGATACGATTTTCCCCCCTTCTTAGAACAGATTCGATTATCGAATTCAAAGATAAATACATTTTTTCCAATCAAATTTACTTATTTATATTAAATTGTTAAGATATTATTGGGCAAATACGTTTTAATAAAATAAAATAAAAACTTTCAGAGAAATATTTAAAAAAATTAATAATAAGTAACAGTATAATGAAGGGTATGAACAGATTTCAGGGATTTTGTATTTTAGAGTCAAATAAATATTAGAACAGGCGTAGTTACCTTAAAATTAATTAGTTTCATTAATGTAAGTAAAAATAATTACTAGACGTAAAATACAAGATACAAGTATAAATAAAAGAAAAATAAATAAATACTAACTAACCTTTATTATAAAGGCATAAATATCATTTACCATTGGATTTAGTTCAACCTAGTTACAAAAAGTTTCAAGATTTTAAACATTTTTCTAAATTGTTTGATGTTTCGAATTCTTTTACTATGTTTCAAACTCTTTCATCCAATTTTACATATACTTTTTTTCCTTTGTATTAAGGGTCGCCTAATTCTCTGGATTTCAAATTAAAAGACACTTTTTGTGTTTCTTCTTTTAGTATTTTAACTACCAGAGAATTCGCATGTTTAAAATGTATTCGCCCTATAATATCTTAACAATTTAATATAAATAGTTAAATTTGATTGGCAAAAATGTATTTTTCCTTGTAATTCGATAATCGAATCTGTTCTAAGATGGGGGAAAATGTGTCCGCTCAAAACACATGAGTTTCAAAGTGTCCGCTCTGATAACGAAATGTTATATGTCCGCCCTAACCACGTCCGCTGTAGCCACGCCACCGCGCAGGTGGAGGCTACGGGAGGGCTTCATCTTTTAAAAATGATTGCATTCATTAGTAAACTTTGCATCTCAGAAAAGCTATGAATTGTACCATACAAAAATCAATAAATATGTTAAATAATATAGTGGTAGTTTTATTCCATTTAATTATGGTGCTCATTTCATATAATCCAGGGATGCTCAACTCAAATGACTTTACGGGCCACTTCGGAAAAAAATTATAATCTCGCGAGGCGCATAAAAATATTTACCGTTATATCAGATTTGGAAACAAAAAACATTTATTGGAGTGAAAATTTAAAACAAAATGAATTATTATTATTGTTTTCATTATTTTTCATGTATTCAGACATAGATAATGTAATAACGTTTATATAATATAATAATAAAATGACCAAAAAATGTTTAAAATATTACAGTGTTGTCACTTTCTTGAAAATGACGGTGTTCCTTTTGAATTGATCTTTCGTTACTCACTGTTGAAATTTGATTGTGCTGTCATTCGCAAACGATTAAGTATACATTGACCTTTATCTTAACCATCCTGAATACTTTTTTTAAACTTCAAAAAACATCTCTGACTGCCTCTTACTTTTTGGTCACTCCAAACAGAAAAGAAAAAGGAGAAATGAAAGTCGCACACACTGAGAATCATGTACCATCCATAGAGTAAAAGACATTTATATTTTCAAAAAGGATTTATTTTAAAACATGAACAGGTAACAGGCAAATACATTGTGTGTGTATATATATATATATATATAAATTTCCCCTCAAATAAATTTCAAAATGAAAAAAAATTTAAGGTATCCGACTACGTTCGGAACCGTGATTTTGCAAAAGCGCATAAATGGATAATTTTCATGATATTTAGTGCCACTCAGATTAGAATGTATGCATAAAATTGTTTTAAGGACATTTTGACAAAAAAAATTATTTAAATACAATATTTTGGCAAAAAATTAACTTAGAATAATCTTTTTTCCAAATGTTCTCCTTTTGTGAAAAATGCTTCTATTAGAATAATATTTTGCCTTTATATAACTCAGACCTCTGCTCAGAGGCTCAACTAGAATTTTTGAAATATATAACTTAGAAGTGGGTTTATTCATATTTTACGACAACAAAGGGGAGCAATTTTAAGAAAAAAACGCCAATAATTATTTCAATTGGTGGTATGTTGATTTTTCAAACATTATAGCTAAGCCTCTGTAGAGATGTATAAGATAAATACAGGCAAAATATTATTATAATATAACCATTTTTCGCAAAAGGAGAACATTTGGAAAAAAGGTTATTCCACGTTAATTTTTTCCAAAATATTATAATTAAATAAATTATTTTGTCAAAATGTCCTTAAAACAATTTTATGCATGTATTCTAATCTGAGTGACACTAAATATTATGAAAATTATCAATTCATGCGCTTTTTTAAAATCACGGTTCCGAACGTAGTCGGATACCTTAAAAACCTGATATTTAAACTTTTTTTAAAAAAGAGTGGGCGGGCACAGAGTGGAGGGACACATGTGGCCCATGGGTCACGTGTTCAACACCCCTCATATAATCTATAGCTGCAAGCACATTTAATTTTAGAATCAGTTTAATGAAGCAAATGTACCCTGTCATACTTTTCTACAATTTGTTTTTAAAATCAAAAGTGATATGGTTTGTTGAAATTCTCATCACACCCTGCAAGTTAGTTTCAGTCATCTTGTATTTATATTTACTTTCGTTGACAATCATGCAAGAAAAACTTTTCTTCCTTCCTCAGTGGCTCGACAGCCCAGGGTGGGCCTTGGCCTTCTCAAGAAGCCTTTCCCTACTAGTGTTCTCCAATTCTTAGTTCTCAAAACTAAGAGACCTTTTTCTAGGTCATCAAACCGTCAAAGATTTGTCCTGCCGTTTCTTCGTGTGCCCATTGGTTGAGCATTGAACACTTTTTTAGTGGTGCGGTATTCGTTCCGATAACTGTCCATCTGCTCTATTAGCATTTGCGGTCTTTTATTTCTGTACAAAGACCGAATATTCCAAAAATAAACTATTCTCAAGTCTTTAAACCCTTTCCAAGTCGTTGCCTAGAAGTCAGCCCGGATATATTTTCAAGAGATTTCGTAACAAGAGTTTTTTTTATGGGGTAGGGTTGTTAGCCCTACGCCTAACCCCCTGACCTGGAGGACCGGTCCTCTTTTAGTTGTCTTCTACGACACGCAGGGCCTACGTTGAGACTATTGTTTCACACCCGGTCATCACGCGGGGGAAGAAAAACTAGGCTGACAAATATATGTTGACCCAAGTGTAGAAAATATTTTCTTTAAATTTGGTTTTTTGACTGCCACAGTGGGCCACAAAGAAATTAAAAAAAACTCTCTGAGTGCTTACTGAGGGCTGCAATTTGCCCATGTGTGGTTTATTGTGTTCTTTAAATTATTTCTTACGATATCTTAAAAAGCATAAAAGAAATTTCAAGCTCTGTAAATACTTATTGTTCCTATATATAACAAATAAAAAGCACACGCTTTTTTTAAAAGAAATGTCAAGTTTCATGAAGTCCATAAAAATACGTAATTAGATTTTCAGCTTATCTAATTTCCATTTCATTTTCCATAGACAACATGAAAAGGAAGCAGCCACGAGATTTAAAAGCTGCATTTAGAAACGCCTTAGAAAAAAAATCTGAACTGAAAAGGTTAGCTGATCGGGATACGAAAGATCGCATTTACTGGAGAATTAAAAGTAAGTTATAAGAAATTATAAAGTTTATTCAAAGATTTTAATCGGTTCATATTTAAACGAATTAAATTTAGTATCTTTTTAAATTTTTTATTTCTACAAAATGAATACGAGAAATTGATTTCTCTCTCGAATCAACTGGTTCTTGAAAATTATCCATCATTAATGCATATCATATTGAAAGCACCAGTTTTTCCATTCTCTCATGGTACCTTTTCTAAACATCTCTCAGGCTCGGGGACGCATTATTTTTAGTTACTCTCAAACAATCTTCATCTTTATAAAATTAAAAACTTATTCGATTAATTTATTTCAGATATCGATTCTTTTCAATACGATCCAACGCAACCCTTTGATGAGGTAAGAAACTGAGATAAGCTTTTATTTCTTTTAGTATAATTGTTAAAATTATTCAGCTGTATGACGAGCTTTTAGCATTTTCGATTAGATTATTTGTTTTACAAAATGTTTTATGAATGAATTATAAGCTTTTAATTTTTGAAACAGCGAAAACATAAAATTTGTGCTTATGTTTCGCAACCCTTCTCTAATGTGAACTTAAAACTATTTAAAATAAAGTTAATTATAAATAGAAATTTAAATTAAATACAAATTTTGGTGAAATTTTTATATTAGCCCACACCTTTGGCGAAGAAGAAAAACAAATTGTGCCAAACTGCGCCAGTAGCTTACTTTTCTTTTTTTGGACTTCTATCCAATATAAAGATAATAATTCACCAAATTGGCGATAAAAATAAGTGTGGGCTGAAATAGGATCTTAATCCAATTTTAAATAATAAGAATAAATCGCAAGAATTCTTAAAAGTCATACAAACTGTAATTTCACAATGTGAACTCTCACACATGAAGCTTGAACATAGTTCAAAATGACAAGGTTCGTCGCCAAAAGCCTTCGTGTAGCTGAATAGTGCGACGTTAATATTCTCACTCATTCACATACGAATAAATTTTTGTTATCAATCATCATTAAATTTTGGATTAATAAATTTCTGATTTCTGGGCAATCATTTTTGTTGTATTTATTATTATTTTAGATCCAAAAACCAGAAAAGGGTACTGCAAACCGAGGCAAAAAAGAAACTTGTCCACACCAAAAGTATTCAGTTCAAAATAGCCGTGAATTCCCGGTGAACTTTGGAGCCTCTACCTCAAGTTCGAGTGAAGGTAAGGAGGCCACATCCATGTTTTGAATTACTTATATTTAAGGTATCCGTCTACTTGCGACAACTTTATTTTTTAAAAAAAGAATGGAGATATGGAGATTTTTTGTGGTTTTTAGATTTATTTAGTACATTATAAGAAAAAAAGGCTAAAATAAAGAAGAGAAAAATAAATTATTACTACTAAAACGGAGAAAAATGGGTAAATTTGACAAAAAATGACATAAACGTGGCCCGCTTTGTACAAATAGTAAATGAACAAATTCTCAATTTTTCAATTTTGATGTATTACTTTGCTATTCCTTTTTAAAATGACGTTCAGGATAAGAGATATTTTAATATTTACAAAAAATAGAGCACTTTATCCTAGTTATTTCATGAAATTGCTTAAAAAAACAGTGATTATATTCACATAAAGAACTGTAAGTTTTGTAATAAAACAGTGATTGATAAACCTGAAGATTAAAACACTTCTACTGTTGTACATAGAATATACACAAAAAATTTCAGCAAATTATCTGAAAATTTTTTTGAGCAATCGCTGTCCCCGTTCGAGCTTTTCGAAAAAAAAAACACATTTCGAGTAAAACGCATTTGAAAGATTGACATCTTGTGTGAAGTTGTGTCATCTGCTTTTACTAAAACACTTTTGGTTTTTGTTCTTGCGAATGGAAAATAAAAAACTTGGTATTTTTATAAAGATAATAAGATGGCCTATAAAATGGAGTCATAAAAAATCCTCAATTTTCTTAAAAAAGGCATGATTTTAGGGTAGTCGGATACCTTAACACGAAATGAAAATCGCTAAACATGAAAAGATTTTCCTTCTGGGAATGAGTAAAATACGGAAAACACCAGCCACTTAATGAAATGTTTGAGAAAGTTTCTGTGTTACTGAATCATCAAAAGAATACGTTGCAATAGATGATGATAATGTGTGAACAACAACAATTGTGGAGTTTTGTTCAAAGCTCAAAAAATATCATTGATGCAGATTCCTACGACGAAAATGAAATGAATAATGCAACTCCAGTTCCCACGTCATCCGAAATGAGGAACGTCATGAAAAGTATGTACAATTAGAGGCCCTTTTGGGAATCGTGAAGTCAATAAGAAAAAGGATGACACAAAAACGAGCAATTTGTTGCAAAAAAAAGACAGCTCAAAGAAAGGTATCAGATTATTTTTTAAAAAACTGTGGATTAAAAAGGTTTTGTTTTTAAAAAAAAACTCTGGGTTAAAAAGGTTTTGTTTCTAAAAAAATTTGAAAATTTTGTATTAAATTTCATTAAGTTCTTGTAAATGTTTTTGTTTAATTGATTTTTAATAAATACAGGCATATATACAGATCTATGTAAATAAAATGTACTCTAATAAACTTAATTTTATTGAATCTATGTTTTTTTGCAATTCCCTTGAACACGGAAAAACATGTCAGTCCCCTCAGTTACGTGTTAAGCGATTTTCCCTGTAAACGGTTTTTAGAATTACTAATTTGTGTTTTCTTAATGAATCTCTGTTGAGATCCATGGAATTTTATTTAGAAATTAAGTAATGAGAATTTACGGAAACTACAAATCAAATTTAATCCTATCATACGAGATATTTTTAATAAATGTAAATCTCAGAGCTATTCCTTTGCTATCCACTCTCTTCCACATTTGATACCTTTCTTCAATGATATTCAATAGTCATTACATTCCTTTTTATTTGTTCTAGATGTATATAAAATATTTCTCATCGTTATAATTCCACTAATTTATGGACACTGAACTTCATTTCTTTAATTTCAGAATTTTCATCCTTTCACTATAATCCACCGCAGTCATTCGAACAGGTAAGGAAAGTTGTTATAAAATTTAATCCGTTTTATTTTCATTTTACAGTAATGAATTCAAAGTTATTCGGGTCTTTAAAAATATTTCATTAAAACCTTGTACCTTATCCTTGTACATCCGGGAACTCAAAGAATTAACAGCTCTTATGTAAAAATAAGCCCTAAAATTACTCCTTCTCATCTATAACAGGAAGAATTTTTAAAAATTAGAGAAGAGAATTTAAAATCCAATTTATACTTCGGAAACTGAACCCCCCAAATCTCAAAAATTTGTCGCTTTTAAAAAGATTATAGGAATTGTTTAAGTAAAATACTAAGCACAGAAAACATAAAAATGATAATATTTTCCGGATGAAGTGGAAAAAGTGTGGAGAGGAATTTTATTATTGATTGGGGAATCGTGTGTGTGTGTATTACTTTCGGTATGTTATACAAATCTAACTTCTGGACAGCTTTTATTTAGCTTTTTAAGAGGACTCAGTACCATTCAATTGACAAAAATCGGTAAAAAAAATCAAATCTAATTTTTATATATAGCCTGAATTATATTTCATATAATTTTCTACAAACTCACAAAATTTGGAAGCTTCAAGTTTAAAAGACGCAGAATTGTGATAACTTTTACGTTTGTTTTTATTCACATCCCTATGGCAAATCAAAACTTTAAACTGACTTATCTCGGAAAGATAAAACGACTAGTTTGTCTTTATTTAAAATTCTAAGGTTTTTTTTTCTATTACGTTTAATGCTTTGAAATTTTTTTTTACTTATTGCTAATAGTACACGGAATAAAAGTTGGTATGCATTTTCCAATCATAAAGCAATACTTATTTTTTAATAATTGAATTTAGAATTTACCTTTTTTTTAAGGAATTTTCAATAAGCATTTATAAAAAGAAGTATTGTACAAATACCTATCATGTTATCTCAAAACCAATACTAATGTTTATTAGACATAGTTTGATGTACTTGGAAATCAAATTTTATACGTGTAGGTCAATTTTTGTAGGAGGGAGAAAAAATAGCCTTTTAAAATCCCTTCATAAGTTTTTCCGTTAAAAATTCAATGGTTAGCTTTTTATGAAATTTTAAGCACACAATCTGTTTGACATCCTACATACACATAGGAGGAAACCAAATAAATTATGAAAATCCTTAAATTAAAAAAGTTTGTGTAAATCTTACCATTTTCCTTTAAATTGTGTATTTGTTATGCATGTGGATGTTTGTATTATTTATTCATAAATTACTTTTTATACTACTCATAAATACTATCGCAATTCAAGAAGAAAATGAGAAAATTATTTTTTTATACAATTTAAGTTTTACTAGAGCTCTCTTTTGAATAATATCGAATCCGAGATCCTGAAGAAATTTCGGTTTGATATTTGTCCTGCTTTCAAAAAGATGATTTTGTTTAATTGACTGATTTCTCGTGAGTAAAACTCCTTGCTCCATTTTCAGAAACCAATAAAGAGTATTTCCAACCGAGGCAGAAGAGGAGCTTTCTCGTCTCAAAACCACTCATTTCAAAACAACAATGGATTTGCCGTCAATCATGGAGCGAGTTCATCGAATGCAAGTGAAGGTAAACATATTTCCAATTTCTTGCGTTAATGTTAAAAAAAAATTGAAAACAAGTAATATAAAAAAATTAAGTCAATTCCTACTTTGAATGGATGAATAGAAAGCATTTTATTAAAGAGTGAAAATTTGAACAATATATATATATATATATATATATATATATATATATATATATATATATAGAGAGAGAGAGAGAGAGAGAGAGAGAGAGAGAGAGAGAGAGAACTATAATAGCAGAAATTGAAAAAAGAGCATGATTTGTCTGCATTGTTGTAACAATGCACACCCGGTTTGGCTAGTTTGGCTGAAAAACCGGTTTTCGTCGTCAACTTTTGCCATTGTTTTAACAGTTACATTGTTATAACAATGGAGAAGAATCTAAGTTGGCGACGAAAAACGGTAATTAATCAATCAATATTTGAAAACAAATGTATTAACATCAAGTGTCATCCAGTAAAAGTTTTAAAAAAATTATTTGAACTTAATTGGACAAATAGAAAGTATTTTATTAACGATTGAAAATTTGAACATGATAAATATATATAGAGAGTGTGTGAGCTAATAGTAGGAAATGAATGAAAAGGCTTTTTAAAAATAAGAAAGCAGCTAAATAAAGAAAAACTAATGAATCAGTGATATACATGTCAGCGTTATGATTAATATATTGTTTGTTAATTGCTTCCTAGATAGATATTCTTAGATTCATTTCAAAACAGCTAAGTCAATGTTTAAATTTTAAATATATATTTTGCTCTATCAGTTATATATATACAATAAAGTCATGCCTTCCATTGTAGAGCTTCCCTATGAACGAAAAAGAGGTCCCAAAACGACGACCAAGGTAAGTTTCTTAACACAAATTATATTCTGCACTTCTCTCTCAATGTAATATTCCTTTTCTCATCACGCTTTCCTTTCCTGTATTACTAACTCTTTTCCGTACTTATGGAATTAAATAACGAGAATGTGTTAATATATCATACATTTGTTAATAAAGATATTTGCGTTTTTCATTTTGTCAATTCGGAATACATTAATATATACAATACCTATGAAAAATGTTGAAATCGCACAATTAATAGAGAATGGAACATATCACAAATTTGCAAAATAATTAGGTATGTGTACATTAACGGTTTTTGAACAATACTGGTAATTTCAATACGAAAACAAGTATTTATTGAGTAATGATGCCATTTGTTTCCTATTAAATACATAAGCAGTGTTCCATTTGAGTATTACTCTGGCTCTTATCATTGATTAATATTTGTATTTATTGTTATTTACTATCAGTACCGATTTATCTATTGGGCGCCCAGGGGCCCGGATAAGATCGACTTAATCAGGATTTCTGGTAATAAATTTCGATCCGCCAGTGCCAAGGGGCTTGTAGATCTTCTGCGCTCAGGGCCCGAAATTAGCTTAAAACGGCACTGATTTATATTGAAATGTTTGGGGGTATTTCTGCTTGATTAATTATTAATTTTCTGCTTGTTTATATTTATAAAATCTGGTAAGATCAAAAATTGAGGATTGAATATATTTCAAAATTCTTTTATAGATTGTTGGCATCCGTCCTGTTTAATGGGCTAAATTCATGTGAAGTCACAGTCACATGATAAATGCAACCAATTGTTTCAATCCAAACAATTCATAAATTAATCTGATGTCATAGTCATATGATAAATACAACTCCGTGTTTCCATTCAATCAGCTCAAGCGCTTCGCTGTCGCCAACTTTTGCTTTTTGCAGAAACCTTTTTTCAAAAAGTTCAAATTTCTCAACAATAGTAACGCATATATGTAAACAAAATGCCCTTGATTTAAAAATACGTGTACAATAAATTTTTTTTTAATTTTGAATTTTTTTTTGAAGAATCTTAATATTTGAACATCTATATCCAATTATCATATTCAAAAATTTACCCACATTTTGCAAGCAGAACAGCAAATACAAGTCAAATGCCAGTTTTTAATTAATTTGAGAACACGTGATTGCATTTATCATCTGACCATAATGAATTTAGTATATTGCTGTAAAGTTTTAGAGTATTCATTGTATCCAACAAATTGCTCCTCATAGTTATTGAGAATGATTCATATAAAAAAATTCCTTTCTATGCTAATAAAAACAAGGAAAATGTATTTATTTTCCTTTTTATTTCTTAACGCAATTTTCTCTTATCGAAAGTAATTGTTAAAAAGAAAACTACGCAACATTATAGTCTCTACAATGATATAATATATTTTGATTAAGGTATCCGACTACCCTAAAATGACGATTTTTTTTAAAAAAATGGCACATTTTTTATGGTTTTATTTTACAGGCCATCTTATTGGCTTTATAAAAATACCAAGTGTTTTATTTTCTATTCGCTAGAACAAAAAGTACAAGTGTTTGAGTAAAAGCAGATGCCATAACTTTACATAAGATGTCACACTTTAAAATGTGAATTGTGTTTTTTTCTCTCGAAAAGCTCAAATGGTGACAGCGATTGCTAAAAAGTTTTTTTAATTAATTTACTGAAAATTTTTTTGTGTGTGTCCTGCATAACAGTAAAAGTGTTTTAACCTTCAGATTTATCAATCATTGATTTATTACAAAATGTACAGTTCTTTGTGTGAATATAATCACTGATTTTTTCAGCAATTTCATATAACTAAGATAAAGGGCTCTAGTTTTTGTAAAAATTAAAATATCTCTTATCCTGAAGGTCATTTCAAAAAGGAATAGCAAAGTAATACATCAAAATTGAAAATTGAGAATTTGTTCATTTACTATTTGTACAAAGTGTGCATTTTTTGTCATTTTTTTGTCATTTTGTCATTGTCCGTTTATGTCATTTTTTGTCAATTTTTACCTATTATTTCCCATTTTAGCAGTAATAATTTATTTTTCTCTTCTTAATTTTAGCCTTTTTTTCTTAAAATGTACTAAATAAATCTAAAAATAACAAAAAAATGTCCATTATATCTCCATTTTTTTTTAAAAAAAAGTTGTCGCAAGTTGTCGGATACCTTAATATACCTATACTCTAAAGATATCAAAATAAAAATCAAAAAAATGTTTTGACACCGAAATTTTTTTTACTGTACAATTAAATTTTTGGTACTTACCTATTATATTGACGACCCATTTCTCCAAATCAAAAGACATCACGAAGTCCAAAAATGTCGCTAAATGCTTTCATCCTCATGATTATTATGTTCGAAACAACTTTTACTATCGGCTGTATACCACGGCATTTGGCGACATCTTTTGAGTTGACGAAATTAATCGCGGTATAATAAGTACCCTTTTTTTAAAACAATGATATGGAAATATGGTTGTTTTTCATAAAAATCAGCTAATTAAAATTTTTTAAAAACTTTAGGCTCGAGGTCAACCGGGAAGAAAAACGTGGTCTAGGAGAAAAAAATCAACGATCAGTGAAACATTCACGAGTCCATCTCAGACCACATGTTATCAACCGGCAAGAAATGAAGCTTCTATAGAGTACGAAGGTAAGTTCATTTCACGCGTTTACTGGGATCCAGGCTAACTTTAGAATGAAACTTTCGAAAATTTAGTAAATATGACGTGTATTGTGTTTAAATTCGAAAAATAAATGTGATTATTTCAATTCAACCAAGGTTGCGAATACAATTGTTAATTACATGCAATTTTTTTATTTTTTTTATTTTCTGATTTGATATCGATTTCACTAACGTCACTCGATAAAACCACGCGGGAATTATTGGAGACGGGCTTCTTAATTTTCAATTATGGTCAAATGACTAACACGACACTTGAATTGGCACTAAACTTCCCCGCCAACGAGAGAGCTTTGAGCTTCGACAGATTTAACACGCATCTGTTCCTCTGCACAGCGAGTCTTCGGTAGTCCTGGATTTGAATGTCATATGATTATATGGCACGCAAAAGATTCCTTGAGTATCATATTGGTTCTGGAGACAATATTTAGCTTGAATGAATTCAAGCGTCAAAAATTTATAGCTAGAGTCGCCACTAGAGGGTGCCACCACTGAAATGCCTTTTGCTCTTGGGAACATGCCGTGTCTTCAAAAGTTTTGCTTTCAAAATACAGCCTGTTAGATAAAACAAAAACTTTATCATGCACTTAAGCAAAAGAAAAAAGCACCATTTAATATATCGGTGGCCTAATTATCAGAATGCGTAACTCCTTCTGGGGTGATAATTTGATATCGGAGTGCTACGCGCCAAGATGTTGTTTATGTTTGCCAAAATGGACGATAAGATTACAATATGGCTACCTTGGTATTTTTATCATGTTGTAATGTGGTTGCCATGGGGATAACGTATAAGCTTGGAGTGATTAAGGAATCGCGCCTAACAGCGCTTAGCGCGTAGAACTCCTATATCAAATTAGTTCCTTTGTGGAGTTACGCATTCTGATAATTAGACCGACGATATGTAATTGTTTTGTATAGTTTTTTCAGATATACTTCTGTTTATTTTTAGGGACAAATAACAGATCACCTCTACCTTCCTTCGAAGAATTGCATGAATCTTGGAGAAACAATATACCGAATGCGACATCACACAATCAACAGTTCCACAATTCTTCCTTCCGTAAGTTTTCTCGAATTAAAAAAAAATTATTTTACGTAATCTGTAACCTTCTCAGGAGTTCCCGTAAAATTCTACCTTTTTTTATGTTGAAAGTGCGTGTTATGCGCCGGATTTTCCGGTATATGCTATTTAGTATTGACGTTTATTGGCGGAGTTGAGTTGTTCTTGCATAAAGGGCCAAACCCGAACTAGAGATGTTAGAACTCGCCAATAGCCCATTGCTATGTATGCTCAGAGAGAGCGTTGTGTGAAAATGTTTTCAATTAAAATTATTTTTTTAATTTAACCACTTAACAGTTTCTTTTTTCTGTCATATTATAACATTTTTAAGATGAAATCATTTATATAAACTCAAATCAGCAGTCCGAAATGTTATAAATATTGAGTTTAAGGAATTGTGCTTTTTATTTTCATTGAAAAAAACATATTTTCCCTTAAAGTTGGCTTTATTCCGAAGAAATAAGTGAACTCAAAAGAACACTTTACAAAAATGTACATTTGATTTAAAAAGATAATATTGTACTTACAGTTACAAATTATTCTCTTAAAATTTTGTTTTTGAGCGGTAAATTTTAAAACAGGGAGATAAGCATAACTCAATATCGCAATCGGGATACAAATATCATGTTTCTTTTTTCACCCGTTTCAGACAAAATCGTTTCTTTTCGACCAACACAGAAAACATTGCCTTGTTGGTCTCAATTTTTTGTCGGTGGGAGGCAGCGGCGCCCACAGGAATTTTTCAGGGGAGGGCCGGGGTCGAAACTTCACCATTCTTGTATCATGCTCCTTTTGATTTTGTCGATTTTCGGGAACAAAACACAGTAAAAAACTAATTATTGAATAAATAATTAGCCTTAATTAATAAATTACTCATTAATAACAAATACTTAATTAAATTTTACGTACTATATACTTAGAATTATAATAAATCGGAAAAAAAATCAAGGGCTTGGGGGTCCGGACCCCAGGACCCCCTCCCCTTGTGTGCGCCACTGGTGGGAGGAATTACACTTCAAAAACATTTTTTCTTTTTTTTGTCAATCGTAAGATAGGGCAAAATCTTGGTCGTCCTTTTTTTTTTTTTTCTTTTTTTTTTTTCTCGGTGGTCTTTCAATAAGGCGATCTATAATATAATAAAACGAAAGCATTCCACAATGATGTATCTAAAAGATGGAAGAATATTTTTTTGTATTACTTCTTGCCTTTTTTGTTTTTTGTTATTGAGTAATTTGCGAGATAGATAGAGAGAGAAAGAGATGCTAATCCATTCTATTTTCACCATAAGTCCGATAACAAACTTTCATCACTTTCAGAATTATTTACAGAAATTTTAGACTCACTATTTGAGTCAATATCAGAATTATTTTCTCTTATGATCCTCTCATACTCACTCATTTGTCTTCTATTTTAAGCTCCAAATTTAAAAAAATAGTTTTCGTTGCTTGACTGATCTAATAAAAGGAAAATTCCCGCCTTATCTAGTCTGAGAGAATGAAGTAAAACCTAACCTTGAAACTGGTTTAGACATTTTTTTGGTAATCCTAACTTTACTCGATTGTTAGAGACATTTGAGAAACATTGCCCACTAAACGAGCAAAAAATTCACGCAAATCAGAGGATTAGAGCAGAAAAAAGTGTTGCCTGAGCACCATTCAGGCAAATCAGGGTAGTGCCATTTTAAGTGCCCGAGCGGCGCTCGGGCAAAATTGAGAAGTGGTTAAGTAAAGATGAGGAAATTAGAGCAAGTAGTCATGTAAGTCAGCGAAAATTCCTATTATTACGCTTTGAATATATATGAAGGAATTGAAATAGAAACTGAAGCTAATTGTTTGTGTCTATGTATTTCAGATACAAGAAGAGACGAAGATGTGTGGACTCCTCAGTATTTTTCAACTGTAGATAGATGCACACCCCCTCAACATTCCTCAGATGTATTAGGAAACCAGAGTAAGTTTCGTAGGTAGCTATTTATTATTTTCTTAGATGTAGTTTTTTTACTAAGGTAAGCGAATTGAAATTTCACTGATTGTTTATCAGTTCAATCAAATTTCAGCCGAAATCATGGATTTCTATGCACCGACTCCACCAACATCGGTGACCTCATACCCATTCCAACCGACACCACCTCAGCAGAATACAGATATCTCATTTGATAACTACAGTAAGTAATTTCCCTTTTTTTCGTTTGATATTATCCATTACTGCATGCCGCACGGACGGCATAGCGGTTAGTAAAGCTGATTGCTTTACCTCAGGTCTGGGTTTGGATTCTGGAGAAGGTTAAGAAGCATAGTGCTTGTGCAGCATGGGGGCATATTCATTCTTTCGTGAGGTTGGTGGAAAGCGAAGAGAGGTATTCTTTCCTGAACACTCCCAGGGTGTTCCTCGAAATTGGCGCTGGACTGAGCCAAATCATAGATCAGCATTAGCAACAATATAATACTTATTGAATGAAAGAGTAAAATGCGAGGGAAAAATAATTGGCTTATTATCACCTATTTTTTCAAGGAAGTGGTTTTGACTATATCGTACTCTGAAGTGCCACTGAATTAGGGATGCCTACCTATTAACGAGTTGTGTCTCCTCTGGCCTTGATAGCGGCTGCCACACGACGAGGCATAGATTCAAATAGTTTCTGAAAACGTTCCTCGGGAATGACTTGCCAAATATTGGTTAAAGCTGTCCATTATTCAGTAAGGTTTGTTGGTGCTGCGTGAAGTCCTTTCACGCCTTGTTCCAAAACATTCCAAAGATGCTCAATACGATTTAAGTTTTGGCTTCTAAGGGGCCAATTTATGACAGAAAAGTCAGAGGAATGCTCCTCCAACCAGCCAGTATCCAACCGGGACTTGTGAGAGGTACAGTTGTTTTGCTGGAAAATTCCAAAACAGTGCGGATAACGGAACAGCATAAACGGTTGGAGGTGATCACCCAGCAATTCTACGTACCGCATTGCATTGAGGGAGGTTGGTATACGCACAAAGATCCCAAACAGTGCCACGAAAAAACACCCAAAACAATGACCGAGCCACCCTGTCCTTGTACAGTTCCAACCTGGCATGCAGGATCCATGGCTTCATGAACCTGACGCCCTATTCTCAGCCTCCCTTCGGCGTTGAGTACGGAATCGAGACTCATCACTCCATGCTTTCCTGTTCTCTAAACTGTGTGTTCTGTTGCCCTGTCAAGACATGGAGAGCATTGAGCAAAGGTAATCTTGTAGGTCGACGACTCTCGAAACCCATACGGTAAAGCAAGTGCTGCACAGTTCGTTTATTGACAGTACGAATGACACCGTCCGTGGCAATTTGAGCTAATGTTTGGCTTCACTGGCTACATACAATGCGTCTGAGCTGTCTCTTCCCACGCACTCTAAAGACTAATTGTCCTTTGTAGTTGGCCCGATAGCCTTGATTTGTCCACCATCCACGTATTCTTGGTATATTCTTGACACTGTCGACCTTGAAAATCCTAGCTGACTGATGATTAAGGAAATTGAATGGCCCATACGTCACGCACCTATAATTTGTTCGCGATCGAAGACGTCTAAATCAGGCAATTTATCCATACTAGAAGTCAGTGGCGCTCACGGGGGCTCCTGGGGTCCGGACCCCTCCCCCCAAAGCCCTTGATTTTTTCCCCGATTGATTATAATTCTAAGTATATAGTACGTAAAATTTAATTAAGTATTTGTTATTAATGATTAATTTATTAATGAATGCTAATTATTTATTCAATAATTAGTTTTTTACTGTGTTTTGTTCCCGAAAATCGGCCAATTCAAAAGGAGCATGATACAAGAATGGTGAACTCCCCCTTGAAAAATTCCTGTTTCCAACAACGGATCACAGTACGCGCTATAGATGCAACTACCCCTCATAAATAACACAATTTGCACAGCCATCCCTAGTTCAGTGACACTTCAGTGGAATAGAGATGTCGGGGCTGTACATTGTTGGAAAAGCTTATTTTAAAAGGAATTTTATTATATTTTTTTTCAATGAGTAATGAAAGATAAAAAAAATAACATTTGTATGTATGAGAAATGATTATCCAACAGAGGAGTTGTGCGACTGTGTGTGTGTAATTTGATATAAACTATCTTGTAATTCTCAATTACATCCCGTCATCACGATGACTTTTGTTTAAGAGTGGGACTAAGAGATTGGAGAAGTCAGCGTTCCTCGCTATCCGATTCTGTCGGAGTCGTCGTTGTGAGTCCTGCTGCCACTAAATACCTATCGTGTAGATCCGTTGATGTACATCAAATTTGTTGCGACGTGAAGCCTTCGCGTTGGGGTGGTGTGGAAGTTTGGAGAGTTGGGCACAAGTTCAGTTGTCGTCGTCGTCTTTTGGCTAAGGTTCATTATAAAAAGTATCAGTGTCGTATCAAAATGGGACGTTTATGAACAAATAATCCATCTGTATATGTATAAATAATTTAAACAATAATATTTTGCAGTATCCTACAATACTATCGATAGATTTTTCTTAGTATCACAGAAAATTTCTCAATGTGAAAATATCAAAATTCCTTAAGAAAACGGATTGGGAAAGAAAGCGTTCGTTATATATATAAATTGCAATTAACAACAATTGAATGTAATTTTTTTCTTTCATTCCTTGAAAACTGATTAAGAATTATTCCATTACAGATACTGAATTCAAGACACTAGAAAGAAACAGTAAAGAGCATTCCACACCTATAAAGTATTCATATCCATTTCTGCAATGTGAAACACTAAAAGCTCAAATACAACCAAATAACACTCGTATTTCTCCAGTACCCCCTAGGTACTCCATATCTAGTCCCGTCTCTCAATCCATCTGCTCAAACCTTCAAGATTTACAAGCAACAAAACTCACTAACATTTCGAGGAATTATTATCCTCTTGACCACCGACATTTTTCTAGTCTAGACCATCAACACTATTCATATCCATCATCAGTGAAAAACGTATCCAGTAACTGCTTTTCGTACTTAGACACACCACCGAGAGATGCATTTTTAGATGAAAATTGCCTCGATGTGGAAGCGCCTCATCATCAGCATCACAGCATTCCTCATCAAAATCAAGCTGCATCACATGAAATGGAGAACTGCGTCAGTGAAATGATTGATAATTTAAGTAACAGCGAGATAGAAAACATTCTGGAGAGCGTAAATAGGTTGTTACAGAGGAATGGCTGTTTGTAACATTGTGTACCGAACCATGAATTGAACCGTTTAGTTCCAGAATTAAAGCACATCTGAATTATTTTTTTATCTTGATTCAGGTGTGGGATTTTTCTGTAACTGGCGTATTGTATAATAATCTGTATTATAGAACAAATTGTATATACTATATGTTTTGAATAAATATTTTTTCATTTTTGTATTTTTTATTTGGCCCAATTTTTTAAATTCCATTTTAGCATCAAAAGTAGAAACAAGTAATATAAAAAAAATTAAGTCAATCCTACTAAGATCAACAAAGAAAAAAGTTTTATTTTAGTTGCTTTTTATTAAATAGTTACAATTAATATAAATATGTCTATACATAGGACAGAACCACACTATTAAGTGGCGAAATAGAAAGGGATTTTCCTGGCAATTTTCCATTTTCCTTTCTATATAGGGTGTTGGACTCTTTTTGTGTATGTTTTTTACTATTTATATATTCATTCATTAAATTTATTTATTTTCGTAAAACAATATAGTAAAATAGAAATCACATCTTTATAAATTAGGCCATTCTGGGTAATATTCGAACCCATGACCATTGGATTAGAAGTCTAACGCGCTCTCCATTACGCTACAGGAACACAACGAGCGATTTTCCTTTTTATGTATGCTGCTTATTTTTGTTTGTTTCTATTTATTCATTTTTTAATTCAATTAATGAATTAATATTTGAAAAAACTGTGTTAACATTAAGTGTCATCCACTAAAAGTTTAAAAAAATGTATTTTAACTTGAATGGAAGATTAGAAAATGTTTTATTATATATAGCGATTGAAAATTTCAACAAGATATATATATATATATATATATATATATATATATATATATATATATATATATATATATATATATATATATATATATATAGTAGGAATCGAAAAATAGTGATGTTTCGTATTATATTTTGTTACTTAACATGAATATTAAAAATTATATATTTAAAAAAATGTTGGCATTCATTGCAGGTGAAAACAATGTAAAATGTTTATAAAGTTGTTGAAAAGTGAAATTATATAACTTTGTGTTAAACATCATTTGGTTTTAATTAAAGTTACACTATTCAGAGACCTATAGAACCCGCTTACAGGATTTTGATGAAACTTGGAACATATGGACCATGAGAAAAAGATTTCTGCAATAAAAAAAGTCAGTGCAAACTTTTACCATTTATGCTTTTATTGAATATTCTTTATGCAAATCCGTAAAACGTCTACATAAACTTGCAGTCATAGACAGAGAAGCATTCAGAGCGCATCTTTAATCATCCTTACATCATCATTGCATCTTTAATGATTGCTGCTTTACAGGAACGAAAATGTTTGCAAACCACTATCTTTATGGACCAACTCTTTACATTGGGCGCCAAGTCAAAACACTGCTTAGTGCTAACTTTGGCGATAATCCTGATTATCCAGATATTTTCCGGTTGCATGACCTTCTCGCTCTCCCGACTTAAATCCCTGTGATTTCTGGTTGTGGGGATTTCTAAAAGAACGTGTTTGTAAAGAAGGAATTAGGACTTTACCTGTTTTGAAAGCCAGCAGTATACGCCATGTGGCTGAAATCCCTCGTGAGCTGCTTCGCGCTACCAATGAAAACACCGTAATGCGCTTTCAACACGTTATTGATGTCAATGGAGCCCATATTGAGCATATTCTGTAATTGAATAAATTTTAACGATTCTAACATTTTTGTCTTTCTTTGGGCACTATATTTCCTCCTAGTAGTTAAAATTGTAACTATTTTTTTTATTATTGCAGAAGCTTTTTCGCCATGGTCTATATAGCATACATTCCAAGTTTCATCAAAATCCGATAAAAATAAACGGGTTATAACCACCCGGTATGTCCGACATAATTTGGTTTTGGCAAATTCCCAAAGCCAAGTAATGCAAGACTAAGTTCATGGATAATGTACTCTCAAAAAACAAAAATCCATGGATTGAAAACAAAAAATGACTTGGAGAGATTATGATCAAAAGGAAAACTTGGTTCTTAGAACATTTAGTACAGGTTGGGAAAAACTTGGCTTCATTGGAGTAAATCAAAAACCGAAGATACCCACTGAAAAGGCTAGTTAATGTGAATTCTTGTTGACTATTACTCTGAGAGAAGCCATTAGAATGAAAACCATGATACCACAAATGCTTGGGTGGGTAGCATCTTTTTATAATACAGAGTTCTAAAACCTTTTCCAACTATATTTTGGAAGGCTATAAAGTCCTAATTCTAAGGAGTCAGCATTTTATTTAAAGTTTTATGTATTACATTCGAATTCATTTAGTATTATTTTTAAAAATGCTATATCTCCCATCTATTTAAAACATTTGCATATTTTTCTCAAAAGAGAAAATTCTGTCATTCATTAATTGGAAAAAAAAGTTTTAAAATCCATACAAGTGAATTTTTAATAACAGGACATCAGAAAAGTTATATATCTGTATATATATATAAAAATAAAAATGAATGTTTGTGTGTGTGTCTGTATGTCTCTTATGCCTTCTTAAACCGTTCATCCGATTGCGTAGAAAATTTGGGGAATGGTTGGACGCATGCCCGCGAATGTTTCTGAGTTACTAAAATCGGATCCCCAAGGGGTGTTGCGGAAGCTAACGGGGCGCTAGATATATATATTTACATTTTGAGCTATTAGACCTACAAACTACTTTTTAGTAGGAATTTAGACATAAAATAAAAGATCTCTACAGAAAAAAAAAAGGTTTCGCGATAATTGACCTCTAAGGGTCGTTAGAGATAAATATTCCCGTTTTAGAACTATAAGACCTACAAACTTGAAATTTGGTGGGCAAGTTTCTTTCAAGAATTAGAGGTAAGCCGCAAAAGAAGTTTGCCAAGAAATGATTCCTAATGGGAGTTGCGGGGAGGGGAGTGAGGAGTTTCTGGGACTTATTTATAAAAAAAGTTTCGTTTTCCAGCTACTACTTACCGTAATGAAATTTAGTATTCATGTTACTTTTGTCGAATGGAAATTCGCTAAGAAAGGATTATGCGGAAATCGAATACTATGGGAGAGAGGGAATCTTTTGAGGTGTATTGATAAAACAAAGAATACCCGTTTTCGAACTACTAAACCAAAAATAATGAAATTGTGTGTGTATGTCTTTGTTGTTTAATTGAACGAGTTTTTGAACGGGTCTAACGGAACAGACTTTCAAATGTAGTTACTGGAGATATTGGTAAAAAAAGTTCCGTTTTTGATGTATTAGATTTAGACTTAAAGTTTGGCAGGCATGTTTATTTTATTGAGTAGAGATCCTCTAAAAATGGGTTTTGTGGAAATTCACTTGGGAGGGGATTTCGAGGGAGAAAATATAATTCTACATCAATTTTAAAAATTATTTGGAAGTTCTGTCCATTTTAAATAAAAAATTATAAGAATATTTTTCAATACAATCGAATGCTAAGATATCAATAATATATATATATTTATAGTATGTATTCATATGACAGTATGAAATACCCAGGAGTATTTCATACTGTTATATTAATACATACGGTGGATAACGGCTAGTATGAAATATGCGAGAGAAAAATTTTAGTTTTTTGAAATTACATAAATTAAATTTAAATTGTTATTTTATTATTTTTTTTTTAAAAAAAGAAAGGTTTAAAGTATTTAAGTATTTTTATGCCATTAACAAAAATATGAGACATGTATTTCAACATAATTAAGAGCATAAATAACAAATATTCCTACTCTTATAAATTTTTCAAAAAACATTTGAAGAAACATATTTTTTCTAGGCTTTTTTTTACTCTCTTTCGACAAATAACAGTTAATATTTTTCAAAAGCCAGGAACCTTTTGGTTGCATAATAAAAAAGAGAAACAAAGTAGTTCGTTAATTTAATCGTACATGAAAGAATCATTAAAAAGAAGAATCATTCTTAAAGGAAAGGAAAGGAAGAATGTGAAGGTTTTCTGATTTTTGAATTGAAGTGAATAAATTGAGTCATAAGCCTCAAACGTAATTTTAAATATATTATGTACAAGAAGATTGTTTCATCAAATGAAATTTTTGAGGTTTCATTTATCGTTAATATTTTATTAAAACTTCTGAAACAAGTAATAGGCATGTAAAAGTAGAGGGCTTTCCTGCAAAACGACCCTACAGAATGAATAAACAGTTTTACAGTTATTTTCAATTTCTTTTGTTAAATTGTAAATGAGGCGAAATGCTGTATTTTCATGGTGGTGAGAAATGCTGTATTTTCATGGTGGTGAGAAATGCTGCCCCAGAGACTGAAATTTTTAAAAAATATAAAAAGTTGCTAGTATTTTGAGAAATTATTCTGGTAAAAATAAAGCATGGCTCAGGACGAATCACATTTTCGAAATGATATGTACACATATGATTCTATGTAATGCTTAATTTTTTTAAAAATATTTAATTTTCGATTTCTTTTCCCCGATAGAACTTTATCTTGAATTTTAGAAATGTTTTAAATCTTGAGAACTATTTTAGGAAGTACAAAATCAATAGAAAAGCTCAACGAAATCGAAATAGCACAAAAATTGCTGGCGCCATCTGTGAGTTGAAAACTTAAATATTCTTTAGCGTGTTATTTTTCCACCTCTTTGAATACCAATATAAACAGCTATCATTTCAAGAGCGCGCGTCGTCAACTTTCCTTATGCTAATGATTCATGATGAAGTGAAACAACTACCAAATTCTATACATGTATGTCATTTATTTGACTGTCTATGCATATAATTTAATATTATTTATACCGGTTATGTAATATTTTTCAACAAAATTCGAGATTGAAAGCGTACAAAGAACTGATTCTTAAAGGTATATTAAAATAGGAAACAATTCTATGCATAAATTTAAAAAATACATGAGGTTGATAGAAATTATTTGTGTGCAGTCTTTAACATTTAATTAATTCGCCCATATTATTCTTAAGTTGGAATGTAATGTTGAACCTACTACTATTAGATATTTGTTCTATAATTAGTATTACTTACTAAAATTTGAATTATTTAATGAAATGTGAATGAATTATAAATTATTTTATTATTATTATTATACAAACTATCTAGAAGAAATTATTATTATATAAATATCTAGAGAAATTTCTTACTTTACTGTATATTATTTTCAGATTATACGATTATTTTTATGATGAAATTTCTGATTCTGTTATCTTTTCTGATATTGAAAATCTTTAATTTTTTCTCTATCTACATTGGACTTTTACTGCATTTTTCTGATGTAAGAGACTGAAGAAGGAACTAGTTTGATATCGGGGGTAATAGCGCCAAGCGCTGCTTGGCGTGCTAAAGATCACGCGAAGCAGCGCTTTTTGTTGCTGGATTGGAATCCAATATGGCGGCCTAGCGGTAATTTAATGATACACAATAATTTTAAAGAATTGTTTTGAAGTACATAGAAATGTATTTCAAATAAACGATATAGGAAGAGATTGAGAATAACCTAGATCAGGGATGGCGAACCAATGGCACGCGTGCCAATGATGGCACGCGACAGAATATTTTGGGCACGCCATCGATCAAAATCGATTTGCATTTTAGCTTAAAATAATTAAGTTTACTTTGAATTATTATGAACAAACGCGAGTGATCCGTCGCGACGCCGACAAGTCGGGGAGCAGACTCGTTTGGTATGTCTTGCGTAAATACTTCATGTATTATAAATTGCTAATGATGCAAAGTTCATCTACGCATAGTGTGTGTATGTAACTATTTCTGAATATATTCAAGTTGTTTAAAAACATATTCTAACGTTAACATTAATAGTTCAGCTTGTATACATCTAATTTATTAATGTGATATAATTCTTGTCTTGTAAGTCTAATTGGTAAAATAACTCTCACTGCTTTATTTTTAAAAAATTTTAATGACCTGAGACAAAAGCGAAAGAGCAGGCACTACAGAAATCTCGTACAAGCACTCAATTTCCTAAAAACAAATAAATCTGCCCATGAGCCCGCAGTCAGTAAAAGGGGTTTTTTTGGCGGGGGAGGAATCAAGCGAGAGCACATAGAATAGTCCATTTCATCGACACAATTGTATATTTAAAGTTTTGTGTTAAATATTCGATTTTTAACTGCTATTTAACATGGCTAGTTCAACGAAAAACAAAAAGTGCAAGATAGTAAGTGTAGCAGAGAATTTCAAACTTGGTGGGCTGAGAAATATGGCATGATCAATAAAGGCGACAAAGCGGTGTGTGTTTTATGTTCTGGAACAGTGGTATGCAGAACATATATCGTCTGTAAAACGGCATTTTGAAACAAATCACAGATCATTTTGTGAAAAAAGCGAACCAGAGCAAAAAGAATTAATTGCAAGTGCAATAAGACAGAAATAAACAGACGACGTCTATGCTTAAATATGTAAGCAAAAATTGTCACACAAGTGCGGCAAGTTACTCGGCTGCAAATGCCATTGCTCGGCATGGTAAACCTTTTCAAGAGGGAGAGTTTTTGAAGGAAGCTTGGTTGGCATGTGCATGTGCGCCCTCACTTTTTGATGATTTTGATAATAAAGATAAGATAATTCAGCGCATCAAAGATGTTCCTCTATCTAGAAGCACAATGAAAGATAGAATCTTGAAATTGGCAGAAAATGTTACAGACCAACAAAAAAGTGACATTAACTCCACTCCTTTTATATCGCTATGTCTTGACGAAAGTATTGACATTACGAAATCGGCACGTTTAGCTGTCTTTGCTCGATATTGTGTAGGAAACATCATTGAGGAAGAATTAATTGCGATATATAACAGCATTGTTAACAACTACAAAGGGCACATATATTTATTTGTACGGCAGTAAGAAATTCGCTTGCTGAGAAAGAAATTCATTTGAAAAGAATTGTTTCAGTAACCACTGATGGTGCTCCAAATATGGTAGGCAAAAAAATTGGTTTCTTTTCTTTATTTAAAACAGACGTAGGGCATTTGATTCTTGAAGGCCACTGCATTATTCACCAACAAGCCTTATGTGCAAAGAGTGGTTTAACATCTCTTGATAATGTAATAACTTTAGTCACAAAAATAGTCAACCTCATATCGTCGCAGGCTTTAAATAAACGAAAGTTTGATGCTTTGTTGGATGAAGTCAATTCGGCGTATAATGGCTTAATAATGTATAACAATGTTCGCTGGTTGAGTCGCGGGAACGAGCTTCACAAAGATTTGTTGATTGCTTGGAAGAAATCAGACTGTTTCTACAAAATGAGAGCAAAATTGAACAATACCCACAGTTGATGGATATTATGTGGCTTTTAAAATTGATGTTTTTTACAGACATATGCCAACATTTCAATGAATTGAACATAAAGCTTCAAGGCCCGAATCGTCAGTTATCGTCATGATGGATCTCATTCGCGCTTTTGAAGCTAAACTATATGTTTTCAGAAACAATATTATTACAAAAAACTACAAGTACTTCCCAAACTTGAAAAAAAAATATCAAAGATTTCGAAATGAAGAAAAAGTTATTGATGACTTTTTTTCTATGTAATGGATTCTTTAATCAAAGAATTTTCAGCAAGATTTTCTCACTTCAAGGAATTATCGGAAACGTTCAAATTTATTATGTACCCTGATGTGATTTCGTTCGATAAACTGAACTTGTCTCAATTCGATTGATTGAAGAACTTGAAATGCAACTGATTGATTTCCCGTCTAGTTCAATTCAAAAGTTTATTGAAACAAGGAAAAAGTTGGAATTGAGATTGAAGCAGAAAGATTGACAAGCAATATAAGTAAAAATATCAGTAACGAAATTTTGGAAACATGGAATTCGATTCCAGACGCATTTAACTGTTTGAAGAAGTTGGCGTATGCTATTTTAACCATATTTTCATCTACCTATGCCTGCGAGTCATTATTTTCAGAGATAAATAGCGTCAAAGACTCACATAGAAACCGTTTAACAGACGACTCTAATTCAGCATGCATTCTACTAAAAGTAACCTGATATAAGTTATTTGTCATCTAATCTACAACAGCAGAAATCCCACTAATGTTATTTTAATTTAAATTACAAGTATAACTAAAACATTTACTACTATACAGTGCAAAATGTATTTTTCGTATTAAATAAAGAACTTTGATTTGTTCGTATTTAATTTTATTAGTTCTTCAATAATCACAAGTCAAAATTATTTGATGGCACGCCTATAACACATTAAACGTTTTTTTAGAAAAAATGGCACGTTGACCCAAAAAGGTTCACCACCCCTGACCTAGATCAATCAATAAATAATGAATATCAATAATATGTAATAAAAAGTAACATTTAATAATTGTATTATAAGCAATATATAATCTTATAATATTATTTTATCGTAATTATAAATAATATTCATATGGTATGAGTTAATAACAGTTATTAGAATAATAGTCATATAATAAAATTTAATAGTAATTATAAAAAAGAATAATCGTCGAACTGTAAAAAAATAAAAATATTGCATAAGATTACTCGTATTACATAATTATAAATAAATAATATAATAATTATAAACAAATAGCATTAATAATTATAAATAAATAACAATACTAATTATAAATAAATAGCAAAATATGTAATAATATTTATAAATAAATGTTAAAAGAAACAATTATAAATAACGAATATTATATGATTATTACACATAGTAATAATTTCCTTTTTGTAATTCATTATGAATAAAATAATTACATAATATATGTTAAAATTAATTAAGAATTCTAATTACAAAGTAGTGAAAGCTTGCAATAAGAAACTTGCACTGCAAGTTCCTTCAACGAATTGCATCGAACAAAGAACGTAAAAAAAAGCATTTTTAAAATGTAAAATAAAACGTAAATAAACGATTTATAGCGATAATTAAAAACACAAGACTTATTCTTCTAAGAAAAAAATATTCTAGTACTCACACTCATTTTAGAAATATCCATATTCGAAAATTGCCCAGAATTAAACAGAAGACACAAGCAATAGAAAAATTACACTGAAAATGGTTAGATTTTTACAGAAAAAAGAAATTTTTATTAAAATCGTCTGAAATTAATAGGGTTACAGCGGGAAAAAACCAATAAAAGTTATTTCTAAAATACGTTATCCCCATGGCAACCACATGGACAGACGATAGAAATATTAAGGTAACCATATTGTAATGTTATCACCCATCTTGGCAAACATAAACAACAACTTGGCGCTATTGCCCCGATATCAAACTATCACCCTGAAGGATATTGTGTAGTAAAATTAATAGCAAAAATGAGAAATAAAGACTTCACCCATCAATTAATGAATATGGCATAGAAAAATAAATTTATTCTGACAAAGGACTAAATATAGAAAAAACTATTTTTGATTTTGTATGATTAGACGAATAAAAAATTTCATTCATTATTTTCATCAAGACCGAATATTATCATATCTTTTCCGTCAAGAATGAAATCAACATTATCTTCTTTAAGAATAGAAATCATTGAGAAAGAAAATCATAATTACTTTCGACTAGAATGAAAATGTTTTTTTTTTTTAAATTTTGTACGACAAAATAATATTAACGTATTTTTCAAAGCTTTTGAAGAAGTAATGTGTGTAATCATAAGAATATTATTTTAACATTTCGCTGTCAATTCTTTCGTTGCACTAAGTGTGAAGATTATTGGCAACAAATATCGAAACTTTGAACTATGGTTAAATGAAAAGGATCGTACCTTAACTGGAGCCCCGCTCTCCTATCTTCGACACAGGGACGTCTTAAGACTTCTTGACCTGGGCCCCTACACAAATGTAGGCCCTACCTATGACCCATAATACTACAGAGCATACGTTGTCAAATACTCGTACAAACAATAATCTGAAACAAATAATTGTGTATGACGTATAATCGCATAATCCGGCTCGACCAGCTGCCGGCCTTTTGACAGAATGGGTAAAGATGACGTATAGCCTAGGCCTAGGCCTAAACATGGATGACGGTCATCCCGTGCAGCCAATTGATATTTCGCCCAAAATTCCCAGTTTTTCAGAAAATACAGCCAGGAATAACATTTGACCTTTGAAATTATTCGAATCATGGTCTTATTTAGGCTGAGTCAAGAACGAGACGAGCTCCCTTTATGGCAGAGGCCTTGGGGCCGGATCCCGTTGGCCCATGCCTTCAAACGTCTCTGCTTCCCCACACGATACTAAAATGAGAACTTTGTATCCTGACAGATTTATAATGCATCAGTTGAAGTTTAGAATTAGTCTTGAATTAGTCTTTAGAATTAGTTGAACTCCGTTCGATCAAAACGTCGTTAGCAGGGGCCTAGCTACCATCATATCAGCCGTCAGGGGCGGCTCTAGGACCGGACATTGCCCTACTCGGGGTGGCAAATTTTAAGGATGGCACTTGGATCGAATTTTTTTAAAAAAAGTTTTTTTGTTACAAAAATTTGATACATTTTCTGTAATATTATTGTGTGTGAATTTGGTAATTCATTTAATGTACCTTACTTCCTTATTTTGTACTTTGTACGTTTAATGTCAGTTTTCTTTTAGGTTGAAACTTGAAGGGTTCGCGGCAGGAGTATGTGTTAAATAATAAAATTTGATATTATTGACTAGTAACAGCCCATCCCGGTGTGGGGTCTCAATGAACATTCCTTTCCCCCATACGATTTCGAATGCTCAGCAGTCCTAAATGTTACAGAGATAGCAAGAGTTTTTGGGAGGTAGAGAGCCACAAGAGATATTTTATTTTAGTCTTGAGTGTAGTTTCTACAATTTAAAATAAACGCTTGTGATCCCCACCACCAGTAGACTATTTTACGAAGAAATCTGCTTGCTGAAACACACGATTTCTTTCTCTTACATTTCACTCGTTTTAAATAATAACAAGTAAATTGGTCCTTAATTTCAAATTACTTTCTATTCTTTAAGATTTAAAATAATATGTATATACATTGTTATGCTGCCTATTTGTCCGCAAGAATTATCCAAGTTTTATAGGTGTGTATTTATCTGAACAATTCATCTTTTTACTTTGGAGAGAGGGACGCCATTTTTCCGTTTTTGTCCGGGGCTGCAGCCGTATCAAAGATAAGGGGCCTCCAAGCTACAGGGGCTCCAACATGTACCAGTGACAAGGCCGCCTTATCTAAAAAAGGGTCCCGAAGGAATTTTGATACAGGGCCCCATCAGGGCTACGCCAGTGGTCGTCATTGGCGAATGTGCGATCATTATCACTCGACTAAAATACAGCACTTTCATCATCATCACATGTCCCTTAAAGAAATTCAAGTTCACGAAATATTTACATTGTAGTTTCTTCGAAAACGATAGCCGAAGCCACTTGACCGCCGTGGAACATTCTGTGGGTAGATAAGATCAAATTTTCACTGAATGGTCAAGTGATTATGTACAACTGTTACATTTGAACAACAGAGAATCCTCGTGCAATGCATTAAAGGGACTTTCTCTCTGCAAAAATAATGACATGGTGAAGTTTCCCTGAAGCATTCGTCATTTGCCCGTATTTTGTGGAATAGGTGATTTCAAGTGTTTAAAAACCACTTCGTTAAGAAAAATCAGCATCAGGACATTTCGACAACGTTTGCGATCCTAGAACTGAATGCATAATCTGAAATCATTGCTTAGATTTCATGTGATTTTAATCTTTCTTATACTTAACACAAATTCTCTGAGTAGGGGAGAGAAGCTTCATTTTAATAATCCAGGGTGATGTAAGATGTATTTTGCTTGTTACCGACAAACTCTCAATTGACATATTTTTAACCATTGATATAAAATCTTTCTTTTGTCAGTTACAATTTATTATTATTAAATAGACTGTTCATTACACTAATAAGTGTTTTGTTATTAAAATGTTGCCCTAGAAGTCTCTGAAAGGTTCTTTTTTGATGTGTAACATATTTCCTCTCGGTTGCTGGATATTTGTTGGAAGTGATTTCGTTAAAAGGGACGGATGTGTGTAACAGGATGTGACGTAAGCGCGTGCTACTTGATTTGACCAATGAGAGTGCGTGGTTGTGTCTTTTCGGTACCCTGGCATGGGGGTTCAACTCTAATAGCCCTCAAGCACTCGAGCGCTTGACTCTAAATCCGTTAGTCATGATATTGGGGGACAAAAGTGCGGCGGAATGCTTATTTGAAAATGGACAAACAGTGATTTTGGAGGTCGTATATATTTCTCCGAATTAAACGGTTAAAAACAATTAAAGATTTCCTGCATTTTGTACTTTTACCATATAACGAAGGTGGTTCTGCTCTTTAAAAAAATTATCACTCGCTTCCCCTGATTTTGAGTGGTAATTTTAACTTTAACTTCAGTTTGCCAAAAGCTGAGCCGCTCATAGCTTTTATGAATAATGAACTCAAGCTCGAAATGAACACAAACTAAAATTTTTCTACTGCTAACAGTGATACTGTTATTGACGCTGTTTTTTCAACGGTTTTTAAATACTTTGAAATCATAAGTATATGTGTCATATTTTAGTTATCATAAGTCTATTGTCTCCGTTCTTCCGCAAATTGAACAAGAATAATTATTTTTGATAAAATAGTGCATTACTTCTTTTGTTAATTAAATATAATTTTCATTAAAGATGTAATTATTCGGTAGAAAATTATTTCCAATCATACCCGATTCATATTTTTTCAGGAAAAAAGTTAATATTGCGTATTTACCACGATAACATGTTAGATGTTACACATCATATGCGACTACTGTAAGACTCGTTTTTTTTCTTTGGCAAGTGGCATATAATTTACGGAGTACCTGTCCCCAAATGAGGGACGTACCTCCTCATCAGAATTAATAAAATAAGATCTTAATGGATGGGGTGACATAAAATAAGAGAAGAGAAAAAATCAAAAAAAGGAAAAATTATAGGGCAGAACATAAACTGCTAAAAAACAATGGAGGACGCAGTTCGCGCACTGGAGAAAAAACTGCCCTGCTGACTGCGATTTGGTTGGACAGAACCAGCCAACGCAAAAAGCAGGCATGGAAAACAAGTTGGGACGTTTTGAATGGTGGAGCGTCCCGAGAAAAAGGAGATATTGGAAATAAAAATTCTAAGACTCCACTGAACAGGGAAGGGAAAGAAAAGGGAAATAATATAAATTTTGAATACAATTTAAATGAACCAACTTGCACAATTGCTGGTAAAAAGGGGTGGGTGGGGTGGGGAAGACCAAAAAATAAGCACGCTAAAGAACAGATCGCGGTATAAGAGCTTATGAACACAATGAAGTCAGATACGTGATAAAAAACATGGTAAAAATGATAAAAAAGGAAACAAGGAAAACCCAGCTTTCAAAATATAGCAGATGTTCCAAGAACAATTTATTTAGTGATTGCTTTCCCCCCCTTTTCTTATGCGTAATGACCCAGAAACAACAATACATATAACATTAAATTTTCAAATGATTTCGACCAATTGCATTTTGAAAAATTAAAGCATGGAATGTTTCTGACATTGTACTTATAAAAGAAGGAAAATACTACATTCACTCATATTTCCTTCATTTCAAAAGTGACGTCATCTTCACAGCCTTTTAATCGATGACATACGATCCATCGATATTTATATTGTTTATTTTGGGTTCGCACGCGGTCTAATTCACCCGGCAAATTCTGTTCTGTATACCGAGTCATTATGTACTAAAAATTTATTATCTTTATTCAGCATCAAATTATCGTTCTGGATATTACCTAAAAGGTCAGTACGATTAAATGCTTTTGTTACATCTCTTATCTCCCAGTTAAAATGGGAAAATATTATTTTTATTCTGAAACATGTACATTTTTATGTTTAATTCAACCATATTTATGAATTTGACTAAATATTGAAACTGCTGAAGTAGAAAGGAATATATTCATAGTAGAAAAGCAGAATCGTTCGGAAAAAAATTGGGGTAATTTTTTCCTTCTAAAATATATGTATACAATATGTGAATACTGTGGGAATAATTACATAATCTTGAAGTTACAATAATTCATTATTTCGAAAACTATTCTGTACTTCTTTCGAAATATGGGGATGGGGACAACATTGTTTTGTTTGAGATGAACTCCTGATATATTTTTCAGATATTTATAGTGATTAATATCCAAAATGAAAACTTTTGGAACATTCTAATTGATTAAGAGACTGTTCTTTCCTAAGGATTATATATTTCAATAGGGAAAATGATAATATTACTAAGAGTTTTTATTTCACTTAAAATTTTTATGAATATATTGATGAGGAAACAATCATATTTTTTGAATTTTCTTTCAGTTGTATATTTTCAGCATAACCAAGATAATAATTCTATTTTATTTTGATCTGACTTAAAGTGGGTAGTGTCATTAATAAATAGGGATTTATGGTTTTATCAGAATGGTGTTTGTGAATAATTTGTGGCAGCAGTAGCCTTGTAGTTATAGTTACAAACTCGTGGCTGGTGTATCACAAGTTCAAGTCCTTGTGCTACTGAAGACTTACTATATAGGAGAAATGATGCATGCTAAATTTTCAAGCTTTTAACTCCTCTCGTGGCAGGTGTGGTAGTTTAGAGATGGAGCTGCCTACTCAGGTGTTGTCCTTGACACTTACTGGAGGCTCAAGATTACAAGATCCATCAACAATAGTCTGTGTATTGCTTTATAGTTCAATGTTAATATTGCTTCTACTTACTCATTCTGAATAAGTCCTGTTATATGATGTTGTGCTCATTTTAGGGGCCAACTTACAAACAAAATTTTTTTTATATAAATATCTGTTAATGTAATGAAAAGGACCATTTCAGACCCATCAAGGAAAAAAGAAATGCTATTGCCTGTTGGCTACAGAGGGTATTTTATTTTTCCTCTGCCACCCAATGGATATACTTATGAAGGTATTCCCCAATTCTCCACCTGGGGACATGCTCCTTAGGGGTTACTCAGATGATACTGTCTGATTTGGTCTTATCATGGACATAACATCATAATCATCTAGGGATAATTTTAGTCAAAATCTATTGAATCAAATTTAATTCAAAAATTAATTTGCAATAAATTATAATTTTAGCAAAATAAATTTATCAAACACTAGTGATGTTAATCATTAGTAAATTTAATCTGTTAAAACAAAGAGAGAAATGTATAGTATTGCTTAAAACTTATTCAATCTTCAATGTTATGTTAGTAATATCTTAAGGATACTCTTGTATTATAGCAACAATCACACCAACATTCAAGATAACTTGGTAAGTGTGTAACCTCAATTTTACATGTGTCTTATGCACTGAATCAGCAAGCATGTGCTTTGTTTCATATAATGTTGCCAGTAGGTTGCGGTGATACATAAGTACCCATTTAAGTTCTGTTGATAAAATTAATTTCTGTTATATCTCAACTTTTTGTATCACTATTATAAGATTAATATTAATACTACTTAAGTACAACAGTCAGTTTTAAAATATGTTAAGTTATTTAATCATATGGTATATTAGATATTCAGAGTGTTATTAATGGTATTTTGTAATATTTTATTTATATTTTGCAGGATGTTGGGAGGAAAAGCAAAAACCTTCTTTTCAATAAGTTGGAATATATTTCAACATTCAAATATAGCTAGTTGTCGAAGAATGTCTAATGGTAAATGTACTTATACTTGTTAATTTAAACAGATATATTGTTTGAACTATTCACATAGTTGGTTCACCTTTTCCCTGTTGATTAAAAGTAATACGATTTGCTCCCCAGTGCCCCTGTTTTTCACATAGACCCACATATGTGGTGTATTGGAGGGGAAAGAAGAGGCAAATTTTTCTCTTAAATAAGTAAATCCTGCAAAAATACTATCAAGGTCATTTTATTGTATTCCAAAGCCTTTGGAAATAGTTTTACTGATAGCAGCGCAAAGAAAAGAATCTTGCTTTGGAAGGATGTACGAGGAAAACTCATATACACATCAGTGGCACTTAAGTGATTAACAATCGTTACATATTTATAAAAAAAAGTAGAAAGAAATTTTATATTTTAATTAAAATGTTTGCATTAAAATCTACATATATTAAAATAATTTTAAGAAGCAACAATTTAAGAATATAAGCTGTTGTGAAGAATTAAGATCTCTTTAAAATTTAGTGATTTTAGAACTTGATAACAATTTCATTCTACCATTTTGTTTGGTGAAATCCTAAAACACATTAGGTACATTGCATAATACTTCTGAATCAATTAAATTTCTCTATTCTTGAATGTTAGTTTAAAGTGGCGTATTTTTTTTCTAAAAAAATAAACTGCATTCTTGATTTTTATAGAAAAATAATACTAGAACACAAATAATATAAATACTGCCCATCTGTTATATCCACCTATCTGGTGATTGCTGTGCTGTTGGGTCTGGGTTTGAATCCAAGAGAAGGCATGAATGTTTGTAAATCTTATAGTGCCTTTGTGTCTTGGGGATACTCTAAATAGTCATCAAGTTGCATGTCTACTTGGGAGGTTGGTTGAAGGGGAAAAAAGGTGGAAGGCCCGTGACCATCCCCAGGGTGTTCTCCCTCAAAATAGGGATGGAATCGAGCCCAACCACACTGTCATGTGTATGGTGCTCAAAACTATGGCTAACGACAGACATACCCTTTGCCATGATGAATTTTGCTGGCCTTTATCTAATGTTACTGTTGATCAGGTGGTGTAAGTAACAACAACAAATAACATAAATAGAACATAAATTATTCATGGTATATTTCTTTGGGTTTGCTGAACAACAAAATTAGAATTCCTGTAGTTTTTTAAAAAAATTGTTAGAACGGCCTTTTCTTGTCATCAGCAATATAGCTGAGAAGTATGATTTTGAGTAAAATAAAATAAAAAAATGGGTACAAAATAGAGTACGGTGAAAAGTCTCATTTCTAAAAATGTTGAATATTCGGTTTGCTAGAATGACATGCAATTGATTGAGAAGGATTTATATGACACTTCATGAGAGGAATGAATGTGCATCATACTAGAAAATCTGTGAGAGAGCAAGTTTATTATGATCATGATTTAATGATAACAAATACGTGAGTATTAGCCTCTCAATTCTTAGCCCTTGCTCAACCAATGCTTTAACTGCTCCTAGCATATATATACATCTTTCTAAAAAATATTTTTCTTTGTACTGCTATCAGTAAAACTTTCCCAAAGGCTTTGGAATGTAACAAAATAGCCTTAATAGTGTTTGCAAAGGATTTATTATTCCAGAGAAAAATGTGCTTAGTTATGATGTTTCTTCCCCCTTCCAATACACTTTATATGCTCACCAATGTGAAAAAATTGACACTGGGAGCAAATCACGTAACTTTTAATTGGTACTTAAGCAGTGGCGATTAAGGTTCAATGGCACCTTAGGCCCAAATTAATTTGACATCCTTATCTATAATAATAATTTTTTTAGTACGTGTTTGTTAGATATTTTAAATTTTACTACTTACACAATTAATTATTTTTAAAAATAATTCTAATCTTTTAATATTGACTTCTTGAGGCTGTCAAAGCAAGGAAAGAAGCATTAAAATTTGGTCTTACAGTAAATAAGAAACAAAATCGACTTCAAATTTGTGCCTCCTTGGAAATTTTGGCGTCCCTAAAAATTAGCTTCCCTAGGTCCTGGCCTCACAGGCCTAAGCCTAGATCTGTCACTGCACTTGAGGGGTTAAAGGCCATTCATGATTCAATCTTTCTTCTTTTTTTATTGATGTCTCTGAGAAGTGTCATGAAATGGGGAAGTTTTTATGAACAGACATGTATAGAAGTGTATGTATTTGAAACTTGTTAGCTTGAAGATCCTGGTTTGATTTTTGAAATTAATGGAAGTATATTTTGGAAACATGCATTTAATCAGTTTAAAATAGTGAAGGGTACCTAAGTGGTACTAATTTTTTTTATCAGATTCTTAGTTGTTTATGTTCTAGGCCTTTTAATTTTTTAGTATCGTTTTTTGAGTTTTTTTTTGTATAGTTTGTGTGGTGATGTTCATTAACAATTTATTACAGAAACTAAAGGATTTATTTTTTTATTTAAAATAATGTTAATTTTTGTGTGTTAAGTGAGGAACTAAACAAGTTTCAAGCATATTTAATAATTTTTAGCAAATGTAAATATTGGATACATTATTGGTATATGAAAGAAAGAAAAAGGAGTACATATATAAATGTTCTAAGAAAAATTATACAATGGCTTTTATAAAAACTGTCAGTATAAATTAAATTTCAAACTTTTCACTCAATTTTATATATGCTAAAAACTGATGTAAAGGTTGTGTTATTGTTCTTTGGCAGCTTGATATTTTTCTGTTCTTCAGTATTTCTTAAAATCTTCTTTTGAATCTTAGAATTTGGTTCCAATCTTCATTTTATTCTAGTTGCATGTACTTTTTATAGTTTTGAGAATGAATTGTTATTTAATATGCAAAGAATATGTAGGAAATTATAAAATTTTTTTAAGAAAAGGGTCATGGTTGTGTAATAGAAAATCATTTTTACAATATTTTGAATGAAAGTTTTCTAGAGCTTAACTAAATGCTTTTATTAGTTGGATTTTTGAAAAAATATTTTCCATTTTTAATAATTATGGAAAAAATTGATTGATTGCTTCATATAAATTTTATTGTTTTGTTATAATGTTGTAGGAAGAAAAAGAAATAGAATTACCAAAACTGGGGGTACCTTCTGTCCGCATAATGGTGCATCAACCCCATTGTACAAATTATACAACTATTCATACTCATTGCTCAAATTGTAAAACTAATTTTTATGTGCTATGTAGTTCTATTTTTTTGTTCTTTTTCCCCCAAAATTCGTTCTTGGTGCTCTTCTTCAGTTACATTCATCACTGAAGCTGCATCATCCAACACTTCATTGATAAATTCCTCAGATTTTAAAAAATCTTCAGTTCTCTTACAGCTTCCTGGAAATTTGAATATCTAGTTCCATTTACTGTTTATAAGTCTTCATATGAGACAACACCTTTCTTATCACACAATGATTCCGTTCTAGGCAATCGTTGCAATATTTTTTGGGGAGATCTTGCACTAATGTACTATCGCAAGGGTATTGGTAACTTTGTATAAAATGAAACACATGATTGCCAATTCATTTCGTACAACACATGCAAAAGCAGGGGTGCCAACTCAGCGAGTTATCTTGAATGTTGGTATTGTTGTGATAGTTAATAAAATTTTTTAAGCATCGTGAAAAACCTTTTTTTTTATATAGAGAAAGATTATAACACATTCTAAATTTTGAAATTTAACTAGTTATTTAAATAAAACATTGTAAAATAAATAATTGAATGCAGAGTATTATTTTTAAGTTAAATAAAGAAAATGCAATTTGTTACCTTACAAACCTTGTTTGGAATAAGAATCACAAAAATTTTCAGTAAGGTTTGGTTATATTTTTTTATGATTTTTAATATTTTAATGTTTTGGGAAGTAATTTTGGTATGCTATTATAATAATTATCTATATGGCTACTATGTAAAAAAATGTTTCAAGATTTTTTTTTTTAAATTTTTGTATTATATGTATTATGATATAAATTTTATAACTTTATAATTCTATTATCTTCAATTTTCTAATTTTTTTTAAACACTTCTTTGTATTTTTTAGTAACTCACATTAGTTTTAAATGGAATAGTGGAAACAATAGTAATTTCTTATTGCCAATAAAAAGTTTGGCATCAAAAAGTCTTAACATCCGTAAACTGAGTTCTGGAAATGTATTTTGTACTACTGATGTTGGAGGAGTACAGAAAAGCATTGCTGCCCTTCAAGCTAAGAAGAGAGTTCCAAGAAAAAAAGTGCTTAGAAAAGATGCTCTTGATCAGGTGAGAGTGCTGTCATGCAATGATTTTTTCATCACAAATAAATAAGCTCCACTTAATCTGTTAAAAAATAGCATTTATTGAGCATTTTGACTGTCATATCAGAAATACTTTTTCTGAATGTTTCTTAAATTCATGCATACATATTTTAACTATTTATTATTGAAAGTAATTTTATAAAGCATACGAGGGAGAACCCAAAAATAACCAGCATTTCTTCTATTTATTTGAATTTTTATTGAACTCTACATTCGTGCTTTTCAAAGTATTGTCTCAATGCATTGATGTACTTTTCCCAATGCTTTTGCCACTGCTCAAAACAGCTCTGGAACTCTTGAGGCAGGATACTGTTCAAAGCCATTAGGGTGTTCTGTTTGACTTCATCCACTTCACTGAATCACTTTCTTTCAGACTTCTCTTCATTTGTGCAAAAACAACAACAAAAAAAGCCAGACGGAGCCAAATCGGGCGAGTAGGGTGGATGTAGCTCAAGTACAATGTTGCAGTTTGTCCAAAACTGTTGACCCATCAAAGGTGTGTGGGCAGGAGCAATGTTGTGAATGTGCTGCATGACATGTTTGTTTTCTCAGAAATTTGGTCAATAGTCTGAACGATCTTCATCATTTGGGCTTTTGATTTTGACTATGTTTTCCTTATTTCTTCCTATTGAAGGACGTTCTGGGCATAGAATGTCTTCAGTTGACATGATGTTAGATTTGAACGCAAAAACCATTCATAGACTGATGCTTTTCCTAAAGCCTCACCATTGAAAGTTTGTCAAACAGTCTAAATGGATTAATATACAGTTTTCCCAACAGAAAGCAAAATTTCACACACAGTCTTTGTTTTTTTGTGGCTAGCCATCTCACTAATCACCAAAGGGTTGAAATGATAATGCATACAACAGAGCACCACAAGCAATTACTTAATTCAGACCGAAGCCAGCTCATGAACGCTTGTGAGAGACCCCCAACTAGCACCACCTAACATAACAACCCACAACTACCAAGCATGCATGCTTAACAGTTCACTTACAGTTATTTTTTAGTTCCCCTCTTGTATGTTCATGACTTTTAAAGTTTAAAAAGCAACATATTCTTTTTTTATGATAATAATAAATTTGGGGTATATGCCACAATAAAATTAAGAGCGTAAGCTAATTGTTCTGAATTATGTTAATATAAGGCATCGAAATAAATAAATGTTATATGTAAAAAAAAAGAAATTTTCTTTCTTGTTTACTTTTTGTGATGTATTTTACTATAGTTAAATTCATTAACCTTAAATTAAGAATTGAAGTTACATATAAAAGACAAATTGTTGACATTCATACATTTAGAATAATTATATAATTCAGTATTAATTATTCAGAAATTTTAAGTTGTGTATAGACAGACTTATTATTTTTTTAAAATTCTGACTTAAAAACAAAGATGTATTAAAATTCCTTCTTTTCTATTTTCTTTTTGCCACATACTTGGTACGAATAATCATATTCCTTCATTATGTTTTTATAATCAAATTTTTATATTAGTGTTGGTGTTTAATTCTTGGTTACTTAAATAATAGCTACAAACTCAAAGGAAGTATAAAAAGTTATGATCTTCAATCATCTTCAGTTTCTTCTGATTATAGTATGATAATTTAATACACTTTGCATTATTTTTCAATAAATATCATAAAATAATTCAGATATTTGCTTTATAATCATATTAATGATAAAAATCACACTTACACATGTTGATTTTAAGTTATAATTATTGCAAGCAGAATAATTGATTGATAATTACAAATCTAAAAAAATTAATTATTTTTCTTTTTCTTGATCAAAATGTATTTCAAAAATACAAGTTTTTATGCTTTTTGTTTGAATTAAATATAAATTTCTTTTGTTAATAGAATTTTTAATTTTAACCTGAAATATTTATATACATTTATTTATGATAAATAAGACATCCAGTTCTTATTACTAAAATTGTCCTACATAATAAATCTATTTATCTTACAGGAAGTTGGTGAGGTTATTGCATACAGTTCTGCTGAAGAATATGACATGCAAGGTTTATCAGAAGCATTAGACAACCAAGGATTGTATCAGAGTCTTCAGTTGCCTTCAGATGCCGAAGAAGTTATTCATGTTATAGCAAAATATAAAGTAGATGAGGAACCTCGTGAAATATACTTTTTTAGGTAAAACTCTATGTGAGTATTTAGATTATGACAAATTAATTTTCAAATTTTCCCCCTAAAATTATTTATGAGAACATAATGATGGTAGAATTATTCTATATAACCATCTGTTAGAGTTTTTCATCATCTTCATAACATTTATTTAGTGAAATTAAAGCAAAGTAATATTTTGTTTTCATTTTTTTTTGTATTATCCTAACTATGCAAACATGGTGTTGAAATACGTCAAAGTTATAACATGAGCTTCATCTTGATAACCTGATTCCATTGCTTCATGGCAACCATGCACAGAGTTTTCAGTCAACCTTGGAATCTTCGTATGGCAATGTCTGTGTAATCCAAAAGTACTTGGTAACTGGGCATGAGACATAGTATCAAAAGATAAAACAATTATGCCATAGATGAGAAATAAGCATTGCAAGTTCATCAAAACAGTTTACTAAAGTGCACTGCTCTAAAGACTTTTATTTTGAATGTATGAAGTAATTAATATATTTAAATTTATATATAGTACAAAGGTACTTTTCCGTTTTGGTGGGCAAATCTCACCAAGCAGATTTTATGGGTGATAACATACAGGATATACATTATATTCTTCCACATTACATTATATATGTTACAATATACATTATAACACACTGTATATGCTTCCTTTTTTGATATTTTCCTTAGTTGCTTCTAATATAATACTCATCAATTAGTTTTGTATCTTGAAGAATCTGATATATTCATCCTCTATTCTGGGTGAATGCTAAATTTTTATTGATTTCCATCCATTTTTGACACATATTGGGAAAGACACTGATAAAAAAATAAAATGCAGTGACTTATTTCGAATATAGGGCCGTAAATTGAATATGGCGGTTGTTTCACTTTTGGCAACTTTATCGTCTGTACTGGTGAAATGGAAAAGTAACGAATCAAAATACACAATAAATGTTTTGATTTCTGCATTTCAACATTTCATTTATTTCTGCTTTTTGTTTTCATTATAATATAAATTTATAAAAATGTTGCAGAATTTGCTTACAATAGAAGTAAACTGATAGAATTGCTTCAAGAATACAATATCTCCTCAAATTAGGAAAAATGTTTAGATTTTTGTGCCAGCAAGTTGTATATCAGAAAACAGATATCAAAATTATAAATGGAAATTGATTTAAGAAATAGCACTTGGCTTTTATCTTATTTTTTACATTTGTATACTGCTGTTGTGTGATTTGTCTCCCATTTCATCATAGTTTAGTTTTCTTTGAGCCATAAACATTGATAGCATTCTGTCCATCTGGGATGCAATTTGTGAAAGCTAAGGAGATTGTCCATTTTTTAAAAACAACTTTATCAATTTTTCATGAAATAATAAAATTACAATTTTTCATCTTGTTTTTCTTTTAGTGAAGGATCAGTAGTATTTTGGAATGTTCCAGATTTAGAGGTAATAATTTTATTTTTTAAAATTGAATGTAATTCAGAAAATTTTGTTGTGTTTTATGTTTCTGAAATCTATTCTTTTTTTAACAGCAACAAAATGTTTTACGTTTCTTGAAGCCATATGAAACAAATTCCTATGATCCTGAATTGGTAAATGCTGAAAAAGAAGATATGGATTATATACATTCAGAGTATGTTTTAAACCAGATTGTGTATTTTTGGCATGGTTTTACGTACATCTTTTTTTCATATTTAAAAAGTTATTTATTACAGTAAAGGACCTAAATTCTCTAAAGGAAGAATCATTCTTAATTCTGAAGGCAGCAATGATTTTTATACTTACACATTTTCCAATGGTCTTGCCCTTTCTGGTAATTACATATTCACTATTCATATCCATTTCTTTTTATGGTGAAATTATGGATAATTCAGTATGTTCTTGTATTTGTATCATTATTATAATATCAATGTGTTATTTAACATTCGTAAACTAATGCTTAACATTTTGCTAAAAGCCTTAAATTTAAATAATTTATAATATTTCTTAATATTAAAAAGAAAAAAAGCAGTTTAAAAATTATTTTTGTGGAATAAAATGCTTATATATTAATCAAATAATTTAAATTCAAAACTTTTTAAGTTACATTTAGTATAATTTATTGAGATGTTTCAAAATAATGGGAATTTTATTTTCTGTATTATAACTAAGTATTGTATTCTATTTCAAGCATTTTATTTTTAAAACCTGAATTTTAATTTTTTTCATTATTGATTGATTATTATTTGTTAAGCTCTTTTTCATATTCTGAATTACTGAAACAAGTTTTTAAATGTAATGCAATTTATTTTAAATTAGAGAGTTAGCACTAATTATTGAATAGTATTAATAAATTGGTGTTTATATAGATAATGTCTGTGTACAATAATAAGTGTATGAATAAATTTTTTTCTCTTCTTTTTGCCATTATGTTTTTGCTCTAATAATTATTATTCATTTTTACCCTCAGTTAAACTTGCTATGTGGGAAGCAGCATTAGAAAATTATATTGACAGCATGGAATGGGTTACTGAGGTAAAAAGCTCATTCTTTAATTTTTCACTGGAAAATAGAAAAAAAAATTTTATCAGCTATTCTTTTATCCAGTATTTGAAATCTATTATAATATATTTTACTTACTCTTTTTCAATAATAAAATTGTTACTTACATATGAGCGTCACCACAGCAAAATTGACAACACCCAAATCGTGTCAAATTAAAACAACCAAACTATTCTAATGGGATTCACATGAAAAACAAACAAACAAACCCCAATATGTTAGATTTTGATGAAAAATGGCATGATTCACATTCTGTCATTTTGGCTTCAGTGATGCTAAAACATAAGTACCATAAAAAAATCTTATTTAATTCTTATTTACTGCTGATTGTTTAAAAAAATTTATCTCATTACTTCTCCTTTCCCCACTTTACATTTAACATATTACATAATGTGTACTGTTTTACAAACCTGAAGAAAATTGTCTTTTTCTCATCTTCAAAGATTTGTATATTTTTGATAATTTAAAGTCAAAAACTCACACATAAAATGTACTTTGTGCTTTGGTTAATTTTTCAAACATTGAAATTATGTGAGGTTTGTTTACACCTAACTCTTTTTAAACTCTTTAAATTGAAGTAATAATATTCAGGATAATGCCACTCTTCCCTTTTTGCATGGATGATTTACTATTAATATGATTTAAGATCACTAATCAATTTTAACATCAAAGTACTTTTGCTTATTGTAGATGCAATTAGTTATCTGAGTGTCTAAATGTTATAATATGTTTTACACACTAATACTATTTCCTTGAAGCAACCATAATAAAGTTAATGCATGTATGCACACAAAAAAAAAACAACCAATTTGTATTGCATTAAAAATGCTAGCAAATAATTTGGCCTGTTAGTATTAAAAGTAACAGTTCAATGTCACAGATATCAAAAGAGGTTCTGAATTAAAGCATTGGGACATGAAATTGGTTAAGAAAGTTTTAAGGATATACAATCTGCAAAGACATAGATAAATTGATGATTGAATAACCCTTAAATAAGGAAGATTTGATTGATCTTGTAACTGATGACCATGATATCCATAATCATAAGAAATAAAGATGAGGGTGAAATGCATTGGCGTAGCTAGCTCTGGGGAGGCCCTCTATCGAAATTCCTTCGGAGTCCTTTTTTAGATGTGGGAGCTCTATTAGTGGGACTGTAGGTACACATGCTAGGGCCCCTGTAACTTTGGGGCCCCGTATGATTAATATGGCACTATGCCCATGGGGAAATGTATCATTATTTCCAAGGGCCTTTAAGTTGATGCAAGACAAAAATCATTTGTATAAATTGATTCAAAAGTGTAACTGCTCTAAATTGTTACAACATCCAAGTATTTTTTTCAACTGGGTACTAAAAAAAAATCTTACATAGAGTTGAAAGAACAAAAAAGTTAAAAGAGTTTGTATTGTGAAATGTTTTGAAAACAGTTCATCTTAAATTGTCATTACCAGAAGAAAATCTTTGGTTTTTTTTCAAACATAACAGATGTGAAGATCTTTCTTGCTGAGACATGGCAATTTTGATTCATTCATCTGTAAACAAATACACTTACCATCAAGCATAAATAGCAACAAATAAATGATTAATGTTATTTATTGAGTTTTTATTTTTATTTTAAAGTTATTATTCTTGCTTGTGTGTGTGATACAATACATATGTCTCTTATTTTACTTTTGAATTGAAACATGGGAAATGTATAAATGTTAAATACATAAATATAAATACAGGTGTAAAAACTTAAACACTTGGTTTTTCATCATATTTACACATTTTTTGAATTGGATAAAGTTTTTTATTTTGTCTTGTATGAGTTTTAAATTATGTGGAATGTGTATCCCCTTTTTAATTCTACAAATGTTTTCAAATTTTTATTTGTTCAATTTTTCAAGGAATGTATTTATTATGTAAAAAGGGAGAAAGGTTACAGGTCTGTTTATTTTAAAATTAAAACATTTACAGGATTAGAAATTATTGAATTGCTCTAAGCCAAAAAAAGAATTTTTTTTTTGTCATATATAATTTTATTTCCGAGATTGTTATTTACTTTTTCCTTATTTGAAAGCACTTCTAGCTTATTGATTTTACATTATTACTGTTATAAAAAGTAGACACAAATTTATAAGACATTTTACTAAAGTTTATTTTATTTTTTTTCAGAACATGAAAAAAGGCGAAAAGATTTCAATGACTCGTGACCAAGTATTTAAAAAAAGAGGAGAGTTATTTGCTTTACGGTAGTGAACTTAAGTTTTCATTTTATATTTTAGTTATTTCTATCAATTGTATTTAACTTATTTTTAAAAAACTAATAATTTTTGCAGGCATGTTATTAATTTAAGTTCTGATTTACTCGATACTCCTGATTTCTATTGGGACCGTCAAGATCTGGAGCATTTATATCAGCAAATATGTAATCATCTTAATATTGCAAAAAGAACAAAGGTAAGTTTTATTTTGTTGTTTACAATTTCATTTACTAGTTGACCTTTAACTTTTTTATTGATTTCAATAAAATATTTTACTATAGATTTCTTCATAACTGTTTTTTATGTTGCTTGTTTGTTTCTCAATAATGTCTAAAGTACCTGACACTTGCACTTCGACATTTTTTATCGAATGATAAGTTTAATAAGATATATGTATGAGATATGTTTTCCCTATCTTTCTTTCTAATTTCTGCCCCTCCCCCTTCCCCAACTATGCTATTCCAAGAGATGGAAATCATAGTTGGACAAAATGTATTACACATAAAGATAGGTAAAAGATTTATTCATTGTGCACATACTATACTTATATCAAATAAAAACTCAAGTCTTTCAGTTCAAGATTGCATAGCTGATCTTAGTTAAGATTGTCACAAAGTCAATTAATGCTTTTTTTAAATTTATTTTCATTTAAATGATCACTTGACCAAAATTCAAAATTCTGAGATTAATTACCAAATGTTCTTGTTCAGTTTCAAAATGTAGCTTTAATCAAAAATTAAAACATTGGTAGAAATTCAAGTCTAAAATATTTAAACTAATTACTTTAGAGTTTTCCTTTTTTTATTTTATTCTAAAATGCTCAATATTCAAATAATTAAATACTATAAATTATTTTGTGAACACAAGGCTTTAAGATGTATATATACACTGAATTAGGGATGCCTACCTAGTAACGAGTTGATCCTCCTCTAGCCTTGATAACAGCTGCAACACAACGAGGCATAGATTCAACAAGTTTCTTGAAACGGTTCCATGGGAATGACTTGCCAAACATTGGCTAAAGCTGTCCATAATTCAATAAGGTTCGTTGGTGCTGTGTGATGGCCTTTCACACCTTGTTCAAGACATCCCAAATATGATCAATAGGATTTAAGTCTGCTTCTGGTGGCCAATTTATGACAGAAAAGTCAGAGGAATGCTCATCTAACCAGCCAGTAGCCAACCTGGACTTGTGGGAGGTACAGTTGTCTTGCTGGAAAACTCCAAAACCATGCGGATAATAGAACAGCATAAACAGATGGAGATGATCACCCAGCAATTCTATGTACCGTATTGCATTGAGGGAGGTTGGTACATGCACCAAAGATCCCGAACAGTGCCCTGAAAAAACAACCCAGACAATGATTGAGCCACCATGCCCTTGTACAGTTCCAACCTGGTATACAGGATCCATGGCTTCATGAGCCTGACGCCATATTCTCAGCCTCCTGTCGATGTTAAGTAGTTGAAATCCATACTCACCACTCTGTGCTACTCGTTTTCAATCCTCTACACTCCAGTCTCTGTGCTCTCTTGCCCAGGCAAAACGTGCATCCCATTGGCAAGCATTGAGCAATGCTACTTTCGTAGATTGACAGCTCCCGAAACCTGTACGGTAAAGCGAGTGCCGCACAGTACGACTGACTCCGTCATTCAACTGGGTGGTAATTTGAGCTAATGTTTGGCTTCTCTGGCTATGTACAATACACCTGAGCCATCTCTTACCATGCACTGTCAAGGCTAATTATCCTTTGCAGCTTGCCAATCGCTAGTTTATTTGTCACCATTCATGTATTCTTGGTGTACTCTTGACACTGTTGACTTATAAAATCTAGCTTTCGGAAGATTTTTTAAATAAAATGGCCCATGCGTCGCACACTTACAATTTGTCTGCTATTGAAGGTGTCTAAATCAGGCAGTTTACTCACACTGGCAATTCCAACAACTAATTCAGAACAACCACAGTACATGCTATATATGCAGTTACCACAGCGTCTTCACTTGCACATAAATGAAGCACATCGCTACACAATTTGCATAGCCCTTGCTATCCCTAACTTAGTGGCACTTCAGTGTATATAGATTGTGAATTTATCTTTTTTGTGTAAGTATCTTAACTATATACATTCTTAATGTATTAATATTTGCAAAAATAATGCAAAAAACTATGAGATTTTTCACATTTTTTTTACTTTAAAAATTTTTTAATTTGCGTTATTGGATTATTCTCCATTAATACTGTTTTGCACTGAGGATTTTTCGAACTATCTGTTTGATGAAAATATAGTCTTATACATCAATTATCAAAAATATACTAATGAATACATTCTATGTTTAAATCAAGTTATTGTTTATATTTTAATAAAGTGTATTTTAATTAATTTTTTCTTCTTTTTTTTAAGTCACTCAAATTATAAGAGTAATTATTGGCATAATTTTTATCCTTATGTTTTGAGATTAATAATATCTTATTATGTTTTCTTATGTGAAGACTTTTTTTTTTGCTTAAAAAATTTTGGTACACATAAGCAGCTTTGAACTAAAAGACACACTTTTTAATTTCTGTTGTTATTTATATGGTTGTGTAAGTTTATATATATTTATAAAACTGTCATTTCTGTGAGTTCTACAGAGTTTTGAAAAAGAAATTTGTATAGGCACTTGGTTTCATTCTTGTTGGAAATGCTGTATATTATTATTATTATTTTGAGCGGAGTTTGCAATATTGTATTCAGAGATGACATCTACCATCTGAAAGCTAGATATTCCCATACGATTAACTAGATAAAGTCTTTTGAGTGAGTCCAAATTCAAAATAAATCCTGCTTGTGTTTGGAAGTTATTAAAATAGCTTGAAGATTATTTTGATGTACTTGTGTTCATGATTTGGTCGAAGCATTGAGTTTTAATATTAGTGCTAGTTGCAGAGAGAGAGGTAAACTATATTTTGTAAAAAATATAAGACCACTTGTATTTGGAAGGTATTGATATTTCTTATGTCTGACATTGTATATTAGAAGATTTGATTTAATGTAATTTTTACAGAATTATAAGTGAAATTGAAAGGATTTGTACTGGATTTTATGTTTTTTTTCTATCATAATTAGTTTGAATGTTAAGTATTTATTCTTTTGCAGAATATTCTACAATCATTCTAGCAATTTTACATATATATATATATGTTAAAAAAATTCTGAATTTTTAAAATTTATTTGTTGGAAGAAACCTTAATTTTTTTTCTTTAGACTGAGGGTAAAATATCTACTTAGTAGAATATTAAACATTACTTTTATTAATTGTTAAAAAAAAATTTTGTATTTTATCTTTCTTTGCAAATCATGAAAAAATATTTTGATTCGTTTTTTTTCCTTCCTCCAGGTGATGAATGAGCGTTTGAGTTACTGTTCTGAATTAATTGATTTGCTAGGTAATCATATGAATGACAAGCATCATGTGCGTTTGGAATGGATGATTATTATTCTCATTATGGTGGAGGTAATTTGTTAATAAAATACTTTTCTTGATATTTAGTATTAACTGCATAAGTTTTGCTAAAATATCTATTATAGATATGTGCAGAAAGAAAAAATGGGTTTCCAGAATAGGTGGAAAAAAAGCATTTATTAAAAAGTCTTTTTATGTGTAAAATGCAGAATTCAGTAATTTGTAATAAGTAATTAATACTGAGATTGAAATAATAATAAATGACAAACATTTTAGATTTAAACAGCATGCAGAATTGGTTATCCTACAAAATATTTATGGAATTATTCTATAGCTAGTTGAAAATTTTTTTTCTCCTAATTGTAAAAAATGATAAGAAAATGGCATGTTTATTTCCTCTGTATAATATTCTGTTTATAAAGAAACAGTAATGTCCAAATAATATAAAAAGAAATACTGTTTATTTCACTAAAGAATATATATATATATATATATATATATATATATATATTATGTTTAATTAAATTTTTTTAAAAGTTTTAATCTACTTTTTATTTTTGTTTAAAGGTATTTAAAAAAAATATTTTTAGCAATATTTGATTAAATAAGACATATTCATAATCCTCTATTTTTTTCTTACAGTTATTTTCATTTCATTAAAATTTTACTTTCCCCAAACATCTTTGTTCTTTATTTTTTCCATTGAAATTTTATTTAATATGTTTTTGTCAAGAATCCTTTGGTAATGTTTGCATTTTAGTATTTTAAATTCTTTATTGCAAATTACTTCGAAAAATTGCCTGTTAAATGCATTTTGTAACCCATACAAATACAAAAAAAGTTTATCTTTTTAAAATTTGTCCTTGACAAAATTCTGATAACATATATATATATATATATATATATATAATCCAAAATATAAAATCCAATTTATAAATACACACACACATATATATATACACACATATATAAAAATGATTCCTCTTTTAGTGTTCTGAGTAGAAAACAATCCTTTTTTTCCCTTTCATTTTGCAATATTTGTATATTGTTAAATATTACCTCTTCTGAATGATACTGTGTTTTATATATATTTATTCATGTTTCGTCATCTGTTTATATATTTTGTGTTATACATTATCTAGAATCTGCAATTCCTGAAGTATCTTTTATTTTCTTTTAGGTTATGTTTGAGTGTATTCATTTCATTGAACAGATATTGCATTGATTGCATCAGATATTGCATTGCATCATTTCAGTGTAGGCTTTTTTTGTTTTATATGTTCCTATAAATCTTCAATTTTTTTGGTAATTAAACAAATTGGTGTATATGTTTAATTTAGACACATATTTGTATTATCAAATATAGGAAGTTTTTATAAATAAAGTTATTTTTTAATATGAAAATCTTTTCTTTTATTGTGTATTATTTTTTTAAATATCCTAACTACAGATGCTTAATGTAAGATTAAATTTTAATCTATTTTGTATTAAGTTATTTCTGAATTTAAAAAAGGAGACCAAAGCAGTTTTTATTAATCTGTTATATCAAGTTTTTCATTGAAAATTATTTCTTAAATTACTAATTTATATATGTATTATTTATAAACTAGAACAAATTTTTGAACAATTAATAATATTCTACTATTCATGCACTTGTATAGAAGAATTTCTATAACAAAATGTTTAATTTTTTTTCTATTATCTATTATCTCATTTACTAGGGGGGAACTAATATAAATTTTATGTTCCAAAATTCAGTCAAACTTGGAGTAAATTTATTTTTGAAAAGTTCTAAATTATCCTGTGGTAAATTTATTATTAAATTCCATTTCAATAAATGTCAAAAGCCCAAAAAATGCATAAAAATTAAATTTATAAATGCATATTTTAGCTTGTATTATACTTTCCAAAAAAAAAAAACCCTGAAGAGAATCACAAGAAGAAATAATAATATTTTAAAAGCTTTTTTAATAAACGTATTGCATTGAACAATTATTTTAAAATAAGTTTTTTATTTTTACTGATGTAAAACATTCATTTTTATTTTGTAACATTACAAACATTAAAATAATATTTTGGAAGATTTTTTTTCTTTTTACATTTTTGAATAAGACATTCAATTTAACACTTGTGAATAGTCATTTTTAATTTAATTATTAAAATACAATTGTGATTTATATACTTCATTTTACCCCCAAAAAATAGGGGAAAAATTGTGGGGATAATTTCTTTCATTGTTTCCTTGTATTATGATAAAAAGTATTTTTCATAGTTTCCCCATATCTTATCATACATCATATTTAATGTGTCAAATGTTTTAAAGTAATTGCTCATTTAACACTTTGTTCCAAAACAAATTATTGATTAAAATATTGAAACAGCATAACTTTAATATCATATAAATAATTATATAAGCTTAGATCTTGTTATAATTAAATTTAACATAAAAAAGTTTGAAAAAAATTGCCTCTAATTAAAATTTTTGAAAAGACTTGAACACTATATCTGTGGTCGCCAAACTTTTTGACCTCACGGACGAGTAAATTCATAATTTAAATCTCATGGACCACTAATAGTATTTTGTGAATGTTTAATATATTTATAAAAAAAATTGTGATCTATGTTCACAATCACTGCGTCTTAAAACATAACTTAACAGGATAAGGGAGTATATTTCACACTTTTCTGGAGACCAGCGAAATGTTCTCGTGGACCACCATTTTGGCGACCTTTGCGCTACATCATCTTATGAATTTAGAATAGGACCTTTTTAATATACAAATAAGAGGACAGGAAAAATTGTGAGATAAAGCCATTGTATTTTTCCAATTAAGAAATTTTTTTTTTTAAAAAAATATTTCATCCTTTATTAAATTAAGCTCTTATCAGTAAAAATCCTTTTAATTAGTTAATCAAATTCATTTAATTAAAACGAACGATTGAATTTAATTTCAATTGAATTTGAAAAAGATATATTAGGAGCAATTTTCTTTTTTTGACTTGGCAAAATGAAAAAAGTTAATAAAAACTTTTGTTTGTGTTATAGGATCTTCCTAAAGGAAAAAAAAAATGTTCTCTTAACTTTTTAATGTATTTTTAGACATTGAATTCTTTTCTCCTTCCATTAACTATGTCATATTATAAATTCTATGGAAATATTTTGTTCATTTCTGTTTTTTAATTTTATTACTTATGGCTTTATTACGAGATATGAAACTACAAATAAAGTAATGCACTAGACTTATTAATATTAAATGCTGCTCAGATACATTGTGATTTTAAAGATGTGATAAAAGTTAATGAAAAATTTAGATTACTCATGTATTATTTTAAAACTTTTCTTGCCTTTTGTAGCATCTTAAGTAAATCGTTTCTAAATTTTTTTAAGTCATGAATCTGATTTTTAATTTCATTAATATTAATAATTACTTTCAAATTGTTTGTTTAAAAAGACTTGTACATTTTTAATTGTTATTTAACAACTATTTGTAATTGTTTCTATTGGTATTATGCTGAAGATTAAAATTTAAAATCTTCATCCTTTTGCAGTTTAAATTTATTCCAATAATGGGTTTTTTTCGAAGTAAAATATTAAAATGACTGTTAAAAAATAAAACAGTTGTGTCTTTCTTTTTGAAAACTGGAAGATATACATATACAATTTGGAAAAATTACTTATTATGTTATTAAAATTAAATGTAAAATTAAATTTTTACTGAAAATTAATGGTGAGAAGGCAGTTTTTTATTTTTACTTCTATTTCATTAAATCAGTTGAAATTTTAAGATTTAAATGTATAATTAGGTATTTAAAGCAAGAGATGTTAGTTTTTTTAGTCTTGAAAAAGTTTAATAAAAAAAATGTTTATAAACTTTTGTTTCTTAATGTGTTCTAAGTCCCTTGATTCAGAAAAGCTAAGCTAACTGGTAGAGGAGGAAGAGCCCTCTTCGAGTATTCCTTTGGAGGAATCCATTGATAGATCATTTCTGCTGTATAATCTGTCTCATATTCCATGCAAAAGTCATTCAGAAGTGGGTAAAATCTATGAGAGAAAAATTTTTTTAAAAATATATTTGCATTCAAAATAGTGAATTTTAGAGTTAAATTGATTATTGGAATTTACTCCTTAAGAATCGATTTTCATATAAAGACACTGGTATGGAAATTTTATGAGGAGTAAGAATTATACAAATCTTAACAAAAAAGCGTTTTGCGTGCTTCTGCGCATGAACCATTTGGTTGTCGGAAGAAGACAGAAAAGAGTATATTTTTTTGTCGTTTTTAAAATTTCTATCTTTCTTTTCTTACCAAAATCAGACAAAAAATAATTACAGAATTGGAAAGATCATTTATTTCGCCACGATATGGTATGTTTTTTTTTTAACAAAATAACAATATTTTGCATTTTTTATGATTTTTGCTAAAATGAGTCAACATTGATGCGTTTTTATTAAAAGAATTTTTCAATCGATCTCTATGGATTTCTTATCATTGTAATGAATCTACATTCTGTTCTAAGAAAATTTATAATTTGGTCATTTAGAATCCGTGATTTAAAATATGAAATGTGAAAAACCTTTTTTTATGGTTTTTCAAAAAACACCCAAAATTCTAATTAAACATTTAATAACTTCGCTATTTATGAGAATAATTGCACAAAAGTTTTTTTCCGTATGTGAAATCTTATTGTCCGTGTTCTGTCCAAAGATTGAAAAAATTGTTTTTTCATTTAATACCCATTTTACTAGAATTCACTTATGCAGTACTTTTTTTCCTTTTTTGTTTAAAAATTATCGTTGTATATTATCGATGTGTGAAATTTGGAAAGTATAACGTATAAAAATTAAGTCCTCAAAAATAAAAAAATAAAAACTTTAAAGAAAATTCGCAAACTACATTTACTGTCGTTTCGCCTACATTTCTTTTACTGGGTATTTTTTTTCTTCTTTCAATTTAAATTTTTTTAAGTAAACAGTTGTCACGAGAAATTGGAAAAGGATTATTAATGATCAATTTTATAATTTCAAACTCCAAGTTAGAAATTATTATTATAAAATAATAAATATGTTTGTTTTTTATAACACATTTTACACACACACATCAGATACGTTTCCATTTTTCCATAAAAAATTTCTTCCCTTTGTCAACCATTTCTTTAATTTATGAGTTACGTAAAGAAACTATTGAAAGAACCAAATATGTCAATACGTTTCTATCATTTTGAATCATTTTCTTATATAGTGAATGTAAGTAATGAAAATTTCAAATCTGTTTTATTATTTTAAATTCTAAGAGTATTTATATATTATAAAATAATGAATATGTGCTTTAGTTTATAAATATACAGAAAGTGGTTCTAAACTACTGAAAAAACAGTATCACACACATATACTTCTGCTCATACTTGGCGGTGACTTCAATACTGATATCAATAAAGATGAAGGATTGAGATTAGTACAATTTTCAATATCAGAGCTTAATTTGGATTTTGTTTCTGATAGAGCACTGGGACAAGTAGGTATCGTACAACCATTGATGCGATGTTTTAACGATTCGTAAATCACGTATCTATCGACGTTCACGTATCATACTTAAGTTACCACTAGCTTCCTATCACAGGGATTAATAATGGCGAAAGATAATTAATTAATAATTAATACTCAAAGCGATATTAATGGTAAAGTAAATCAACCTTCTTAACAATGTACTCATGAGTCACATATATTTATTTGTGTAACATAATTGATGTATATTATTTTATATACATATTATTTTACTGAATCAATATGAAAAATGTAAATAGAATAAAAATACATGCATGGTTTCAGTATTATATGAGATGCGTTTTTATTTACCCTGTATTTACCTACTACATAATTAAAGACACAACCTTACTTAAGTAGTAAACTCCAGTCGTGCACACACAGTTTTTATTAATGTTATGAAACATTTAAAAGCCAAAGATCTTTTTTTCCTTATTTTTCTATTTCTGTTAAATTTGGTATCAGCATTAAAATAGTGCATCAAGAGTGAAAACTTTTTTGCCAGTATGGGAAATTTTGCTTTCAGCTCATTTTTCAGTGTTCAAGAATCATATAGAGTATATTTTAAAGTTGTATTGTGCTCCATATTACGAACCTCTATATTGCGAATTTTTCTACGCAGCGAACTTTTTCCTGGAATCCAGAACATTTCACGAATTTCTTCGTAAAATAACCTCCCAGTAGCGAAGTGCATTTTTATATTACGAACTTAGTTTCGTATGATTCAATTTTTTTTCTGCCCATTTTTAAAGTATATTTTTGGACATTTCAAGTTATTCTCTCTTTTAATGCATTTTATGATGGCCATAAATCTTAAACTGGTTTTATTAGGGGCCTAACTCCTTGAATGTAATATAATTCTGGGCGTTTCATCCAAGGAGTGCAGCCTTTAACCCCCTATGTCCAGTTCACTAGAAGCATTTTCGATATCCCCTTTCATTCTCCATGGAGTTGTCTCATGTCCCCGTGTCCTTGAACTAGTCTCCTTTCATGTGTATTGTTGATCAGTCGTACTGGTAACTTGTCAAAAACGTAAGTGCTTGAGCATCAATCCAAAAAAAAATATTTAATTCTTAAGAAAGTGGGTAAAGACGCCAAGAAACTTTCCTTGCAGTTTTTCTTTCTGTCCTTTTTTGATAGGTAGGATATATAAAATAAATGTATATTAATTTACAGAAAGGTGAAAATAATTACTTTTTTTTAATGCATAGTGTTTATGAATTTAAAATGGTTTTTTTTTTTTGTGGTTTATAAGGTATATTGAAAAATGAACCCCTATATATCGAATTTTCTATATAACGAAATTTTTTTTCGGGATTTGGCGACTTTGTTATATAGAGGTCCGACTGTATATATATATATATATTGTAGTATTATATGCTACATTACATCTGTTATTTCTCTATCTGATGGTGTTGAATGAACAACAGTAAACAATGTTTAATACTGATTCCTGGGATGAACGTTGTTGTGGTAGCCAAGTGGGCATAGCAACAAACTCATGGCCATTCTTTCATCGAATCCTGCTGCATAGAGGGTGACGATATGCATTAAATCTATCGCGACTCAAAGTCCTTACATTGGTGTGGTAGGTTAGTATGGTTACTGGAGTGCAAGGTCGGATGCTGTCATGTGACTATGGTCCAAAATTATGAAATCCATGGCTAATAACCCTTGCTTCGAAGTTCGATGTTAATAAACAATTGGATTATGGGTTGAACATGATAATAATCATTAGCAATATTTGCAGAATCACTGGAATACCATATTATTTTACAAGATGGATGTACAGCTGTTGGGAAATAACTGAAACATTCTCATTTAATAAACATTCAGTTTCAGAAAATACTACGTTATACAGACAGCACCCACTATGTTGGTATACACAAGGGGGTGGCATACCCTTACCCCCTCCATATTTACAGATTTTTGATTATCAGCATAAAGATTATCCCTCAGCACGTACATGTTTACCAAAATATAGCCTTTTTCTCCACAAAATGTATCCCATTCGACGCACTAAGTCGTCCCAGTTTTTGTTAAGAAAATCACTTCATCAAATCCATTAAATTACTTCATTTCAGTTCTATTAGGCATTGAGAGCTCCAATCCAAATTTTATGAATAACTGTTGATTGATCTAATATTTAAGTCTACTTCTCTTTTTAATTCAATTGGGCCATAAATTTTTTTACGAAATTTATTTTGTGATGTGTTTACTTATGTTAATTACTTTCTCATAGATAATAATTTAAAAAAAATAACTATATCTATTTTATCTCGCTTTAAGGATAGTTTTGATTAAGATTCAAAGAAATCAAAATCTATTAAGAGATGTATTCTATTCTTATTTACATAAGTGTGTATGGATCTAAAAAATGCATAGTACAATAAACTCATTTAATTTTATATCGTTTACGATAATTTTCAAAAATAATTTTTAATGAGTCAGGTGATTATATTTTCTTCCGTCAATGACAAGTTCGTACAGGAACATTTAACATAATTATTAATTTTAAACTATATAAAATAGAAATTCCAGACAATGAGTTTTTTTTCCTTAAAAAAGCCAAATCACATAATCTTCAAAATACTTTCCCAAGTTCTGAGAAGCAAATTTAGATAGCCTTTCATTAAGTTATCCATAAAAGTTTTATATCTTTTGAAGATAAATTAAATAATTGACATATATTTATTCGAATTAAAAATTATTAGCAATCAAAGTTAACCAAATCATAACATGGCGGCTATAAGTGATGACGTAACTCAGTATGTGTTTAGTTGTTGTTGTTGTGGCTAATGCCACCTGTCTGACGTAGTTAGAACGAGTCCCACGAAATTCATCGTGGCATGGGCAAGAGGTACGCCTGTCGTTGGCCTTGAGCACCATACAGGTGACAGTGCGATTTAAGCTCGGTGAAACTCCCCGAAGGGACGATAGATGGCGACACGACCTCTATCTCCACCTCCACAATTTCTGCAAGTGAACTGAAGGGGAGGGAAATATTCTCCAGTTCCTGCGCTCGTGAATAAGCCCACAAGACTACGGACCCACTGATTTAACGAGCACGTACTCCGTGTGCACTCGGAGGGTATTTGGTGACATCGGCATCGAACCCAGGCCTTCCGGTCTGGAGTGGAACAGTTGTATATATTTTATTTATGTGTATTATATTATGCTAGGAATTTTCACACATATTGATAAAAAGGCAGTTTTTTAAAGACACAGAAGTTAACCAGAAATGTATCATCATAACATTTTATATAAATTGAAATGATATTTCCAAATTTCATTCCAATCAATCATTTCACAGGCATTCAAAGAAAAGGGATAATGTACTGATTAAATCGTGGACGCTAGCGAATTACAATGCTTCTGATAGTTAATCACCTGTGAAAACTGTGTTATTTTACAAATAACTTTTTTGAGATTCTATGTAATAATTTTTGATTTTTATAGTAATATTTTCGATTTTTTTACTTGTTAATAGAGTTCAAAGAATTATTTATTTATTTATTATTATTTTTTTTTATCAATTGGTGTAAAAAGTTAACGTCTATACCTTTGAAATTTGAAAAAAGAATGAATTCTCAATTAATGTGATCGTGACAATTGATGTAAAACCTTCCCAATATATAATTTTCTCCCCATTTTCTTGGCGAAATCAGATGAACAAATATTATCAACTTCATCTCCTGAAGCAAGGAAGGATTATTATCTCATTAATATTATTCGCCAACAAGGGATGATTAACTAAAAACCGTTGAACGTGTTTTTAAAATCGATGCAAATGATATCTGCAAATGTTTTGGCTTCTTGAAGGCTGTTCGTGTTCGATTAAAAAACGCGATTATAGACTGGTTCTCTGAACAATTTATTTGTTAAATATAATGGAATAATTTTTCTTAAAAAAAAGTTTTTTTAGAAATAAAAAAAAGTTTAAAATATTTTAGGTATTTTTGATAGGTTTTTCACTTTTCAAATTCTTTATGCTACTTACCTTTTGCACTTCGTAGGATAATCGAGTGCATAACAGTACTTTTGGAACACGTTGAAATAGGTGTTTCCCATCGTATTCGAAGTGATCGTATCGATTGCGCTGAGACAATCATAAAATTCAAAGTCGCACTTACAACTCAACCTGCAATTAAGGCTCAGAATTAGGTAACGTATACAGAAGTAAACGTAATAACAAAATGACAAAGAATTTGGTACAATTTAAGAGCTAATTAAAAGTTATGAATTGTCTTTTGGTAAAAATTTTTTTTCCCACAAACATTATTAAAAAGTTAAATTATTAAAATATATAGTAAAGTTATAGTTTATAATTAAATTATTAAAGCATCAAATTTTATTTTTAGTAAATTTATGAACTTCTTAAGGGATATTCACTATTTAAGTCCTACTCACACATTTAAAAGCGTTCGTCAAGATGCTTCTTCCATATTTTATTTTGAAATTTTGTAAATATTTATTTTAAAAAATTAAATGTAGATATATACATCTTATTCATAGGAAATGTAATCATTATCATAATAATCACATACTCTGTGGAAATAATAATTATGATTGCACTTTGTGAACAATATTTTACGTGAAACTAATTTAGCCTTTCATCACATTAGAAGTTAGCAAAATGTCTTTTTTTTTTTTAAAAAAAAAAAAAATTAACATCTATATTGGTTCTGAAACTGGAAAGAACATTTCTTAATTTTACAAAATGCTTTTTTTAAAAAAAAATAAAAATAGGAGACTGTGGGTTCAGATTTCGTGCCAAGATAAATAATTTGAAATTTTATAATTTTGTTAATTTTGAAATATTTTAGATTAGAAAAATGAACATATACTCTGTTCTTTCATAATACATTTCCTGTCTTTTTCACGTTATTTTTCATTACATTTTATTTGAATTATTGTTAACGTTATACTTGTTCTTATGGAAATCAGCATGGTGAAGATTTATTTTTCAAGGGTTTTCGATGATTGTTTCTGACGTAGAATTTCTTTCATATTGATTAGGGAATTATTAAGGAATTTAAAGATGAGAAAGGTTTTTCCCCGTAACCAGGCACTTGGAATGTTACTAGTATTATACTTTAACTCAAAAAATGTGCAACTTATTTAGATTTTTAAAATAACTCGAGGGTATACGTTTTATATTTATATTTTTTGTGTGGATCCCTCTATCCAATTTTTTTCCCAATTCCTACTATTAGCTCACACTCTCTATATATTTATTTATCTTCGTGGAATTTTCATCGTTAATAAAATACATTTTAAAGCGCTCAATTGAGCTGAAATTTTATATACACGATTACTTTGGATAACAATACAGTAATTTAATTATAATTAATAAAAATTAATTGATTAAAACAAATTATTTAAAGAATTATAAATACAGCCTCGTTGGCATCATTTTTGGCGACGTGTCCAAACTTGAAAAAGTTTTTTTCTCACATTTTAGCGCTCATTTGAGCTGAAATTTTCTATACACTATTGTTTTGGGTAAAAATACGATAATTTAATTATAATTAATTAAAAATTAATTGACTGAAACTAATTATTTAAGGAATTACAGATTGGTTCATTTTATATTGATTTGGTTTCATTTTTAGCGACTTGGGTGAAAACTTGAAAAGATTTTTTTCTCACGTTTTAAAGTATTCAGTTGAACTGAAATTTTATAGACACGATTGTTTTGGATTACAATACGATACTTTAATGATAATTAATAAAAATTAATTACCACTTAATGTTGTGATTCTGTCCTATGTATATTAATTGTAACTATTTAATAAAAAGTAGCTAAAATAAAACTTTTCTTTGTTTATCTATAAGTCAGAGTTGACTTAAAATTTTTTTATTTTGTATTACTTGTTTTAAATTAGTACACTTCTGACATTTTAATAAGATAAATAATGATTTATTTTTTTATTCTCCAATTTGTTTTGAAATTGAAAACAAAACGAAACAAAAAAAAGGCTACCGTAAAATCCGGTGCACTTTTAACACAAAAAATTAGATCGAAATTTACGGGTGCGTCGAATGTAAAAATGAGAGTTTTAAAAATTATAAAAAAATGTTAGACTTTTACATATATCGAAATACTGTTTATTTAAAAGAAATATTTCTTATGAATTTAAAGGGTTGCAGAGAGTTCTAAAAGTATACTATTTTTTTCTAAAACTTGGAATAATACCTCGAAAAAATTACTTCAAAACGTAAGAGTATTGCGTACGTACATTTCAGGTTTCTTCATAAAGAAAAGGGGGGAGGGAGGGCGTTATACGGCGAAAATACTTAAAAATTAAAAATTGCACCTCGAATGGCAGCTTCGTGGTATTCTCCAGATTTTACGTTACATATAAGTTGTAGAATTCCATAAAACTTACCTTTAAAAACGTTTTCTTTCTCTTGTCACTATATTAAAAGTGTTTGAATGTAAAATAATAATTATCCCATTTTTCTCGGAATTGGACTATATTTAATCAGATTATGGTCAAACTAGTGTTTTTGATCTGTAACTTTTTGTTGAATCGTAAAATGTAGCTTACTTTATATTAAAGGTTTATTACATGTGGCAATATATGAAACATTTTCGAAACAAAGACGATACAAGTCATAGCGGAGGAAACAAAATTGTTTTAATGGGCACGTATTGCCTTTAACCTTCAACCTTTTGTTTTCCACTCGTTTTTTTCCTTTTTTTTTTTTTTTCGCCTTTCATGTGCTAGATCTAGTTGCTACAGTCCAGGGGTGGCCAACCTTTTTGAGAAGAGTGCCACTGACTGTCACTTACAACTTTTCCAAATATTAAAAAAAAATGAAAATTTAAAAAAAAATTGTTATTTATTTTCTTTTGGGATTTTCCCACAAATAGCAAGTCTATATAGTGGAAATGGAAAAATAATGTAATAAATAAAACAAAAGTGTGCAAACTTAAAAGTTTTATTGTTAATTTTTTTTTCAGTTTCAATCACCTAAGTTGGGTATAAAATAAAAATGAGTAACCAGGAAAATTTTTAATTCTAAATAATTATTAAACAGCAAGTACTTTCTTCATGTGGTTTTTCAATTTGTAGAATTTTTTACATTAGGATTAGTTGTCGAAAATGCTTACAAAATCGGGTTGTTTTAGGTGTGCATCAGTTTCTTATTTTTCTGCAAAATCGATGCAAAAAAGAAAAAAAATGTGTTCACAAAAGAAGACGTATAATTGAAAAAAAAACCATTTTTTCCCCTTGTGACTTCAATTCAAACAATTTAAATGTCTTATAGTGTCGATAAGAAAAGCTAAATTTCAAAGCCTATCCTCTTGAGAAGCAAGCACTCGCTGCGCAGTGCATTGCTTTCTTCCGGATATTTCCTCAAATTCCAGAATCTCAAGAATACGCTTCCTTTATGAAACCAACGCACACGACACTGAAGGAGTGTTGCCTACATTCTAATTTTATGTTGTTGTTGGGGCTAATGCCACCTGTCTGACGTAGTCAGAAGGATGCCCACGAAATTCATCGTGGCAAGGGGCTAAAAGTACGCCTGTCGTTGGCCTTGAGCATTATACAGGTGACAGTACGAATTAGCTCGGTGAAATTCCCCGAAGGGACGATAGATGGCAACACCACCTATCTCCACCTCCACAATTTAGGCATGGAACTGAAGGGGAGGGAAAAATTCTCCAGTCCCCTGCACTCGTGATTCAGTCCACAAGACTTTCGGATCCACTCATTTAACGAGCACGTACTCTGTGTGTACTCGGAAGGTATTTGATGGCATCGCGCATCGAAACCATGCCTTCCGGACTGGAGTCCGATGCTCTAACCACTAGGTTACCCAAGGCCATTTTCTATTGTAATTTAGTTAAGTGTATTTAAAATAAATTTTGATGTTTAGTTTTGTCTCAGACAGCCACCTTTCAATAAAACAGTTATAAAATTAATAATTACTATCTTTTCAAATTTTTCAATAAGTCTTCGCGTACAACTGCGCCGTGGTACGGGTTGGCTACCTCTGCTATAGTCAGTAGTTGCTCCGAAGAGATTGGCCCCATCTTCTCTCTTGATATCTATCTTTAAGGAACACAGAAAACAAAATAAAGCACCTACCCATGAGAACATTGTAAACATGCGTTTTATCAATTAAAAATATTTCGAATAAATGTTATAGTAAGCATTGCATCCCTTTACTTTTCGAAAATGCTTCATATAATATGATTCAAGCGCGTAACGATTGCAACCTTAGTTTATAAGGGAATTTGTCCAACCTAACTTATATTAAATACAGCAGTAAGGGGGATTCGGCGAAATTTCAGCATTAAATGTAATTTATAAACCATATGGAATGAATTACGTTGTAAAGGGAGAGTCGTTGGTTAGATTATATTTTGTTTGTCCGGTTTCAATAATATCATCGCATGTATCATGCGCTCTGCAGCAGCGGTCAACATTTTCGAAGTAACCCAAGTCATCGTAGTTCTCTGCTACATCTCCTGGTCCGCACCATTTTGTACCTGGAACGATTGTCAATAGTTAAAAAAGATAATTTAAACTTAGTTTTCTTTTTTCATTAATGTGCTTGAATCGAAGAAAAACGGCGATCGAAACGGTTGAACATTTTCTTTTTAGTAATATTTCTAAAGCTGTCTCTCTTCATTTTGGATAAAACAATATAATTAAAATTCGGCTCATATTTTCTGGCAATATATACCTTCAGAGAGACAGCATCAAACTGTAGTAATTAAACCTATTTAATGCATTCTTAAAATTTAAACTGCTGTTTGTAAAAAAATGCAACACCATGAAGGAATCATATAATTAAATGAAATTTAATACACAAACGACGTGTATAAGTACAAATAAATGACGAAATTTTCAAAGATAAAAAAACAATATTAAGTGCCTGAAATCAGTATTTGGTGTAGCCAGCACGCGCTGCGACCAATGCTGCTATACGTCGTGGCATGGATTTTGAATGTCGGCTTGTGGAACAGAATTTCATATTGCCTGTATGCACAGCAAAAGTTCGTCTTTTGAAGCTGCAGGACGCGGAACACGAGCGATACGCCCACCAATCAAATCACACACGTGCTCAATAGGCAACATATCCGGCGAATAAGCAGGCCAAGGAAGAAGTTGCATGTGTTGGGCTGAACAGGTCTCGAACAGTCTTTGCAACGTGTGGGCGTGCATTATCCTGTTGAAGGATAGCTCCAAGGATGCTTTGAAGGAAGGGAACGACTTCGGGCTGTAGCACTTCATGGACGTACCTGTTGCTATTGAGACTATCCTCAATTCGTAGCAAATTGGATCGCCCATGATACGAAATCGCATCCCAAACCATAATTTCGGCAGTTAGGCCACTATGTCGTTCGATAGCGCACTCTGAAAGGCAGCGTTCACTGGCAGAGCGTCTCACACGAATGCGGCCCTCATGGTCCCACAAATTGAAGCGTGATTCATCTGAAAAGACAACTTGGTGCCAATCAGCTTGCTAGGCTCTGTGCTCCTGAGCCCATTGCAGATGCAGCCGTCGATGGTTTGCCGTGAGGGAAATCCTATATAAAGGAACCCTTGCACGCATTCCACGATGCAGCAGACATCGACGAATTGACGAAGCCAACATTAGTACACCTGTAGCACTAGACCAACGTGCTGCTAATTGCCTAGAGGAAGCTGTACGGTCATTCACCGCCATGCGGAGCAGGTGTCGATCGTCTCGCGCTGCTGTCACATTCCGTCGTCCACTGCTAGTTTTTCGAGCTGTTCGGTTCTTGTCGGTCCACTGTTTCCAAACACGCATCATTGTGGAACTGTTCCACTGCACACAAGCTCCTTTTGCTGGATAGGAAAATCCTCCTTTTTGAAGGCGGATAATCCTCCTGCCGTTCAAACTCTTAAGTTGTTGGAATTTCTCCTTACTTCATCGTGTAGACATACTTAGGTCCCACTAAACATTCGCGACTAACAAATAATCATTAACCATTTTCAACGTCCCTCTACAGCCCTCTATTTATATGCTTTCAGCATCAGTTCAGAGGGTGCTGCGCATGCTACGCATGCGTAGTGGCTCTGAAACTTTACTATTTTACGTAACATCCTATAATTGATATTTGCTGAAAATTTCATTTAATTTTTATGATTCCTTCATGGTGTTACATTTTTTACAAACTGCAGTGTAGATACATGTTCTATAAATACGTCCTTTCCTCCTTTAACGCATATTGCCAAAAATCTGGATGGTAATATATTGTTGGTCATTTTTAGAAAATGTTATTTAGCTGATTCGCGTTAAGATGACGAGCAATCAGATGGGTGGTAATGGGATTTTCACCAATAGCTGAATTCACCATAATGTATCTGGATCTAGTGACATCTTAATGGGTAGTTCAAAGATTCTAAGATCAACTTGTTCAATATCAAAAAGATGTGGTCCAGACCACCACTGGTTACAGTTCCAATACAAAATCATTTTCACAAAAAACTGGTTGTACTATTACATTTTGGGAGTCAGTAAAGAAAGTACTTAGAGCCGTGGCGTAATAGAGAATATTAGGGCAAACTCAAGTTCATGGGCCTCAAATCCAAATACGTACTTTGGGCCAGTCAAGCTTTGGGCCCCTTAGAGTCCACCCCCCCCCGTAATGCGGGTGTTACGGGGCTGTACGTTACGCCACTGACTTAGATTATTTACAGTCCTTAATAAAGAATTTATAAGCAAACAGTTAATTATTTTAACGCATACATTAATGGAGATGGGTTTCAGTTATTACCTGGAAGAACCATACTAATGGCAGCGGGAGTTTCAATAAATGCTTTGTGAACTGTGGCTGATAACTTGTTGATATTTTCATACTTTGCAGTGGAAGCAGCTCCTTTCACAGAATTATTATCGTTTGCGATCACACTCTGCTTCAGAGATTCAGTAGTACTTGTTACAACTGTTGGAAATAAACATGAGTAAATATAACACCGAAAGTAGTTTTCGTATCAAAATTTAGCTTTGAATTTCTTCTACTAGAGTCAGAATGTTCAAGGAATGGCCCCCTGCCTTCACGCAGGGGTTCGTTAGAGAGGAAATACCTTTTTCCGGGGGTGGGCAACACTAATAAGGAGAACACACAGCCTTCTGGAATTTATTTGCGTTAGCTGCAGATCATTTCTGACAAAGAGCCGGCTGGGTGGCGTGGTTGGTTTGTCGTTGACCTTCTGCAGAAAATCGACAGTGGTTATGTTATATGATTATACGGCATGTAAAAGATCCTTGAGTGTCTATTTGGCTTGGGTGCTCTCGGCAAAATTAAATCCTGCTGCGGTTCGCATCGTCAAGATCGAAGGTACCACCCTCTGGCGAGGATTGATTGATTGATTGAATATTAACGTCGCGCTGTTCAGCTACACGAGGGCTTTTGGCGATGGACCACGTAATTTTGAACCATGGTCAAGAGAGGTGGACGACACCTGAGCTGGCACTCCCCTCTCTTAACTACCACACCACACCGAGAGGACGTTTCAGCTCTCGACAGATTTAACGTGCATCGCTGCCCTACACGGCGGGTCTTTAGTGGTACTGGACTCGAAATAATGACAAGGCAAGTCACGATCCAATACCTATACCACTCGGCTACCGCGGCCACCCTCTGGCGAGGAAACTGAGCGTCAAAATTACTTCTTGTATTACCTACAATAATTGGTATTACCTATTGGTATTACCTAGCGGTAATTGGTATTACCTATTTGGTGCCGCGCTAAAAAATAATACAAGCTCGTGGGGAATGTACTACACCTGCAAAGGTAGAACTACCAATACGCAGCCCCATTAGAAAAAAAAATTATGACAAAGGAATTTTTTTCCGTCAGATTTTGCAATACCGTCTTTGGAGCGGCGGGCAGACATCAAATTCTGTGTTTTGCTTAAGACATTACATGAGATGCCGAAAAAGCATACAGAAACGATTCCAGCACGAGAGGATTTTTACCTGTTTCCATGACTGAACATGAAATTGAAGGGACATCGTTTCGTGGATTCAAATGAGGTGATCCAAAATCCGACGAAGCAGCTGAAGGACCTCTCATAAAAGAGATTCCAGGAGTGTTTCGAACAGTTATATGAACGCTGGAACAAGCGTGTGGATGAAGGAGGGCAGTACTTTGAAGGTCAATAAGATTAAATAACTGTTCTATCTTTTAATAACTTGCAAGTGACATATCCCGGGAACTTTTTGATCTTACTACACTGCTGGACAATTGCTAAGGACGGATAACACTATCATCCATAGCAACCACAAAATGAAAGGAAGCAAAATGTGGAAAATTAGAATAAGTGCGGGATATTAGTAAGAAGAAGTAGGAGTATATGCAAATTTTTTCCCCACGTCTGTTCATCACGTGATAGCGTTCATAAGACCTTTAAAGGTTTTGACGCGTGTGGACAGTTGTTGTTTCAAGTCAAAGTTTTACAGGAAAGATTTAATAGACGAACTTAAAATTTTTGGCATGTCTTCCCGACATCACATAGATGATTTTATGCGTGGCCGAATTATTGGAAAGATCGAAGGGCGAAAAATAACAGATGTTTCCAGGGAGTTCGACATCGCTCACAGCGTTGTTTCACGGCTGTGGAAGTCATTTAAAACTACTGGAATGTGTAGTAGACGGCACGGGGGAGGTCGTGTTAGAAGTACGACGCCTGCAGAAGACAGATATATCGTCCTATCAGCAAAAAGGAACAGTCGCACCACAGCTCAGCATGTGGCAAATCAGTTTCTTGCTGCCTCAGAAAAGCAGATCTCCCGAAAAACTGTTGCCAGACGTTTGAGGGGAGGAGGACTATACGCACGCAGACCTGTTGTGTGTATCCCATTGACCAGACAGCACCGTACTGCCCGTTTGCAATGGTGTCGTGAGCATCACAATTGGACTGAACAGGACTGGGCATGCGTACTATTCTCAGATGAGAGTAGGTTCAGTCTGTCATCGGATTGTAGACGCCAACTGATCTGGCACGAGAGTGGTACTGCTTATCGTCCAGAAAATATCCAGGAAAAGGACCGATTTCCGACATGCAGTATCATGGTGTGGGCCGGCATCATGATCAATGGCCGCACGCGCCTACATGTGGTTGCGAATGGGACTATGACGGGCCAACGATACATTGATGAAGTTCTACTTCCTCATGTTCGTCTTTTCCGTGTTGCTGTCGGTGATAAATTTGTTTTTATGGACGACAACGCAACATGTCATTGAACACTCGCTGTTCAGGATTGTCTAGACAGCGAGGGTATTCAACGTCTCGTATGGCCAGCGCGTTCTCCAGATCTAAACGCCATTGAAAATGTGTGGAATGCTTTGGGGAGGCAAGTTGCTGGTCGAAACTATCCTCCGACAAACAAGAGCACCCTCATCCGTGCACTCACAGAGGAATGGGATAAATTGCCTCAACAGCTGCTCGATAATGTTGTGCAAAGCATGGTACGACGTGAATGTTGCATCACACTCCACGGTGGACATATCCCGTACTGATACCTTTCTTTAAGGTGCCTGCTGACTTTTAGATGCATTGTTCCATTTCTCCGTACGCAGATCAAATGAACATTTTTTTTCTTTCAGATGTTTCACAGCTTTTGTACTTTCCAGAACAATAAATATTCTTTATTCTAATGTCTGAACACTGTGGCAACTATATTTTATCCTACTAGGCCTCATGTCTCGCTTAATGTTATGCTACATAGCAATTTGTGATCCGTCCTTAGCAATTGTCCAGCAATGTATGTATAACTGTATTGATATTTCTTATTTAAGATTGTTTAAATAATTTTAACTGCAGATAAGCTTTTGAGAGTTTTTTCAAATTTTGTTCAAATTTAGAGACATGTAAAAAGGTTTTTTAGTGAACTTTTATGGTTTTCAATCATAGTTTTACTTTACCTGGGTAGAGTATATCCCATATTCTATAACTCTGTGCTGATAGTTTTACAGTTGGAGGCGAATTCTTTTCTGGTTCTTCGTTCTTTTGGGGGAACTTCTCGTCGATGCCATTTACACTTTTTCCCGTTGCACTTTTTGTGTGCTTAGAAAACTTTTCGCACTCACTCCAAATTTTTCTCTTTTCTTCCTCGGTAGGTGTCTGAAGAACATAATGTTGAGAAATCTCTAAGATCTCTTTCCTGAAAATAATAATAATAATAATATTGTAGCGCGAAAAAAAATAGTTCACTTCAGTTGCCATGGACAAGGACTCAAGTGCCCAGTTGCAGGTGACTTGCCAAAAATAACTTCTTTTGTTTTCTTGAGTATTAGCTTTAATTTTTGTGTCAGGTACTTATTTTTATTTAATTGTAATTATTTATTTCTCTCGTGTTTGCTTTTATTCAATTCCTCTACCATTAACTCACACTCTCTCTATATATTTATTTGTTTATTTATTTATCTTGGTGGAATTTTCAATCGTTAATAAAATACATTTTAAAGCGCTCAATTGAGCTAAAATTTTATATACATGATTACTTTGGATGACAATACAGTAATTTAATTATAACTTATAAAAAATTAATTTTGATTAAAACTAATTATTTAAAGAATTACAAATACAGCCAAGTTGGCATCAGTTTTGGTGACTTAGCGACCCTTTTGGCGACTTGTGTCAAAACTTGAAAAGGTTTTTTTCTCACGTTTTAAAGCGCTAATTTGAGCTGAAATTTTCTATACACGATTGTTTGGATGACAATACGATACTTTAATGATAATGCATAAAAATTAATTACCACTTAATCTTGTGATTGTGTCATATTTATATTAATTGTAACTATTTAATAAAAATTAGCTAAAATAAAATTTTTCTTTGTTGATCTAAGTAGGAATGAACTTAATTTTTTTTACATTACTTGTTTTTATTGTATTTGTATTTATAAAAGTTAACTGTAATAATAATTATGTAAAGTTCTGGAAATTTCGATGGTAATATATAAGGAAAGGAAATATTCAGTTTGGAGAAATAGTCTTGAGTTGTGTCTAGCAAGAGTTGTTGTCATTTTATCTAAGTATCGAACTCTCCATTTTAATTTTATCTACGCGACCATATTAATAATAAATTGATACGATTTATTTATTTAAAAAAAGCCGAGCATACAATATTTGTTATGTAATTTTATGTTGACGAGATTTCTTAACCAAACAGGAAGCGTCGATGAAAATTTAATTATACTTCGAAATATATAATCTATGTAAAAAATATGTTAATAAAAAATTCTCCTTACGGTGAATCATAACATCCCAGTCGTTAAAGCCATGAGTTCGTAGGAGGAAACTCAATATTTTTTCTCTAATGGGGTTACGTATTGGTATTTCTACCTTTGCCGACCTAGTACATTCCCCTGGAGCCGGTATCCCTTTTTAGTGCGGAACCAATTACCGCAAGTAATTTTTACGCCCGGAGGCACCTGGCGAAATTTGTTCTTAGAAATTTAATTTTCCCGAGAACACATCGAAGCCAAACGAACAGAATTTTTTTTCATGCCGCATAACCCTACAACATGGCCGCTGTCGATTTTTTGCATCATGGAAATGCACCAACATGAGCCAGGATCGAACTCGTAACCTTGGGTACAGAAGACCAGCGACAAACCAACTACGCCCCCCAGCCGGCGCGACTGATTGCTGTTTCTAATCTCTTCCAACCGATTGCATGAGCTATTCAGTTACTGCTATTAAATATAGGGTGAACCAAAAGTCGATAAATATTTATTGTGTTCTATTACAATTAATCATATGTTCTTTTTCGATATTTTGTAAATATTATGAATTTTTTGAAAGACACCATATATCTCAATAAATTTTAACGTGTGCCCCCTTGGTAGCAGGGCAAATATCTATAAGCAGTATTCCAGCTCCCGCCAAGTGTTCTTTAACATATCTTGCACTTTATAAGCATGTAACCTAAGCATTTCAATAAGAATTTTTACCAAACTTCTTTTGCGATAGTTGAAGTTTTATGTGAGGCTTCACAAATGGATTTAAGACTTCGTTGAAACGATTACCGACAGCAACGTCTTAAGACTTCTTGAGGCTGTGGGCTGCTACACAAAAGTAAGCTCTGCCACCCCCCACAAATTTATGCTCCATCTATGACCCTTAAAAGTAAACAGTACATAGCATATACGTTGCCAAGTACTCGTAAATTTATGCTTGACATTAATGGGCTATTTCGTTCGTGAAATCAAAAGCACATATTGGGTTTTCTCTTGAATCGACGCCATTTCGGCAAAAAATAATGTCTTCCTTGTAAATGTTCCTCCGAGGCACTCGTGAGGGAGCATTCGCACCATCAACGGTATACAAAAAAACTACCAAAGCTTACCCATCCAATGATACCCAAAGTTACATTATTCAAGGGTATTCAACCTTTTTTTTCTGCTGAGCCGCATCCATATGTCAGCTATTTTACGCGGGCCGCAACATGAGGATAAATGGGGGGATGCTCTTTAACAAAGACAACATTGGAAATTTAAAATGTGGAAAATTGATCAAAATATTACAACTCCTGTTTCGCCTTTTTTAATAATTATTTTTTTATATTTTTTTATTTTTGTCACTAACACTAAATTAGAAGCATTTAAGAAACACTCCTTCACAATTTCTGCAAAAGTAAACGGTTTCACATGATTACCAATAATGTAACAAATTGCATAGGATGTTTTTGTTACCGCTGTGATATTACCACTGACAAAACACTTTGCTGCTGTTGCAAAGATTATTCAAGAAAGCATATTTATCACCTCTTGAAAGAGCTCTTCGAGGAGAAGTGTCATTGAATTATTCCTGTTTATTGGTATTTTTAAATACGTGACAAATCAAATTTTTTCGTGACAAAGCAAGCAATTACCGATCCATGTGTGTGTTTTTCACTACAAAAGAATCAATCTCCCAATCGTCTTGAAACGGTATATTTCCCACTTGTAGGATAGGAAAGATAGTTAAAAATTAGTTCTACCCATAAAATTATCGCTACTCCACTGTTGTCTGTTATCACAAACCGTAACCGTTCCAGATAGAAGAAGAATTTCAATTCGTACTCGTACGACACCGACAGCAAAAAACAAAATTGATATATTTGATTTCTTGACAAAGAATTTCCCACCAAATTTTTAATGCAATGTTCTTAAATAAGTGTATTTCTCAAAGCAAACGGTCATGACCGGGCCACTTAAAAAGTCTCGGTGAGCAGCATGCGGCTCGCGGGCTGCATGCTGAGTATCGCTGCATTATTATATTAAAAATTGCATTACAGCAAAACATTACCTACAAAAGTTCCATTAGGACAAGTTACATACATAGTTACTTACAAAATTTTAAATTTCTTAAAAACTAATTTATTAGCAGATCTAAAATTTGTGAGTGGTGGCAAGCTTCCCAATTATATAAACCACAAGAAAATGCAAAAAAAAAAAAAAAAAAATCAATTTTCTTCAAATTCGTAGGGTGCTGTATGGCCTTAAAGGAGAAAAAAAGATGCGTTAAAAAAAGCCTATATAAATAGCGGAAGCAGTCTTAGAACTATTGAGGAACTTTTAAATCACTCAACCATACGTTGAGAATCTGAGAGGGGTGTTCAAAATTGTGGGTTTTCGCGATGTCAGGCTGATACATAAAGGAGGGGGGGGCAGGCAATAGAAAGTTTAAGAACCACTGCGTTATTTGATTGTGAAGCACAATTGAATAATCACAAATCTCCAATCAAAGGTCGGAACTCGAGTGGTAAAGCGCTACTAGGGTCAGTCACTTTTATTCAATTCCTACTACTACCTCACACTCTCTACTTATTTATTTATTTATCTTCGTGGAATTTTCAATCGTTAATAAAATACAGTTTAAAGCGCTCAATTGAGCTGAAATTTTATATACATGATTATTTTGGATGACAATACATTAATTTAATTATAGTTAATAACAATTATTTGATTAAAACTAATTATTCAAAGAATTACAAGTACAGCCCCATTGGCATCATTTTTGGCGACTTAGCGAACCTTTTGGCGTGTCAAAACTTTAAAAGGTTTTTTTTCTCACATTTTAAAGCGCTCATTTGAGCTGAAATTTTCTATACACAATTGTTTTGGATAAAAATACGATAATTTAACTATAGTTAATCAGAATTAATTGACTGAAACTAACTATTTAATGAATTAGAGATACAGCCAGATACATATAAATACAGATACAGAAGTATTAATCGACATAATTTTTTTAAATACTTGTTTGTGTTGTGAATCAGCGTATGAAAGGGATGCGTACAGGAATTAGAAGGCTGAATAACTACATGGACGAGGGGTGGGGTGGAATTTCAGGGGGGGGTTGTAAGAAAAACCTAAAGTTGGTACCAAAATTGCATTGATTTAAAACTTTGAAATTATTCAGAATAAATTTTAAAAAATTATCTACCTTAAGAAAGAGAGAGTTAAATTGATTTGATGATTTTTTAAAAATCTGCATTGATCTAGCAATTTATTAGAGTAGGTAATTGATTGAATTAAAATTTTTATTTGATTCATGTTTTTTTTTAAAAAAATTTTATGAACATAATATATTTTTCAAAAATTCTTTAAAAAATTATGAATAAATTATTTAATTTCTCCCTAAAAATATTTTAAACTTTTATACACGATATTTTCTTTCGTTTATCGTTCTTACAAGTTGGATAATAAAGTTTTATTTTAAAAGTTTCTCTATGCGAAGAACGAGAATTCAAACGAGTTCAAAATTAATATGTTTTAATTTTCAACATCAACTTTCGCGTAATTTGGGATACTAAACCTCTTATCATCCCGGAGGGGAAAAATATAATTATGAACTCCTTAATCAAATTTATAATCCATTTTTCTTAGAAATTTTAGCTGAAAACGTTGATTTTTTTAATACTGTGGCTTTTTTAAACCTGACTTGAAACAAAAAATAAAATCGTAGCTCTAGATTCGTATATCACGTCTTCTCAACACCTACTCACTTTTCGTAGTTCAGCTGCTTTCAACGAACAATATAGGTATCAGATTTAACTTTTATGAAGGCTAAAAATATCGTTAAGTATGCAATGACTGTTTCCTCCCCTTCATGTTTGAATTAAAAAGATCTGAGTTTAGTACTTTTTAGGGAATTGTTGTTTACTCGAAATGACTTTTCTTCAAGTACCTATAATTCAAGAACAATATATGCAATTTTTTAAACAGTCATACTTGGATAATTCGAAGCTGTGAAGGGACAAGAAAAAATATTCGAACTATTCAAACATTCCATTTACTGGTATGTTTTCATTAAGAGAAGAGGTAAATATTAGCGAAAATTCCATGATCAAAGATTTATCAGGCAAGCTTTATTTTACAAAAATATATACAAGTACAATAATACCCCGAACTTACGTGATTCGTGGGACTGAGCAATAACCGCGTAGGTCGGGGTATTATTTCACACATAAATACGTTAGTTGGGGTCGGAGACAAAAAAGTTATTTTTTGAAAAAAAAAATGATAAATTCTTAGGTAAAATATAAATACAAAATCGCACATCGAAGTTGTTTTGATGTAGAATGTTTCATAAAATCTAACAAAGAAATCTGCCGGCTCAAAGGTCTTTTTTTTCTCCCACAAAATGTTCTCGTAGTATACTAATATTTTTTTTATTCCTTGTTTTGTTGAAAAAATACGCTTTTCGTTAGAGTATGTATTTTTTAAAATTAGTAACCCTTTTCCAATGAAGCTGAATCCTTCCAAATTACCAACCGTCATTCGATCTTCTGATTGAACTGAGTCTACAGATTCATGTTTTGCTTTTGCATTTCTATGAGTTCATCCATTGTCAACTCTTAATTGTGGGAATCCAGCAGTTGAACGTCATCACTATCCACTTTTGAATCTATTTGCCTGGCACGATCGACAACTTCTTCAATCACATTACCAATTTCATCAGGCTCTGGAAAAGGCTCTCTTCCAATTAAGTTTTATTGATGCAAGAAAAAAAAAGCCGAATCGACGAGATTTAAAAACCGCGTAACTCCGAATTCACGTAAGTCGAGGTGTTACTGTATTCCACAACTTATTCATGTATATTTTTCAAATTAAATAAGTCGGACTTCTATATAACGAAATCACTAAATCCCGGAAAAAGTTCGTTATATGGAAAATTCCTTACATAGAGCTTCCAATTTTAATATACTTAATAAATCACATAAAACAAATTTTAAATTCATAAACGCTATACATTAAAAAATTAATTGTTCACACCTTTTTTAAAATTAGTATATGTTTATTATATATATCTTACCCATCAAAAAAGAAAGAAAAGGTGCAAGAAAAACGAATGTCGAAGAATTCACTGTATTTTCTATATTAAGAAAATAATTTTATACTAAAATTAATGAATTTTAAGGACATTTTATAATTTAAAGCATTAAAGTAATATTAAATATACATTATTTTATAATTAGAACACGGGGACACGGGACAACTCTACTGAGGAGGATGAAAGAGGATATCGAAGATGTTTCTAGTGAACTAGCCAAAGGGGGTTAAAGATTTCCCTTCTTGGATGAAACGACCAGAACTCTGTTTCTCTCTGTAGGTTAGGATATAATAAAACCAGTTCAAGATTTATGACCACCATAAAATGTTTTAAAGAGAGAATAACTTGAAATTTTTTTCAGAAATAACTTTAAAAAAGGGAGAAAAAAAATTGATTTACAAAAGAAGAAGTTCGTTCTATAGAAAATGCACGTCGCTATAAAAAGGTTATTTTAAGAAGAAAATCGTGAAATGTTCAAGGTTCCAGTAAAAAGTTCGCTGTATAGAGGTTCGACTGTACCTTAACGGTGTGCATCGGTGTTCGATTCCAGAGGAGGGGCAAGACCCTCGAGAAAGACCAAGATCATTTAGATGGCCTTTTCTGAACTCAGGAATTGCTCCTGATGATATATAACTCCATTCCTGTTCAGATATATTTGCTTAATGTTTAAAATTTTTTATTATTTTATTGAAAATATATTACATTTTGGACACACACAAGGAAAAGTTGCTTTAGTAATAAGAAGATTCTATTTATAAAAAAATAATATTAATTTTTTGGAAAATTTCAGAATTTAAAAGTCATCATTGTTAGCAACAAAAGAGAAAAAAAGTCCCTTTATAAGTATTGAAATACATTCATTATTTCGAATTTTCATGTGACTGATTTGCTTTATTTTAGGGATGAAAATATCTCATGAATTCTTTCAAAAAATTAATTATTAAATGAAATTGCTTTTATTACTTTGAAAATTTTGGTATTAAAGTGCTTTTTGAATTTGTTTTCTCACAATCTCAACAACGAGTTGCAATAACGTAAGTAGAAACAAGTACTACAAATTTTTTTTTAAGTCAATTCCTACTGTGTTAAAAAAACGTAGCGGCGTCATCTGTTGCAGCTAGTTGTAACTAACGTAGAAATAACGCAGAATAAACTTAAAATTAAAAAATAATGTTTAGTTAATGAATTAAAATTTGAAAAAACTGTATTAACATCAAGTGTCATCCATTACAAGTTTAAAAAATGTATTTGAACTTGAATGGATGAGAAGAAAGTGTTTAATTAAACATTGGAAATTTGAACATAATATATATAGGGAAAGGGTGAACTAATAGTAGGACTTGAAAAAAGAAAAAAATAGGTATAAATATGCGTATATTTTTCCTTTTGATTTTGCACTTGACTGAATGATATTTTAAAATTTTACTGTATGTTGGTTTTGAATTTCATATTGATCCAATTTTACGATAGTGCAAACCATTAATAAACTGGTTAGCTTTTAATTATTGAATCCATATTTAAAAATTGGTTTTCAAATAAAAATAAGTCACTCATTCAGAATAACGCAATTTTAAATTGATACAAGCCCTTAAATTTGATACTAGTTTTGTAAAAAAAAAAAAAAAAAAACTATGCAACTGCTGCTACGTTCAGCCGGAGCAACATTTTTAAGGGTGTTTCAATGAGTAGCCATTAGGCAGGCGTCCGACATACTTAAGATTTCGAACAATTAATGTGTTTTTTCCCTAGCAGAAATTAAAAGTTTTGTTCAATTTTTGTTGTTGATTTTTTAACTAGTTTCAATAACCTGTGGCTTTAAGTTATGGTTTCTAATACATTTGCAATAAAGTTTCATTACTCTTTTAATTCCCAAATTAATAAAGAAAATATGGCAGCAAAATGCCTCATGCGAATGTCTGAAGTGAGAAAAAGTAGCGAATTGTAAAAGATTTGTAAATGTGTGGGGGAATAATACCAGAAACTATTTTGTTTATCTACAATACACTAATATTTTAATTACCCTTCTGGTTCATTAATACATACTTCTTTTGAATGTAAAATAAAACTTGTACTTACTCCTCGTTCAGAATTTTGCATTTCGTGTCATCATCCTTGTCCCACATGACTACAACCAATGTCGTACCGTCATCATATTTGGGTACGACGTACAACTTCTTCTCGGAATCGGAACAAAAACCAGGATCGCAGCAGTAGAGGGCTAATACTATTACTGGGAATAGAAATCCCATAACTTAGGAATCAATTCGTTCTCACCAGTATCTGCAGGTAGACAGAAAAATAGAAAATATTTCAGGTGTATCAGATAAATCGATGGATTAGTATGCATTCATTCAATTTATTTAAGGGTAATTTTTTTTTGTATCTCTGATAAAATATAGCATCTGAAACAATTCTTGGAACTATAACAAAGCCCGAGTACAGCGTTCAGTGTAGGACCTCCGCGTCTCAAACTTTCAATACTTGCGAACCAATATATTCAATAGTAATTTTCTTCGCCCCCCCCCGTACAATAAGAATGTATTGAATTCGATAATAATATACTTTAAAGCTAAAGCTACAGTACGACTTTAACCTCAAAAGTGCCACCGACGTATATAAACGTCTCGAGCTCAACCAGTGCGTTAATTGCCCCGGACGTAAACATAGTCTTTACGAAGTACAATTTTTTTCTGTGCACTGCTATCCATAAAATTATTCCGATGGCTTTGGGGAATGAATGCAATAAAAATATCCTTGACAGAGTTTGCGACAGATTTATTTATTTTAGAAGATTTTTTTGCTCTTTTATTTCTTTTCTACCCCCAATACACATCATACGGTCACCTAGGTGTTAAAAATGGTAGTCTTGGGGAGCGTATCACCTAATTTTGAATCGGCGTTTAAGGAATTAATTATAAACCGTACAAATTATTAAGATAAGCGTTAATTTTTGTATATAATTTGTATATGGCAAGCCCATGGGGTCACTGGTAATTATTAAACTTACTCTTAACTTAGTATTCACCACTTAGTTCTTAAATTAATTATAAAATACATGGCGCAGTACTGTAATGTATTATATCCGTGTAAATGCGTACTTTTTTATGTCAGAATATGTTTTATTTGTTTACTTTAAGTAAATTAAATTTTTTTAAATAGTCTTTTGTTTTCAAGTATGATTGCGCCCCCTAGGGGACATGCTCCATAGTTTGAGAAACAATGCAGTCATGAGGAATATCAGATTTTTATCATGCTGAATAATGTTACGTATGGAAAATATATTTATCGTATTAATAATATAAAAATTTAAAAAATGTACAATTAATGATCGTTTATCGAAAACATTAGTCTCATTTTGGTTTAGGTAATGGTCATATACTTGCATATCGTAAGTTCAATCAAATTCTGTAAGGAACAAGAAACATTTCATAATATGGTTTCTTGGTTGATCTTCTTTCAAATGCATTAACGGTCCACACAATTAATAGGAAGGTTTTTTTGAAATAAATTATAATTTATTTTAAAGCTCTATAATAACTATAGTACATTTCCAATAAGAGGAAGCAAATTACATTCGTATAATAAATACTCATGAGTACAGATTTAAAAATCATGCAAATATTTAGCACAGCAATGCAAATCCTCAAACATAATTTTAACATAAGGGAAGTGAAACTCTCAGTCGCTGTCAAATGTTTGACTCCAATGCTGCTTCTCTGCATTGTCTTTTTATAGGCTGAAAAGAATTTTGTAGGAGCATTTGGAGTTTTTTCGTGAAATAATTAACCTAGATCTTTTTGGTATTTTTCAAGTAGATATCTCTTTTAGTCACCAAATTTGCAGCCATGATTACTCTTATTTATCTACAATTATTGAAAGAGTTATCTCTCTTAACTTATAAACGATCATTCTGCCTCAATATCGCTTCAGCAGAGAGGTAAAATAATCAAGATTTCCGTAACAATATCAATTGTATTACAACAATTAAATATTACAACATAGATAGTTGTAATGTTTTGCAACTGTTTATTTGATGCAGCTCTTTTTTACGTAATCTCCATATCATTTTGAAAACTCTCAAATGAGCTAATAATTGAGTTTTTTTTCCTCTAAGGAAATTGAAGGATGTTACCTCAATGAAGATACTTTTTGCTTGAAAAGTAAAGGGAAATTATAATAATAATGCATAGCATAATTATTTATGAGTTTTATTTTTCCTGGTATATTAAAATAATTAAAAGCTTCATTATCTAAAATAAATATCTACTTATAAATTGCCAAACACCGTAAATTAATAAAAAGATTTTTTCTTTCTTAGTATAAGATAAATGTATAAAAATGTTAACTTAAAATTATTTTATTGTTATTATTATTATTTTCAGATATGTTATAATTATTTTTCTGAACTAGACTTAACTTTCTTCTACGTATTATTTGATGAAGATAATTTTTAAAATTATTCATCTTTGTCTGAATTCTTTAATTTATAAACTAAAACACACAATGTAAAATATTTTATACTTAAATGCTGTAATCAATTAACCGATTTAAAAATAGGGGTGGTTATTCTCCAGGAAGATTTGATGTGGAGGAACATTATACGGAAGGATATTATTTGCCTCAAAATAAGGCTGATTCAGATGATTATTCTGCTGAAGCCCACCATGATACTTCTCCAGTTACAGATTTAGTTACTGAGTTATTATTTATTTAGTTATTGAGTTAATTTAGTTATTGAGAAATAAGTAGTGAAACTTTAATGAAAACACTAACTCTGTCTTACCTTAAACATCATTTTCCGCAAAGCAAAAAGTTTTAGCTCGCGCGCAGGATTTCTCAGAAACTAGTTATGATATCAATCTGAAATTTTATACATGCGTTCAAAATAAGGTTCTTCATAATTTACACATCAATTTTCAAAAAAAAGAAAAGAAATTTTAATAGATTTTTTTTATTTGAATTTTAGTTTATTTTTTTTCTTAAAATTTCAAAATTTTCGTTATAATTGTATTTAAAAATTTTTTTTCTCTAAATTTCTTAAAAATTAGTATAACTTCAAAAGAGAACAGTTTTATACAGAGTAAGATTAATTTTGTAAATTTTGATCTTGTTTGTACTTCAGAATCCTGCGCGGTGTAAAATACTGATTTTCATATTTTTGAAAAATTGTCCAATTTTTATTTCTTTATAACTTTTTAAATTTTTTTCTCAAACTCTCTGAAAATTTGAGAAATAATGTAAATATTATTATCATGTAGTAAAAATTTCAAATTATTGTTAAGCTATTGTTGTTGCTAAGTTACATTGATTTCAAGAAGGATGTTTTTTTTCGAGTGCACGGAGGTCCTGAGAGGTCTTAAAAAAGAAAATCGTAATGGAAAAGGAAACTTTTGTATACAATTTATTATTTAAATTTATCATTTTTCCCAACAGAACATTTTATACAAGGCAGGTCTTTTTTTAAAAAAAATATTTTCATCCAATTTAAAAATTCTACATGAATTATTAGTTATCATCTAAGAGAATGTTTTAAATATTCCATGAAAAATTAATAGTCATACTTATGTTAATTTAATATTTTGAGAATTGATTTTCTTTAAAAAATTAGTAAATCATTTTCAAATAATTTATCTTGCATGGAACGTATTAATATGGAGACTCAATATCTTTACTGATGGAGAATTTGTTTTTTTTTAAAGAGTAATGAAATTAAATCAAAATATTCGCTTTGATTATGAAATAAGAAATATAAAATGAACAGAAAATCTCAATCTATAAAATAAAAAAAAAAGTAACGATAGTTTATAAAAGAATTTCTTAAATCTTCATATTTTGCAATTTTATGATTGTATAGGTCATGAACTAAAAGGTAAGGAACTAAATGAATACGAATAATTTTGATCTGAAAAAGAATCTACTAAGTCCAGAAATAATATTAAAAAGTAATCAAATGTAAAATCAAGAATGTATGAAATATAGTTCTGAAATTGAATAAATTATTATGATTATATTCTTGCGATTGTCAAAATGTCATCATGTAATTCATCATATAATTAATTGTGTATGAAATTTAAACAGTAATAGAAAAAAATTAAGTCAATTCCTACTTAAGTCAACAAAGAAAATTTTTACTTTAGTTACTTTTTATTAAATAATTACAGTTAAAATAAATATGCATTTACATAGGACAGAATCCCACTATTAAGTGGCAAAATAGAAAGCGATTTTTCTTGCCATTTTCATTTTCCTTTATATATATAGGGTGTTGGACTATTATTTTTTTTGCTACTATTTATTCATTCATTAAATTTAATTATTCTAATAAAATAGTATAGTAAAAAAGAAATCTCATTCTCAGAAATGAAGCCATCCCAGAGGGGATTCGAACATAAGACATTGGGATTACAAGTCCAACACTCAATCCAATGCATTACAAAGACACAACGAACGTTTCTCCGTTCTATTCATGCTGTCGGACTATTGTTTTTGTTTGTTACTATTTATTCATTTTTTATTTTAATTAATGAATTGATATTTGAAAAAACTGTATTAACATCAAGTGTCATCCTCTACAAGTTTAAAAAAATGTATTTGTACTTGATGGATGAATCTAAAGTATTTTGTTAACGATTGAAAATTGTAAAATTGAAATAAGTAGGAATTGAAAAAAATGAAATATGAAACACATAGATATTTTTTCTCACATTCCTTAGAATTTTTACATTGGCATTATTTTTTAGCTACAAATGACAATTGGATGATTAACATTAAATATGAATTCAGAAAATTAAAAGTAAAATTTCAATCATTACGATTTCAACTGACAGATATAATTTTACTTCCATTTAGAATTAACTTTACAAAACAAAAGACAGTTTAAAATAATTATAACATTTTGTATAAATTTGCACTCAGTTTAAAAATGAAAGTCATTTAAGTTAAAATAAATAGAACTGTATGTAATTTAATGCATAAAAAGTATTTACTATGCAACTTTACAAAAGTACATTAAAACAAAATTTAAAAAATATTTATTAAAAAATGCATGGCAAAATTTAAGATCTGATATCTTCTTAAAGGAAACAAAAATCACACTCAAGAAAAAAAGTTTATTATGGTAATTATAATAAATAAAAAGAATAAGCATATTCAATTTTATGTAGAATTCTACACAATTTCTAAAAAAAAAAAGACATATTATTTATTTACAAAAACATAAAAAGCTTGGTAAAAGTTTCAGATGTGTTTAAAGACAATTTTAAACTATTCTTTTGTACTATACAATTAAATAATACTGAACTGTAAAATATTTAAAATGATGAAACAACATACCAGAATTAATAAGACAATGTAAATTATCAATAAGACAATCAAAGCTTGCTAACTGAAAATGAAGAGTTTCCACTACAGCTTTTTCCTAACAAAATGTATTTTATTTTGTAAGACGGATTTCAAGCAATACATGTTTGGAATTTCAGTAAAAAACGATTGGCTGTGACACTCTGCTTAACTCCAACGCAATCACTTAATGCTAAGATTGTGTAAATGATGTAGTCACAGTCAAACGTGACTTCGGACTTCTCCTTCCTTATTTTTAACTAAAACTTTAAAGCCTACATATGCCAACGAAGCTGGCTTATTTCACCTAGTCTGACGGTAACTCAACAATTCGACTACTGTTTGGGCATATTGCCAATTGAAAAAAAAATAGGATTTTTGAACTAATGTTCGAAAATTTACAAATACATTTCCTAATTTTTATGAAACTTATCTTTTTTCTTTCATTGGAAACTTTTTAAAAACATATTGTCCTATAAAAATCGAGGATTATAGAATTTATAACGCTTTTTTGATAAATCCGTGAATGTCTCATAGAATTTAAAATATACTAAATACAAAAATAATGCACATTTTTTTAAAAAAAATACTTACATTTTCTACAGTTATTAAAAATCTATGTACTTACAGTAGAACGTCGTTTATACGAATCCATTGGGTCCGGACACCATTCGGATACGCGATTGTTCGGATAACTAAGAACCGAATGCGATCCATGCAGAAAATGAAACCGGACTCTATACGAATATTGAATATCATCGCAGGCGGGAAACGTGCTTGAAGAAAAAGCAAAATAGGTACAAATTATAGCAATTTTACCTTTATTGTGGAAAATAATTACTTATCTTTTGCTGTGCCATTGTACACCTTTGTTTTTCCGCTGCAAGGTCTCTGATTCTCTTGAGCAGTAGTAGCTGAGTAGGATAGCACTCTGATTGTTGTCGTACCACTCGATAGCTGTCTCTAATGCAGAAGACGCGTCAATATTTGATAGATCCTTGCTACTTTCGTTGTTATTGTTGGCCTTGTCTTCCTCCGTTTCATCGTTGACGGGGTCGGATTCTTCTTGCACGGAAGTCACAGTATTGTCATCATTTAGCATTTGAAATCCACTGTCTTCTGCATCGCATGCCATCCAGATGTTTACCAAATCCGTGTAGATGTTTACCAAATCACAAAACTGAAATTACCCAAATATTCCTGACCTTGGGTTTTCCCGTCATTTTTGGCCTCACGCGCACCAACTGTTGAGCATTGCACTGTTCGAAAACGTATTCATATGCAGTACATGTAGTTGACAGAAAAATGGTTCGGATATTTGACGTTTTGGATAATAAACGTTCGGATAAACGACGTTCTACTGAATTCAGTTATACAACTTTTGAATGGAATGGTAAGAGTTCTTTCATTTTTAAATGCTTTTTGCATCTTCATTATCTTTTCCTGTAACACATTTTCCGATATATATATAGTCTGTCCCAAAAGTTCACGGAAAGATTTTTTGGAGGTGGCAATGCTGGCTGTAAGGGCAGAAAAGTTGGTGGAGGATCTAATCCTCGAAACGAGGCTCGTGTCAGTCGCTTGCGGGCAGCTGTTGAAGCAGGATCATGCTTCACGCAGAGATATCTACTCAACCCTCGTCGAGCAAAAAATGAACTTCCTGTGCCACCCCCATCTTCCCATGCTGAATCTTTTCAGGGTTCTTTTGATCCTTTGGAACAAATAGAAATCCACTGGTGCCATATCAGGGCTGTTCGATGGCTGGGGATGAGTTGCCAAACCCCTTTTTACCAGCAATTCGGAGACAATGAGCTAGGTGTTGTTTGACATGTTGTCATGATGCAAGATCCAATTGTCGAGCGGACGTTGAAATGTGATGAATGGCTGTTTGGGATATTCACACTCCATTGCAATCATCCAAGCACTTAATTGTTGCAAATTTGTCCAAAACTTAACACACTTTTTGCACTGAGTTGTCCGTTTGTGATATCGATGGAATTCCCGAACAGTTTATATATTATGCAATTGAGCAGGCGACGATTGGATTTTCATCCTCAACTGATTTAACTTGAATCAATCACTTCTATCTTTCGGTAGCCTTAAAGCCGATCTTCAGTGGCACCAGGACTCGAACTTACGACTCGACATAGCCGGACACTGCTATGACAACTCCGCTATCTTTTCCACAGAGACATACCAAGAAGAAAGACAAATGATGAGTAAACAGTTCTAGAGATAAGCATGGAAGGCAGCCAGTCAATTTGTTGAAAAATTCTAAACATAAATCTATTTCAGATTTTTCCTAGACTCCCGATTGCGTATAATTTATTATAATACGTCAATATTAACTTTTTTTAAACTTTAATTCAATACATATTATGAAAAAAACGTTAACAGTTATAGCATGATTTTGAAAATTAAGTTCAGTAGTGATGAAAGGAGGCGTTTGATAAGTGTCCAAATACAGTTTATTGCTAAAACGATAGTTCTTTTACGGAAAACAATTCGTTTTCATAGCATTCGTTCGTATAGCATTCTTTGTTTATAAGAACCCAACATGAAAGAATGCCGTGAAAGAGAACTTACGTAATTGTTACAAAGCAAATAAATTTTCCTTTTGCCGAAGAAATTAATATTTTTCGCACCAATTAAGAAGTCTCAGAGGTCTCGATTTCGAGATTCTGTCCCGAAAGCAGAAAATATAAACAATTTTCAAATATATGTAATTCTTTGAAGTTAAAATTAAACAATTCAATTCTTTTACACGTTATTCATAAAGGAATGAAGCTTGAAATAATGTAAAACGTTTAAAATATAATCATAATTTTAAAAATTATAAACATATGAAAATAAGATAAATTTCTGCAATGAATATTAAGTAAAATTTTTTTTACGTTGTGCATGATAATTTTTAAAATAGTAACCTTTGATGCATAAAACTCTTAATAGAACTATAAAATATATCATACTCTCTTTAAATCCTACTTAATTTTACTATTATATATCTTTTGTATTTCAAATTTTTGAAAAATATTGAAATTAAAAAAAAACTTTACAAATATGGCTTTTTTAAAAAGTATTATTTATTATTTTATTTATATAAAAACGCTGCAGAATAATAAGGATATATTTAATTTTATAAATCAACTTATTGCTAGTAATTAGAACTACTACTTTAGAAAATATCCTGCTCCACACGTCCAACTTAATTAATATTACTTACAGCAATGTTTCTTATTTTCATGCACTTATAAATTTAAAATTATGTTACATTTTAAGCATTTTACACTTTTTTGAAACCTCATTCCTCTTCAAATATTGTGTAAAAAATCAAATTATTTAATTGCAATGTCAAAGAATTGTGTCTAATCGAAAATAGTTTATATTTTCAGCTCTCGAAACAAACTTAACACCCCTAAGACCCCTAAGCAAAATAAAAAAAATAACATGGTCGAACTATTTAATATTTACATCAAAAAACAGAAATTTTATGCTTGAATAAAAAAATTAAGATAAATATATTCTAAATGCTGAGATATTCTAAATGATTATTATTTTAAAAAACCTACAAAAGAGCGGTTATTGAATTTATACCAAAATGAAGTACCTCAGTGTTCAAAGAAGAGTGAAAGAATTTCGTATGAACTAAATAGTTTAGAAAAGCAGTTACCTCTTTCAGAAATTACTAGGATTTTCTGGAAAACTATGCAAAAAACGCTTCGGATGAGTGTTCCAGTCGAATGACAGTTAACACGTACTTAAGATTAAAAGAAAATATTGTACTAGGACACTTTCCGTGATTAACACAGGTTCACAAACGAATTTCCTTATCCTTGGTCACGATGGTGGCTCGCTGAGAGGTTATTGTTTTAATACTTCCGTGGTGACTTCTCATAGATTTTATCGCATTGGAGTTACTACTCCAAAAACGCGTTATCAACAGTTTCGTTTAATCCAGCAAGAATGAATCACAGAATAAAAAAAATGAATATTTAAATAGTTTTGAAACTAGAGAAAAATCTTTAGCTTCTCCATTTTTTTTTCTGTTTCTAAATATACGGGGTGTGAAACAAACCAAAACAAAGAACCGAGACTGGCCCGATAAATCATTGCACTTTCAGAATTAGTTCTTCGTTACATTATCACCTACAAAGTAGTTCCCTTCAGCATTCACACACTTCTGCATTCGGTGCTGCCATTGCTGGTAACAGTTTTGGGAGTTACTTTAGGGGTTTTCCGTTTTTGTTTGAACCTCTTCAACTGAGGTAAAATGGGTTCCTTTTCAGCAAGATTTGACTGTACGAAAAAAAAAGTTTCATGGGACCAAATCAAGTGAATAAGGAGGATGCCTGATCACAGTAATGTATTTGTTGGTCAGAAACTGCTTGACAGACAGGGCCATGTGAGCAGATGCATGGTCTTGGTGCAACAGCAATTCTCTCCCTCCCCCCACAAATTTTTTTCACGAAGTCTTTTTAGTACTTCAATACAGAAGCGTTGATTAGCACTCCGATCACTGATGAGAGTGGGAACCCATTCATTACACGAATTTTACCTATGTTTCGGTCTGTAATCGTTATTCTTGTGTGCCCAGCAGGTTCAACATCGTCCACATTTATCCACCCCCTTGAAAAATTCTTATACCATTCAAACACATGTGCATGAGATGAAGTTTCACTTTCACAAGCCTCGGTTAATATTTGAAATGTTTTTGTGGCTGATTTCTTGAGTTTTACTAGAAACTTGATGTTGATTCGACATTTTTCTGGCAGAATGCAGTTGCACGTGCCCACGCAAAGACGCAGTACTCCCAAATGGCATGATCGATTAAGGTGAACTGGCCACATGGATAGAGGAGGGACGTGGGAAAACAGTTGTTGCCAAATCCACTCTTTTTTCAAGATACACACTTAATCTCGTTTTTTTGTGTCATATTGTATAATGATTTCCAGATTTATAAAATTTTTACTATATGTTGTAGCGTAGGGAGCCCTCAGAATTACTCCAGTTCCTGATCGCGAGAGGAATCAATCATCTTTTGGTCAAAAGGCATTTTATTTATAAATTAATTTAAAAAATTAGATTCATAATTAATTATGCTAATCTTCCCAGCCTTTCACTGGAGAAATGTTAAAAGCCGGAGCAATGTTCTAAGATCTTTAGAGGACCCCCCTCCGGGTGCGGTTGATCCAGCATTCCCTTTTTCCTGGTATAACACCCAGTCAATCACTGGATCAGCTGCTCCATGTTAAAGAGATCTTCGCAGCTCCTTTTTCTTGGTCATTTCGAGTGCGGCCAACCCCCTCCCGCAACCTCTTTCGCATGTGTTCCAAGAAGAAGGAAAAAGCTGATGCAGAGGCTCCTCATCACCTCCCGAATCGACCTTTTTAACCCCCTGGCTGTCCTCATTCACGCCCCAAATAATCTCTGATTGGCATACGTAGCAAATTTTCACCCGGAATTTTTCATCTTGGTCCCAAATTCATTGGTTCTTGAGACATTAAGCAGTCGCGACTGAAATTAATTACGTCGCCATATCTCGGACACCATATGAGGGTCTATCTATCTTTTTTACCTGGCTAGGCTTAGAAATTTGGAAAAATATATTGCGACCACTCTACTGTATGTATGCATATTTATGCGTAAGATCTACCGATAAACTCTGGAAATTAAGCCAATGATTATTGGAGACAAATTTAAAAAGTGAAGGAAAATGGTGACGAAAATAAAAAGAATACCGTGAAATCCGGCTTATAACAAAAAAATTAGATTGAAATTTACGGGAACGCGTTATACGCCCGGGTATAAAAATGAGAGCTTTAAAAATAAAATAAAAAGACGAGGACAGAAAAAAAAATTAGACACCTACGTATATCGAAATACTGTTTATTAAAAGAAGTGACATTCACATTCTGAATTTAAAGGGTTGTAATTCTCGAAGTCTAATATTTTTTTGTAAAAAGCTTGAAATAATACCTTGAATAAATTATTTCAAAACGTAAGAGCATTGCTCAAGTAAATTCAAAATTATTCATAAAAAACGGTGTGTGCGTTATATAGCGATTATACAGTTAAATATGTTTAATGCAAAAACTCTTAAGACGAAATATCGGTTCACACGAAATAATACAAAACGTATTATTTCTCTGTATTTTCATATATTTTTTCTCTTAATACGAAACGAAAATCACTTTACTTAAAAAGATTTCTGTTCTGGGAAATCTGAGAAAGTTCCTGTATTATTGTACGGTCCGACTGCATCATCGGAAGAATTCGCTGCAGTAGGTGATGATAATATGTTAATAATAATGTGTACAATTATGGTATACAAATCACATTGTATTCAAATTTTAAAAAATATCATGGATGTAGATTTCAAAGATGAAAATAAAATGAATAATCCAGATCCTGTTCCCACGTCATCCGAAATGAGGGGCACCATGAAAAGTATGCGCAGTTATTTAGAAGCAAATTCCAATGGTAAAAGGAATAACAAAACGGACAACATAGAGCAATTTGTTAACAATTGGATGCTAAAAAATTCAATGCAAAAAAAAATATCAGATTATTTTTCCAAAAACTCAATAAATGCTTTGTTTTACAAAAAAAATTGGTAATTTTGTATTAAATTTCATTGTGAATGTTTTTGTTTCATTGATTTTTACTAAACACATGCACATGTAAATACATATGTGGCGGTGCGATATCTATATAAACTAGTACCAAACATCACGCGATAGCGATCGTTTTGGCGTGGTCGATAAAGTACTCGCGTTCGGAACGGAAGGTACCCAAATCGAATCCTTCATACCTTCCCATATCTATGTTAATAAAATGTACTTTTTTAAACTTAATTTTGTTTAATATGAGCTTTTTTTTTGGAATATCCTTTAACATGAACAATGTTTCCGTCCCTTCAGTTACATGTTAAACAGCTTTCACTATGCCGAAAATTAAAAAAATGCAGCTTGAAAGTCTAGGTGCGCGTTATACGCCGGATTCTACGTTATATTTCTACAGGAATGTATAGATATCTCAGATCGAAACATTCAGAAAAATTGAATATAATTGGAATTTTTCAGAAGACAAGGGAGTCCCTTCATCTGTTCAAAAGTAAATATATGCTTAAAAACTAATGTTGGTATTAATGATTTCGGAATATTCTTGCTTATACTGAAATAAAAACACTATTACTTAAATAAAGCAAGGCTTGCAAACCTCTTCCTTCGAAATCAAAACGCAAGCTACTTTAAAAAAAACCCAGTGAGACATCAAATGGGGACCCTTATAGACATCAAATGGGGATGGGGTGAGGACGCGCAGGCGAGGCTGCTGCCACACCGTAGATCAGGGGTTTACAAAATTTTTAACCCACGGACTCCTTTTTATAATCAAAACTTGTACACGGACCCCTTTTTACAGTCAAAACTTTTCCAAGTGAAAAAGCTACATAAATGCATAGTATAAAAATAACAAATTAAGAAAAAAGAAACATTTTGTTGAAGAAATATTTATTGAAATTAGAACTTTTGTTTAAAAATTTTTTAAAAAAAAATTAATGATTTGGATGAGCTTGAGATGTTATGAGTGTATTTATGTCCGTCTCAATGTTAGTAAGTAACAACCACAAATCTCCACGAGCACTAATTTTTAATCGGTTTCTCCTTTTTTTTTTTTTTTTTGTGATGAAGTTTATAACGGCACTGAATCTTTGTTCTATTAAATTGGAAGACGGGAAAGAAGTCAACAATTTTTGCACAATAATCCATAATGCAGGTTATAAAATTGGGATTTGTTTTTGTAACCAGAATGTTTGGTAACATTGGCTTAAGTCCCTCATTTTCGCGCGGATATTGCAAAAAGATGCTACAGTATTAGTTTGTATTGATCTGTGTTTGGGATCTAAAGTACTCCATACGCAAAAGGGTTCAACTTCCAGTCGGGAATATCCAAGTGAATTATTGTTATCTATTTAAATTTTCATAAAAATAAAAATGGTTCAAATTTTTTTCAATTTTATATTAACTCTTTATCTACCGCATTATGATTTACTGCAGATTTTTTCATGCAATATTTTTTTTGATCACTACATTGAAAATTGAGGGATATACATAAACAAAACACTCAACATTGGGAAATTTAATCCGTTAGAGTTAATTAATTAATTAAGGATATTCTACTGTACAATTAATTATATGCACTGTTCACTTAAAATAAAGAGTCAAATCGTTTTGTGAGGTCCTCATTAACAAACAAAAGAGTAAGACACTTAAATTTTGACATTAACTACTTTTTCGGGACAAAAATGATAATCTTTGCAATCCGCTGAAAACGCAATTTCTGCTTTAAAACTATTCGCCTTCCCTGCTGAAATACTCATCATAGAACTCGTTCTGCCATATATCTTGAAAGAGTGGATTTTAAAGAATATTCCTGCTAAGTATTGTCAGAATATTCGTAAAATTTGTTAATCTATGTTATTTTAAAGTGAGTGGTACTTATAAGTACCGTCGGTAGACAAAGGGTTAAAATCTTGCACGGACCCCCTGACGTTGACCAGGGATCCCCAAATCAATTTTTTAATTTTCCATTCACTCCTTGAATAATACCGGATACCCCGGAGGTCCGTAGGGGCCACTTTGGAAACCACTGCCGTAGATGAAACAAAGAGATTTTGCTTCATTAAGAACCATGAAAAAGTTCGATGCTACTTGACATCTTTATTAATACTTAGTGTTAACAGTAGGTAATTAATATGACTTTTTTCACCTGTTTCTTTAGCAAATAATAATCACGTGGGGAGATGGGAATTTGTGTAACGTGTTCCAATACTTTTCGTCTGGATTTGCTCGCGTAATGTTTGTTGATTTCAATATAAATTCGAAGAGTGGATATAATTGTCTATTCTTCAGGAATGCTGGTTTATTTTCCATTTTATCTATGAAAAGTTTCAGTCTCCCCCCTTAAAACGCTATATTTTTAAAAATTTGGTATCGCAAAAGCATTTAAATTAGTATCGGTAGTTACCTAAATAAAAACAAGTAATTTTAAAAAAATAATTTTTAAGTCAATTCCTACTTTAGTGAACAAAAAAATATTTTAGTTACTTTTTATTAAATAATTGCAATTAATATAAATGTGTATATACATAGGTCAGAATCACACTATTAAGTGGCAACATAGAAAGTGATTTTCCTCGCAATTTTTCATTTTCCTTTCTATATAGGGGGTTGGACCATTATTTTTGTTTGTTACTATTTATTCATTCATTAAATTTAAATATTTCAATAAAATAGTGTAGTAAAAGACACATTCTCAGAAATTAGGCCATCCCAGAGGGATTCGAACCCACGATCTTTGGATTAGAAGTACAACGTGCTATCCATTGTGCTACAGGAACCCAACGAGCGATTTTCCTTTCTATGTATGGTGTTTGACCATTATTTTTGATTGTTATTATTTATTCATAAAGGCACAGTGGTCGAGTGGTAGCGTATCGCGCTTCCACACCACAGGTCCGGATTCTGTTCCCGGGCTGAGCAAGGTCAACTCAGCCTTTCATCCCTACTGCAGTGGATCGATCTATAAATGAGTACCAAGCTTGCTTGATGACTTAAACACTGACTCCTCGCTTTAGACTGATCACCTGATCGGGACATCTGTTCATGCAATTTAGCGCCCAATAGTCACGTTTTTTAGGGATGGGCCCTGGCTTTAATGGGCCTACTGTGGGCTGTGAGTTGGAGTTAACTATTTATTCATTAGTTAAGTTTAATTAATGAATTAATATTTGAAAAAACTGTATTAAGATCAAGTGTCATCCACTACAAGTTCAAAAAATATATTTAAACTTGAGCGGATGAATAGAAAATATTTTATTAGCGATTGAAAATTTGAACAAGATATATTTATAAAGGGAGATTGTGAACTAATAGTAAGAATTGAAAAATAGCATTTATTTACTTTATTTTTCATATACAGTATAATATTCACATTTATATTAATAAACTATGGAATTATGAGATACCAGAAAACATTTCTATGAACCAATAAAATCTGATTTGTTAATTATTAAAGTGAATAAAGTTTAAGTCGTAAACTTTATATTCATTTATTTATTTTTTGTGTGTGTGAACACCCTGAATAATATAATTGGCAATTTTTAAGTAAATAGTCCTATTTGTGTTTGCATATAAACAGACGTATGTCGTATTAAATTTTTTTTAAGAATAATTTGTGTTATTTTAAAAAAAAGTTTACGAGAGAGAGCTCCACTTTTTCGGCGGCATTTACAGTTGAGCTTCATAAATTTTGTGCTTTACTATATAACTTTACTTGCTACATACATAATAGTATGTTAATAGCTATTTTTCTATAAAAAACACATATTACCGATTTTTTTTCATATTTATTTTTAGTATGTACGTATTAGCCTGCCTACCAATAAATTGTCGAAGAATTTAAAGAACTTGCGACAAAGAGTTTATTTATTTGAATAAACTTCCTAAAGATATACCGCATTCTATAACTTAAATTCTATTATTTTAACAAAAAAATTAGTTAAATTTTAAGTAAACGAAATATCTAAGAACTAAATCTTTTTGGAGTTCGTGCGTCTGTTTTTAAATGGAAATGTTTTGTCCTTTAACACATTCTATGATGGAGTCCCGTAACTTCGAAAATACTCCACTACCCTCTTTTCTTAAAAGGGCAGGTTCCAAATTTTAAAAGGGTTAAAATAGTCAATGGATCTGTACCTTACTTTTGTAATTTTTTTTGTTTAAAAAAAATTTCTTTTTTCAAATTGTGACATTTTTATGTCTTTAAAACAGCGTTTCTTAAACTGGGGGCAGCATATTGAACAGTCGAAAACAAAAGATTATTTAAAAAATTATTAATTTACTGAAAGTAAACAAACAAAATGCATTCTGGTACAGTAAGAAATAAAACAAATATTTCCACTGATGTAATACTCTTATGAATGTATCAGTTCTGGACAATGGATTGGATAATTTATTTAACAGTACTAAATTAAGAACAAGTTCAAAAATTAACAGTGGCTCCATGCGCTGGCCATATAATATAAAATTACATACAAAAATTAATTTTTAGCTTTATAATTTGTACTGTTTATATAGCAAGTCCCTTAATTCCCGGTTAAAAGCTACGCGATTCGCTCCCCAGGGCAACCGCTTCCCACGCAGGCGCGCGTGCTTGATGTATTGGGGGGGGAGGAGAAAAGGAATAAATAAGCAAATTTTCTGAAATAAGTAAATCCTTCGCAAACACTGTCAAGGTGCCTTTATTGTATTCCAAAGCTTTCGGAATAATTTTATGGATAATAGAAAAGATCATACTTCGGAAAGACTTATATATACATCCGGGGCACTTTTGTGTGCCGTCAATTTTTTTTAAAGTTATTAGTTACACTCTGTGAGAAAAAAAATAAAATCCAGAATCGAATCCTTTGGCCGTTTTGTAAAAATAAATTAAAGGTATACTTAACTTATCCTGTCATGGATAGATGGATAGAAAAATTTCGATTGGCTACGCAATCCATTTGTGATACGGATAGATCTGTAGATAGGAATTAACTTTAAATGAAGAGGAAAAACCAATTTCGTTCTGTAATAATCGACATTTAGTTTCAAAACGTTTGAATAGTCAGTTCATTATGGATTTAAATTAGAGGCGAATATCTCAAAATAGCCCTCCCCCCAAAAGAAAAAGCTTTAAGAAACTTACAATTTTTTACGTCTTCATTGAGTGAATTCGGATTTTCTGCATTGACACATATAAAAATGAAGAAAAGGATCGAGACTTTTAAGTGTAGATGACGAAATGAAAGTGGTATTCTCGTTTTTACGACCTAATATAATAGAAATTATCAAAAATTATCGTAGTTCAAATTTCGCATTCAATGTATTCTTATAATTAATTTGTAATTAATTATTCTATAAGTATTTGTTGTCTCTCTGCCGTACATATTATTTCTCATTTAACATTGAAAATTATTATCATAAAGTATTTTACATAGTATATAATATATAAGTAAAATTCTTTTAAACTTATTTTATTGTTAAAAGAATTATTGTACAAAAAGAAAAAAGGTTGAAAATCACTGCTTCAATGTTTAAATCTCTAAGGTGTAAATATAAGTAAACTGCAGAGAATAAACATTTTTTACAGTCCGAGCGTTATTTTGAATATTTGTAGATACTTTTGTACATGCCAATTTTTCCTATACTGAGTTAATACTTTTAATTCGGTACTCTACTATGAAATAATAAATTTTAAAACTGGCAAACTTTATTGGAGTTTCGATATTAATTGTAAATAGGCATTTGTAGAATTTTTTAAACTAAAGAAGTCTGATATTGATTTAAAATTGAAATAATATAATAAATAAATAAATAATTTAATTTAATTACATTTAATTTAATATTTTGATTGTTTATGTAATGTTGTTACAAGGATTTAGTGTGTAAATTTCAGAAAAAAAAGAAATTTAAGCAAATATAAAAAAAGCCATAAATAATTTCTAATACTAACTTCAAACTTTTTATTTTATCCACATTTCTCTGGAACTGTTAAAGAATAGATACTGTTAAAACTGCTTAATGCTAAAACTAAACCAATAAATTCCTGATAAAAAAAACGAAAAAATAAACTAAACCAATAAATTTCTGAATTATTTATATTTTTTTCATTTTTAACAAAATATGAAATTTTTGTCTCATAAAAATATAAAAATTTCTATCTAAATGATAATTTTAAATATTTTTTTGTCAAAAAAAAGTTCATACACATAATATTTATTAGTATTGAGGTAGTAAGGCTATTTTTCGTTTTTTCTAAATTAATATATGTTGTTGTGTGCACCCTCTGTAATTTAAATGAAAAGGATTTAGAAGGAACAAAATGAATATGTTGATACAATTATCATAAAAAGGAATTTTTATATATTTAAGAGTTTTAATCTAAATATTTTTTAACGATAATCCTAAAATAAACTTATATACAGAAGGTAAATTGAAACTGAAATTTCCAACTAGGCCTTTCATTTCTTTTGTGTTGACTGCCATTTAATCTTTTGTTATTTCATTTTAAAAAAACTTGGAGTATCTTTCTTAAAATATGTAGCATTAGTTGAAAGCAAACATATAAATATCTGAGTAAATGAAATGATATTTTAATTAATAATATATTCGAAGTGATAACTACAATTCAAATTTTTAACAAACATTATCGCAAATAGGGATTTAAAAAATCCACATTTTTAAAATTATTGCATTCTTTATGCCATGCCCCTGCTTCTTTTTGTTTCGTTAATGTCTACCCTAAAATCATGATTTTTTCAAAAAAAAAAATGGCAATTTTTTTATGATTTTATTTTATATGCCATTTTACTAGCTTTATAAAAATACCAAGCTTTGGGTTTTCCATTCGCTAGAACAAAAACTACAAGTGTTTTAGTGAAAGCAGATGCCATAACTTTACAAAAAAAGTCAAACTTTAAAATGTGTTTTACTCGAAATGCGTTTTTTTAAAACCCAAACGGGGACAACGATTGCTCAAATAGTTTTTAAAATAATTTGCTAAAATTTTTTGTGTATATTCTGTATAACAATAGAAGCGTTTTAACCTTCAGATTTAGCAATCACTGTTTTATTACAAAATGTACAGTTCTTTATGTAATTATAATAACTGTTTTTTTAAAGCAATTTGATATAATAACCAAGATAAGTGCTCTAGTTTTTGTAAAAATTAAAATGTCTCTTAACCAGAAGGTCTTTTCAAAAACGAATAGCAAAGTAACACTTCAAAACTGAGAATTTGTTCATTTACTATATGTACAGAGCGGTCCCCATTTAGTAAGTTTTTGTCAATTTTTACCCACTTTTTCGCGTTTTAGTAGTTATAATTTAATTTTAGCCTTTTTTTCTTAAAATGTACTAAAAAAAATCTAAAAACCACAAAAAAATCTCCGTATCTCTACTTTTTTTTAAAAGAAAGTTGTCGCAAGTCGTCGGATACCTTAAAATAAAGTAAATACAGTTTTCAGCAGTAACGTGTTTCCTAAAGTAAGGAAAGGACAAATATAAACAAATATTTTCAAAGCGATAAGTTGTGCGCAATAAATATATTTGGAAATATATTTTTGGATTGAAAAATAAATATGATGGCGATAAATTGTAAAATAGATATGAATATAGACTAAGCACATTTAAATTTAATTTTGCAGCATTTTATCGATGATAATAGCGGCATTTTTCTGTTATAATTTGTGTTCATATTTTCATTAATTCATTTCTATCTTTTCGGCACGTTCATTTTCTGTTTTAGTTTGAAATAATTATACCTGTGAAATCATTCTTTTGTTGGAGGGTATATATAAATATTGCAGTTCACGGAAAATCGTTAAAAAATGGGTTATTATTAAAAAAATATTGAAAAATAATATTTTTTAAAGATCAAATAATTAAATAATCAAAAACTTAAAATTTTTTGATTATTTAATTATTTTATCTTTTGAATCGGATTTAATCTCAATTAAAAATGCTGTTCTTTTTGACTTGAATGTTAAGTATCATTTAAAAAAATTTAAGCTGTGCGAAGAACAGGTACTCTAGAGAGTATTTCTGATTAACTGCATTTTATTATAAAACAAAATGAACTGAAATACACTACACTTGAATATTTTATTACTTTCAAGATAAACTAAATAATGACGAGACAAAACTATACAAATGCAATATTATATTACAATATATACAAAATTAAAAAAAACCCTGTAACCTTTAGTTCTTGTTTGTACTGTTACACGAAACTGATTTTCAAATAAATACGCACATTCATTTCACGATTCCTTTCAATAATTCATTAATAATAAATTAATAATTACTGAAATTTAAATCTAAATTTTCTAACTTTTTTCAATTATTTCTTTTTTAATAATTACATTTAATTTCTCAAAAACACTTGTAAGCAATTGAGAGATTTCTTTTTTTAAATAGTTTTAGCTTATATTATTATGTATCTTACAGAACTTCTGATAAATCATGAAAATCATTGGTTTAATTCATCTAAGCTTAAAATTTCAACTTCACAGAAATTTGTAAACATTTTGTATACTACAAAAAAAGCAATCCAAACAACTCTGTCTCAAAAATATTCATCATACATTTTTTGATATTTCAATATACTAATATTTTATTTTTTCCTGAGATCCACTTTCCATTGGACATTATTTTTTATATGTTATAGGTATACAATGCACAACTATAAATTGAATTATTTATGAAGATGTTTTAAGTTTATGGAATATAAAATAAAAACAATATATTATGGTTTGTAATGCAAATCATTTTCCTTAAAACCTTAAATTTACTTGCATTTATTTTCGAATGGAATGTTTGAGCAACAAGAAAGCAGCACTTTTATGTACACGTCCACGCATTCAGTACATCTCATTCATAAGGTATCACTCCTTATTTATATTTGATTTAAAATGACAAAGTGGAAACAAAACGAGAATGGTGCATCTGTTTCTGTACTGGATGTACATTTACGGAAATTTTCTTGGCGCTATCCACCGATAGATTTTCTCTTCTGTTATATCAAATTCATACTCCGCACACCTCAAATTCAACATTCTGAAAAGAAAACCAGTACATTTTTCGTAAGGCATCAAAATGTGCATTGTAAATAAAAATTATTTAAATTCAAAATATTTTTTTAGAAGTATATATGTGAACTTTACATATTTTATTGAATTATATGTTATAATTAATTATTAATTGTTAATTGATAAATTATATTCAAAAATAAATCAATCGGAACTTCTTAATATAAATATCAATTGACAAACACAAAATAGAATACACCCCACAAATTTGGCGATTTTTATTTTTTTATAATTTTTTATTCTGGCAACCCTTGCTTTTTATTGGTAACTCGTACAATAATAGTGTTTTTGATAATTCTGAAAATAGTTTAACAATCAATTTTAATAGTTAATAATTTCCGCAATCGCAACCTATATTTTATTTTTTCATATTATTTTTTATTTGAATTAGTTTTAATAAAAAATTAGTTCCGAGAAATTTAAGTGAATTGAAATAAATATGCTCATTCTCAGTGGCGTAGCTAGATTGCAAACTCCCTGGTGTTAAAAAGATGAGGGCCCTATCTTGGTTGGATTTTATCAAGTAAAAATGTATGAATATTTTAAATAAACACAGCCCCAATTTTTGTTTACTATCTTCTCTTTCCTGGCATTGTTTGAGCTTAAATGCACACTAGATTTAATTTTTTTATCTCTAATATTTTAGTTTTATAATTTATGCAATACATTTCGTATGGGCACGAGCAGTTTCTCACGTTAAAATGAAGGAGAAACGTAATGCTTCGATATAAAACGTCGTTCGGAACAAGAAAATACAATACGGTATTATTATCATTATTTTTTTATTATTTTTTTCTAAAAAAAAAAACCTCTGTAAAAGAGCAGAGGAGGGGGACAACATTACATCAGTCTATTACAGATACGAGAACACTGCAAAGCAGTGAAACAGGAAACTAGCCTACTGTGAATCATTTTTATTAAAAATATAATGTAACTAGGAAGGAATTGCCTCTTGTGTAGGTAATTTAACATGTAATAATAAATATGGTAACATATTTCTTGGAACTTTCAAGTAACAGTTTATAGAAAAATGAACCCCCCCGAAATTAATATAAACTTTCCAATAAGTAAAGTTCTCAACACTAAACAAACAACGGAAAGAATTTAGGGGATTTCCCAAGCTCAAAATTACTTTCAACTGAATTACCATGATTGTTATATATTGCAAACTTTTATATTTATATCTTAAATTTGCGAGAAATTCTCGCAAGTTCCGCTTGCTTGGATCAGAGGGCCCTCCTGAGTTTGAGGGGCCCTTGTGCACGGCACCGCCCAGCCCATTGGTAGCTACTCAACTACTGATTCTTTATAAGTTCCTTTAAAGCTGTGCATCTAAGAGAATAATTAAATTCTTATAATAATCCCCCCTCCCAATATTTTCCTCAAATATTTTTAAATTATGAAACTGAAATGGATTTTAATATATTTAAAAAGAATTCTTTATGAAATCTATCATATTACAATTTGGAAATAAATTTGATGAATTTTTTAAAAAAAGAGAGCTTTTTTTTGTTAACATATGATCATTTTTTAAATAACAACTAGACACCAATTTATTTTGTACAAAACATCATTTTGTAAAAAATAAGCACTTCAACTGTCCTTAAAATAAAAATTAAAAAAGAAAGTCTTGAGATGTATATATATATAAAATCATTTGGAAATTTTTTGAATTAAAGATCAACAGATGGCGCTAGCAAGACAGAAAAATTGCATATTTAGTTCCCAATCGTAATCACAGCATTAAAAAAAATGAAATTAGAGATTTATATCAAATTTATTATCATTAAATTTCATGCATTAAAAATGTTCAATAAAATTTAATAAGAAGAAAAATTACAGAAAATAATTGGATTCATTAAAAAAATACATTATTAAAATGAAAATAATGACTCTTTCAATAAAATAATTGAGGTACTGTGTTAGTAAAACTTTTTATTGTGTGTTCAATTGTTTATTTGCTCATTAGAAATTGTGTAAATTCTCAAGCTAGAATTTACCCAATTTATTCTTATTTTTTATTTATTTATTACGCTTCTAATGTATAATTTATTTTTAATTGTATTTTAAATACGATGATAATTTCAATTCATTTTTGCCTGTTTTCCAGCGATATGTTTTTAGGATTTTAAGTAAAGAAAATATCGAAAGCTCTCTTTTTTTTCTTCGATAAGGAATAGGTTTATATATATATATATATATATATATATATATATATATATATATATATATATATACATATATATATGTTCGTAGATCTAAAATATAACCATTTGATAAATATATACATACATGCCTTTTAATACTTTTTTTATACGTTAAGAATATCTATAAAATTATTTTTCGATTTAAATTGGAAAGCAAGATTAAGACTTCGTTGTCAAAGTTCTGGCATTTGTTTCAATAAATAAATAAACTTTTCAGCTTTTGTAATAAAAATAGTACTTTTTGCTGAGCCAAATCTCGTTGCTTTTTGTGTGTGTGTGTTGACGATCTTTCTCCTAGTGAATTCATCGCCAGCTTATCTCGACTTCATTCTCGTGATTGTTTTATTTTTATACAGCCAAATTTGGCGTCGAAAATAAGGGAATTGATCAAAATGGTAAAGTTCCATAAAAATGAATATACGAGTAAGTTTAATTAAAGTTAAAATTTTTTTAAAAAATGAAACATCTATGTATTTTTATAATGTTCAATTTTATTTTAGACTAGGTAAGTAAATATAATTTTGTTAGGGATGAAGACTTGGACTATATCAATTGCTTTAGCATATAGATTTTAAAAGTTTTCTGACTCATTCGTTTAATTGCTTGTCATAATTTACGATGTAATAAATTAAGAACGATGAAATATTTCTAACCCTGTAGAAATCAATATCAATGACAAAAACATTCTATTCAGAGTTTTATCTAAAGAAATTTGTATGACTTGGATCCTTTGAAAAATTTGATTGTAAGCCTTTTCTGTTTAAATGTGCCATATATGCTGAAAAGAGACCTTTGATAGCTTTATTCGTTTGTGTGTTTTTAACTTTCATAAATATAAATATTACAGAAATATTTAAAATGAATAATACTAATGAAATATCAGAACTATTTAAAGTTTAACACTCAATTAAGAGCAATTTTTAAAACTTCAATAGGAATATTTCAAATATGTTTCATTTTGAAGTGTTACCTTTAAAAATTTTTTAAACTTCTTTTCCTTGAAAATCATTTATATGACTTACGTTCTATATTGGGAGCACTTTTCAGGGTGTTCTAATTTGTAACAGGTTCTCTTAAGAACATTGAAATATAAGTTTCCAACTGTGTGCGATATGGAGGTGTTGGCTTTTTTCAGACAATCATAAAACTCATCGTCACATTTGCAGTGAAGTCTGAAATTAAACAACATATAATTATAGCTGAACAATGATTTTAAACTAGTTGCATTCGCCGAAAAGTAATAAATCTTAGTCATTTAAAAAACAATTCTATACAAAATATAATTGTTCTAAAGTTATTAAAATTAATAATACATTATAAAATAAGTTATGCATAGCCCTTTAAAAGGGGAAAAATGTAACATTGAGTTAGTATCAGGGCACCATTAAACTAAAACAAATTTCGGAAAATTAAGAATAAAAAAAAGTCAAATTATATATAATGGATAGTTATTTTTGAACCATAGCTACGCTCGAAAGTACGGTAATGTAAATTAAAAATAAAATGATCCCTTTTTTGTTTTACAAATCAAAGATTAATTTCCATTATTGTAAATTATCTTCTAAAGCATGGGTGTCTAAAGTATGACCGTTTGAGGGCCACATTGCAAAAAAGAAAAATTTACTGAGTCACACATACAATATTTTTTCAACAAATTGAGATAAAAACTAACTCTATGTAATTTTATTAAAATAAAGTAACTTCTTATCATAATTTTTAAAAAGTTTGAATTAGATATGTATGGGTACATATTTATTTTAAATTTGTAAAAGTTTCATCTCATTTAGTTTGAATTTCATAAAGATGGAACAAATTCAAATTAATAAAATTGATGAATTTGTTTTTGTTGAACCAGGTCCAATGGACGAGGTTGCAATTTTTAATGCATTTTCAAGATGTTTGTTAGTGATTTTTGTCCTATTTTTGTATTTTTCATTCTTAAAATCTTTGTTCACAAATATAGTTAATGCCAAAAGCTGAGGACATTAATAAAACATAATTGCGAAAATTAGGATATTTATAGCGGAATGGGTAATTTTTATAAAACTCCAGTAAGGAAACATTCCCAAATTTTCTTTCAGTTGAATGTCCCTTTGCCAGTTCAGTGCATTCCATTTAAAGACTTGAAGGTATTTTATTTATTTCTAGAGAAAATGGGTGGAAAATATGTCGAAATACTCTTCATTTTTTCGAAAATCTTGAAATCTACTTTCAAGTTCTTGAATTAAATAAAAAATTAATGCAGCACATTTTGCACAACTTACGGGCAGCAACAGTACCGAAATCTTTTACTTTCATTTGATGGTGGCAACTTGTTATTGTTCGGAACATATTATTAATAAACTGATTATTAGTCTCAAATTTAAATCATTCAAATGTTCTGTTAAGTCCACTAAGATAAATAAATCTAAAATCGAATCTTCATCTTCAAATTCAGTCACATATAGGCACAGGTTCTCATGGCATACTAAGATATTTTTATTTCAAAATAAATGTTAACGAATCGATTATGAATGAAAAATATTGCGAACGTTTATTTTTTCAATGAAAATGTGTAAATTTTAATATTTTCATCATTTGCTTTTGGGCCGCATTTAAGACACTCTACAGCAGGGGGGGGGCATTAAGTAGATCGCGATTTACCGGTAGACCACCAAGATATTTTAGGTTGACCGCCTTCACATTGGACCTAGGACTAGCATACTAAAATAAATATATTTGTGGAACACCAACGCCAGTTAGACTGGAGTATCGGCTCTTCACAATGCATGCGACTCTGTGTAGACGACACATGTACCATTTTTAGAAGCACACGATGACGCTTAACACATTCTCTGTAACTATAGATGTAAAATGCAATCATCGCGATGGCAGCCGCAGAAATGCATTTCCCCACACGCCGAATAAAGGGAAAAACAAATGTTGACCAGCTCTTTCCGCGATAACACGAAATCGGCTACTGAAACATCCCCCAACAGCTTACGGGATTGGATTGATGTTACGTACCACGAGAGAAAGTCACCGGCAGCGAAAGTGTTAAGGGCATCCATCGGTTAATGGACGAAGTAAAGTATCCTAATTTAAAAAAAGTGCATTTCATTTAACATCATTCTCTTGCACTACCTACCTGTGTAAATCTGCATTTTCAACGATGAATATAATTAAGTCAACATATCGTTCCCGTTTCACAGACGACCACTTCGAATCCGGTGCCAGATTATCTGATAGTAATTATATACCGAGTTATTCAAGATTGGGGCGGACAGTTTGCAGAATAAGTCTTCTACTGAGACTATACAATTCTACGAGAATGAACTTTAAATGAAAATAGTTTATTTTTTTGAGTTTGAGTTGTTTGATAATAAATGCATCATTTGTTATTATTAAATTCGTGGGTATAAAATTATTATGTCTGTATCTTGTGTTTTGCTTAAAACATGGTTTTTAAAAGAATAATTTTTTTTATTCTAATTATGTAGTAAGTGCATATTATGTATTTATGATTGTTAGAATATAAATATTGTTGAGCCTTTTTGTAGCTCACCCCCCCCTACGCCACTGGGAGGACCGCAACACCTTAGACCGTCCCCTGGAAAAGTTTGCCCCGTATGGAATGGAAACATATTAAGGTATCCGACTACGTTCGGAACCGTGATTTTGCAAAAGCGTGTAAATGGATAATACTTATGTTATTTAGTGTCACTTAGATTAGAAAATGAATATAAAATTGTTTTAAGAACAGTATTACAATAAAAAACTATTTAAATACAATATTTTCACAAAAAATGAACATAGAATGACCCATTTTCAAAATATTCTCCTTTGGTGAAAAATGCTTCTATTATAATAATATTTTGCCTGTCTATAGCTCACACCTCTGTATAGAGGCTCAACTAGAATTTTTGAAATATATAACTTAGAAGTGGGTTTATCCATATTTTACGAAAACAGAGGGGAGAAATTTTAAGAAAAAAATGCCGATAATTATTTCAAATGGTTGTAACTCTGAAAATAATGTGAATTTTTCAAAACTAATAGTTGAACCTTTGCACAGAGGTCTGAGCTATATACAGGCAAAATATTATTATAATAGAAGCATTTTTCACAAAAGGAGAACATTTGGAAAAAAGGTGATTCTAAGTTCATTTTTTTGCCGAAATATTGTATTTAAATTATTTCTTTTGTCAAAATACCCTTAAAACATAATTTTATACATGTATTCTAATCTAAGAGGCACTAAATACCTGAAAATTATCCATCTATGTGCCTTTTTAAAATCATGGTTCCGAACGTAGTCGAATACCTTAAGGTTATTTAAATATTCGAAAATGTAAAAATATTGTAATTTAGCATTTTATAATTTTGGTTATGAATCCTATTGATATAATCACATAAGAGTGAAACCAATGAAAAGAGAACCAAGTATTCATAATAGCACTATGAAGTTAATGACACTAAAAGATGGTGATGCATATTTTTTCTCAAATAAAGCAGTTTGATGGATAACATCAATGGCTAAAAGTCTTTCGGGAGATGAAAACCTTTAGACGCACTTACGTATTATACTGTCGACCATTTTTATCAAAATAAAAGACGTCGCCAAATGTCGCAATATGCATCTAATAGAATATAATATAGTAACAATGACAACATTTGGGGACAATTTTTGAATAAGCCATTTTTTTTATTCGGCGAAATTGGTCTACAGTATAATATGTTAATCATCCATTTAAAAAAAAAAAGTACACGAGTTAAACTTTCAAAACATAAAAAAAGGAATAATTTTAAAAATTCTTACTTCGTAAACCTCGATTCATTTGTAAGATTGTACTTTGTTGCTTTTCCATCCATGTAATCATCGCAGTTATCATGGGCTCTGCAGCACATATCGGTACCGTTATGAGTTCCTAAGTCGTCATAGTTCTTGGCAATGTTTCCGGCCCCACACCATTTCGTACCTGGAGTTTTAATTGAACATTATTAGATGAGAAATCTAAAATGATATTTGCTGTTATATATTACATACACCGCATGTAAATTATTACAGATCGAAAATAAAACAAAAAGTACCGACGTATTAGAACGTCGATGAATTTCGTCAAATTAAAAGACTTTACCAAATGCCGTGATGTACAGCCAACAGTGGAACCCGTTCAAACTCACATTCGAACGCAATAATAGTACCGATGACAACATTTGGCGATATTTTTTGAATTTGCAATGTCTTTTCGTTAGGCGAAATGGGTCGACGGTATAGTATGTAAGTAACAAAAATAAATAAATAAATAAATGAAAAAAATTTAAGCATCATCAGGTAAAAGGGGACATCAATATTCGCTTCAGTATAATTTTGAAGACACGCAGCTAATTTTGTATAAAGCTACTATTCTCTTGCCATTTCGGAATATCTTTCAATTAAATTTGTACAGTTAATACAGAATAGGATATTAGCTCTTTACTATCAAACCCAAAGTGATGCATCTCTCACTTTTTATAACCCTTTTTTTACCAACGGTACTTATAAGTACCACTCACTTTAAAATGACATAGAATAATCATTTTCACGAACATTCTGACGATACTTAGCAGGAATATTCTCTGAAGTCTACTATTCCAAGATATAGGGCAGCACGGGTTCTATGACGAGTATTTTAGCGAAGAAGGCGAATAGTTTTATAGCAGAAATTACGTTTTCAACTGACGGCGTTTTCAGCGGATTGCGAAGACTATCATTTTTGTCCCGAAAAATAGTTAAAGTGAACATCTAGTGTCTTATTTTTTTTTATGTTTATGAAGACCGTAGAAAACGATTTGACTATTTATTTTAAGTGAACGGGGTGTATAATTAATTTTACAGTTGAATATCTTTAATTAATTAATAAGCTCTAACGGATTAAATTTCACAAATTTGAGTATTTTGTTTATATATATTCCTTAATTCTCAATGTAGTGATCTAAAAAAATATTGTATGAAAAAACTACAGTAAATTATAATTCAGTAGATAAAGGGTTAAACTACCTTTCAACCCTGTTGGTGCAAATCCCAAAATTTAAGAAAAAATCCTCATAACTCGACGCTATTTGTTTCATGATAGCCAAGCATCTGATTGATGCCAGTTGTGTTTCGACCAAAGGCGAAACCATTTTGATTCCCGTTAATTTCTGTATTTTGGCAGTTCAAAGTCACTGGGATTCGGAAGCGTCGAAGACCAAGGCTGAGATGGACAGACTCAGTGGAATCAGACTTTGGGATTATAAATGAGAAAGCGTGGAGAACGAAGGTGAATGAGAGGTCAATGTGGAGGAAACTTCAACGGATGGCACTGGCCCCACAAGGGGCTGCCTTGCCCGATATGATGATGATGATGAATTTCTGTATTTGATATTTTTTCAGCCTATTTTCGTTATAATGTTTGAAAGTCTGTTTCCAGAAAAAAATGCTTGCATTCTGCCAAATAAAACAACAATGAGTTGAAACAATTACCCATTAGAAACAGTTAGTTTTTATCGATAACACTTTACATAAAAAACTTATTAAAAAATAAATGTACAAAAATACAACAATCAAGTTTCCAGCCTGTGCAAATAGTGTGCGTTTCTAGTAATTGGAATTAAACTTATGCTCAGAATATAATCATGTGTATTTGGCACATTCTTCCATACAATTTTTGTTTGAAGATTTTATTATTTCTCGCGTCTTTTGAGAGCAAAGAGTATCTACGTAGCAAATCCTCTCCTGAGCAAATAATTCCAAGAAGAGATTAACCGATTGCATCTAATTTATTGTCGATAGAGCTTCCATCAATCAGAATAATTGGCAACTTATCGATTAACCTATTACTGATCTGCGTGAAAGTGCATAAATCGGTTAGAATATGAATTCCTCTGAGGAGTTAACAAACGTAATTAACTCTAGTGTAAAGCCTAATCATGATCTCTAGATTTAAGAGATATATTTTATTAGATACAGTTGCTCCTTTTTTGTTATTATAAGTATCAGTTTAATTTTTAAGAACTAATCGTCAAAAATTTTACGATCAATGGAAACCTATTACAATGGACGAAATTCATAGCTGTCACATGATAAATGCAATCACAAAACTAATTCAGACTTGTATTTGTTGTTTCACTAGTAACATTTACATAATATTTCAAATCTCATAATTGGGAAAAGATGTTTAGGTATTAAGATTCTTCAAAAAGTTCCACAAAATTAAAAGAAAATCCTTATGTTATAACATATACTTTTAAACAAAGTGCATTTCCTTTACCAGTGGGCGTAATTATTGTGGGCAAACATGCACTTTTTAAGCGAAAGTTTCAGTTCGAACAGCGAAGCGTATGAACTGATTGGCTGGAAACACGCAAAAACATTAATCATGCGACTATGACATCACATGAGTTTAAGACTTGATTGGCTGGAAACACATGATAATAGTAATCATGTGACTATGACGTTACATGAATACTATTATCAAAAATACACTATTAGGAAAAAATAAATGCAAATGAGGAAATTTTGTTTGACGTCATCATTAAGAACAGTTGTTAGACATTTTCCAGGACAAGTAAAAAATAGCTGAAATTCATCAAAGGTCGCCAATGACATGCAACAATATGGAAGCACCTTATAGAAATATTTTTGTAGTTTCAATCATTTTTAGATTTTTAAAGAGTGGGTTCTTTGAATCACAAATAAGTACTAGCAGGAAAATAAATTTAATTTTTCATTTCGATCATCCTTATATTATTTTTGGTAATTTCTTCGGAAGTACAGGCTTTTTAAGTTTTAATGAAAGTTTATAACACATAATTTATTTATATAATTGTTTATAGGAATGAGATACCAAATAGTCAACAGGACGATTATGTGCCTACATTTTTAATAAATAAACTGTAGCGAACTGTTTCGTCTAAAATCAGTTGAAAGGCGAATTATGGAATACATAAGATAGAGTGCGCAATGTGTTAGCACTTAGAAATTTTTACACACCTATATTATTATTTGTATGATCTTTCGTATATATTGCGTTATTTAAATGTTTTCGCTTGAAGTTTAATGTGATGTGCTTTGACCAATTTTGTAAAGTTCTTTTTTCTTAAACTAAATCATCTCAATTTTGTTTTAAATGAGAAAATAACTTCATGAGAAATATTTTTTAAGGCAGAAATATTTTTTTAAAAATTTTCAAGGCCAAATTCCAAGGTCAAATTATAAATTATTGTTAATTCTTTTTTTACTTGCCCGATTAATATAGTTGAGGCACAAATGTTTCGAGAACCAGATAAATAAATTGTTATGTTCAATCAAAATGCAACACCCTACAGGAAACATCAAGATATTTTCAATTTTACCCCATGCATAAACCTCTCGATTAGATATTCCTCGCAGCAACGCTCTCCTGGTGAGAAAATTGTTTTACAGTCAAAGCTCGCTTCCCAGCACAAACTTGGGAAATATGATTATGGTAACCCTAAAAGATGTAAACAGGGTTACCAGATTGGTGAGTTTATCACATTTGTGACAACTTAGGTGAAAAAATACTGCGTTGCCAAGGAATCATCAAGAACATTCTAGGATTTATCCTTCTAGAAATTTTCATGAGAAATTCTGAAGCAAAGGTCGATTCAGTTCAAACGTGTAAGCTGACTGAAAAGAGAGAGAGAGAGAAAGACTTAAACTGGCTGAGTAACTGTTTGTAAAACTTCTTAAGGAGCCGTGTCTGGAACGTTGCAAACTAGTTTGTAACGAGTTTGTTTTGCGTTATAATATTTCTGTGTGTATATACGTTGATTTGTCTTCATGTAGTCATCTTTTTGTCCTTTTCTATTAATAAGTATGGTACTATTCAAACAATTGGAGGACTTTAACTCTACGTAAATTTACAATAGTATTGCTGCGAACATGCAAATAATATGCACTAATAGCTCTAACACCTATAAGCTCTATGCAAAAAGGAAACAGAGTACTAATTTGAAATATTAAAACTGGGTGTTCCCCCCACACACATGAGAATTTTTAGTATGCGTCGTCGAAGGATGTGATGCCTCTTGAGCACTTTTCTGAGTTTTGACACAAGAAGAATAGCGGCTCATTCAGATAGATCGAGAAATTAATAGTGTTGGCTGAAATCAAATTACATTGATCCAAATATCGAACCATTGGGTGCCAAAAGGATAAATTGTCTGACCAAAAGGATTGCATCAGCCTCTTCCTACTATCAGAAGTTATGCTGGGCGCATGGCAAAGCCGTTGACCATGCTTATGACTATGATAAATCGATCAGTAACATCAGGAACCCTGGCGCAAAAATTAGCATTTGTTGCACAATAATTTATGTCAGAAAAACCTAACAACACTTAAAAAAAAGCGTTTTTATAGGTCGGGGGTCGCTAAAGGCTTGCGTCAATGGAATTAAATTTATCAAACAGAAATTTTCCTAAAAATACGAACAAACTAAATCTGTATTTAAATCCTTTTTTAGTAATTTTGGTCGGTATTTACGTATTATTGAAACAATCGCCAACATTCATAATAACTCGCTAAGTTGGCAACCCCAATTTTGCATGTGTCATATGCACCGAATTGGCAATCATGTGCTTCGTTTCATATAATGTCGCCAATACCGTTTTGATAACACGTGAGTCTCATATCGAAAATGTATTACCTGGGAATATCCAGTTCCATTTGCTAGTGGTTTCACTTTCTTTTTCTGACTCTCCCTTTCGACACCCTCCACCGTCTCCAGACGGATCTTCAACCGAATTGTAGTCGCATTCCTCATCCACTTCCCGCTTTTGTCTTCTTAAGGAAAACATGCCGCAGTCGTCCAAGAGTTCTTGCATTTCCTCCGGACTCGGCCGATGGAAGACGTAGTCCTCGGACAGACTTTCCACATCTTTCAGTCTCCTGAATTATAGAGCGAGAAGTATTTTAAGTTTAAGTATATAAACGATTTCGAAGATCCCGATATAGTAATAACTGTATTTCAATAACACACCAAATCTTTGTTCCCTTATTGTAGATTCAATTTAGCATTCAAATCAGTGGCGTAACGTACACCCCCGCATGCCCACATTGCGGGTGGCCCAAGGATTTAAGACAGCGATACGCAACCTGCGGCCCGCATGGGGCCCTCCGAGTTGTTTTAAGGGGCCCGGTCATGGCCCATTGTTCCGAGAAATTTACTTATTTAAGAACATTGTATTAAAAATTCGGTCGGAAATTATTGGTCAATAAATCAAATATATCAATTTTACTTTTTGCTGTCGGGGAATTGATATTCTTTTTCTATTTAGAGCGGTTATGGTTAGTGATTAGTTAGTATGGCGAGACAACAGTGGAGTAGCGACAATTTTATGGGTGGAACTAATTTTTAACTATCTTTTACATCTTGCAAGCGAAAAATATTCGAAGAAAATATATCGTTTCAATACGATTGGGAGGTTGACTATTTTATGGAAACTTATTTTAAACTAATGGAATTTGGAATGATTATATACCATAAATTTAGGCGTATTTTATTACAGCAAGGATTTTATATGAATTTTGAAATGGAGTTTGGATTAACAGGGAAAATCAACTGGTCCTGAGCGGGTTAAGTGAGAAGAATTTGAATGATCTTGTCATCATATGAACATTTCTGCTTACACGAAACAAAATCGAACTCTTCTTGGACCGGATGACAACTGAGTATGAAAAGTGGATCACCCTCGGAAATATTGTGAGGAAAAAGGCATCTTACGAGCCAGGAACTCCTGCCCCCTCCATTTAGTTGAGCCTGAGTAAGAAAATGTGTATATGGTGGGACATTCGAGAACCAGTGTATTTTGAGCTGTTGAAAGGGAACAAAAAATTTAATTCAGAGAGGCACTAGCTATTAGATAATTTGAAAACAGCCCTCCAAGAAGCTGGGGATGTTCAATAAGAAGGACAAAACATACTACTCCATGAAAATACCTGGCCACATGCTGCTTTGGGGAATGGCACAAAACTAGCAGAGCTAAGCTGCGAAATTCTGTCGCATTCTTTATACTCCCCGGATCTAGCACCTTCCGATTATCACTTGTTTCCGTACTTACAAGAATTTTTGTGGGGTAAAAAAATTCGAAAACGAAGAAAATATCAGACAGTTAATGATCCAATTTTTCGATTCCGGGAAAAAGGCTTTTTTAAAAATTTGGATATACAAATTGCCATCACGCTGGCAAGTTATAAATAATGATAGTAATTATATCATTCAATATCGTTTATTGAAGATATGAAAAATTTATTATCCTGTTTTATTATAAAAACAGACGAGCTTTCCGGTAGACCTAATATATCTTTATAAAAAAAGTCACGCATTATACAGTCAACCAATTCATTAAATGAAAAGACGTTGCCAAATGCCACAATATACTGCCTATAGTGGATAACTATTCGTACGAATGTACAAAGACAATAATATTGTTTGCACATATGGTGACAGCATTTGGTGACGTCTTTTTGTTTTGGTGAAATTGGTTGATGACTTATTAAGTGCCGAAAAAATGCCACACGTTAATTACATGAATGTTCATTATAAAATAGAGAAATTTTGCCTAATGATATAGATAAAATAACGAATTAGACACATTACAAAATTAAAAAAATAACGATTGTTAGAAATAATTTGTTATCTTTCGAAGAAATTCATTTGAAGGAACGTGAAAAATAAATGAAGGCACTCAATGATTTCTGAGAAACGCAGTGACGTGAGATTAGGAAATTTCCACCAAAGCTTCCGAATGTTATTTATTGTTATGAAATGTTTGATGAAAATTCTGATTATTGTCTCTTTCATAAAATTACATTTTATTATTTTCGCATTCATCGAAAGGAGAGAAAACCAGAATCAAGTAAGGCTTTAAACACAATTGTGAGCAGAATTAAAACAATTCATTGATTTTTGTTTTCAATTTGAATATTCTCCGTTAATGTAACTTATTCACATAATATGAAAAAGCTGTTCTTATTTTGATCCAGGGAAATCTTTTTAGTGATAGATGAGGAATATTTTGTTCATCAACTGCTGGTAAGTACCTTTCTTTAATTGAAGAATTGTAATATTAAAAAAAAAGCAGAGCAGAATACAGTTACAATTACAAATTTTGTGGAATATGAAGCAACAAAGGCTACTATAGAACGGAATAGTGCTGTATTTTATTTGTAAAAGTATTGACATTCGCAGTTGCGTGGTAAAATTAATATTCTGGACGATTAATATTCACTAAGCATATATTTATCTGCCCTTTTATACTCATGTAAAAGAAAACAGGATTAGATTCTAGTTTAGCAAAAAAAAATGTCGTGAAATATTAGCTATTTTTTTAATTTTTAAATAAAACAAATAGAAAGAGGTTATTGTAGGAAGGGAAGATTCATAACATCTAACGATGAATATCCGTTTCCCTTTGACGAAATTCGGGCCACGGTAGCTTAGTGGTCATGGTCGCGAACTCGTCGCGTGTTTGAGTCCTGATGCCACCGAAACCCCCGCTGTGTAGAGGTGCTAATGCATGTTAAATCTGTCACATCTCAAAGACCTCACAGTGGAGTGGTATGATATTTCGGAGAGTGAGGGGCCACCTCGGGTGTCATCCTCGCCTCCTGATCGTGTCAAAAATAATATCTTTGATGATTCAAATGTACTTTTTTACAAAACAGATTTTTTCGAGGAAATATATTTTATGAAATTTTCATGAAAGAACTTTATTTTTTTTAGTTTTTGATGCAAAATATTGAAAGATTTAATTTGTGTACGTGTATTTATATAATATGTATGTGTATTATATGTATTTGTATATTTGTGTGTTCTTTTCAAAAGGTGAAATTCAAAAATCCAAGAGAAATGTTTTTCATTTGCTTGTATATTTCGCTCGATATAAATTATATATATTTTTTTCTGAATTAAAAACACTGCGAGAAGATCAAACGTTTGATATGTGCATGGATTTCGCACTGCTATAGTGAAAAAGTAAGATTTCTTTTATTATATATAAACAATAAGCTAAAATATTTTAAATTTTAGTAAAATAGCAATGGCTGTGGTATTTTAAATGGAAAATTTTACACTTTTTAACTATTGAAATTTGAAATTGGAATCAGTAGATCCTTAGAAAAAAATTGCGACCTGTAATTATTCATGTCTATTTAAGCTTCTGTACAACTTAGGCGGGAATCTGTACTATAGCACCCCCCCCCAACACAGGCTCTGATAATATATACTGAAACAGTTAAAAGACCAGTTTCCGATGGAAACTTTTATTTCTTCTGTTTAAAAGCAGGTATTCTTTTGATTTGGTGAATAAATGTTAAACAAGAAACCTTATAACATTATTCAACAAAAGTAAGTTGGTTTATTATCAACGAAAATGCGGACCTCATGTTACTCTTTGTAATATTATGTTAAGCGAATCATTGATTCTTTGAAAATATGATATGTTGCTCAACCAGGCTTAATCCAGATACATTTACATTTTCCTCCTAAATAGGACCATAAACATATGTATACCGAGAGAACATTTTTTTCCATTTCCATCTTTAGAACTTGAGAACTATATTATTTTTTCGTTCTACACGTATATTCGGTGGCCGCGGTAGCCTAGTGGTCAAGCTAACGGACTCGTGGCTGGCGTGTCAGGCGTTCGATCCCAGTACCACTGAAACCCTATTGTGTAAGGGTTCAAAAGTCCTCTCAATGGAGTGGTGTGGAAGTTAGAAGAGGGGGAATGCCAGCTCAGGTGTCGTCCTTGTCACTTGACCATGGTTCAAAATGACGAGGTATACAGCCAAAAGCTCTCGAGTAGCTAAATAGTGCAACGTTAATATTCACTCAACGAAAAATTCCCGCCTTCACCGCAAAGAAAATCTCGTATGAGAAGTATTTCAGTACCATGGACAAACTGCATCTCTGAAAATCACACTCTAGCACTAATAATCTCACTATAAGAATTAAAAACATGAGCAAATCAAAGATAGGAAGAAGAAAATATCAGTTCCCGTACAACGTACGTGCAAAGCGATTGTGACCAACTTTCGTTAGGCCACGCAGTGAGCGGGTAAACTAGATGAAATGTCACAGAAGATAAGTGTGGACGCATGACCTACGATACGGAAGGCAATCGGATGATTTTACTAGGGGTTACATTATAACCTGGCATACACAGTTGGATATCTTACCGTTGTATCGTTGCTAAAACCGGCAGCGATTACACTGTCAACCAATTTGACAAAATCAATCGATATTTTCAAATGCTGTCATTATATTATACGTGAACAACATTATGGTGTTAATACATGCGGAAGAATAGTTTTCTACTATTGGCATATCGCGGTATTTGGCGACATTTTTCCATTTGACAAATTAGTTGGCAGTATAGAAGTCTAAAACTCTGAACACTTGTAGATGGAAATATTATTTTGAGAAATTTATTCTCTGATTTGACTCTTGAATTACCAAAATAATGAATTGATTTGCAAGACATAAAGCAATACTTATATCATATTATCAGTACAAAATAAGTTTTTTACATTCATTCACATTTATCTGCATGTAAAGATTCTTCTCTCAATATAATTCTCATTACTCTTTTCAAAATTTCTGGAATCCTATCACTTTTCTCGGCATCTGTTTAATCAACATTTCTACTGTGAATTCTTAGCAAAGCTTATTCTGTGGGGAAGACTATAGTAATGAATGAACGTAAAAAAGTGTGTTTATTAAGCTATAATTCAAATAGTTTTGCGAAAAAGAAAAGTGCTTCTTTTAAGGATGTCGACATGCTCATGCTATTGCTTCAAATTATAAAATTTTTAAAATATATATAATGTAATTAGGTTTAGGAAGTGAACGCAAAGAAAATTCAACTGGCTATTTTAAATTCAGTTGTAAATGATGGGAATGTGTTTTTATTTCAGTATGTTAAAGCAGAAAGAGTTGGTCGTAAATCGTCGGACATAATTGCAATGTTCGATAAAGGAAGTAAGCAAAGTTTTATGAAGAGAAAATTTGCTTCAGAGGCTGGAATTAAAATATTTAGGGATTGAAACGTTGTTCATTTAGAACAAGGGTTCTTGGACTGTAACAGTTCCGCTTTATCCATTAGGAATTTAGGACGGGTACCAAGGGGACCGGAAGGTACCGGATAAGCTGGACTTAACCAGATTTTCTGGTTATAAATTTCGATCCGCCATTGATAAGGGGGCCTGTAGATCTTCTACGCCCAGGGACGGAAGTTAGTTTAAATCGGCATTAGAATGTAAATTTGTAACAGAATGAAAGTGAAATTGAGCAATATTTTGAAGTAAAGTGAAATAGTTATACACACACACTCGCAGAAGTTGGAAACAGATAAGACTTCAAGGGAAAAAATTTATTTGCCGAATGAGAGTATAAGATCTGGATTGGAGAACGAGCGATTTACACGTGCCTTTTAATAAAGAGACCGCTGATGATGTAATTTAGTTACCAAAAGGTTCTCACTCTTTTTAGACTCTTAAAAAGGATTTTGAAGTTTTGATTTCGTAATTGATATCTGTGTTTATTGCAGGGGCGACGAACCTTTTTGGATCAACGTGCCATTTTTTATTTAAGAAATGTTGAAGGAGGTATAGACGTGCCGTCAAATAAAATTCTGACTTGTGATTATTGAGAAAATAATAAAATTAAATACTAACAATTTAAAATTCTTTAATTACAACGAAAAATACATTTTGCACAGTAGAGTAGTAAATTTTTTTATTTATACGTGTAATTGAAATTAAAGTAACATTATTGTGAATTCTGTTGTGATAGATTAGATGACAAATAATTTGTTTTAGGATAGTAAGATGTTACTTTTACCAGAATGCAAGCTGGATTGAAGCCATCTTCCAAGCGGTTTCTAAGTGAGTTTTTAATGTTATTTTTTCATCTCTGAAAATAATGACTCGTAGGCATAACTAGATGAAAATGTGGTTAAAATAGCATGAGCCGGTTTCCTCAAACAGTTAAATCTGTTAACAGTAAACAGTTAACAGTATCTGAAATCGAATTCTATGTTTTCAAAATTTCATTACAAGCATTTTTACTTATATTGCTTGTTAATCTTTGTTTTAATCAATTCCAACTTTCTCCTTTTTCAACAAATTTTTGAATCCAAATTGAACTAGACTGAAAATCAATCAGAGTTGTGCACTTCAATTTTTTCAATTTACAACCAATAGAATTGGGACAAATCCAGTTTATTAAACGAAGTCACATCAAGGTACATAAAAATTCAAGGTACATTTCCGATAATTCTTCGAACTGAGAAAATCTCGCTGAAAACTGCGACCGATCACTCACGTTTCTCGTTATACTTCATATTGAAATGAGTTATTTTGAATTAAAATGCAAACCGTTTTGATCGGTGGCGTGCCCAGAATATTGTGTCACGTGCCATCAATGGCACGCGTGCCATTGGTTCTCCATCTCTGGTTTATTGGGTTTGGATGATTTCTACATTGGAAATGTCATGCGTACATCCACTCGTTGAATTTAGTTTTGAGTGATCAAAATTCTGCATAGCTTGCACTTGGTGGAATTCAGGGAACTGACAAATTTAGATATTGTGAACAAAGAAACAGTTTTTGAGTTTAAAGGCACAAGAAATAATTGTATCAAGCTCACAGAGAAAAGTTTTTGTGTGAAGTTGCTGTTGAAGCCATATATGCTCGAAAGAGTTTTGAGGGTTTGGTTAAAAGGTTTAGAATAAACAAGTCTTTTTCGAAAATTCTAAGATTATGGATGTGTACCATAAAGAAGAAATCTTTGAGAAATTGTTGTCTGGCAATCACACACACACACACACACACAATTGTGTATGAAATCTTTATCCTCTTTGACTAACTGTGAGAACTTTCGTGAGGACATATCAACAAGTTGACCTCGAATTGTTATTGACGGAGTTCCAAGAAGAAGAACACTTTTCGATTAATAATTGTTTATTCAAAGATTTAAGTCTATACCTAATGAACTAAAGGTGAAAATCTACCAACGGCTTTAAGGATCTCGACGGAAAGTGTAAAAATTCTTGGAAGTGATAACATGATTCTTTGAAAATCTAGAAGACTGATTCTGTGGAACTTCGAAAGCTAAGAAAAAATGTAAAATGACAATGGATTTGATTCTCCATCTAAGATGTTGAGTCCGGCATGGGACTCAGATGTCGACAATATTTGTTTAAACGTATAAGAACTGTCAAAGTTTGTTCTGAACAGAACTGCTTGAAAAAAGAATTTATTATACGTGCATTGGGTTATATCTCTGATCCTATCGCATTTCTGGGAGCTTTAATTAAAAAGTTGAAGTGTATTCTCCATGAGTTCTTGAATCATAATCTAGACTGGAATGACAAACTTCCTCTCTCACTGAAGCGTAAGTAGCACTTGAACATATAGAATAAGTGTTTGTTGTGAAGTTATCACTTCCTGTAGCATAAAAAGCACATAGATGTCACGATAATACTTTTAAGAGGGGCCGCAGTAAGTTGTTCGATTTAACATTTAGTGACTGCAAAATGGTATTTTCCAGCAGACCAGCCTTGCAGAATGTCCCGTTGCAGTGCCTTCTAACCACCGATTGAGCATATATGAGACTCGGTAGGCCGTCGTTAGCTTGATCTGTCTCAGCCTTAATCAGAGGAGATATGGCGGAGGGTTGAGAGCCTCCGTGAAAGGTGTCCCTGATCCCCTTTTTCATTGTTGTATTAAAATATCCTCTTGAGAATAAAGGCACTCATTTGCACATGCATTATCTGCCTGTGTGTCTATTTTCACACCACATTCTTTCATGGTACTGGGGTACCTACGTTGAACACAGCGTATTTAACTTTAACATCGTAATCTTATGCTTAGTTGCTAGATTGTTGAATTTTACTTTTAAAAATTTACCCTTGTAATTGAATATTTTATCTGATCTATGTATATATATATATATATATATATATATATATATATATATATATATATATATATATATATATACAGGAGAAAAGTGACTCACTCATCACTCCTAAGGGAGATTGCAGTGGCCTTATACAAAAACATCCTTTTTAAAACTATTACACAGACTTGATATTTGGAAAACATGTTCTTTTTCTTGGTGAGTAGAGATTCACTTAGAGTGGGTTTGGCAGAAATTGACTCACAAGGGAGTTACGGGGGGGGTTTGGATAAAAGAAATTAGTATACAATAAAAAAGTGCTTAGATAGCGTTATTACGGAAATTCAAAACATTTCTTTGAATATCAGAAAAATATTTTTTATGTATTAAAAATTCTTTATAATAATCTATATAGAAATTGTTTTTCATCCGCTTTGAAAATATGTTAAAAAGTTTTTTAAAGAAAAAGAGAAAAGAAAGAGTACACTATTCGTTTATTAACATGACAAAGCAAACCGATTTGCCTTTTTAATAAATGTTGCAAATCTTATTAATGACTATGTGTTATGCTTTACGATTTCGACAGAAAAAAACACCTTTTATGCAAAAGAGATAAAAATATTAATCTTTAAGATATCAAAGCGGTTTTACAAGGTAAACATATTTATCATTACGATATTTATTACGATTACGATGCTATTTATACGGTTTTATTCAGGATATTATATACGATAACTTATTTATCAAAAAACGCTCTGAAATTATTCATGTAAATAGTATTGCCTAATTGCAAATTTGAATTAAGTAAAAACTGTAATTAACCTTGGAATATTTTATTTTGATGCACAGTAAATACCTCGAATTTCGCGAACACGGAGTTACGCGATTTTCAGATCTCGTCGATTATTTGTTTAAACACTTTTTTCTTCCACCATTGAATCTCAGCGGAATCAGTACCAGAGCCGGATGAAACTGATAATGTGACTGAAGAAGTTGTCGATCTTGCAAGGCAAATAAATTTAGATGTGGACAGTCATGATGTTGAAGACTTGTTGAATTCCCACCATCAGGAACAGAAAATCGATGAGCTAATATATATACATTAGTAGGAGCAAGCCAATGAAGAACTTGTTGCTTTAGACCAGGGGTATCCAACCCAAATGACCTTGCGGGCCACTTCGGAAAAACATTATAATCTCGCGGGCCGCACATAAAAATATGTACCTTTATATCAGATTTGGAAACAAAAAAACATTTATTAGAATGAACATTTAAAACAGAATGAATTATTATTATTGTTTTCATTATTTTTCATGTATACGGACATAGATAATATAACAATGTTTATATAATACAATAATACAATTATCAAATAATGTTTAAAATATTACAGTGTGTTGCCATCTTCTTGATAATTACGGTGTTCCTATTAAATTGATCTTTCGTTACTCATTGGTGAAATTTGATAGTGTTGTCATTTGCAGACGATTAAGTATACAATGTACTTTATCATAACAGTCCTGAATATTTTTTTTAAAAACTTTAAAAACATCTCTGACTGCCTCTTGCATTTTGGGCACTCCAAACAGAAAAGGAGGAGGAGGAGAAACGAAAGTCGCCCACACAGAGAATCATGTACCATCCGTAGTAAAGGATATGCATAATGAAATTCAAAATTTATTAAAAAATTATTTTACTATAGTAAAATCAAATGTAACTGTTTGATAAAATATAAATCTATTTTAATCTAAAGGATATTTCTATTATCAAAAAGTATTTGTTTTAAAACAAGAACAGGTAATAGGCAAATATATATATATATATATATATATATATATATATATATATATATATATATATATTAGGTTGGGGAAAAAGAAATCCATTATTTTTTTCGGTAGATGGCTGTAGTGTCGATATCTCGTGAAGCATCGATCAAACAATTTCAAATTTATGCTCGTTGTCAAGATGACATTTCACACTAAAAAAATTATTTTGCTGTTTTTTTTTTGTTTGGTCCATTCAGTTTTGAGTTACAGGGTGTTAAAAATGGAAGTCAACAAAGAGAACATTCGGTTCTTTTTACAATTTTTCTTTGAGAAAAGTGAAAATGCAAGCTATGGGACTAAAATTGCGAATGGTGTTTATAGTGCCGATACTGTAACAGCTAATTGCGTACAATTTTGGTTTCGTTGATTCCGCTCAGGTATTTTTGATTTTAAGAGGACTTGGTACCCCCAAAACCACAGACCTATCGGGTTTTTTATTTTCATTTAATCTTATTCTTTGCATTATTATCTTTCGATTGATATATCACTTCCGCATGTCGGAAAGTTAGAAGTTGAATAAAACTTCATTTGAAAACAAATTAGGCATTTCAGCCACACCCCATTTTAGAAAAAAAAGCTAAAAAAAGCATTTTGATAAAAAAAATCTATTTTATAAAAAGAATTAATAACATTAAAAAAAGATTGTGTAATATATAAAGCAGAATATTTCCGAGGCAATACATACAATCATTTTTTTTCTTTGTGAAATGTGTGCATGTAAAATTTTTAAATTAAGGCATTTTACATTAATAATTCTATATAATTTCAGTTCTTATTCCTGATATATTTTTCATACAAATGTAATACTTTAATATTATAAGAAAAAAACCCAGCTAAAATTTCTGTCGTGACAGAAATTTTTTTTTTTAACGTTTTTCTTGAATTTTCTTGTGCAATTAGTACTCTCTAAAAGTTGGTCATTTATAAAAATGTGTGGGATGAAAAAATATGAAAATGCAATTATTTTAAAGAAAAATGTATAACTAACATCTTAAAGAGGTATTTTAAGTTTAATTAAGCTTATAATAATTACTTTTTCAGAATTATAAACTTTAAAGTGGTTTTTCTCAGTTTGTGTTTTTCGAAACCTTAGTACATTCAAAATGCTACTCCTTCGACAATTATTTACCAATTACTTCCCTTTTCTTCCTGAGTGTTAAAAATAAAGCATGTAATAAAATTAGGTATCCGTTTTGCTATAAACTGAATACTTTTTTTAAAAAAAATAAAATGTTAGACATGTTGGCTTTTTCGTTGATTTTTAACCTGTATATCAACATTTTATTTTTTTTCTCGAAAACGAATAAAGTTACTTTAAAATTGATCCCTAAAGTTGTTTAGAACATCCATAAGAATATTATAAAAAAATTTCAGGTCAAAAAATTAATTTTTACAAAAGGAGTAGGATTTTATAATTTTCCAAATTTTCTTCAAGCAATTTAAAATTTTAAAATTGTATTAATAATATGTGAAAAATTTCATCTCGTATCATTTTTTTTTTGAATAGAATCATTGTATAAAATGCTAAAATATAATTTTTAAATATATAAATAAAGAAAGTTGCTCAAAGGGTACCAAGTCCTCTTAGAGATGCACCTCACACAGGCAGGCCCGTCCTCGAAAATGTCGATAAAATCACAGAAGTAATCGAAGTTGACCGGCATGTTAGAGTCTTAGTATCGCCAAGGAGCTAAAGATCGACCGTAAAACAGTTTTAAGCCATTTGTGTAAATTTGGATTCAAAAAGAAGCTCCATGTTTGGGTGCTACACTAATTAACACCCAAAAACATGATGGATCGAATTTCCATCTGCAAAGCCTTGACCAAACGGAATGAAATCGATCCATTTCTTAAACGGATGGTGACTGGGGATGAAAAATGGGTCACATACGGCAATATTGTGCGAAAACGATCGTGGTCAAAGTGCGGTGAAGCAACTCAAACGATGGACAAACCAGGACTAACGATCAGGAAGGTTCTACTGTGTATTTGGTGGCATTGGAGAGGAATCATTTATTAGGAGCTGCGACTAAACACTAAATTCAGATCTCTACTGTCAACAACTGGATCGTTTGAAGCTAGCGATTGACCAGAAATGGCCAGAATTCGCGAACAGAAGAGGTGATGTGTTCCATCAGGACAACGCCAGAACACATACTTCTGTAGTGACTCGCCATAACGTCAGGGAGCTTGGTTGGGAAGTTTTAATGCATCCACCATATAATCCGGACCTGGCACCAAGTGATTGCCACCTTTTTCTAGCATTTCAAAACTTCCTGAGTGATAAGAAATTGGGATGAAGAGAAGATTGTGAAAATCGATTACTAGATGTTTTCGCAAATAAGAGCCAAGACTTCTATGAAAGAGGCATTATGAAGTCACCTTTAAAATGGCAATAAATTATACAACAAAACGGTGTATATTTGACCCAAATCGGGTAATTGGAAGCATGTTAAATAAAGTCTTGATTTCCATGCAAAAATAATGGATTTTTTCTCCAACCTAATATATATATAAAAATTTCTCCTCAAATAAATTTCAAAATAAAAAAAATCTTTAAAAATCTGATATTTAAAATTTTTTTTAAAAAGTCGGCTGGCCGCAATTTACGTACTGGTGTTGGACACCCCTGCGTTAGAACCAGTTCAATCGGATCTAAGTAATAATAACTTATTTATATGTATTTATATGCGAAATCATATCTCGACTTACAAGAACTTGACTTATGCGGTCATCACTCAGTCCCAATTATCACGAAGTTCGGGGTATTAATGCAGCAAAATAATTATTGGCAAACGTGTACATATCACAGAATGAAAAATGAATCATTGTTTTACATTCAAGGAGATATCTTAGGGGGAAAAAAGGTTTATGAAAACAATACAGTTATCCATACCTGTGTCTGTACAAATCGGAGTGAAATTATTTGTCAAAAATGGTTATTTTTACAATCCCTCTCTTAATGTATCCGACTACGTTCGGAACCGCGATTTTGAAAAAGAATATAAATATATAATATTTATGATATTTATATTTATATAGTGTCACTTAGATTAGAAAATGTATATAAAACTGTTTTAAGAATAGTATTACAATAAAACATTATTTAAGTACAATATTTGGACAAAAATGAACATGGAATGACCCATTTTCAAAATATTCTTCTTTTGTGAAAAATTCTTCCATTATAATAACATTTTGCATGTATATAGCTCAAATCTCTCTACAGAGGCTCAACTAGAATTTTTGAAATATGTAACTTCGAAGTGGGTTAATCCATATTTTACGACAACAGAGGGGAGAAATTTTAAGGAGAAAACTCCGATAATTATTTCAAAGGATTATAACTCTGAAAATAATATGAATTTTTCAAAATTCATAGTTGAATCTCTGTATAGAGGTCTGAGCTATATACAGGCAAAATATTATTATAATAGAAGCATTTTTGACAAAAGGAGAACATTTTGAAAAAAGGTTATTCTAAGTTAATTTTTTCCCAAAATATTATATTTAAATTATTTTTTTTTTGTTAAAATATCCTTAAAACATAATTTTATACATGTATTCTAATATAAGTGACACTACATATCATGAAAATTTTCCATTTATGAGCTTTTTTAAAATCACGGTTCCAAACGTAGTCGGATATCTTAATTTAAATTTATACAGTTCTTAATTAGTAAGCAAAGCTTATTCGACATTTATACCTTCTTCTTCTTAAAGGTTTATTGCTATTACACATTTTTTCGAATGTTTTTTGCCTTTTTGTTTTGTTTAGTTTCATCGATATTGAAAAACTCACTTGTTTCCAAAAACTTCACATCTTGATCCATTCTCATCCCTCCATGTGATCAGGACAACTGTCCTATTATCCTGAGAGTTCGGGTCTTGCAGGACAAATATATTCTCTCTTGGTGGAGGAAAGACAGGAACACAGAAATGAGCGGCAAAGATCGCAAAGACAGATAAGACTTGAAAACCACAAACACCAACACGATTTTTCATTCCTGATACCTACGAATTGAGAGGAGAAAAAACATTTTAAACTTCTATCGGAAGAATTATTTCAAAAATAGCATAAACTGATATTTACTAGATTTATGAAGTGATATTAAACGATCTTCAGTGTCTAGAGTTTGGTCTCGCATAGTAATATACTTCTACCAAACCAAAGTTCTTAATCAATTTTAATTGGCAATTTTGGTTACATCTTTTGTCTTCGAATTGATCCTTTTGGTTACACATAATATTCGATTTTCTTTACTTGATGGTTTATTTACATACTGTCTTTTTGAATCAATAATTTTGGTCACATATCGTCCTTTAAGTGATTATTTTGGATATGTGTTGTTATTTAATTGATAATTTTGGTTACATACCAGATTTAAATAGACACTTTTGGATACATTCCATCTTTTTTATTCGTACATTTGGTTACATGCCGTCTTTAAATTTATAAAATTAATTATATTCCTTCATTTTAATTCATATTTTTGATTGTATACCGTCCCCTGATTGAAAAAAATTGGTAACATCTCTTAATTGATAATTTTCAGAACGTGCCGTCTTTCAATTAATTAGTTCTGTAGGAATCAACATCACTTTAGGCCCTGTTTACATACAAATCCGCCAATCGCAGGCAAATTGGGGTTGGGGGAAAAAACCACCTTTTGTCGGAATTTTTTTTCAGCCTGTTTATATGAGAATTTGGTGTTTAGTTGATAGATTCACATGACCAAACAGTGTAACCATGGAAACACCCAAAATGTTGATTGTGATGATAGTCCAGAATATTCGCTATTGCCTTTTTTAGAAGCCACTTTACTGTACATGTTTTTTGTTTATTGTTTAGTTTTGTATCAGGCAATGGATGACCAGACAAATATTTAATAATCTACATGTTGGACTCGCAAATATGTACTTATTTCTATTGCGCTAAAAATATAGAGATGTAAAAAATTTGATGATAAAATTTCAAAATTATAATTTGATTCATTTAAAATAATTTATTTACTATGACGCTAAAAGTGGTAGATTCAATGTTCTTCTAAAATTTGTTTGTGCATAAATTTAAGATTTAATGCCATTTTCTGATATTTTTATACAAGATTTTTTATTACAAAAATATTTTCAACTTATTAGATATTATGAAAAAAAGAAATTTCTTTATTTATTTTGCATTCTATTTTCTTTTACTGTGGTTACTCAAAGAGATATGTAGGTATATATATAAAACTTATGACAGTAGAATTTTAAATTTATAATTAATTTTTCATAAAGATAAAACATTATAACTTACACACAAACTAATTATACAGTAACATTGAGGATTGAATCCACATTGGAACATTTTTTATATAAAGTTAAAAAAATATTTTTAACTAATCAGATATGGTCAAAAAATAAATAAAATCTCTACATTTATTCTGCATTAATGTTTATTACTTTTCTCACACAAAGATAAGGAGGCATAAAACGTTTGATGATAAAATTTTAAATGCATGTTTTATTTATCACGAAGTTGAATTTATTTAAACTTTACTGTTTAAATGGAGTGTAAAATGTTCATCCAATGGAATACTTTTATGTATTATAAAAATGTTTTTAACTTATTATATATTGTCAAACAATATAAATAAATAAAATGTCTATAGTTTTTTTCGCATTCTTGTTTTCTTTTTCCATTCCTACTATTAACTCATACTCTCTATATATTTATTTATCTTTGTGGAATTTTCAATCGTTAATAAAATACACTTTAAAGCGGTACATTGAGCAGAAATTTTATATACATGATTATTTTGGATGACAATACAATAATTTAATTATAATTAATAAAATTTAATTGATTAAAACTAATTATTCAAAAAATTACAAATACAGCCACGTTGGCATCTTTTTTGGCGACTTAGCGACCCTTCTGGCGACTTGTGTCAAAACTTGAAAGGGTTTTTTTCTCACGTTTTAAAGCAATCAGTTGAACTGAAATTTTGTAAACACGATTGTTTTGGATGACAATACGATACTTTGATGATAATGAATAAAAATTAATTACCCCCTTAATGTTGTGATTCTGTCCTATGTATATTAATTGTAACTATTTAATAAAAAGTAGCTAAAATAAAAATTTTCTTTGTTGATCTAAGTAGGAATTGACTTAATTTTTTTTATATTACTTGTTTTAATTTTTGCTTTCGTCCAACGTGCACATTCTACAAATCTGCTTTGATGCCACAATCTCGGTCACAAGGCATAATGGGAAAATTTGAAAATGAGCTCGCTTTTTCACCCCATTTGCCCTGCTCCAAAGCGGGTACAAAAATTGAACCCTTTTTCAAACCGATGAAATGCAGTCTCATCATGTAAACGGCTCTTTAGAGCTGTAGAGAAGATGTTTGGGATTGAGCTGTGTGCATGTGATTTATACTATTCGGCAAATATTCAAGGTGACTTTTTTAAAACTGACACTGTTCAAAGCCACCCTTATCGAACCTATTTAACAATCGAAATAGCACCAAATTGGGTATGGAGATTAAATATGACATGGGAAGTAAAATTCCTGAAGAAACAAAATGAATTCCAAAGATTACCGGTAAGGGTATTTACGGCGTTTTATATTCTAAAACAGGGGTAGGCAACCTTTTTGGGAATACCACTATCTGATAAAAAATTATGCGTACCACTTGCAACTTTTCCAAATATTAAAAGAGAGAGAGAGATGAAAAGGTAAAAATTGTCACTTATTAGCTTATTACGGAATTTTCACACAAGTAGCACATTTTTCAATGCAAGTATATATGTAGTGGAGATTGAAAAATAATATAATAAAAAAGACAAAAATACAACTTACGGCCAGTTGTTAATAAACTTTTTACAGGTTCATTCAGTGAAGTTAAGCATAAAATAAAAATAAGTAATTTAAAATATTTAACTCTAAATAATTACTTAACTGCCAATACTTACTTAATGTGGCTTTTGAAATTGAACTCTCCCCTCCCTCAAGTCATGTATATTAAGGTTAGCTCTTGAAAATGCTAACAAAATTAAATTGTTTTTAGTAAATATCAGCTAGTTTTGAGACATATTTTGGTTTTATGTTCATAATAGGAAATATTTATTCACAAATATGTTGATCAGAATCTTGAGTTATATTTTGTCTGAAATAACCACATTTAAACAAAATTGTGATTTTTTTTATTTATGATTATTTTTTCAAACTTTCCAGAAAGTCTCCACAGGCCACTTTTACAACTCCACCGTGCCATACCGTGGTACGCATGCTGTGGGTTGGCCACCCCTGATCTAAAACGTACTACAATAAAAAGAAAAAGAAACACAAAAAAAACTACAGTGCAATGTTAAGCCTTATTAACAACATTCAATATGAACACCATTTTATATACCAGGTGGCTATAGTTAAACTCCCCCTATAAACAACATCCTACAGCGGGGTGAACGAAATGCAACGCAATTTCGTATATAGGCTATACACGAGATGCGTTCACGGAATTTCGGGAAAAAAATTATTTCCAAAATGTCCACCAGAGGGCATCTTTTCGGGAAAAACACGAAATTTAACACAATAAACGACCAAAACGGAATACAGGAACAATATTAGCAATCCAGAACAAGAATTATGAGTAATAAAATTCAAAATTGGGAAAAGTTGTCAGTCGTAGGAGAAAAATGTCGAAATTTGCGAGCTCTGGAAGAAGAGGAAGCTTGATCCAAAGTAGGTCAGGGAAGCGCTTCTCAAACTGTGGGGGCTGCGGTAGCCCAGTGGTTAAGGTATCCAACCATGGCAGGCATGTCATGAGTTCGATCCTAGTACCACTAAAGACCAGCCGTGTAGGGCAGCGATGCACGTTAAATCTGTCGAGAGCTGAAACGTCCTCCCGTTGGTGTGGTGTGGTAGTTAGGAGAGGGGTGCCAGCTCAGGTGTCGTCCACGTCACTTGACCATGGTTCAAAATTACGTGGTCCGTCGCCAAAAGCCCTCGTGTAGCTGAACAGTGCGACGTTAATATTAACTCAACTCAACTCAACTCAACTCTCAAACTGTGGGACGCGCCTCCCAAGGGGGCCGTGATAACCCTAGAAGGGGGAGGGCGAGTATATTGAAAAGTCGAAAACAAAAGATTATTTCAAAAAATTATTAGTTTTTTGAAAGTAAAACAAACAGAAGACATTCTGTCATAATGAAAAAAAATACATTTACACTGATGTAATACTGCATAATGAACTCTTTATACACTGCTCGACAATTGCTAAGGACGGATTTGTTTTTATGCGCTGTCGCCCATAAAAACAAATTTATCACCGACAGCACCACGGAAAAGACGAACATGAGGAAGTAGAACTTCATCAATGTATCGTTGGCCCGTCATAGTCCCATTCGCAACCACATGTAGGCGCGTGCGGCCATTGATCATGATGCCGGCCCACACCCTGATACTGCATGTCGGATATCGGTCCTTTTCCTGGATATTTTCTGGACGATAAGCAGTACCACTCTCGTGCCAGATCAGTTGGCGTCTACAATCCGATGACAGACTGAACCTACTCTCATCTGAGAATAGTACGCATGCCCAGTCCTGTTCAGTCCATTTGTGATGCTCACGACACCATTGCAAACGGGCAGTACGGTGCTGTCTGGTCAATGGGACACACACAACAGGTCTGCGTGCGTATAGTCCTCCTCCCCTCAAACGTCTGGCAACAGTTTTTCGGGAGATCTGCTTTCCTGAGGCAGCAAGAAACAGATTTGCCACCTGCTGAGCTGTGGTGCGCCTGTTCCTTTTTGCTGATAGGACGATATATCTGTCTTCTGCAGGCGTCGTACTTCTAACACGACCTTCCCCGTGCCGTCTACTACACATTCCAGTAGTTTTAAATGACTTCCACAGCCGTGAAACAACGCTGTGAGCGATGTCGAACTCCCTGGCAACATCTGTTATTTTTCGCCCTTCTTCGATCTTTTCAATAATTCGGCCACGCATAAAATCATCTATGTGATGTCGGGAAGACATGCCAAAAATTTTAAGTTCGTCTATTAAATCTTTCCTGTAAAACTTTGACTTGAAACAACAACTGTCCACACGCGTCAAAACCTTTAAAGCTCTTATGAACGCTATCACGTGATGAACAGACGTGGGAAAAAAATTGCATACTGATATCCCGCACTTGTTTCCCCATTTTGCTTCCTTTCATTGCGATGGATGATCGTGTCCTCAGCAATTGTCCGGCAGTGTAATACTAAGTTTACTAATTACCAATATATAAAATTATGTGCAAAAATTATGTGGATCATTTGTACGGCTTCTAATTAATACTTGAACTGCAGATTAAAGGTTACGCGATTCACTCCCAGATGCCACCGTTTTGCACGCATTGGGATGTATTTGGGGGTGGGAGAAAAGGAAAATAAGTAAATCCTTCTCAAACAATGTTAAGGTCATTTTATTGCATTCCAAAGTCTTCGGAATAATTTTATTGATAGTAGTGAACATATTTTGGAAAGACGTATATATACGTTCCGGGCAATTTACACAGTGCACGAGACGTTTATATACGCAGGTGGCGAAGAAGTTAAAGATGTATTGTAGCTTTAGCGTCAATGTATAGTATTATTGAATTCAATACATCGTTATTGTATGGAGGGGGACGCAAAGAAAATGGTGATTGAATATTGGGTCGCAAGTGTTGAAAGTTTGAAAAGTACTGGGTTAGGGTATAAAACGTTTGCAGACTTTGTTACAAGGTCACTCGGGGTCACCACAGCGCATCGGCAAATGCACAGGATCGCTACTTGGTATTAAGTGCACGACAACATAGGTGGACAACGGTGCCTCAACTTGCTCGTGACCTCGATGTTGTGTCTGGAAGACGAATTTCGAGGTAAACAGTTAACAGCCGTCTTGCAGAGACTGGCCTTTACGCCCGGCGTCCATTCCGGTGCGTCCCTTTGATTGCTCCCAGCAGGAAAGACCGGATATTGTGGAGCTGAAAACATCAGTCTTGGACACCACAAGATTGGAGACAATGAGGTCAATGGGGGTGTTTAAATGAACCAAACATAGTGGTTCTCGTCGAGTCATCTTTTGGAGAGAAATTGATGCTCCCTTTCACCTCTCATACGTATATAACAAAATTCTACAGATTTTGTGGCAAAGGATTCCTTGTGTGTGATGGCACAATGTTGGGCAGTCGTTCACTACACTGTACGTTTCCGATGTGGGTATTGGCAACTCACAGTGCTATAGAAATAAAATCCTGAAAGCCTATGTGAGGTTTTTCTGTGTACTATGGACTCACAATGTTGATGAATTTCATGAAGGAGCGGGTATTCGCCGTGTGGAGTGATCTTCGAGGTCTCCTAATCAAAATTCGGTTGAATATGCTTGAGATGGTCTAGGAAAAGACATTTGCAGCGTAGCTCCCCTCCCAGGACCTCTCAGGACTTAAAACATCCACTTTTGGAAAAATGGTATTTGTTGCCACAAATACTAATTGACACCCTCATAAACAGTATGACGACATCGTTGTGAGTCTTGTATAGTGGTGCACATTGGTCACGCTCCATATTTTTCCCGAGTTAAATGCTTTAGACTCGTACTGAAACTCACAATTCAAATCTCTTCCATATCTTTATGTGTTGCTGTATTCTTTCTGACATTGTAATATGTCTCTGTGAAAATATTTGTTTGGTATCACAGTATATATATTCAGACCTCTATATAACGAAGTCGGTAAATCCCGACAAAAAGTTCGCTATATGGAAAATTCGTTATACAGAGGTTCATCTTTCAGTTTTCTTTATAAACCACGTAAAACAAATTTTAAATTCATAAACACTATATATTAAAGAAAAGTAATTATTCACAACTTTTTGTAAATAAATATAGGTTTATTTCATATATCTTACCTATAAAAAAAAAGAGAAATCGCAAGGAAAGTTTCTAGATGTCTTTATCTACTTCCTGAAGAATTAAATTTTTTTCTTTGATGCTCAAACACGTACGTTTTGACATTTTCGAGCTACAAGAACGAAGTTACCAATACGACTGATCAACACAATAAATGAAGAGAGGCTAGTTCAAGGACACGGGAAAACGAGACAACTCCACTGAAGGTGAAAGAGAACATCGAAGTTGTTTCCAGTGAGCTGGACAATGGGGGTTAAAGGTTGTACTTATGGATGAAACGCTGAGAATTCTACTGCTCTCGACGAGTTAAGCACTTAATAAAACCACAGTTGAAGATTTACGACCATCATAAAATGTGTTAAAAGAGAAAATAATTTGAAATGTCGAGAAATACTTTGAAAATAGGAAGAAAAGAACTTGAATCACAAGAGAAAAAGCTCGCTATATAAAAAACGCCCTTCGCTATTGGGAGGTTATTTTACGAAGAAAACCGTCAAATACTCATGGTTCCAGGAAAAAGTTTGCTATATAGATAAGTTCGAAACGCAGAGGTTCGTAACATGGAGGTTCGACTGTAGTTCATCAATTTTCATAGATTTTATGTTTGTTACCTTAATTTTGGCCAGGAGTGTGTATGTTACACATAAACTATGTTGAACCATAATAAAATTCCTATTTTATCAGCTTTCCCTTTTCTTGCATCTTACAAATCTTATTTGCACGATGTATATGTTATCCGACATTAAAAGTATTATATTTGAAAAAAAAAAGCTCGAGATAAATCAATGCGTCGAACATTCAGAGATGTCGATTATCTTTCCTTATGACGTCTTCCCGTTACGCCAACATCAACCTGTCGAAAAATAACAAGCAGCTTAAAATATTCTTTCAATATGTCATATCTCTGAAACAGATTACTTTTTATTCGGACAGGTGCTAGGAAAACCTTTCCATGAGCTTATTATGGCTCGTGACGGTCGTGTAATTCTTACGAGTCACTTAGGTTCACAATGTTTACGTACGGGGCAACAGCACTCTTTTAGGAATGAAGAGAAAAGCTCTCTGTTTCTTCCTAATTTCGTATGGGGTCTTCTTCATAACTAAAAAAGGGAGAGTAGCGGGATTTTTATAAAGAACGAAAAAGAAAATATTCATCAAATTTTTTTCCGAAATTTAATATTTTTAAAAATTATCAAATGCTACATTTAGATTCTTTTTTTTCTTCATTTTAATGATAATTTTTAAATCGCAATGAAGAAACTGTTAACACATTATTTCGGTTAACACAGTAGACACACATTACGAAATGTATAGATATTTGTATCTATAATTTCGTTTCTAATAGTTTGAGTCAAATTTACTGAATTACTTCGGTAACACAGTTGGAAAGTTTAAAAATGAAAGCGAAACTAAAAGAATGCGCACTTGGTTCATAATTTTTGCGTGATAGCCGTATGCGACTGTATAAGCCAGTCATAGCCTCCGAACAGAGGTGATCAAACTTTTGTCTAAGGGTCATGTTTCTTGGCTACGAATCCATAGGTCGCGGCTTCTATCCTTCACAGGTGAACATTTTCGTACTGATAGATACCATATCAAAAGTGCCAATTGTGATACTAAAAGATTATAAATAAAAAGAGGTAATTTTGCTTAAACTGTGGGGAGTCTGTCTCTCACTGCCTAGAAACTTAACCCGAATCAGGCGCGTACTTGATACTAACTTCAGTTGCCACACGGGGTGACGGAGTCACCCCAATCCTATTTTTTATAATTATTTTTATTGTACTAGATATAAATCGCAATTCCAGTGAATAATTTAATTCAGAGAACTTACCTACGTTTAAGGACTCTTAAATTTTTCTTTTATAATTTGTGAAAAAATCCTATGAAACTGAACTAAAATATTTCAAATGTGCGTTATATTCATAAAAACACAAAAGCCAGACACTTTTCGCTAACATTAGAGGAATGATATTTGCAGGCAAAACTGTCACATTTTATTCAAGTTATTGTACTTTTATTGTCCATTGATGATCGACAAATAGCATGTTGAACCGTTTCTTGTTTGTGTCTTTTTGACAGGACACAGTGTGTCTTATGGTTTTATATCTTTTTTGATGGAATTTTTTAGGTAAATTTTGGAAATTTTCCTTTCAGCTCAAACATTTCATGCCCGTCGGTTTTCTCAAATTTACTCTCTGTATCATGATTAATATCCATTATTTCATCAGGTTCTTCCCTTGCTTGATTAGTTTCAACTTCATCCAATAGAGATCACACAGATGCCCTTTTTTCCTTTAAATTTTGTTCATTTACATTTATTTATAAGCCATAATGAGTTGTACAGCACAGCAATCAAAACCACTAAGTCGTTTACAGAGGAATAGTGTAACCTGTTCATAGAAAATAATTGTGGAAAAATAAAGTGGTTGTGAGGGGGAACTCAGTCATCCCAAGTATCTTAAAATTGTAAAAAAACTTTTGCCACTCCCAAAAAAGAGGGAGATTTGGGAAAAATACATTTTAATTCCCATGAAGACTGTCATATAGGAGGATGCTGACAAGGACATTGGTAACAAATAAATAACAGAATTAAAATTCGGTGATTTTGCAATAATCCTCTAACATCCTGAAAACACAAATTATTTATATGGTTTCAGAACGAATTAGCTTTAAATTCTCTTGAAAGAAAATAATAACTCTATCAGTAGAAAAGAATGTACATAATATTAAAAAGTTTGCGCGTATCATTTTTCATGTTTAGATTATTTTAAATTATGTTTCGTGCGTTTAAATTTATAACAAAATATCCGAGAACTATAAAAGTTTTGAAAAAAAAAACTGAAATAATAATATATTCAAAAGAATTATTACCTGAATTTCATGCGGCTCGATTTAATCCAGGCGATACAAGTAAAATATTCTGTTGGATCCATTTCTACAGAAGTTAGAAATAACGAAAAGACGTTTGAGAGCATTAATATTCATCAGTTTTTTTCCTTGAATATTTTCTTCCTAATAGTTTATTTACCAACCCAAGGTTTCAAAATGCTTGAGATTGCTGAATAATTCAATGAAAAAATGTTGTAATAGAACAAATATTGTTGACACATTATACAATGTTTGACAATCTTATTGATATATTTTTGTGCTCTGTATATTTTGCTTACTATATATATTTAATATGGATACGCTACATTTACAGCGTTCGTCTTTTTTTTATGTTTTGCGTGATGCCAGTCAATTTAAGTGTCTTTGCTTCTAATCTATAGTCTAAAAAGAATGTATAAATACTAGCATAAACCCTATTTTAAAACATATGACAACATAACATAAATTTGTGTGAAAAGTAACTAAAAAACACCCATCATTGCGTATGAAAACACTTTTTTACTACATGAAATTGATCTTGAAAATAGATGAGGTAGTGTTTGGCTTCTGAGATATGAGAGTATAAATAGTTGCACCTTTTTCTTCATTACTACATGCAAACGATAAATAATTTTCTACCAATTTTTAAATCACAAAATGTTGGAGCGTAATCTTATAAGATGGAGAAGTTATTCAACACAGTCACAACAAGCACAAAACAATTTTTAAGTCAATTCCTACTTTGAATGGGCGAATAAAAAGTATTTTATTAATTTCAATTATATATATATATATATATATATATATATATATATATATATATATATATATATATATATATATATATATATATATATATATATATATATATATATATATATATATATATATATATATATATATATATATATATGGAGAGTGAACTAATAGTAGGAATTGAAAAAAAGGGCATGATTTGTCTGCATTGTTGTAACAATACACACCCGATTTGGCTAGTTGGGCGGAAAAACAAGTTTTCTACGCCAACTTTTGTCTTTGTTTTAACAGATACATTGTTACAACAATATATACGAATTTAAGTTGACGTCAAAAACCAGTAATTCATTTAATTAAATTTAATTAATGAATTAATATTTGAAAAGGTTGTATTAACATCAAGTGTCATCCACTACAAGTTAAAAAAATTTATTTGAACTTGATTGAACTTTTATTAACGATTGAAAATTTGAACAAGATAAACAAATATATAGAGAAAGTGAGCTAATAGTATGAATCGAAAAATAGAGGAATTGTAATATGCCAATTTTTTTTATTTATTTACAAATGTTATTAAATCCTTAAATTCAAATTTTCTTACAGTTAGTAACCTTTAGCACAGGAAATATTCAATTTTGAAATTATTGTCGGAAAAATCGTGAAGTTTTTAGGGATCATATATTCATTTATAAGTTACGTTAATGCTAAAAAACGAGGGAAATATAAATCATTTGTGCCAAGTAATCAAGTAGATAGTCCCCAAAGACTTTTTTGAATATCTCGGGAAAAAATGATTATTTTAAAATGAAATTTAGAGCACACGTTATTTACAACAGGCCTATCCAACCTTTTTATCGCCGCGGACCGATCAACGTTTGATAATTTTACCGCGGCCTTTTGAGGTAGGAGGGAGTCGATTGTTTATATTTTAGATTGTTCGGATAGAATATTTTTAATTTAATTGTACATAAATATGCCTTCAGAATGAAATATAATTACACCAAAATGGAATATAAAGGGATTTAACGTGGAATATAAAGTGATTTCCATGGAAAGTCCCACAAATTCGCGTGAAATACACTACAGAAAATAAAATAAAAATAATTTAATGTTTTCTGGAGGAGCCCGGTACCACGGGTTGGTAGAGGTTCGTGGTCCGGGAGTTGAGGACTACTGATTTAGATAACTCTCTAAATAACTGTGCAAACAATATCTGGTTCCACCATCGAAAATTGCTTTTTTAAAACTCAATAAACTACGTTAATTAAATAATTTTAATTTTTTATTATTAAAAACAAATATAAAATCCCCGCGCACCACAAAGTATCACACGGGGCTTACAAAGGTAAGTATAAACAGATATTAGAAAGGAAACGAAAAAAAAGTAATGAATGATTACAAACATTTACAATAAATTTACAGAACTTTTCAAAAGCACTTCTGGTGGAAATAAGTTGGTGAAGATTCGGAGACCATTTTATGTTAAGTCTCTTGTGAAAGTTACTTCGTTTTCTTACAAACTTGGGACACAGAAGGAGCACATGTTCTACATTTTCCTCTCTACCAATATCACAATCACAAGAAGATGACAGAACTAAATTAAATTTGTTCAAGTAGCTTTTTAAGTTGCCATGACCATTTTTGTTGTTGTAATTAGTATAAAAATGATGGCAGGTAAAAATGATGCGAATAAAAATAATTTATTAACTTCATAACTGAGTTCCATTCGAGCCATCGATAAATTTATTCCAAATGTTATGAGATATGCGAAAATTATTAGGAGTAACTCAATTTTTGACGACTGTACATGTTTCTTCAATAGCAGTGGATATTAACCAAATATGGAACAGGACTAAATTTCCCCTGCACGTGTTTCCATGTGAAACAAACGTGATAGCAGAATAAAAAAAATTTTAAAACCAATGTTCTGTAATTTCAATATCGTGTACTAGTCGTTGACATTAATCAGATATGAAAGGATTAACAGCCCGTGAAATTTTACCATTTTTGTGAGAAATGTAACTAAAAATATCTTCCAACTAACTCTCTCTTTTTCACGCGTTTATAGCTTCCTCCTATTTTATGTGTTTCCGTGGATTCTGTTCATTCAGACTATTCTCAGCACAGCGCCGTACATTTTTGAATTGATAATATTTCTCAAGGTCGTAAGACGAGCGGTTTTTTTATGCTATTTTTGAGCGAGATTACTCATGAGTAAAAAATAAATGAATAGCCGTGCGAGAGAAAATAAAGATTTTTGAGTAACATATAAATATAAACATGTTTACGATAGAAATTTTCAACATATATTGGCTCAATTATTTTAAATACAATAATACCCCGAACTTACGCGATAGGTACTGAGAGGTAACCGGGCTAGTCAGGGTATCATTTCGCATATAAATACAGTCGAACCTCTATATGGTGAATTTTTCTATATTGCGAACTTTTTTCTGGAACCAAGAACATTTCACGATTTTTTTCATAAAGTAACCTCCCTATATAGAAAAGTACATTTTCTATATAACGAACTTTTTTTCTTGGGATTCAATTTTTTTCTCCCTATTTTAAAGTATTTCTGGACATATTTCAAGTTATTCTCTCTTAACACATCATAAATCTTGAACTGGTTTTATTAGGTGCCTAACTTGCCGAGAGCAATAGAATTTTGGGCTTTTCATCCAAGAAGTACAGCCCTTAACCCCCCCATTGTGCGGTTAACTAGCAACATTTTCGATATCCCCATTCACTCTCAGTGGACTCCTCTCGTGTACCCGTATCCTTGAACTAGTTTCTGTTCATTTGTAGTGAAAACTTGAGAAAAGACATGGAAAAATACACCTGAAGGGATTTTTGGTGTATCGCAAAGATGTGAAGCTTATTAGGAAACAAAGCATTTTTTCAAACAAAATTAATAGATTTTATGAGTATTTAAGGACGCATGTGGTAATAATTGCTTAGAAATTCTAGATTTAAAATTAGGAATGTTTATAAATTATACTTATGGGCTTTAAATTAGAAAATGTCCTTTAAATTCATTAATATTAATATAAAATTATTTTCTAAATGCTGAAAATACAGTGTATTCCTCGACATTCTTTTTTCTTGTTTTTCTTGCAGTTTTTCTTTCTTTCTTTTTTTCAATGGGTAAGATATATAAAATGAGTAAATATTAATTTACAAAAAGGTGTAAATAAATTTTTTTTAATATACAGTGTTTATGAATTAAATTTTTTTGTGTGGTTTATAAAGTATATTGAAAGATGAACCTTTGTTTAACGAATTTTCCATATAACGAATTTTTAGAGGAGGGGATTTAGCGACTTCGCTATATAGAGGTCCGAAACGTACATACAAATTACTTTTAATTAGGGCCAGAGAGGAAAAAAAATAATTTATATAAAAAAAAGTAAAATAAAATATTTTTTTTTAAATAACACAAATACAAAATCACAAACCGATGTTATTTTGAGGTAGAAGGTTTCATAAAATCTAACAAATTAGTCTGCCGGATCAAAGATTTTTTTCCCCCCGAAAAGACTTGCTCGTAGTATGCTAATAATTATTTTTTATTCCTGGTTTTGTTGAAGAAATAAGCTCTTCCTGGTAATCGACTTTTTGTAAAATTTGCAACCCTTTTCCAATTAAACTGAGGCTTTCTCTCAAACTCCAAACCGTCATTAGATCTCCTGATGGAATTGGGACTCAAGTTCTGTAATGTCTTCGTTCATTCGTTCATAATTCGGTAAATAGAGATTCGGTCAATCGGGGTCCCACTGCATTAAAACCACACTAGAAAGCATCCCGAGGGCTACTGGTGACGGACCTCGTAATATTGAGTCATGGTCAAGCGAAGAGGATTACATCTAGATGACATCCCATCTCCTAACTTCCACACTACATCAACGGGAGGAAGGTTGTTTAGCCTTTACACTAGGAGTGTCAAACTTGGGGCCTACAACAAGCATTTTGCAGCCCAGTCAATATGTTGGAATACAATAACAATTAATAATATATCAAAATTTCCCTCGAAATAAGAAAGATAGTAGCAGAAAAGAGATGTCAAGAGTCAGGACGTACATATTAATTTTTCTTGTTCTTTTATATATGTTTATTATAATATATTCTTCGAAACAAACCAACGTCTCTATGAATATAAATATTCTTTGCGGCCCATTTTAAGTTAAACCTTGTTTATTTAGCGCAAGTCAGCCTTTGATACCCTTTCTCTACACGGCGAATCTTCAGCGGTGCTAGACACGAACTCATGATACGCTAGCCAAGAGTCCGTGATCTTGACCTCTAGGATATCAAGGCCACAGAAGGGTGCAAAGAGAACCCGTTACAATGTGGAAACTATAAAAGATATTTTGTAAAGGTGCAAAAGGAAATTGGCTTAGGTTGCTATAAAACTAGAGAGATATTGAATGAAAAAAATGTTAATTTAAAACAGGGGTACTCAACCTTTTTTCCTGCTGGGCGCATACATATGTCAGCTACTTCATGCGAGCCGCTTGCATATGTTAGTTATTTCACGCAGACCGCAACATGAGGAGGAGGGGGGGGGGAGAAATGTTTTAAGACCAAGATAACATTGGAAATTTAAAATGTGGAAAATTGATCAAAATACTTCTGTTTTACTTTTTTAATTATTATCTTTTATATTTTTGTCACTAACACTAAATTAGAAGCATTTAAGAAACACTTCTTCACAATTTCTGCATCAGTAAACAGTTTCATACGATTACCAATAATGTAACAAACTTCATAGGATGTCTTTGTTACCACTGTGATATTACCACTGAGAAAACACTTTGTTGCTGTTGCAAAGATTATTCAAGAAAACCTATTTATCATCTCTTGAAAGAGATCTTCGAGAAAAATTGTCATTGAATGATACCTGTTTATTGGTATTTTTTTTAAATACAGCACTTTCGTAACAAATCAAACAATTATTGATCCGTGTTTGTTTTTCACTACAAAATAGTCAACCTCCCCATCGTCTTGAAACGATCTATTTTCTTTGAATATTTTTCGCTTGTAAGATATGAAAGATAGCAAAAAATGAGTTCCACCCATAAAATGGTCGCTACTCCACTGTTGTCTCTTATCACTCACCGTAACCATTTGAAATACAAAAAGAATATCTATTCGTACCGGTACGCCACCGACAGGAAAAAACAAAATTGATATATCTGATTTCTTGACAAAGAATTTCCCACCCCATTTGTAATCCAATGTTCTTAAATAAGTCAATTTCTCAGAGGCCCCTTCAAAAGGCTTAGTGGACAGGAGGTCGAGTATCGCCGATCTAAATGCTCAAAGTTTCTAATGTTGTCTTGGGGATGCATTTGTATGAGCTTCATAATTGAGGGAATCCAGTAGTTCTTGAACGTCGTCACTATCCTCTTCTAAATTTATTTACTCGGCAAAATAGACAATGTCTTCAATCCCATGACCCATTTTATCAGGCACAGATTCCGTCTGCATTTCAGTGATGGAAAGAGAAAAAAAGGAATCGACCCGATTTGAAAATCGCGTAACTCCGGGTTTGCGTAAGTCGGGGTATGACTGTGTAATTTTGAGGAAGAGGTCCGGAAACGAGGATAAAAGAAGTCGAAACACTTCAGAACATGATTAAAATCATTTTTTTAAACAAAGGAACAAATTTAAAAAATGAATGAAATAAATTTATTGGATGAAAAGTATCAAATAAATTTAGATTTGTTGTCATTTAAAACACACATTTTAAGACGGAAGCTTTCCATTACTTTTATAAATGTAAGTTGACAATTATAATCATTAAATTAGGGTTTCTTGACTTGTCAAGTAAATTCATTCCTTGGGGCGCTAGAAGAAACAATTTTCAAACTGAATACATTGATTTCTAATACATTGATACATATTCTAAGCCATGGAGAGGTGTGGAAGTATGAAGAGTAGGATATTAGGTCTGTAGATCAATAGCAATTGATTTGTTTTTGAGTGAGACGCCGTTAAACTAATCTATTTTATATTTTTAAGGAATGCGAGATCATATGATATTCATTGTGTCATTGGGAGGCGGAGCGGTTGGAAGGGCTATCTGAAAAACTATGGTCACGGTAGCTTAGTGGTCAAGGTAAGGGACTCGTGGCTGGCGTGTTTGAGCACAGTACAACTGAAGATCCACTTGTAGGGGGATTTGTCGAGAGCTCAAACGTCCTCCCGTGGGTGAGGTGTGGTAGTTAGGAGAGGGGGTGCCAGCTCAGGAATCCTCCTCGCCACTTGACAATGGTTCAAAATTACGAGGTCTGTTCTTAAAAGCCCTCGAGTAGCTATACAGTGAGACGTTAATATTCACTTACTCGAGTGAAAAACTGCTGAGAATCTTTTGTGATTACATAATAGAATATTCTGAAATAATGTGTAATAATACATCATAATATTTTCAGCAAATAAGAGGAAATTTTGCGAAAATTATCTTGAAATGTACAAATCGAAATTACCATACAGAATTATTCTGAAAAATAACTTCATAATATTCTCATTGTTTGAAATTGAAACATTTAAACAAAAAGTTAGGAAACAAACTGACAAGCAAAATTTAGTAGGTAACACCAAAATTTAGATAATTTGTTTTTAGGCATATAGTTAATTTTTTTTAAAGAATCAACACAGAATTTTTTTCTTAGGTTCTAAAAATTCCTTATAAAAATAATTTTTCTTTCACGTTATTTTAAAATTTCCCAAATTTTTATATCAGCATTCATAACAAAAATGTATAGCAAAATCCTGTGAGATATGTTGTTGTTACTTATGCCACCTGATCGACAGTAACATCAGATCAAGGTCCTTGAAATTCATCGCAGAGAAGGGCCAGAGTTTTACGCCTGTCGTTAGCCTTAGCTTTTGAGCACCATGCAGGTGACAGAATGGTTTAGCTCGGTTTCACCCCAATTTTAAGAGTGAATACCCTGGGGGTGGTCAGGAGCCACCCACCTCTCTTCCCCTGCCACCCACCTCACGAGAGGACTTGCGGCTCAAAGACTGTTTAAAGTATCCCCATGCCGCGAAGGCACTATACATTTACAAACATCCTTGCTTTCTCCGGGATTCGAACCCAGTCTTTACGGCACAGTAGTCAGCGTCACTAACCACTATACCGGATGGGTGGCTCAAGTGCGATATAATAATAAAAAAGCGTAATACATGGATAAATACTTAATTTCATAAAATATCTTAAGTTAATATAATAGGAATAATTGAACTTACACATACACAGATGAATTCTATACAAAAATTGAATGGCAAATTTTTACTTTTGTCATTACTCAATCAAAATTTTTGTATATTCTAGTAAGTCCATGAAACACAGACATTTAACCCTTTGATAGTTATGAGCGAGTTCAACTCGCAGTCGAATCGTGCTTCATAATGCGCGCACACGAATTCCGCTCGGGAGCAAGATTTCGACCGAAATGGTTAGAAACGAGCACTACTCAAGTAGTGAAATTTTTCCCCAATGCGCGCTGATGAGCTGAGCTCGTTCGCCATTATTATTCTGCATTGATAATGTTGCAAATGAATCCTACTCGCGAAATTTAGTTACTTTTACTGTCTACAGATGACAGTACGGGTTCCATGAATTTCTTTTCATAATTAAAGAGAAATCTTTTTTTTTTTTTTTTTTTTTTGTAAAGTGAAATGGCTCAAAAGCGAAAGTTAGATAATTATGATTATAATACAGAAAGCTTATCAAGTTTTGAGTCAGTTGAAGACTTTGTTCGCAGTATATCAAGCTCAGAAGACGATTCAAGACGTATCAGAAGACGTTATTTAGTCCTTTCAATTTAATATTTATCGTATATTTATAATTAACTATTATTATTTATATAATTGATTATAATGATTTATAATTTACTATTTAATAATTATTATTTATTAGTTATTTTAAACTATGTAAAAACTGTTGTTTATGTACTACAAACTATACTTTATGAAATTTTTAAAACGTGGGAGACGAGCGATCTGCGGCCTCGCCAGAGAAGGGTGAAATTTTCGGAAGAACTGCGGGAGAAAATGCTGCCACTTTCGACTGCTGTTTACTTGTATTACTGCGCGAATTGAGTAAATGAAAACTGCTCATTTCCCTAAACATCAAAGGGTTAAAGCAACAAAATGAATGCAATTATTGTAAAATTTCAAAAAAAATGCATAATTGATACATTATTACATACGTGTGGCGTAAGATTCAAAACTTCGGGAATTTTCCACAGCATTCTTTATCTTGAATAGATTAAAATATCATCGCATAATCACCTTCAAAGTAATAATTTTCTCGGATGACGATTCACTTTTACAAGTACTCATACAACTTCTGGAAGCACTGCTGGAAGTCATCGTTTGCAACAATTTATAAGGGCTCTCCTGCGACGTTCGTTTTACTTTATCTGACACAAAATGACGACCCTGTATATTTTATTTATTAACTGTACAAATAAAAAAACCACGCAGGGTTAGACTTAGATAATAAGCCGGTTATATAAAAGCTCTTTAATTTCAGTTTAGTCGTGAAATTATTGGACCATTTGGAGTCGATGTGCGGTTCCATTGTTCTCTCTGCCACATCTGAAACCCTTTATGAAGCATAAACTCCCTCCAACGACGTAGAATGTTGAGACCTCGTTCATTGTTCTGCGCCAAGGGAATAAATTCTGACTGAACAATTCCTTAAGAATCAAAGAATAGCCCCGTCATGACTGTCTCTTTTTGGCTAAATATCCTCTAAAAAAAGAGCCAAGTTTCATAACATGTTATGATTGTTTTCAAAACGGCTGTTTTCTTATGAATTTTACAGAACAATTCACTCGATATTTTCATTTGGTCTTATTTTTGTTTTAAGGCTACACAGTGTCCTTTTCCAAAAAAATATTATGGAGGCAGTAACAGTAAAAATAATTTTATGTTTTATATTCAGATTATATTATTAAGTTGATTCTAAAAGCAAAAAGTCAGTTTGATCAGCCCTTAATTTTTTAAAAAATTAAGAATTTTTGAAGTTTTTCCAAATTTATAAAAGACTTGATTTTTTTAAAAAAAATTCTTTAGTCGTTTTAGGGGATTTATGTTTTTTAAATTGTTGCGAACAAAAGTTAGTACGGATTTGATTTTGATGTTGATTGTAATAATTTTTTTAGCTCTTTTATCCTGTAAAAAAAATTTTTTTAAATATTAATTAAAGAATTTTTTTTAAAAAAATAACTAGCAATCTCAGACCTAAATCTGAATACGTTGTATTCAGTCTTAATCAAGTAACAATGAAAACTCAAGAAACTCAAACTATAATTAAGCAGAAACAATTTTATAGTAATGAAAATTGAAATTAATAACCATTTCACATTGAAAGAGTTGGCTGTGCTCAAAAATATTCTTAATTAATTCAATTTAAGAGTGGAAAAATGCTTTAAAATGAAACCTAAACCAAAACCTATGCTCACAAAACTTCAAATATCTTAAAAACTAATTTGTTATCAGATTTGGAATTTTGTGACAATGCTCCCAATGATATGGGCCACAAGAAAATGCAAATATTTTCTTCTGTTCTTTTGAAATTTGTAGCACATTGTGTGTAGGAATCCAAAAGATGAAAAACAATGTGCTGAGACTCTCAGCGCCCGTTAAGGTTCTCCCTCGTAATAGGTTGGCTTCTAACCTCCAATAAATATCTGAAGGGTTTGGCAATTATTTTTGCAAATGTTCTGGGATAGCAAGTTAATAGTTTTAACAATTTCTGAAGTTGTAGGTCGTTCAGAACTTTTATTATCTCAGATAGAATCTACGACATTCTGAGAACGACATACCACTCATTTTGCAGCAGTCTGGCCTTTTTTTCTGGCCAATGCCAAACCACATACCACACGGATTGCTATTAAACTGCCTCTCATCTTATCAAACGCTTCCTTGGCCAGCCAGATCGCCAGATACCTCTCCAATCGAGTATGTCTAGGATATGATTGGAAGGCAACTGCATCTACTAGGGAATGTTCATGAAATGGCCCGACAATTGGAGGAAATTTGGCAAGAAATACCACAGGAAACCATCAGGGTTCTTTATCACTCTATGCCACTTTGTATGGCAGCTTGCATCCAGGCTAGAAATGGGTCAACACGTTATTGAGCTTGTTACTTTGTAACTATGTAACTCTGAAAAAAATCATTAAATTTTTCTGAAATTTCAATCATTTTCTATTCTGTACGTAATATTTCGACCCACCAATTTTTGTCTCTATCGAACAACTCGTTCTTGGTGCTTCGTTTTTTTTTTTTTTTTTTTTTTTTTTTTTTTTGTTATAGAGTGTATATTAACTACCAGTGCAAGGCTAAAGTAAATTGTATTTGGAGAGTCCTCCGCACACGATTGGTATGCTGAAAATCGTCCTGGTCTTTCCCTAGAGTCGGTAGGAACAAGATTCGCACAGATTGCATTGGCGAGGCTGCGTAGTGCTCACATGAGGAGCTTGAAATACGTCGACAGAGAAAAGACTTTTTCATCTTGGCCGCTTCTCCTGCTCACGTCGTATTGGCGAATGGGTGAGGCAGCTGTGGAGTGAGGAGAGAAGGGATTGGTGGAACTATTACAGCGACCTAGTATCATGGACCTGGTCAGTAGTCATGGACTCGGATCCAAGAGACCCTCTTTGGATCCGACAGTGACAAGGGCCCGAAATAAGCTTAAGCCCGAAAAAGCGAAATAAGCTGGAACTGGTCCACGTATTTAACCAGGGTGACATAAAACAACAACATAATACATTAACGGGGTAAAAATGATTAAATTTAACATTTTTAAACTTTCAACTTAATGTTCTCGTATGTCAATTTTGGATAGTAACAGCACAACTAAAGCTCTTAATAGTTGTAGTATTTAAATTGCAATATCTCATTAAAATATAATTTACTAAAATGGAAGACTATTTGCTTTAGTAGAAAACAACTCTTTTCTAAATTTTTTGGAATTATGTAGTTTTTTCTTCGAGTACTTTGAAATGTTTTAATTTTCAACAAACATTTTTTAAAAAAAGAAAAAATAACTTTTGTAAATCTAATTGTTAAAATTGTTAAATTTTACACACGTTATGTTGAAATTATTTCGTTCATTATTATTTTTGTGGTATAAATTTAGAATTCGATTAAGCAATCCTGCTTATGACCTCTTTTCCTTCTCAATCGAGGTTTTTCTGCGTTGAACTAAACTATTTTTCACTAGAGTCTTTTCTTTAAATGGATTCAGTGTATTTTTGAAGAACGAGATTATAAAATTTACTCACAAAATAAAAATAAATAAAGAAAAAAACTTAAGAAATTAGAAATACACTTACCATGATCTTGTACTCTTGCTTCTTTGCTGTTCTCTTTTGGCAACAAACTTTGATTTTGTTCTGTAAAACCTTCAACGATGCAACAACGACAAGAAAGCAACAACACTCTTTCTCAATGAGAATATTTTTCTTAATGTACAATCCTCTTATCCTCCCTCAAGATTCTGAAACATGTGTTAACCTTCACGTGAGCGTTCTAAATTGATTTTATCTCATTAATCCAGGACTATAGTTTTCAAACTGAATTCTCATTTAAGTAGATGCGGTTTCGTTATCAGAAATGAATCTAGCTCTGAAGGATTAACTATAAAAATCCTTTGGTCATTTACAGCAAACGAATAGAAAATGGTAAAAAGACTTATCCGGTTCTTGAGCCACGTGAGGCAGAGATATTTCATGTGCTCGATCAATTTGAATACAGGTGGAAAAATGTACTTGAATTTTTTTTTAGTTTGGTAATTACATATAATTTTTTTTAAACGGATACCTTTTATTTCGAGATAACTATTTGAATGCTGCATTATTCATTCTTTGCACACTTTTTTCTCTCTTTAGAACCAGAAATTCAAGCCACATAAAATATTTATTGGTAGAAATACAGGGTAAAGATTACGCACGTGATTATGCAAAATTTAACGGAAAGAGTGACTTTTTTTTTTCTTTACAAAATGTTGAGGAAAATTTACAGCCTTAAAAACAAGAACTAAGTACCTTATTTGTTCTTAAAATTATCGTATCAATAAAGAAAAAAAATGGTATCATGGCTAATAATTCAAAAATAGTAATGTAAATCTGTTTGTATATTAATGATTTTAATCAATAAAATTAAATAACTTCAAAAGAGTTGCCATTAAAGATATACGTGGTTATCAAAATAATGGGAACGCCTTAGATTTACAAATAATCCTTCATTAGTATGGTGTAAGACCCCCTTTGGCAAGTAATACAGCTTGGATTTGTCTAGGAATTGCTTCATACAAGTGCTGAATACTCTTTACAGGAATATTGTGCAATACTTTATGGAGATATTGTGAAAGTTCTGGGAGAGACGCCGGTAGAAGATAGCGATTCTGTATTGAACGCTCTAAAATAGACTATAACCGTCCAATTGTATTCAGGTTCAGTGATTGTGCAAGCCACGATGTGTAGATATTTAACTTCATCCGCGTCTTCATCAAACCATGTTTGGACAAGTCCCGGTGCATGGATAGGTGCATTATCATCCTGGAAAACTCCATCACCTGCAGAAAACAAAGTTTCCAATATAGGATGGACCTGGTCTGCGAAAAATGTTCTGTACTTCTCCCCAGTGATCTTTCATTTTAGGATTATAATTGGTCCAGCAGAAAACCACGACACGGCTGCCCATATCATGACAAATCCACTTCCACGCTTGATAGTTGTAAGGAGAAAAAAAAATCACGATCATACGCTTGTGCAGGTGTCCTCCAAACGTACTCATCATGTTCAAGGGAAAAGTGTGAAAGACGATTTGTCAGAGCCTAGTACACTTTCTTCTTTTTATTAATCGACCAGGCTTTGTGAGTGGGGCACCACTGTAGACGACGTTTGTCATTAACATCTGTGACAAGTGGCCTTAATGCTCTACTTATGAAGGTGCCTTTTAATTCTAATCATTGACACTGAAGAATCCCAATGCTGATTGAGCTCTGCGGTCACTTATGCTGCAGTTATTCGCTCTTTATACACTACAATCCGCTTCAATACCCGTCGGTCTCTTTCACTGAGATTCTCTTTCCACCATTTTTTTGCTTTGTCGAGCTTGTCTTAACACTCCCTGTGTGTATGCGATCATGACTTTATATATATATATATATAGATCCCATATCTCTAGAAATACCTAAAAGTTCCGATATTTCGGTCACATTTGCTCCAGCTAGACGGGCTCCTACAATTTGGCCTCATTGAAATTCTGAGAAATGCGATATTTATCTATTTGAAAAAAATACAAGACTTACAGAGCCTCAATAAAGCTACCGCATACTACCATATCTATTTATAAAGAATCTAATAGAGCTATTACAATATTTTAATGCTTAGGAAGTGCATTGAAAAATGTCACTTTTATTCACAGGTGTTTCCATTATTTTGATAACCATTCGTATACTTTCGTAACATGGCTTATTTTAAAACAACTTCAAATTTCCCATTTAAAACTGCAGGATTTAAAGTCTGAACTTTGATCTGTAGTGTCAGCTCAGATATCGTTCTCATCCACTTGACTATTGTTCCAAATTACGAGGTCTCTCGTGTTACTTTGGAGCGTGACGTTAACAAATAATCAATTTATTACTCTAAGACAGGGATGGCTAACCAATGGCACGCGTGCAATTTGGGCAAGCCACCGATCAAAATGATTTGCTTTTTAGTTCAAAATAACAAAGTTCACTATGAAGTATTACAAACAAACGCGAGTGTTCGGTTGAAGGGCGACGGGGAGCACTCTCCATTGTTACTGCCTAGTCTTAGTGACGACGTCGACTTCAATTGTTAATGAGGCAAAGTTTGCGTACGCATATCATAGTCAATTTCGTTGATACATCTGTGTTTCAAAATTTATTTGTGTTATTTTTACGATTTTTTATGTGTTTTATTTCCGTAATCAATTCTTCAATCAAGGAATTTTCCACAAGAGTTTCTGTTTTGTGAATTCTCGGAAACGCCAAGTTTATTTTATACCTTGATGTTACTTCATTTGATAAACTGAACTTGTGTCCCAATTCGATAGGTTGGAAATTGAAGAATTTGAATCGCAACTGATTGATTTCCAGTATAGTTCAATATGGATTCAGAAATTTATTGAAACAAGGAATTTGGAGTTGATTGAAACAGAAATATTAACAAGAAATATAAGTAAAAATGCAAATAACGAAAAATTCGAAAAATGGAATTCGATTCCAGTCACATTTAACTGTTAGCAAAAGCTGTCTCATGCTATTTTAACATTATTTTCGTCTACCCAGATCTGTGAGTCATTATTTTTTGAGATCATAAAAAAATCGTTTCGAAACCACTTTGCAAAGGACTCCAATTCATCATGCATTCTGTACTAAAAGTAACATCTTATAATCCTATAATATAAGTTGTCATTTCATCTGCAACAACAGAAATCACTCAAATGTTACTTTAATTTAAATTACTCATATAACTAAAACATTTACTACTTTTCAGTGTAAAATGAACTTTTTCGTAGTAAATATAGAGTTTTGAGTTGTTAGCATTTAATTTTATTATATTTTCTCAATAATCAAAAATCAGAATTATTTGATGGCGCGTCTGTACCTCATTAAACATTTATTTAGAAAAAATGGCACGTTCCTCTATAAAGGTTCACCACCCCTACTCTAAGGTAACTGGGACATCTGCAAAAGGGAAAAATGAATTTTTTTACACCAAATTTAAATGGTTCTCACTTACTTAAATTAAAAGCAACGGAAGTAATTTAGTGATTAAAATTTCCTATAAATTTTATTCAGAAATTATGCAATATCTAAAATTTGTGAATATTTATTTGAAAAAAAAATACATTCACTTTGTTGAAAATTTGTGGATCTTATAATATGCGAAATATCAGCAACATAGAAAAAGTAGATTTTGAGTAAAGTGTACCAGAATCACCAAAAAATGCATTTTTAGAAAATCGCAAATAAAGATATTTTCATCTGTGATTTATAAAATAATATTTTTTAATATTAAAATTATGCCATAATTAATTGGATTATTTTGCATCATTTCTCACTTTTTAAATTGTAAGTTTAAAGTTCTAGATTATTTAGAAATCTTTTTAATTACTCTTTCATTACTTCATCAACACGTGTTATCCCCGATTCGCACCTTCTTCCATTTAAAATACCAAAATTTTATGTCTATAAATTTTAGTATTTTTACTTCACTTTGAACATCATCATTACAGGATATAACAGAATCCCATACACATATTTTTATTGTTATAAAAATACACAAAGAAAATGTCTTTGATGAATTTAAAAAGTTAATTTGAGGTCTAATTTAAATGGAACTCTGTTTTTAAAAATGATAACAAAAGAATCCATTTTTGTGAACATACATAAGAATATTTATTTATTTTAAAGAAAAATAACAGTTATAAGCATATAGAGTTATTCATGAATATTCAAATGTTAATAAGCAGTTAAGAAAAACGAAATGTCTATGTTGCAAGCTGTGTATTTAATTTAGAATAACCCTCAACATCCAATTTGTACTATATCCATTTTATTTATAAATTAAGAAGCATACTGAGTATTTATAAATGCAAAACAAGACATAATTAACATTTAAAAATGATACATTTGTTACAATTTTTACATCACATTTGTTTACAACTTTAAAATTCAATTTCCTAGCGGTCTATTTATCGAATTTTCATAAATAATGCATCTATGGATGCAGCAAAGTGTCTTCTATTTTTTTAAAAGTAAAATAAAAAAAATGCAAAATTTGAAGAAGTTTCACGTCCCAGTTATCTTAATGCCATCGAAAATACCAGATGATACGTTCAAACAGATTTTTTTTAAAAAAAAAAGAGAAGAATACAAGATTAACACTCAAAATTATACATCAAGGAGATGGCAAACCATTCTCTGTGGGTTGGATATTTTGGTTGATATGTATACAACTTCCAAGACTTCAACAAGAATACACGAAAGATGATACTGAAAAAATATAAATTTCGCCTTGTAAAGATATGCTAGCTTTGGATAGTAATGTTTTAAATACAGGGTGATTCTAAAGAATTATACAATATCTCAATGCACTGTAAATTAAGAACAATGTAAGATGGTGAATGTGATTCATAGCAGAATTGTATGGAATTGTTTTAAGTTTTGATAGAAACAGTCACTGATATTCTATGTGTGAACCCTTAGTCACACGACACACATAAATAGTTTGAGACATTAATACGCTATTTTCCAGATTTGTCCAGCACTTTTACTTTTGCACAAATAGCCCAGAGTTTTGAATTTTCTATACCATTGTTCGATAGATTTTTTAGTTGGAGGTTCTTTCCCGAATCGTGATAAAGCAAATTATAGTTCAAAAAACTAAAAAACGCACTTTAATAGTGAATCGAACTAAAAAGTAAAAAACAAATACTATATATTGTTATACATTAATATAAGAATAAAATGATTAGCGAGAAAATTAATATCATTGTGGGTAAAGGCATGTGGGGTTGCTTGGTACTACATTTTTACCCTAACTCAGCATTTGGGAATAGAACTAGTAAGAAATTATAGTAATTGATGTAAAGCACCCCACGTTTTTACTTCAATGACATTAATTTTCTCGTTTTAATCATTTTATCCTTATATTAATATATAACAATATTAGAATTATTTTTTTGTTTTTAGTTCGATTCACTATAAAAGCGTTATTTTTTAGTTTTTAAAACTATCATTTGTTCATTGTTGTATTTATCTTTGAATTTGATATTAGGAGCTGGAATTACGTGGTTGCTGGATCTGAAGAGTATTCTCTCCGTTTACGGGGCCTCGGATGAGTCTCATACCATTATACAGTAGAACATCGTTTATCCGAATCAATTGGGACCGGACACCGTTCGGATAACCGAAAACCGAATGCGATCAATGCTGTATATGAAACCGGACGCTATACGAATATTGAAAATCATCACATGCGGGAAACGTGCTTGAAGAAAAAGCAAAATAGGTGCAAAAATGTCGCAATTTTACCTTTATTGTGGAAAATAAGTGATTATTTTTTTATTGTACCATTGTACACTTTCGTTTTTTCGCTGCTAGGGTTTTGATTTTCCTAGACAGCAGTAGTTGAGTAGGAGAGCATTCTGACTGTTGTGCGTACCCCTCCGTAGCTGCCTCTAACGCAGAAAACGCGTCAGCAGTGTGCCTTTTCTTCGAGCCATCTGAGTAAAGTTTTGACGTAAAATTTAAAATGGTTTCATGCCTTTTATATGTCAGAAACTGTTGGCTTTCCAATATTATAAAACTGTGCTAAAGAGGCTCCAGTTTTTCCCTTCACGAAACGGTTAAATATTTCAAGTATTGTCTCTATGTTCAAGACTTCGCGCTTCCGTTTTGAATTAGAAGCCATAGCAGTTCACAACCCAACAAAAGAGCACGTATACAATCCCTCACTTGGAAACATAATCCTCTCAAATGTTTACCAAATCACACAATTGAAATTCCCCAAATATCCCTGACCTTGGGTTTTCCAGTCACTTTTGGCCTCACGCGAAGCAACTGTTGAGCATTCGGAAACGTATTCATATACAGTACATGTAGTTGACAAAAAAAATAACCATCTGGTTAGGATATTTGACGTTCCGGATAGTAGACTTTCGGATAAACGACGTTCTACTGTATTTCAAAGATTCCGTCTCTATAAATACAGATCAAACTAATAACAGTATGTTAAGAAGAACTATTAAAAATGTCGATCGTATTATCTCCTTTTAAACGTATTGCTATAATTTTAATTCGTAACATCATATCTAAGGTTCGTAACATCATTTCTAAGGAAATGGTATATGCAATTAATCGTCAAATCTGCAAACGATATAATGAATTAGTCACCAAATCTCAAAATCCTTATTTCCTGCTGATCCTAATCAGGACAATGGAACAAAGTTATGAAATTAATGAATTGTCATCAGTCTTTGACAAGTGGGCAAAATTTCGAATTAATCTGACCTTTTAAAGAGGGTAAAAATCGAGAGAGTTTAAGGATTCCGTTACATACAAGTGAAACATATATATATATATATATATATATATATATATATATGTGTGTGTGTGTGTGTCAGGTTTGAAAAATTTAGCTTCAAAATTAAGTAATAAATAAAAATAGTGCGAACTCTTTACCATCGCGTAAGGATTTGTGGGTAAATAAGCCTATTTAAAGGTGGAGCGAGCGCTGACGAAGAAAAACGCATACTCGAAAAGGCTTAGCTGGTGACTCCTCGCCGAAGTGTTATTTATTGTTCTACTCGGTTGCGCGCCAAAGGGTCGCCATGTTGGATTTTATGTGATTGAAGCAAAATAAAGACGTTATTATAGAAATGATGCCCTCCTCATTTTACTAGCAGGCCTGGGGCCTGACATATATATATATATATATATATATATATATATATATATATTCAAGCACTCGAAAAACCCCTTGCCCTGTCGATACCCTGTGATGTGATTGATTAGTCTCATCACAAGCCCACTAATGCTTACTTTTCTGTCAGGGGCTAGACACAAACTTTAAAATGTACCTCTACCTTACGGCTCACTGAGGTGGGCCTGTTTTTGACTATTTCCGTTTTACAGCCTGTGGAAAGTGCATGCTTTTTTTTGAATCACCCTGTATTATGCAGAAGTTAATTTCATTATAAGAAGAATTTCCACTGTTTATTTTGAATTCGTTGTCATAATGGAAATTTTGTGGAAACTCCTATGTATTTCATAGCATTGAATGACTATGCAGAAATTAGATATGAAAATAATTATGTTTCATTGCTGTCATTTTGAATTCCAAAGAGTAATTTTCATCTTATGGAAATGAGCGTAATGAGTCCTCTATTTGTTCACTAGCCACTAGGTTTGAGAAGGCGCGGCTAGAACTTCTTAGAATTTCTTAGCCTTGCGCTCAAGAATTAAAATTGGTCGATAGACGAGAGTCTTAACCAAGGAACCAGTAAAAAAAGCCAAGAATTGTTCTCGAACCTAAAATTCACGAAACCTGGCAAGTATCCAACATTTTACCTTTAACGAGTAGTGGATTTTTCAAAATTTGTAACTGCTTTTTTAATCTTTTAAATGAGGTTTCTATTTACGAGTAGTTTTCGTCAAACCAATTTTCCCTCAAAATGGAGGGATTATTGCGTTCAATCCGTATAAAAAGTACTTATGTATTTCATTAAAGAGAAAGCAGTTTTGGTTACTTAATAAAGTTAATAGTCAAAGTTCTCTTAGTACCTGTCAACCTGACAAGATTTTTAATGCCTGTCGCGAGGAACTGTGTTTAGCAGATATAAGTGAGGATCAAAGTCTTTATGTAGACAAATGTAAGGATAAAAAAGCTGTGTATCAAGAAACGTGTTTATATTTTTTGACTGGTTAGAGAAGTACATTGTAACCATGTACATACCATAGAGAAGTACATACCAACAATTTTAATAAATACGGTAGCGTTGGAAAGATACAAGTGTGCAGAGTACATTTTCCAATGGAAGGCACCCTAGTTTAACGTAGATTGCGAGCCGTAAGTATTGTTAAAATTCTCCAGCACTGAGTACTTGTGGAACTTTCCCTTGCAAATACACTCTTTTCGTCCTGTAGAAACAGGCGAGGAGTTAGTTTCAGGCGTTAAGAATAGGCTACCTGCTAAAAATGAATTATTTTCATAATATCAGCACATTCCTATGCCCGTATTTCTATGTAGACGCGAAAATCTGGCACATAACGCGCACTTATACTTTCAAGTTGCCATTTTTAATTTTTTGGTACATTCGCCATATAGCGCGCACACCCCCTGTTTTGCGAAGAAATCTGAAATATACGTGCGTAAGGCTCTTATTTCTTGAAGTAATTGATTCGAGGAATTATTCTAAAATATTTAAAAAAACATAGTATACTTCCAGAACTACAACTCTTTAAGTTCATAAAGAGTGTCATTTCTTTTAAATAAACAGTATCTCGATCGAATTCGTTTTCTATGCTCATCTTTTCCTTGTTCTTAAAGTTCTCCTTCTTATTCCCGGAGTATAACGCGCACCTTTAAATTTTGACCTCTTTTGTGTTAAAAGTGAGCCGGATTTTACGGAAACTGTTTTTCTATCCCTGTTTTCACAATCTTGAGGGATGCGTTAGCCCAATATTCAAGGTATCGGATCATGGAAGGCATGTCATGAGTTCGAGCCCAGTACCACTAAAGACCCGCAGTGTAGGGTGGAACCCGTGTGAAGGTCCCTCGGCATAATTTTAAACATAATCAAATTTAGGCATAAATTTTCCCACCTGTTTCCTACCCGCAGCACTTAAGAAATGTGTTTGAAGTAAAACCAAATCGTTCACTTTGATGTGAACATCCCTCCTTCTGAGATTGTAATGTTTTTCCCAAGACTTATGCTTTTTTTGCATATTTCGTCTTGCCTCATCGAATAATCTTTCGATGTTCCTACCAACATATTTCGCATCCTCCGTAACATTTATGAGCTTGCTAAACGGAGTTATGATTTTCCTTCCCAAAAACAACTCAGCCGGAGTTTTATTTGTCGTCTCATTTACCGCCGTGCGCAATGCGAAAGCGAACTCGTGTAGAAATTGGTCCCAGTTTTCATGATTTTCTTCAACAAAAGAAGCTATCATTTGAACTAAATTTCTATTCACTCTCTCCGTGAGATTAGACTGTGGTCGGTACGTTACCGTTTTCATATGTTTGATGTCCAACCTGTGACTGAGATGTTCAAATACGTCAGAAATAAATTGGGGGCCGTTATCACTTATCAAAGAAATCGGAGCTCCGTAACGCGCTATATAGGTATTAAAAAAGGCATTAGCTATTGTCTGGGCTGAAGCTTTACGAAGAGGAATCAGCTCACACCACTTAGTGAAGTGGTCAGTTATAACTAATATGAATTTATATCTCTCGGGTCGGGATGCGGGGTAGGGGCCTAATAAGTCTAGCGTTACAATTTCATTTGGATATTTCGAAACTATAGGCATTAAACGACCAGCTGGTAGCGCGTTTTTATAATTAAACTTTTGACACCGGTCACAGGTTGAAACATATTCAAATATATATTTTTTTTCTCATAAATGGAAAATAGCACGTGTCACGAAGTTTAAGATATGTCTTCCTCTTTCCGAGATGTCCTGCCAGTGGCAGATCATGAAATTCTTTCATTATATCTTTTCGAAGAGAACCAGGAATATAAACTCTTAGTTCTCCCAGATTAGAAAAATACTTCGCGTAAAAAGAGGAGACCATTTATTAACTTGAAGTCCTGGGACCAACTCTCGCATACCGTCGCATTAACAGAACCGTCATCAGGGTTTTCTAAGTATCGATAAATATGTCCTAATTCAGGATCTTCCCTCTGTTCCTTAATGAATTGTTCACGGGAATTTATTGCGAGGGCTCTAAGAGCTGCGCACGAAATATGCGACCCCTCGACACTGTCTACTGGATTTCTTGATAAAAGATCTGCGACCACGTTTTGAACACCAGGTCTGTGCTCCCATTCTATGTTAAACTCTGACAATTTCAATGCCCATCGGATCATCCTACTTGATAAATTCTTACCATTGGTTAACTTCGTTAACGCTGCGTGATCTGTAATCACTTTCACAGGTAGGGGTCCAAAATAAGTTTTAAACTTATTTAGAGCCCAAATTACCGCCAAACATTCTCTTTCGGTAACCGTATAATTACGTTCTGCTTTATTAAGGGTTCGAGACGCGAAAGCAATAGGTTTTGATTTTGCTGAAGCACAGCACCAATTCCGACCCCACTAGCATCAGTGAATAAATTGAACTGTTCAGAAAAATTTGGTAATTGCAAAATCGGTGCCTCCGTTAGTGTGCGTTTGATCTGATCAAAAAGAATCCTGTGCCTCTCCCGACCAGTTAAACTTCGCCCCCTTTTTTTTAATTGGTACAATGGTTCGCATATATCTGCGTATCGCGGAATAAATTTTTGGTACCAACCCGTCATCCCTAAAAATTTTGACACTTCTCTATTATTTTTTGGGAGGTTTCATTTCGGTAATTGCCCGAATTTTCTTATTGTCAGTTTCGATTCCTTCTTTACTAATAATCAGGCCTAAATATTTGAGTTTGTCACGAGCGAAGTGACATTTTTCTTTATTTAACGTTAGCCCTGCGTCTCGTAATAAGGTAAAACCCGAGTTAAATGATCAAGATGGTCTTTGAACGATGGAGATGTTATAATAACATCGTCCATGTAAACGGACACGAAACGCCCAATAACAGGTTTGAGGATTATATCGATAGCCCCTTGGAAATTAGGCGCCGCCCCAGAAAGACCAAAAGGCATGCGTAGGAATGCAAAGTGCCATTGCGAGTGATAAACGCTGTTTTTTCTATGTCCTTTGGACTAATCGCCAACTGAAAATAGCCACTTCTGAGATCTAGAGTGGACATAACGTTGGTGTGGGGATATTGGTGAGTAAGTCATCAATAACCGGTAATGGATATCGAGGATATTTGGTAATTGCATTTAGTTTCCGATAATCGATCGCGAAACGATACGCCTCGGAGAATCTGGAGGAAGGTCATTGTTCTTTCGAGTTAATACGACTGGAGATGCATAGGGCGAATTAATAGGACAAATTGTACCATCCCGTAACATCTTATCTATGTGATAATCAATAACGCCTTGTTTGACTCGGTCGTACTTGTATGGTCTCGACACTACCGGTCCCTTATCTCCAGTATCTATCTCATGATATACAACATGCGTTAATCCCGGTTGATCGGAAAATAACCCTTTAAAATTATTAAATAAGGCTTTTAATTGCCTCTGTTGCTCGTCATCAAGTTTCGATTCCGTGAGATCAATATCAATGAGTTTCTCCTCTTTAGGCATTTGTTTGATCAGATGATCGGGAATGATCAAGGATTTCTGATCAAAATCTAATGTTAATCGCGACGCCTTCATAAAATCAATCCCCAAAATGCACTGATACTGCATGTTATCAAGTATATGGAATTCCCAGGGTTTCTGAAATTCCCTGATTCTAATTTGTAATTCGACTCTACCCAAAATGACTGCACGGGCTCCTTGTGCTGTCACGACTCTGTCTTTCGTCTTTTGACGAGGTCGGTATGAAAAATAATTGCGGTATACCTCCTCCGAAATAAAAGATTTCTCCGCTCCCGTGTCCCATAGTGCTGTAATAAAGGTTTCATTTAATAGAATAGGGACATACGGTAATTCGACTGGGGTCATTCTTATAGAGGATACTCTGATAGGCCGATGATCCCAAACTGGAGGATTTTCCGTACCTCGCGATCGATTACCCCCATATTCACATCGATCGCTTAAAAGTTTAAATTTCTACTTCGTTCATTTTGACCTCGAAATGAACTATTTCTCGACCCACTTTGTCGACCGCCTTGACTGTGGAATGGTTGATCCGATTGTCCACCTTGGCGTCTACCCTCGAAATTGCGATTTGCGAAACCTTGGTTTTCGAATCGATTAAATTCCCTTTGTGGTCGGCTATTATTGGCGTATCTCTCATTATTTCTGTTTTCCCTCCAATTTTCCTGTCTATGCCGGGTATTAAAACGATCGTCTTCATGAGGGCCTGAACTTTTAAATCCCTCGCTCGAACCTCTGATTTGTCTATGCATAAAACGTTCTTCGTATTTATCAACGATTTGTAGGAGATTGGCAGTATTTCGTGGATGTCTAACTTCGACATAATCAAAATTTGAGGTTCTAATCGACTAACGACGTGATCTATTAATTTTTCCTCCGACATTTCTAGTTTAAGGACTTTATGAATTTTCAACAATTCATAAATAAAGTCCGAAGGCTGTTGATCTCGTCTTTGTGATGAGGAATAAAATCGCGTTTCTAGTTCTGACCTGTTTCTGACCACTGGAAATTGTTCCGACAATGCCTGTTTTAAGTGCGCGTAGTCTGTTGTCTTATCTTCAATGACTCTATAACCTAGAACTTCGAACCAGTCGAGTGCCCGTCCTTTGAGATGACCCTTCAAGTAAGCACATGCCAGTTGTGCAGGTATCTCATAATACGCGAGATTATGATCAATATTCTCCAAAAAATCATCTATGTTCTCAATTCCCGAAAAATATTGTTCCGGAATGATTCTAAAACTGGATCCGACTCTATTCTCGGGATTTATACGTTGGGCGCCATTGTGAAGGTCCCTCGGGACCTCACTTTGAGAACGAGAATAATTATGAGTCACAAAAGAACCAGTAGCCATTTTTATAAATAACTTTCTTTATTTGGATATCTTTCCCAAATAGAATCAAAGACTTATTAACAAATTCGACTACTAATATTATGAGGTTTTAAAAAGATAATATCCTTTAAATTAGCTCAATTAATTAATGATCCAATTAATTAATTTATTAAATAACGATCACGCAGAAATTACCACGATAAGAGATCCCAGAATTATATTTAATAATGTTCTTATTGAACATTTAACTTTAATCTGACTCTTAAAACTTGAGTGAGACTTTAAATTCAAAATGATATTTACCACTCAGAATCTCAATTCTTCATGAGGTTAATTTATCTACAACAACAATATATCAATTCAAAATCACTATAACTCTATGTTTCAATATCTATCTCCTACTGCTCTAACTTTACTATTTCGCTTGACTTAAATACTGAATCTAATCTACATAGTAAGGAATCCTGTCCGCCTTTTGGAGTTGATTGGAAATAGGTAGGGAATTAAATTTCCCTAAAAAGGTCGGTTCAGAAGGTTAGTGATAAAGTTCCGTATAGATTCGTCACACCCGTTGGTGTGGTAGTTAGGAGAGGGGGATGATCTCAGGTGTCGTCCTCGTCACTTGACCATGGTTCAAAATGACGAGGTCGTCTCCAAAAGCCCTCGTGTAACTGAACAGGGCGACGTTAAAATTCACTCCCTCTCTCACTTGCAATATTGAATAATTGCAGGGTAATTTTCTTTCCCACATAAATTACGTTTCGAGCGATCAGTGATTTCCCAAATGAGAGAAGTAACCAGAAGAATGACCGTTTGTCGTCAATCGCATTACAGGTCATCGATGAGACCTCCATAACTGGACAGGACTTCGCATGTGACAGAGGTGCGTGCTATCTCCACTCAACCAGCACCCCCGGAATGTGAGCCTAAGTAGTGTTATAATTCTCCATGTCTGAGTGCCCAGGGAACTTCCTCACTAGGCCATGTCCATAACCCTTTTTTGCCTCGTAGAACCGAAGGCCAACTGTTAGTTCTTGACAGTCATACCGATTGTTTTATAGGGCTGACAACAAATGGCTCCTTTAATTACAATTCTTTCATTGTTTATGCATAAATAATGTGACACCATAAACAAATAAATCAAAAAGAAACATTAAGTCGATCATGATCGACCGCTGGACCGTCAAGACATTTTGAGATGACATCGATGACCAGGTTAGAACCGTTTCAGCCACCAGATTTGATCTCTGTATACCCCAATATTACCTGCAAATTTACCCATGTTTTTCCTGTAAATACTGAATAAGTAATTTTTTCTTATTTATATATATATCCTATTAGTATCTCTTCTTACCATAGCAATTTTAATGGGCATCGCTGTACATTTTAAAATTGCATTTGCATTTCTTAGCAGCCATTACGGTGATAAATGAGACATTAATTAATTATATATTTCTGTTTTTATTTGGAAAGCAGAGATCTTAATACTAAAAGACAAAAAGGATAAGCGAGTCATGATTTGCACAAAAACAATAACACTGATTCTTTATTTACTAACAAGATTTAAAAGCCATAACATAAACAATGTTTTTAACACATATATTATTAGATTCGAGTATTGCATTGAACTAGGTTTTAGTCAAATACAACTTAAAGATGAAACATTTACACATTTTTGCATTCAACATAATAATTTTACATGAATAAATACTGCAAGCGAACATAAAAGTACAAGTATCGTTTTTATATAGAAGAGAAATAAACTAAAATTATTATTAAGGACACTTTTCTTTTAAAATTTACATTCATCAAACAATAGAGTGATATTTGTTACATAAATGAATTTTACGTGTATGTGTTGCCTATAGAGTTTATTTTAGAAAATATTACGAACATGTTTTAGTTCCAGTAAAATTGATTTAATAAAATATCTAATCGTTATATAAAAAATGGAAAATATCGTTGAATAAATTATAAGATTTGACTGATCATGTGCAAAAAAGTAAATATTTACAGCTTTCCATTTCTTAGGAAGTGATGATAGCATATTTTTTGAAAATATACCTAGCTATATATATTAAGCCTAGACATTTCAAATGTGAAACCTTAAACTGTTCTGCCATACGTGTATGCACTAACAAAGAAAGAAAAATGGAACTGTTTATAACAGTCCACACAAAAACATAATACCCGTGTGTTGTAGGAATGTGTTGAACACACATAACACATTTTATCTTTGGTTTAAAAAGGCAGGGTGACAGTAAGAGGTCCAGGGAAAGGCAACTTCTTGTACCTCTTGGCTGGTTTCCACTGGTATACTTTAGGTTTCTTTTTATCGACTTCGTACTCCACGCATTTCAGTTTCAAAAATCTGAAAATGTGTAATATGTTATAAGAGTCAAATTCATTAAGAATGTTTGATATTGAATAGAAAACCAAGTAAAGAGCATTTTATGGTTCTGCTATGCTATTTAATTTGTCCTTTACATCCATTTAAGCGATGATTACTTGTATATGCCTTTTTCATCGGTTGTCAATGCTTAAAATCTACATCTAGAACATTTATAGAGTTCGAAGCGTTATTAAAGATTTCATATGCTGTTTAAATATCGTGTCGGTTTTACTCAAATTTGATTTTATTACTCGCAGATCAATAAATACATTTCTTCGTGCCAAAGTCATCAACTTAATCGCCAAATTTGGCGCCAAACATTGCATTTATAGAATTTGAAACGATATTTAATTTTATTCTAAGTTGGTAGCATTTTTCCACTTTCAAATAGATTGAAATTACGAGCGTCCATGAATTAAGTGAACCTTTATTTTTGGAATACGCAAATTATTATTAAATTTGAATGTAGTGCTTAAGAGTTATACACACACACACACACACACACACACACACACACACACACACACACACACACACACACACACACACACACACACACACACATATATATATATATATATATATATATATATATATATATATATATATATATATATATATATATATATATATATATATATATATATATATAGCTAAAAATATTTCCTTTTCCACACAAAAAATCAGTCGAAGGAATATTTAAGTTTGCTCAAATATTATTAAAATTTTGGTAAATTAATTATTCAGCCACAGGATTTGAGTTTCGCTACATTTTTGAAAACTTGAAATTTAAGATCATGGATATATTTTGTACTTATGTACTATACCGCCAAGCAATTTTGTCAAATCAAAAGATGTCGCCAAATACCTCGATATACTACCAATAGTGAAAGCCATACCAGCTCATGTTCGAACATAATAATAGCATTGACAGATTTAGCGATATTTTTTGAATTAGATATTATCGTCATATATAATTTTTTTACTCTCTCTTAAAATTCACTATTTCAAACGATTTCATAAAAAAACTTCCCACAAAAGAATTTTAAAAATTTAGAAATATGTGAAATTTTTACTCAGACGTAAGGAATATTTTTATTGCTTTTTTATTCTTCTGAACAACATTAATTTTTCTCAAGGTGAACAATCGATTAATTTATCTAATCATAACAAGTTTGGCAACTAGCATGAATTGGCATACTGCCAATTTTTACATCATTAAAATTATTCTGTTCTTTTTCAGATTTTTACTGTAAAGCTTGTCGTTAATATTAATTATGAAAATGCGAGTTCACTGGCGTAGCTTGTTCTGAGTGGGCGCAGTATCAAAACTTCTGCAGGGACCCTTTTTTAGAAAAAAAAAGTCCTGTTAGTAGTACTGTAATTACACATGTTGGAGCCCCTGTAGCTCAGGGGCCCCGTATCATTGATACGGCAGTAGCTACGCCCTTGTACGAGTACCCTGTTGATTGAAATTACCTCGATAATTTAGTAAAATACTTTTGAATATTCAGGAGTATAAACTGCAATATATTGGATATAAGAATATTTGAACTTATACTAAAATCTCTTTTTGTTCTGAGCGTTGCTAATATCTTTTTATTCCAAATCGTTGAATATTCTGCTCATTTCTAATTATAAATGTTTTAAAACTATTTTACCATTATTAGAACTGTAATTAATTTCATTTATAAATATACCTCATTAAAGTTTATGTGAATTCCACTTACGTTTTGTATTTCTTGCATTTCTTGGTCTTCGGGTAGTCCAACTCGTAGCAAGGTCTCTTCAGAACGTTGAAGTACGTGTTTCCAATCGTGTTCGACGTGATACTATTGATTCGGCTGAGACAATTGTAAAAGTCGTCGTCGCATTTACAACTCAGTCTGTAAAAAATACAAAGTTATATTTTTGGCTTTATTATTTAATCAGCCGATTACATGAAGTTGTGCTTAAGAGTAATTTTTTTTGAAGAATTAGGTAAAAAAAGATTTTAATATTTTATGTTCTTACATTTTTTCGAATCCGATCATAAGTACCGGAAATATTTGTGAAAAACTCTTAGGTCATACGCTAAAGGTCTTCCATGCAAATGATATATTCTGTTTTTCCCCGTTTCATAACATCATGTGGCAACTGGAACGATAATTATGATTTATTTTTTTAATGGGGCTGCGGATTGGTATTTTTACCGACCTAGTACATTCTCTGGGAGCTGGCATCACTTTTTAGTGCGACACCATGTAGGAGATATCAATTACCGCAAGTAACTTTGACACCCAGTCTCGTCCCCAGATGGAAGAATGTGAGCTCTGACGATGCGAACTTGTTTCTAGGAATTTAATTTTGCCCATAGCAGAAAAGTGTGATATGACATATTTGTCTTATTAAACTAATTCTACACAGTGGGTTTTTTTAGCGGTATTAGGCTCGAATTCCTGACACTTTTCACTTGTCCTATACCTTGACCACCAGATTACCGCGACCATCCCGTTTTCGCAGTATATGAGTTGCAGATTTAAATTCGATCAACTCTTCCACAACTAGTGCTTATTCTTACGATGACGTCATTTTGAAACGAGAATGTTGAAAAACGGGAACATAGCGAGCGCCACCTAGTTTGTGTATCATTAAACAGAAATTTTAAACTTTTTTTTAATGGAACATAAAAACTGCAAGTGAAAATTTTTGTTTTTCTTATTTTTAACTAATTTTTGCAAGTGTAGTCATACTTTTATGACATCATATACAATGGTTTCCTTAAAAGGAATGACCCTCGAAAATATTTGGTTATTTTTTTTCGTCTTCTGATTTAACCCTTTCGTGGACCTTGGGAAGAGATTACTTCCCCTCGACGTGGTCTTACAAAATACACCTGTGGAAAGTGCAAAACTCTTTATAATATATTGGCCTTGCTATTAGAACGATGGGAAGACTAATTCCCACTTCAGTTTTGTGCTACTGCACATAATCCGGCAATTAATCTGTAAATAGGACAAAAAAAGATGGTACTAAAGAAGAAGTGCCTTGTCCAAAAACTGTCGGTTTATATAACGATGTCATGGGAAGGGTTGATCGCTTCGATCAAAGAAAAAAAAGATACCAAGTAAGAAGATCTGTTAAATGGTAGTATCGTATCTATTATTTTCTTATTGATCTTGCCATCCTGAATCGATTCATACTGTTTCAAGTGAACAAAAGAAGTAGAAGTTTAAGACTTGCTAACATTCCGTATAGCATTAGCTCGCCAGCTAAGAGACGGGTATTCCTCAAGAAAAGGGAAAGGACGTCCTTCCAAGCAATGACGTGTGTAGTTCCGGATGATGTGTAGGAAATCAAATGCCAAAGAGGGTTTCTAACTATAGACGACGTAGGAAATGTAGCAGGAAGGGACAAGAAAATAGTGTATTGCAACGAGCTTTTCATCTTTTAATGGTAAATAATCACAAAATTTAATTTTCTTAATGAAGGTGAATGGTTCCTTGGGAAGTGTTCTTCTCACCCCTAAAATTTAAATGTCAACATAAAATTCGGCAAAATAAAATATATTTCTTTAAATGCTATTGTTTAATTGTTAATAAAACATAAAAAAAAATGAGAGAAATTCAAAAGAGAAATAAATGCCTCCCGAAAGAGTTAAAATCCTTGGAAAAGTAAAATAATTTTTCTTTCTTCAAACGGAAAGAATGTTATGTTTCTTAAGTCGGTAGTATAAGCTGAATAATGCTCTGGTAGAAAGTATTTGATTATGAAAATTGCTAAATTTTAGAATGTATACACTACGCTGTAAAGGGTGACTTGTTGGTCAGGTTGTACTTCGTTCCTCCTCCTTCAATGAGGTCGTCGCATTTATCATGGGCCCTGCAGCACCTGTCGGTGTCCTGGTGGAATCCTAGATCCTCGTCATGTTTGGCGATATCTCCAGCTCCACACCATTTGGTACCTGAAATGTATGTTTCAAAGATCACACGCTTTTAAAAAATATATGCTTCAATGGAATACGTCCGAAAGACAGTGAAAATTATTCTCGATATCACTTATTCCATCACGTGTAAACAATTACTTACTAATTTAAGTACCAGGAAATGCTTACAGAATCAATATCATGTGTTCATGTTGTGTTTCAAGTAAAAGATGCATCGTGTATAATTCGTGTACAAAGAATAATCTTGACCAAACGTGAGCAAATATTGGCTCGCTTGCCACATGCAGCCCGGCTTGACGGAACCAAATATGTGAAGAATGTCTTCTCTATTTTTGAGTTTATATATATTTGTGAACAAAGTTCTTCTTGAATGTAAATCAGCAAGTGGAAATATAGATGCAAGTTGAATAACAAGAACTTGCAGTCTGTGACGAGAATTTCAACAAACCATCTCATTCCTGCAGTTCAGTTGATTTCTGTAGCTAGGCTTTTGGTAACATTCGTACCTTCTTTAATTAAAAGTTATTTTGCAAGCAATTAATTTTAATTTAAAAATTAAAAAGAAAATTTATGCGTAATACTTATTCTATTCATTAAAAATAACTGACTTTTAAGTAATACATATAGCTTAAGTAACATAAACATGATACTTATCTTCATAAATTGTACGACATATAATTAAGCTCATTTTACAGCTTTAAAGTCAAAGTTCATTATTATTGCATTCAATACATTGTTATAGCATACAGGGCAGAGGGATGAAAATTATGATTGTAAATTGGGTCGCAAATATTGAAAGTTTGAGAAGCACTGCCTTACCAGGAAATATAACATTCCATCCATTCGAGCTCTGTGTAGTTGGTTTTAGAGTTGTAGTTCTCTTGGGGCCAGAATAGTCTTCGTCGTCTTCTGAATCATACTCATTATCATCCGCATCACGCTTTCGCCTTCGGAGGGAAAACATGGTGCATTCGTCCAGAATTTCTCGCAGCTCTTCTTTGGAAGGCTTGCGAACTGGATTATCTTTCGAACTCTTCATCACTTCTTCACTGAGTCGTCTGTGTTGTAAAAAAAATTAATTAACGATCGGGATTAATTAATAACGTCAGCGAGTACAGAAAAATCTATTGGATGGATAATTGCTATGAAATGAAGTGGCACATAGTAACAGTTTTACTGTCGAAACGCCTTAACAACGAGCCTTAGTGACAGCTATTGATTGTGTTTTCCGAAAAAAATTTTGAAGAACAATTCATCTTTGAACAGCGGAAGAGTATCGGAAAATCTCATATAACTGCTGCAAATTTGCATGGGAAAAAGACAGTGATGACTTCAGTTATTTGAATACTAACAAATTTATTAACGGAGAAGGACAGACAAATGACTGCATGAAAACAAATTGATGTATATACAAAGAGAAATAACATAATGCGGTGAAATACGTTTCAAGCGAAAGCATGGAAGATGAAGCATCGGTTAACCCGTAATAATACAACGGTCCCGACAAACTACTATGAATTTTCATGCATATTTTTGCTCTTAACACGAACAAGATTTCTCTTCTGGGTATGAACAAAATACGGAAAACAACAGTCGAAGTGGACTGTTTTATTGTATTACCGGTAGAATTCATTGCAGCAGATGATGATAAGAGGCTTCCACACCACCGGTCAGGGCAAGGCTGCGACTCAGTTTTACATCCCTATTGCAGTGGGTCGATAAATGAGTACCAAGCTTGCTGGGGGTCTCGCTTCAGACTGACCACCCTATCTTACTTACTTACTCCAGATAATCGAGCTCACCCAAAGGGTTTAGAGCTGCATCCGACCCTCCGAGGTTATTTTATTTGCAAATTAAACGAAAAACATGTACAAAAAAGTCCCGAATGAGGGACCCTCCCACAAAATTCTTGAGAACCGGAGGGAGAATACAGCAAAAAAACTTTAATTGGACGTAATTGGTCGACGGTATAATTGGTAAGCACCTCAATTTCCTTTAAAATAATTTTTTACTCACTTGTCATTAAAAATTTGGCATTTTGAACCTTCCTCGTCAATCCACGTGACCACTACAAGTGTCCTATTGTCCTGGGAGTGAGGATCCTGCAGGACAAATACTTTTTCCCTTGAGAAGAATCCCAAGATAGGAGCACAGCAACACGCAGCGAAGACTAAAAGAGTGACTAGAAATCCCATGTTTTCGGAATCGTCGGACTTCTTCCTCACCAGCACCTGTGAAATAAACAAAATGTCGATAGTAAACAATCCTTGTGAATAATGGTACATACGCATTATACCATCGACCAATTATGCCAGATAAAATGAAGTCGTCAAATGCCGTGATATGCAGCTACTAGTGTTACCGCGCATGTTCCAATACATTAATGATAATGAGAACAGCATTTGGCAAAATATTAGTCGACGGTATAATACAAAATTATATGAATAACAATAAAAACAGCGATAAAGAGTAAAATACTTTATTATACATCATATAGAAATAAATGAGCAGTTTTCGGTTCTTACATATTATCGCAACCTATTGGCGACATTATATGAAACGAAGTATATAGTTGCTAATTCAATGCGTACGACAAATTGCGGCTGCCAACTTGGCGAGTTATTAATAGAGTTGGTGATAATACGTAAGTACCCAATTTTCTTTTAAATCGTATCGTTGCATTTGAAATCTATCAAAAATGGGGTTGAAATCAGCACGAATGTTACCAAATTTTTTTTTTAAAAAGTATGTTTCTAAAAGAAAAAATAATTTTAATATTGATAGTAAAATTTATTTAATAAGGCACTCGTCATTTACAGGGACCATGGGTTGGCATCTGTTTTTAAGAGTTGTCACCAAAGTGAACATTGGCGATATTATCAATATGGTTTGCCTATTGTGTAAGATATACCTGTCATTGATAGCGCGACGTAGAAGTAAAGGCATAAGCCTAAAATAAAAGGTAAAGCTTCTATAAACAGAATCCTAATCCTGAAAACCAATTCATCACAAGAAAATTCAAATTACGCCGAAACCGAAACGAAATTACGTGCTAGCGGCATTTCTTGCCAATTTCCATGGAGTGACCGTTTCGTTAAAAAATCTGTAGCGGCAAAATTATTTTCTGGAGAATTTCTTTTTTATCTGTCTTCTTTTTTTACCGTTAATTTCTAGAATTTCAACATTGAAGCAAAATGGCAGAACAATTAGGGTACTTACGTATTATCACAATTACCAACTTTCAAGATAACTCGCCAAGTTGGCAACCCAAATTTCGCATGTGCCGTAAGCGCTGAATTGGCAACCAGGCGCTTCGTTTATTATAATGTCACCAATAGGTTGTGATAATACGTAAAATTGGTACTTACGCATTATATCGTCAAATCAAAAGACTTTGTAATATGCAACCAATAGAAGAAACCACTCCCGCGTATGTTCAAACGTAATGATAATAACGACATTTTTATAATAAACGACGTATATTGATTTGACGAATCGCTCCACAGTATAATGTGAAAGTACCGAAAAATCCGGTGAACAGTATAACAGAAAATGGCACTAAATTGAAATTAACTGCTTTGTGCAATAAGAATTCATAGCATCACAATTATGAAAGATGATATTCAAATAAATGGTAGTAGGTTTTAATTAGTCATGCAAAACGTATAATAAAAATTCAGATAAAGTTTGTAGATATTACAAATTCCGATAGAAATACAACAATTCTAATGACAGAACAGGTTTAAGATGGAACCTATTCAGTACTTTTACATATCATAAAAAGGATTTTTTTAAAATTCTGATATTCAATTTTCAAGGCGATACTTGAACTGTCGGCACGTTTTCACTTTTCATGCGTATCACGAAGTAAATCAAGTTTTAAGGGGAAAAAATGGTTTAAATATTTTTATGGCCAGATGCAAACAATAGATAACTTCAAAATTGTTCTCAAAATTTGTGAATCCATTTCCATTTTTACCCGCATGTTTCAAATTCAAGCTGATTCGCTTTTAAGTACAGAAGTTGGTATTTACGTATTATATAGCGTCAACCAATTTCGCCAAATTAAAAGAAGTCGCCAATTCAAGAAATATCGCCAAATACTACTACTACTATTATTATTATTTCGAGAGTGAATGAGAACATTATATTAACGTCCCACTATGTAGCTGCATGAGGGCTATTTGCGTTGGACCTTGGTCAAGGGACGAAGACAACACCTGAGCTCACTCCTCCTTTGATATAATATATATATATATATATATATATATATATATATATAACTTCTAGACCATACCAAAGGAAGGAGAGATTTAATGTGCACCGGCCCTCTCTACACGATGGGTCTTCATTGAAACTTGGCTCGAACTCACACATGACAAACCAGCCACGATTCTGTGACCTTGACTACTAGGCTACCACGGCCGCATTATTTTTTCGAACATGCCTCGAGGGTTTCCACTATTAGCAGCATATCACAGCATTTGGCGACGTCTTTTGACGTAATAGACTCTATAGTCTAATACGTAAATACCTACTCGTTTTTTTTTTAAAGAAATACATTTTAACGCACAAACATAACGATTAGTAAAATGTTACACATTAAATCTTACTAGTCATTGCAAAAACATGTCATAAGTAAAAATTTTATTATTTGGAAAGATATAATATTGTCTAACCGTGGAGTTCATCATGAATTTTAGATAACAGAAAACCTGCATGAATAAACCCAATGAAATTATACCTTTAACACGTAAAAGAAATTTTTCTTAGTCTTAAGTTTTTGCTCCTTTTGGGCAGCATAGATATATTCTGTTCATGAACATATATACCATACATATCACAGCTTTTGTTTTCATTCTATGTTAGGTAGAAATGAAAATATTTCTGATATGATTGTTTAAATAATTATCCTACCTCAAAAGAATACAGTTTTAAAATGCAACTTTTTTTTTAAACTTGTTATTATATCGATATCTTAGTATAATAGCAATATTCTGTAGAAAAAAAGAATGTGAATTTTATATTAAATAATTACCGAAAAAAATCAGGTGTATAACGAGCACCTATACTTTCAAGCTGAAAATTTTAATATTTAGATATATTCGGCGTATAACGCGTACCCCTCTTTTTACGAAGAAACCTGAAATGCTCTTTTGTTTTGGAGTCATTTATTCGAGGTATTATTCTAAGCATTAGAAAAAAAATAATATACTCCTAGAATAACAACCATTTAAGTTCTTAAGAAATGTCATTATTTTTAAATAAACAGTCTTTCAATATATGTAGAAGAGTCTAATTTTTTTCTATATATATATATATGCTCATCTTTTTTTATTAAGTTCTCATTTTTATACCCGGTGTATAACGTGCGCCCGTAAATTTCGATCTTATTTCCTGTGCTAAAAGTGCGTGTTATACACCGGATTTTACAGTAATTCCTACTCACCAGATGTAATGTTTTTTAAGGTACAGAAATTTTAAAAATAACTTACACAAAAAACTACATAACTGCTTTCTAAACAAGGTATAAGGAAAACACTTGAATATTAAGTAGCATCAAAGTTTCATAAAACAATGCAATTGTTTGAATTAAACGCAACAATAAATTATGATTCCCCTGCAGAGTGAATGATATAATTTTTTCCTTGACCCTGCCACTGTACTCAATGCGATTACTAAATTTTTATTAATCAGAAAAAAGAAAGAGAAAAAGAAACAGTTTTCTCTCTTTCAAGAAACTTTCTAAAGAACAGATAAATATTACGTCGGTACGCTTAACATCTGTACATTATTTAATATTATCATACTTACGTCAATTATCTTATTTTTCAACTTTCAACTTAGTTGAATCCTGAATCTGATTTATCATCTCTGGGAATATAAAATATGTGATTTTCTTAATACGAAGTTCAAGAGATAATATCATTTTTTTAAAGGACTATTTACTTTTTCTCTTAGAATGAGATTTTTTATATATATATTTACTTCAGTATATACATACACTCAAAATGGACTCCTAACACTGTCAAAGTTTTTTCGTATAATATTAGTCTTTTATCAAAATTTCCGTTTGTGTTTTTACGAGAAGTTTATAAAAGAAACTTTGCACAGAAAAATATAATTTCATATTGTAATTCAATTGTATTGATCATCAAAATTAATACATTTTTTAAAAAGATGAATAATTTATCATCCTTACAGATAAATTATCTATTCTGCATGTTATTAATTTGCTAAATATTTTCAGTTAATAAATTAATTATATACGTACTCAATATCTAAGATAATTGAAAAATAGCTGAAAAATAGGTTTTATTAACACGAAGTAATAAATAATACATGAATTAATCTTCAAAAAAATATAAATATCTTATTTAATCATCTTAATATATATTTACTAATGAAAATCCAATTCACATCCAAAAATTTTCAAAAATCATTCAAAGTAGAATTTTAAAAATATAAATAATATACAATATTCTCTTTATTGGAAAATAAAAGTGTTTTGCTTTCTGATAAATTATAATTATATTAATAGATATGTATACTCTACCATTAGAGAGAGAGAGAGTGAAAGAAAATCTCCTAAATATATAAGTTCTATTGTAGAAATAAATGATCACCCTTTTCAATTCCTACTATTAGCTTACACTCTCTATATATTTATTTGTTTATTTATTTTTTTATCTTTGTGAAATTTTCCATCGTTAATAAAATACACTTTAAAGCACTCAATTGAGCTGAAATTTTACATACATGATTATTTTGGATAACAATACAGTAATTTAATTATAATTAATAAATATTAATTGATTAAAACTAATTATTTAAAGAATTACAAATACAGCCACGTTGGCATCATTTTTGGCTACTCGGTGACCCTTTTGGCGACTTGTGTCAAAACTTGAAAAGGTTTTTTTTTCTCACGTTTTAAAGCATTCACTTGAACTGAAATTTTATATACACGATTGTTTTGGATGACAATACGATAATTTAATGATAACTAATAAAAATAATTAACCCTTAATGTTGTGATTCTGTCATATGTATATACATATTTATATTAAATGTAACTATTTAATAAAAAGTAGCTCAAATAAAAGTTTTCTTTGTTGTTCTAAGTAGGAAATGACTTGAATTTTTTTTTATATTACTTTTTTTTTTTTTTTTTTTTTGAAAATTTGTTATACAAGATATCGATGTAAGGGAACTCTTCTAAAAATAAAAAAGTTTGAATTCAATATTTTTTAAATGAATAATTAAGTCAAACTTCTTTCTGAAAGCTTAGTTAGATAAAAAAAAAAAAAAAAAAAGAAACGAAGTTAAAAATGAAGCCTGTTAATGAAAATCAAAAGATTTTTGAAAGAAACTATCCATTACGAAAAAATTAAAATTATTATAAGATTATTAATTTTAAATCAGATTCAAAATCAAAAATATATGGTTTCAAAAGTGACAGGGAACATTTAAATTCATCGTAAGGCATCCAACTACTTGCGACAATTTTTAAAAAAAAAATGGTGATATGAATATTTTTTTGTTGTTGTTGTTCCTTAGATTTATTTAGTACATTTTAAGAAAAAAAGGCTAAAATTAAGAAGAGAAAAATAAATTATTACTACTAAAATGGAAAAAATGCGAAAAATTGAAAAAAAAAATGAAAAAACGGTGTTCGCGCGCGCGCGGTATGTACAAATATTAAATGAACAAATTATCAATTTTTCAATTTTGATGTATTTCTTTGCTATTTCTTTTTGAAATGACTTAAAGGATAAGAAAAATTTTAATTTTTTATTTTAATATTAAAATTTTTAATTTTTTTTAACTAGCGCACTTTATCTTAGTTATTACAAGAAATCGCTCACAAAAACAGTGATTATATTCACATAAGGAACTATAAATTTTGTAATAAAACAGTGATTGATCAAAGTAAAGGTTAAAACACTTCTACTGTTACGTAGAACATACACAAAAAGTTTCAGTTAATTATTTTCAAAACTTTTTGAGCAATCGCTTTCTCCGTTTCAGCATTTTCTAAAAAACACATTTTAAAGTTTGACTTCTTGTTTAAAGTTATGGCATCTGCTTTTACTAAAACACTTATACTTTTTGTTCTAGTGAATGAAAAATTTAAAAAAATGGTATTTTTATAAAGTTAATAAGATGGCCTGTAAAATAAAATTATAAAATTTGTCTATTTTTTTTAAAAAAAATCATTATTTTAGGGTAGTTGGATACCTTAAAGTGAAAAGTCAGTTTTTTTTTTGAGAAAGAATGTTTATGATTTTGTAATAATTTCACTCTTGATATTTAACTTCAGTGATAGAAGAAAAAATGATTGATTTTTAAATCAAAAGTCATGTGTCACATTTGACTTGTATTTACTCCAACCGGTAAACATTTTTTAATACTGTGAGCTAAAAATCAAAACATAAAAGCTTATGAAATTCGGATTCAATGATCTTTGTCCCAAACTTTTGCACGTTCTATTTGTTCGAAAGTCGATGTACAAAGTAAACAAAGATACAACCTGAAACGGAGCATGGGAATTTAAAATCCTTCCAGAAAAAGCAAAATTTCAAGTGGGTATTCCACATTCAAGATACACTACTCAAGGGTTAACAAACATAATAGCGAATCCAACATTCGATGGGATACAAGTCCCTGATAAAAATTTCGTACCCTTCCATCGAAGTTTTTTCATTTTTTTAAAGACGTGAGATTGAGTCATCAAGGGCAGGAATGTAAAATAGTAGGTTGCAGAGGCAATGGAAAGTTCCGAATCATCTGAGACCTCGAACTGAAAAGGATGACTCGTGTCCCATTGAGATTGGTTCAATATTTACACAATGAGATTTCGAATGTTGAACAAATTGGATTATAAAGGGACCCGAAGTGCCTTATCTCGAGTTCTTCTTTGATAAGGCTTTTCTTTAAACCTCTCAATTAACCTGGATGACGCTTCTTTCAACGGAAGCATACCGGCAGGACACATCCTGAAGAAAAAGGCTCAAGGGTGAAAAATCTGTTTTTGCCTTGGAATACAATATTTCATTAAATTTTAGGTAAGTCTCTTACTAAATTTCTTTTCTGGCAATTTTCTATATTAATGAGGATTTATCTATGAGAGAAAGACGAGAGACATAAAATAACAATACGCAGCTTGGTACAGAAAATACGGCGGATGGTATGTTTATCACACCCATTTCAAGGTTTTAATTGGCACGTTGTTAAAAGGCAGAAATAAGGCTATGAAAACATGATCTAAGTTTACTTGTGATAATTTTTTAATGTCTTACAATAATAATAAATTCTTAAAAAATGCATTATATAAAACATTGACAGAAATTATAATTCTTTGTTTCCACAAAAATAAAACTTGGTTTTCAATTAAGTTTTCCTCTAAAGTAGCAGTTCTTAAACTTTCGATCACCCTTCCTTGATGTATTAGCCCGACATGGCATATTAAAAAACTGAGGATCTCTTTCTCAATTTTTAAAAATTCTTTTTTCTCATATATGAAGATATAACATACCTAAATGAGCAAAAAATCACAGTTAAAACCTGCGAGAACTACAGCCTGTGTTAAACAGAATCTGTCAAAGCATTTAAAAAACAATTTCTTTTCAATATTGCTTATTATTTTCTGTTCCTTTTTCTAATATTATTTGATTTATTTTATTAAATAATATATTTTGTCGCAAGATGAAAACTGATATCGGTATAGGGGGGTCTAGTAAGAATTTTTAATACATACATGCATATATATATATACTTTTACATTTAAGAGAATCAGATTGAACTAAAATCATAGAAATCACATGATAAGTGCAATCACGTGTTCTCAGTTGAAATCAAAACCGATATTTAACTTGTACTTGTTGTGCTCTACTTCGAAATTTAGATACAATTTCAAATTAGATAATTTGGTACAGATATGTTCTCTCAAGTATAAAAATTCTTCAAAATTTTTTTAAAAAATCTTATATCATACGCGTAAAACCAAGAGCATTTTGTGAATCTATGAGAGTTATTATCGTTAATAACTAGGTATTTTTTTTAAAAAAAAATTTCTCAATAAGCAAAAATTGGCAGCAGCGAAATGCATGAAGTAACTGATTGGCTGGAAACACAAGATTCCAGTTATCAGGTGACGTCATACAGTCACATGATTTTTTTTTTATAAAGAACTAATTTTCCAAGTTAAAAGCCTTGCATATAATCTTAATTTTAATTACGTTAGATTAATAAAATAAATTCAAATTTAAGTTTCATTTAAACATTTAGTTACAGATTAATTTTTTAAATAAATTTTAATATTTAATTAAAAATAATGAGAATAATAAACACAGCGATAGTGTAAGTAAATTTCTACAGAACATTTTCGATGCAAATCATAAAATGTTTTCTGTCCTATATAACTGAAAAAAACTTAACTTATTACATTTATCATTTTAATTTTACAAAAATCTGTATATGAATCAATTTTAAAATTTTTGTTTTTCTAATGTTTTTCATAAATAAAACAACTTTTAATTTTTTGTATGATTCTGAATATGAAATTCTATATATTGCTGATATATTGTGAAGATGTATTAATACTACTGATTCTGCATACAATTATCCCAGTCTGCATTTAAAATCATGAACATTTTCAATATTTTCTTAAAATCTTAGAAAAGCAAATACTTTAAAAAGTCTTTTAAAATTTAAAGAAAAAAAATCAGAATAGTTCTTAAGGCGAAACTTAGAGTAAAAACAGTTTAAAGGCTTCTCAAATTTAAAACTATTTCATTCAAATGTTTTAAAATATTAAATATTTTAATTCATAATAGGTTAATTTACTTACTTTTCAATTGCGTTCCTTTTCACAAATAGTTTTGCTTCAAAGAATTAAAAATGTTGAACTTTTCATTAACTTTTTTTAAAAAAAAATTAACTAAAATTCTTTTCACAAAAAAAAACGAAAAAGCATTCATTCAAGGAAATTCGATGATGTATTTCATTCTTTCCGTAATATTTTTTATAAAAGCATTCTAATTTATTTATATTCAACACATCACTAGTAGAATAAATGATATAACTCGTAACTAGAAGAACATTGTTAAAATAGAAAGGAAATTTAAACATTTTCTTTTTTCTTCAACGGAAGGAAGGAATATTTCCCGCCATTACAGTCTACACATGATTTTATCGAATCGATTAAATTTTTGAAGACAAAATACTAATTAGTTATCAGATCGAAATATCGTTAAACTGATAACCTACTTAGTGAAATATTTCGTGCTAGTTTATAAATTGTAACATACTGAAGTTATCAAAATTTAACGTAACAAATCAAAAGAAATAAAAATTGAAAGACAATTTTGGCAAATTTTTTTATAAGATTATGATTTTTTTTTCTAAAAAACTTTTTTTTAAACAAGTAATGTATGAAATTTTTTTAAATTCAATTTCTACTTAGGTCAACTAAGAATATTTTTATTTTAGTTACTTTTTATGAAATAGTTTCAAATAATATAAGAAATCAAATCAATTTTTATCAATAAAAATAATCCCGCTATTAAGGTACAAAGTAGAAGGCGCGATTTTCCATTTTCCTTTATATAGAGTTTTGTACTATTTTTGTTTGTTTGTTACTGTTTATTCATTAATTAAATTTAATTATTCTAATAAAGTAGTACATTAAAGAAGAAATCACATTCTCAAAAATTGGGTCATCCCAGAGGAGATTTGAACCACGACCTCTGGATTAGAAGTTCAACGCGCTATCCACTGCTCCACAGGAAAGAAGCGAAAAACTTTCCTTTCTATGTATGCTGTTGGACTATTTTTTGTTTGTTATTATTTATCATGTTTTATTTAATTAGTGATTTAATATTTAAAAAAACTGTATTAACAACAAGTGTAATCCACTGCAAGTTTAAAAAAATGTATTTGAACTTGAATGGATGAATAGAAAGTATTTTATTAACGATTGAAAATTTATTATTGGGAGAGAGTGAAATAATTGTAAGAATTGAAAAAAGAATCTTTTTAACATAGTACTTTTCGGTTGACCAGTAAGGCAGTTTGGCGGCCTAACCAAAAAATCGCCCTTCAACTTACATGCTATCCTTTTTCCTTTTACAAATTAGTTATTTAAAACAAGTTTCTCTTCTTTCAGCAAATAAGATTTTATTTTGCAGAATTTTATTTCTTTTACAGAAATATTTTTGTTTCAATGACGAATATTATATTACGTAAATTTTAAAAATTGTTCTTCTACATTTGAAATGTATCGAAATTTATAGTCACATACAAATTTAGAGCATTGAGATATGAAATAGAATTAAAATGTCTCTTACATTTTTTGTGTTGGCTCTATTGATTTCTGTGAATTTTTTTCGAACTGTTGTTTACTCTGATACTTATATTATTAAACTAAAAATTGCATACAGAAACAAACAATAATTTAATTAATAAATATCGAATAATAATTTAGTTAATTTTAAATAAATATAGCATTGTTTAATCATTTAATAACTAAACAAGTTTTTGAAAAAGGTAATGTGTAACGAAATAAAAAAGTTTGCGATAAAATAAATAACTAACTAAATGAGAAAAGTTTTGCTATTTCACGATTAAAGTCCAAATTAGGCATATTTTTATAGGTATGTACTTTCAAACAAATAATCAGAATAATCATCAATACTTCAATCCAATAACATCACATGTAAACAAAAAGAATAACAAGAATAAACTAAGAACAATTCCGAAAGCCATTAGTTTAGAATGATAGCCATTTTTATACTAAGCAGATATATCCATTTCTAAATGTACCGAAATGACATTTTCACGATATTCTTTTTAAAATATTCATTTAATGTTGCATATATTGGTGAAGACAAAACAAGCTACATAATCCCTGTTTTCTCAAAATCCTTTTAATAAAACAGTTTATATATATATTTACCATAATTATTTTATCTTTTACTGTGTCATACCTATATTATATAAAACTCCAAAGCGCTCCAGTTCTCTTTGAGAGATCATAAGCAGTCTAAATTCATTTGTAATATTTATAAGTACAAGAGCTTAAAACACATTTTTAAGTTGAGAAAAATAACTTTGAAATTCAATTTAGAGTTGGATCCTATTATAACCCTCATAATTATTTATCACCAATTTGGCGAAATTAGTTTTTGTCGCTGTACTGTATATGCTTACCGTTCCTGTTATTACCAATACAGTCGAATACTCAACGAGTCCAATACAAAAAAAAACTCAACGAGTCCAATACAAAAAAAAACGTGCTGTTGGAGAAATCTGGCGGAATTTTTTTTCCTCCATCGCCAAGGGTGAAACTACTAGGAGTTTCACCAAGTCTAAACTTTTTCTTAATCCTGACACAATAATGATAAATTTGATGTGATTGATTTGAAATGACAACATTTTTATTATATTTTGAATAAGTATTTTGTTACTTTGAATGGCTTACGCAGACAGCTTGACTTCTAAGTGAAGTTTTGACAGATCTTTTCATTTTTCCTTGCCAAATGTCAGTTTTTTAAAGTAATATGATGAATTTTATTTAATGTTTCTGATTATCATATATAATATTGTCTCAAATATATGACTGGTGTTCTAATCGGGTTACAGTTTGTTGCCAATAACTTTAACTTAAATTATTTCAATCTAGAGAAGATAGAAGTTTCTTTTTATATCTTACCTTGCAATTATTTTAAAAATCATTCTAATTTTTTTTTTTTTGATATACTAAAGAATTTTTAGTAATAGTCGTATACATTTCTATATCTTACTTTTCAAAATGGGGCTAAGGAAAAAGTCCAGGTTAGTGAAAGTTAAAAAAAATATGATTATTCTTAAAAATCAATTTGAGATATTGTAATTTCCCATGGAGTTCTAAGGTTTTTTAGAATCTTTAATTCTGATTCGTAATTTTAGCGCTTATATATTTTGGCAGTATATTCTATTTTATTATCAACTAGAATTACGTGCATCTTAACTTCCTGAATTCAAATTTGATTTCCTTCATTTTTAATAGAACACTGAATCTACACTTTTTGGAAAGATGCACTTTTATTATAAAAAGAGATACTATAATTTCTCAAGTTCCCATATTTTTAACCTTTCATTATCTTATGCTTTAAAACAAGTCACGAATTCGAATATCTTTTCTGGAAGACTTATAAGTTTATAATGGTTATTAACATACATAATAGATTATCATACTGAGCAGTACAAATAAAGAATATTCAATCAAAATTTATTTTTCATTGAAGGGTAAAAAGTTAAAATCCAATGTGGCATTAAAGTATATACGAGACAAAGTATCGAATATATTAAAAAAGATTTTCAAAAAAATGTATTATTTTATATTTCTCTAATTACAAATGAGAAAAGGCGAATTTACAATTTGGAGGCATTTTTCTTAACCCCAGAAAAATTTTTAAATCTTATTTTAGGGATACCAGGACATGCTCGAAAGAGTTAAATGCCAAAAATAAGATTCTTTGTTTACGGGACATATATCTTTAAAAATTTTCAATACAGCTTAGATTTTTCTGTGATCTTAATAAAGATATTTTAATTATCCTGTAGAAATACAAAAATAATTTTACAGTTAAGTTTTTTTTGTTTGTTTAATTTTTTGGACATAATTATTGAGATCTCATAATGCACGTTTATGTTTAGGTGTCATATTTTAAAGAAGTATCTCTTAAATATGTATACACAAAATATAGGGAATCTATTTTTTAGTAAAATTTTAAGTTAGTTTCTTTAAAAAAATTATATATGTAAAACTTTGAAAATTTGAAAATTTCTATTCCCTCTCCCCCCTTTTTGTACAACTAACTATGTACGACTTCTACTAAAAAATATGTTCACTATAGAACAAGTATCCCGTAATGAAGTATAAAAATTTTGAAACCGTATAGTGCAATAGTTTTTTTTAAAAAAGTTTACCTAAAATCAAAAAATTATGCTTCCGTGAAAAAGTAAAAAAATTAAACATTTCTAAGCGTTTGTTTACATTTTTGTCAATTACTTTTTTCATATTTAAGGTTATTTAATTAACGGAAATATAAGTGTTATACATTTTTAGATTCATAAAAATATATGCATTATTTTTTAATGCTAAAATTGAAAATTCGATTTTTTGAATGCGTATGCTGTTCCAGCTCCCTTAAAATATCTACATCGTTAATATTTTACTTTTATACAAAAATATAATTAAACTCTTACCTCTCTCCTATGTTTTTTTAAATAAATTCTGTAAAATTTCAAGTATTATGTGAGAAAAATATTTCAGCAGAAATATTTATTGCAAAAAAAAAGTTTATGATTAAATTGAGATTTCAACAACAGAAACGAAGTCACATATTATCAAAAGAGGGAATTGCCTACGAAAAAAATTAAATAACAAACACTTAACAATGCATAATTGGCAATGTTTTCAATGTGCAAATTGGCTGAATTACCCAATAGTAATGAGGCAAGCTATGGAGTTACATTCTGTAAACACTCACCGATTTTTTTTCTTCTGAGAGGAGAAATTGTATGCCGGCTGTTGCTGATTTCGAATCGATTGAGGATTTGTACGAGCGGAGTCAATCACACCAGTCTTATTTATATTGTTTTCCACCCCTCCTACAGGTGTTGGAATTCTTATCAAAACTTCTTTCAAACAATATCACGTATTGTACTCCCAGAACCATCTGTTTTCACCCATACTATCTGTCAACTCTTTTTTGTTTGTTTTTATTCCTATGGTTAAAAAAAATAATGTTCTGTGGGACAATTACATCGAAGTGATCTCTTATGCATTCCTCATCCCAGCGCTGAGACCAATTAAACAATAATGAGGAAAAAAACATGTTTTTTAATGTGTTCCAACACCCTAGAACCCTGAATTCTGTGTTAAGGTCATATTGTTCTATTTCTTTCATAACGTTCGAATTAAAAAAATCGAAAGGTTCTGAAACAAGCTTTTTGTTAATTCAAATAAAAATTCATAAAATGGGTTGTCACAAAGCAAGAATGTCAGATTAAAGATTGTTTTGTAAACAAGAACGTTTTGTATTCCCTGAATCCTTTAGGCTTACGGGTTTCATCAAGGTCCAAAAGATGTCTTTACTTTTGAATTTACACTCCATTTCATATTTGTTTGAAATAAATAATTTGAGTTAAAATTACTTTAATTCCTTTTTTTAATTCAAAGCAAGCTTGAATCTAGCAATATACATGTACAGTCCGTCCTCTATATAACGAAGTCGCAAAATCCCGGAAAAAAGTTCGTTATATAGAAAATTCGTTATGTAGAGGTTCATGTTTTAATATACTTTATAAACCACATAAAACAAATTTTAAATTAATAAACACTATATATTTAAAAAAGTAATTATTCACACCTTTTTTAAAATTAATATATGCTTATTTTATATATCTTACCCTTAAAAAAAGACAGAAAGAAAAACTGCAAGGAAAACAAGAAAAAAAGATTTCGAAGAATACACTGTATTTTCAATATTAAGAAAATAATTTTATATTAAAATTAATGAATTTTAAGGACATTTTCTAATTAAAGAATGCAAGTAATTTTAAGCATACATTATTTCATAACAAGAACACGGGGATACGAGACAACTCCACTGTGGGTGAAAGGGAGACATCGAAGATGTTTCTAGTGAACTGGACAATGGGGCTTAAAGGTTCCACTTCTTGGATGAAACGTCCACAGGTCTCTATTGCTTTCGGCAAGTTAGGATCGAATAAAACCAGTTCAAGACCACCATAAAATGTGTTAAAGAGAGAATAACTTGAAATGTTCAGAAATACTTTAAAAATAGGGAGAAAAAAATTGAATCTCAAAGGAAAAAGTTCGTTATATGGGAAATGCACTTCGCTATAAAGAAGTTATTTTACGAAGAAAATCGTGAAATGTTCAAGATTCCAGGAAAAGGTTCGGCTTATAGAAAAATTCGCAATATAAAGGTTCGTGATATAGAGGTTCGACTGTATATATACCAACCATGTTACTTTATTTTTTGTGTTAAAAATTTGCGTGTGTGTGGTAAATTTTGAATCATCCGAGCTCTGGTGTCTCGCCCCTCTTGGAAAGAAATTACATTGTAGCAATTGGTGTCTACCTATACGATGCCACATTCAAAAGTGTTACCAGCTCCCAGGGAAAGTATTAAGGTCTTAAATGGTAAATACCAATCCGTAGACCCATTTGAAAGAAATTTTTTAAAAGAAAATTTTTTTTGTGTTAATAAAAAAAAGTTTATTGGGCTTTCAGGTCTACTGGTACTGCTTTGTTTTGATAGCAGATTTTTGTAATTACCTGTCCCCTTAATAAAGGAGACCTGTGTATGAATATATTGTTTGTACTATCGTAGTAGAATCTCATTGATCTACGCTATTTGGGGGTCTTGATCGTCAGATTTAAGTGAAACTTACAAAATAAGCCCAATCACTTCGAACCGTAATATATATATATATATATATATATATATATACGTGTGTGTGTGTGTGTTGACACAAGGTGAGACAAAGTAGCTTGTTATTAAAGACAACAGCGTTGCATAATGATACTAATTAATGCATTACTTACATAATACGTATTACATAAAAACACACACACACACACACAAGTAAGATAAAAAAAATTTTAAGTCTATTCCTACTTAGATCAACAAAGAAAAATTTTATTTTAGCTGCTTTTTATTAAATAGTTACAACTAATATAAATATGTGTATACATTGGACAGAATCACAACATTAAGGGGTCATTAATTTTTATTAATTATCATTAAAGTATCATATTGTCATCCGAAACAATCGTGTATATAAAATTTCAGTTCAACTGAATGCTTTAAAACGAGAGAAAAAAAATCTTTTAAAGTTTTGACCCAAGTCGCTAAAAATGAAACCAATGTGGCTGTATCAGTAATTCTTTAAATAATTAGTTTCAGTCAATTAGTTTAAAATTAATTATAACTAATTTATTGTATTTTTACCTAAAACAATAGCGTGTAGAAAATTTCAGCTCAAATGAGTACTTTAAAATGTGAGAAAAAAACCTTTTCAAGTTTTGACAAAAGACGCCAAAAGGGTCTCTAAGTCGCGAAAAATGATGCCAACGTGGCTGTATTTGTAATTCGTTAAATAATTAGTTTTAATCAATTAATTTTTATTAATTATAATTAAATTACTGTATTGTCATCCAAAATAATCATGCATATAAAATTTCAGCTCAATGGAGCGCTTTAAAATCCATTTTATTAACAATTGAAAATTCCTGCAAAATAAATAAATAAATTATAGAGAGTGTGAGCTAATAGTAGGAATTGAAAAACTAATTAGAAGAGGATGATCAAAGCTTTATTTCGCCTTATTGTTTACGAATTTTTTGAGTGGCAATGCATATTAAGAAATGTCACGTTAATAGTTTTCGAATTATTTAATGAGGGTTAACAATAATTATGAACGCCTTTAATACTTCTTCCTTTTGTGAAAATGAAATTATTGAATGCAGAGTGATTCATAAAGAGTGTGCAGTTTCAATGCCCTATAAATCCAAATCAATGTAAGATATACGTCACCTGTAACAGAATTACATGGAATTACTTAAAGCTTTGTTAGAAAGAGTCATACAAATTTCCTTGTGTGAACCCTTAGTCACACGACACACATTGGGCCGGTCATCCATTTCCGCCCAAACGCGAGTTAAGATATTTGAATCAAATCTATTCATAGTGACTGTTATACACTATTTCATATCCGATGGATCAACAAGAAGTGTAGGGTGGAATACTTTGTCCTTTACTGGAAGAAATCTCAAGGTTAGGACTTCTGGGTAGCCATTGGATAAGTGGCACTTCTTGGTATTCCTGGCCACCTGCTTTGTCTTTTTTGGTCAATTGAACTGAAAGCTTTAATGTCTTAAGGAAACTTGTATCATTTCTTTATATTTGTGTATTTTTCCCTTCCTTTTATTTTATATTTGTCTCTTATAAGTATTTTATTTTTGTTTTAAATTTTATAGTGACGTTACCACTAATGTCTCTAAGGCTCATGTTATGCAGTCTGGAGCATGAGGAGTTTTGCAAATAAATTTATTTTTAAAAAAAGCCGTGTTTCTATACAGCATCTTTCTCGTTAGACAACTGTTAGGGATATGAAAAGTCTGAATAGCCTAATTGTTGTGGTTCGGCTTTCTTCTAGACACTCTATATACTTTCAATGGGTCCCCTTCCATATTGGATTGAGATAGCCGATAGTTTGGCCAAATCTGCTACTGCTACGCATTGCGGGGTAGCGCCTGTGGCCGCGGTAGCCGAGTGGTATAGGTATCGGACTGTGGCTTGCTTTATCACAGGTTCGAGCCCAGTACCACTAAAGACCCGCCGTGTAGGGCAGCGATGCACGTTAAATCTGTCGAGAGCTGAAACGTCCTCCCGTTGGTGTGGTGTGGTAGTTAGGAGAGGGGGGTGCCAGCTCAGGTGTCGTCCACGTTACTTGACCATGGTTCAAAATTACGAGGTCCGTCGCCAGAAGCCCTCGTGTAGCTGAACAGTGCGACGTTAATATTCAATCCATCAATCAGCGGGGTAGCGCCTGTCTAACTTTTGCGGAACTGTCCTCTATTAAAAGAATGGATTGAGTGTGCACTTTGGAGAGTACCCCCTGCTCCCCCTAGGTATTTTGGGGGAAAAACCTCGTTGGGGTCACCAACTTAATATTCCTAAGGATCGGCATATGGCGCTTTTTTAGTGGACTCATCAACTCTCTTACTTTTGAACAGGGCCGGAAAGTCTTTCGAGGGTGCCATAGGTTGATCAAAAGGCCTCCACCCGTCATATTCTTAATTGTTTGAGTTTTACTTTCGACGAGCTTTTAAGAAATCCTATTTTTTTGTAGATATTTTGGAGATTTTTGGTTTTATGGAGAAGGTGTAGCTGAGCTACACCATCTGGGATAAGAAACAGCAGCAACAACAAGCGTAGAAGTAGTTTTAATTAAAACTCGTACTAACTATGGTGGATAGTAATTTTAATTGGACACAAATATATAATCTTTTCCAAGATCTCCGAAGCTTTATTCAAATTTCTCTTTTCCATATATAACAATCGAACAAACTTAATGAATATCACACAAATGATGATGTAGTTATACTCCACCACTACGTTGCCATTCGCAGAAAAAATAAATAATTATACAATTTTATTGCTAACGTTGCTACCCTATAAATAAATGAAACAAAATAAAATAAGGCCTTTTTGAAAATAATTTTTATTTAAATGTAACAAAATTTATTAAGAAGAAAAATAAATTTTTAAAAAAAAAAACGCTTTTTTTGGTTTGTTTGAAAATATTTGTTCGTTTATTTTAGAGATTTATTTAATTTGTGCATTTTTAAAAATATTAAAGGAAATTTTAGAAAAAATAATTAAAATTAATATTTTAAATGAATTTTTATAATTTTTTTCTATTTTTCGAAAATGCTTTTTATTTTATTTAAATAAATACACTGATCTAGATTTGATAAGAAAAACGGGAATGTCGTAGTACTTTTTGTACACATTTAAATTCGGAAGCCTTAACATTTGGAAGTCGTTTTTAAATAGATATAAACACAAGATGCTTAAATAAAGAGTTTTAGCAATTTTAATTGAATGTAATTTAAATTAATGAATTTTAAATTTTTCATGGGAAAACTAATTATTTATCATGAAGGAATGTTGAATTTATTATGTTTACTAATATCATATACCATGATATTTTATAAGCACAAGTACCTTATAGTTAAACTAAATTTAGCTCATAAGGGTCAATGCCTACTGTGCCCATCTCAGTATTCGTGACCTTGGGCGCTGAGTTGCATGAGCAGATATTCCCATCAGATGGTCAGCCTGACATGAAACCCCCAATGTTCAGTTCCCAGGCAAACTTCGTACTCATTTATCGACTCACTGAAGGGATGAAAGGCTGAGTTGATCTTGCCCAGCCCGGAATTTGAGCACCGTACCTGTGACGTGTAAGCGCGGTACACTACGACTCAGCTCCGGGCTTCATCTTATAATTATAATTTGTATTATTTGATGATGAAATATTATGAAGTACTTAGTTTTTGTGTTTATAAGAATTCAAAGTCTTAATGTTATTGAAAGTTATTTCACAGTTCTTAAGGTACATTTTCTTATTGAAAAGAATGCATAAATATGCCACATTATTTTTTAGAGTACTACAATATGTTCGCAAATAGCAGATGGTACACAATTAATTCATTCACAACATTAATTTCAAATAACAATTGACAGATGTGTTACTAACGTGAACAATGGTATGTTTTCGAATTGGATATTTCCTCAAAAACAATCAATACTGCATCAATTCCTCATTATACATCATGAAGAAAATTCAAATGGTTTGAAGAAAATATAGAAATAACTGTAAGATTTTACTTTGAAAAACCTAAACTCTGTTTGTTATAAAGTTTATTTTAAATTTTAAGGTTGTTATATTAAAAAAGTAAATACTTTTCAACATTTATTTATCATTATTATTAAATATTTTTCAAAATTGTACAAAAAATTTTTCGAATATTTTGATGATACTTCAGGGATAGTTAAGGATGAAAATAATTGTATCCCACTTTATTTTGTAACATAAATTCTTCTTTCCTAATTAGGTCCCTATGTGAGCATTTTTAATGGCTCTTATTAGTTATATTAGACATATGTCGCCAAAGATCAATTACATGAAAGAGATTAATCGCCAAATGTTTTGCTAGCTATGACTACCTGTTTCCCTTAGAACCTGTAATCAGATTTGTGGGTATATTTTTCAACCAACTAGTCAACAGCATAGGATTAATTCACATGTACCAAGAACTCTTTTTAGCGTAATATTCCTTATGAACCGTAAGAGATTAACAACATGCTTTAAACTGCGCATAGAAAGATTTATAATCAATTCGCAATTTCAACACTGCGCATTGTTTTTTATCAACAAATTAATTAAGCTATTCTAATAAAAATATGGTTGTTTTATCGTTTTTTAATCTACCATTGATAAATTGCTTTTTAATTATTTTAAATATCCATTTCTTTTTAAATCTTTGGGTGTTCAGTAACTGAAGTATTAATATCTCTTTGTTACCGACATAAATAATCTAAACCTAATGCTTAATTACACTATTTTATAAGAAAACGAAGTTTTGCGTATCTACAATGCTGTCTCTTATAAGTCTCCTCTTGTAACGGATCTATACGCAACCTCTAAGTTAATCCTCTTGGGGAATCTTTGGGCTAGCATTCGCATTAATCCATCTCAAGAAGAAGCCTTGATATTCAAATTGGTTGGACTATATAAAGTCAGAGTTCTGTAATTGTAGTAGAAGGAGCTCAGAAGCTGCTACGCAGGTGAGATCAAGATAAGTTCATTTTCCAAGTTTAAGATTAAGAGTGGTGTTTGCCACTGTATTAAATTAGTGGATTGTGGGTTTGTAATCAAGGATAGATTAGGTTGAGTTCATTAGTTACTTACGCCTCGTTGCTAAAGACTCATTGTTTCTCCTTTGCCATTCACTTAAAGTTCTGTTGTTTCGTGTGTTTGAGTAAATTAAATAATTGTTAGTATTATATGTGCTTTTATTCCTCCTACACCCTTAGGTAGACAAGACGATGAGGGAGCAACTTCAGGGGTAGGTCGCTCACACTCTTAGAACCTTGGTTAAATTCCTTACACGAGAAAAGTGGGTACTTGTCCGTTTCGCCGGTGCAAATCTTGCCAAGTTGGCGTTATTGTTGACAACATACAATATAAACATAATAAATATTAGTTCTCATTGGTTTTTCATCCATTTTTGATGTATTATGAAAAAAACTTTACTTGTAAGAAAAGACTACGACTTGTTTTGAAAATGTGGTGACAAAAGGTTACCAGATAGAATTTTCCATTTGGCATCTATTGCATCATTTTTGGCGACTTTTTTGCCAGCGCCAGCAAAACGGAAAAGTACCGAAAATTGCAGTAGACTGATCACACAAGCTACGACGTAAACAACAACAAAAAAAAAAAAAAGATGACATTTACAAGATACCTCTTTTTTACCTGGATATAAAATAAATAAGCAGTGTTTATTGTAAGTGTTATTTTTACCAATAGAATACACGAAACTAGTAAATTAAGCTCTGTTTCGAAAAATTTATTTAATTTTTCAAAATCGGGGCTTAGTTCGCAATTACATTATGATTTACTGTGTGTGAATTTAATCACTCTTTCTTAAGAGAGTTGTATGTTTGGTCAAGGTTTACGAAAATGTGTTAAATTCAAAGTCCAGAATTGATTCACTGCAGATCTTAATTTTTTTTATAGAAAGTCTAAGATATTTTTTTATAAAAGAACAAAAAGAAAGTTCTTGAATATGAAAGTGAAAACTGTTCTTTGAAAACCTCTTTTTTATAGGGATAAAAAACGTTCGATTAAGTTGTCATATTCATTTTGTACCATATCTAAGTAAGATCAGTCTTCAAAAATAAAACAGAACACTTTTGTTAATTTTCACAATTCTCACCAAACTAGATAACATTGATATGACTGTTGAAGGCTCAGGTCGAAGTTATATAGCTCTAGAATAAATTAACTTAAATAACATAATTAATTAATTAAAAAAACTCATCTTTACTTGTTAACTTCACGCAATTGGCGACTTTTAGCGAATTTAAGCCAGAAGGGGGAGGGAATATGTATGTGCCAAATTCTCAGCACAGATACCATTTTTTACTCGAATTGAATTGCTCATTTGGGAAATTACTTTAAGTTTGTTATTTAGAGAAAAATTCGATTAAAAAGTTTTTGAATTTTATAGCAGTTTAAAAATAGGTTGCTTATTGTTAAATAAAAACACACTACACAAACAATAAATACAACAAATGTTCAAATAGACATTTTTTAGTATTTTAAATTTAATCCTTTGCAAAAATATTTACACTAATTGATAAATATTTTGTTTCGATTATATGAAAGTAAGAAATAAATGAATATCTAATAAGAAAATTATAAATAATTTTAATTACAGTTACCATAATTACCATAATATATTAGGGTTTTGTAATAGACCCAAAATGTTCACATTCATGAGTTCTGGATGCCCCAAGCCATGCATTTATCTTAAACAGAATAAGAAAATATCCAAAATTTTAACTTTAATCCCAAATCTGGCATCCTTGAGAGGATAAATAAACTTAATTATCAAATCACCCGTCGTGCGACGTTCGAAAACTAATTTTCTTAAATGAACAACCAGTTTTATTTTTGAGCTAACGATATTAACTAAATATTTTTTGCTGAATAAGAAGTATGTAAAAAAATAAAGATGTTTCAAGTGAAAATTTATTTCAAATATTGTGTTACAAGAAGAAATCTAAACAAAAATGCTGTTAATTTTTTTAGATGAATCAATTGCTTTAAGTGATCTGATATATGGCCACCTGTTGATATTCTAAAATAGAATTTATGAAAAATCAAATTCTAAGAAATGAAGAGGGAGAATAAGCAAAATCTCAGTTCCACGTGAAAATCCAAGGGTCTATAATTTCTATTGGGAATATATTGGGAATAAAATACCAGAGCTCACTATTTTCAAAATTCCTTCAATAAGATTGAAAAAAATATCCTTGAAAAAGGTAACAAGCAACTTCTCCAAGAGTTTTAAAGAGAATTTTGAAGAAATCATAGTTTTCAAAACTTTAGTATGGTCTTTTTTTTGTTTGTTTGAATTTTTTTATTTGAATTTAGAGCAAATTTTGAAAAATTCTATTTTTTCTTAAAACAGTTTGTGACTTTTAATTTTGGCTAATATTTGTAATCAGTTCAAGAATTTTAATTGGATTTGTTATTCGCAGGGTTAATATTTATAATGGTTTCAATCTTTGCAATTCTGGGATGTTTCTTTTTTTCCCGATTGTAATAAATATATTCGTAAGTGAGAAAAGAAACTTCTTTTTTTTCGATTGTGCTTGAATTTTCTCCCCCCGGTTTTCAAAGTCCTTACAAATATTTTATTATAATTTCTCACTCGAATTATTTAAGATTCTATCTAGCAGCCATTTTGAATTTACGAACATTATGTTAATCCTGTGAAAAATCTACTTTCCTCAAATCTAGACTAGCACATCTATTTGATTGAAATAAAGTTCAGTCGAAAATCAAAAAATAATTAATGGTTTCTCGGGAGAATTAAACATTCCCTCCTATTTCTAAAAATATTTTATGCCTATTTTAATGATTCATTTGTAACTTTCTATACCTTTGAAGAATGCGTAGAAATGTTTACAAATAATGGAAGAAAAATGTTGTTCCAGAGAAGCTTTCCATACTTTTTGTTGTATTTCATGCACTTTTTGTATTCAAATCGATTCTTTAGTCTAAGTTTGAGAAGAAAAATAGGATTTCGGTAGGATTAACCCTATGTTCTCAAATTCAAAACGGCGAGTTGATGGACCTTAAGAACACATGTAAATAAGTAAACAGATTTATTAAGAACATGCTTTGATCGATAAATATACTATTAACTTTTTTCTATTAACAAGTGCTTACTATTCCATAACAATTATCGAAAAAGTAATTCAAAAGCAAAAGCAATTCAAATTAAGCTATTAGGATTCCTTCTGCGGTCATTTTGAAATCGCAACATCTGTCTTGATTTGAAATGCAAAGTAGAAACTCACATAGGATAAATATCACATCTACGAATACAAAATAGCCGATTTGGTATAAATTTCGTCTCAGTATACTTTCCAGGGATTCCTCGTAGATTGAAGGAAATTTTCTTACAATGATAGCAAAAAAAGTTTTATTAAATCTGTATTCTCCTTGGAAAATAAAATTTTGGTGTAAAACGACAAGATTTTGAAAGCATCTAGTACTTTTACTGTTTCATACAGAAATTAACGGAAAGGTCTTGAATTATTTGGTTAATTTATTTAAAATTTCACTGCCAAGTTAAAAAAAACAGTTTGTTCTTTTTCTATTAATAATTTGATTTAAATGCATATAGGTTTAATTATTTAGTTTTTATGTTTAAGTGTGGGTACATATTTTATAGAAAAATTATTTAGAAATTTAAATCTCCAAGTGAATTTAAATATAAGTAAATAAATGGTGAAACATTTTCACTGTACAAAATACGTTTATAAATAATCCTCAAAAATATTTTTTGCATCAGAATCTTATGAAAGTCGAGTAAGAATATTGGCCTTTAAAACAGTCGGAAAAAATTCAAGGTCTCGTAAATTTTTACAATGGTCACAATAGTTATCTAAGGCTGGTTTCAAACTAGGCATCTTTGTGCCACAGTCAACTCGTTTTCTGTCACCACACCTCTGTGTGAAGAAGGGTGAGAATTCCTTTCATACGTGAACACGAAGCTGACTGAAAAGGGAGTGCAGGACTTACAAGTACAATGAGTGAATTCGAAAAAGCAAAAAAAAAAAGCGTTCTCCATTTTCAATACACAAGTAGCCACGTGTGAAGAGCGTAGCTTCCGCAATATCCTCCTAGCTGAGTCTGTTAGTCGAGAAGAGAACGAGGCTTTCGAGAGTTTGAGAAAGTGGCACAACAGGGAGTGTCAGTCGACCACATGTGTGAAAGGACCTAAGCTATCATTACACTTCTGAAATTTTCCCTTCAAAATTTCTCAACAGATTTCAAGTTCATTAAATTTTTGTTACATGTTTGTTTTAGAGCAGCTCAAGGCACTTTAAACTTTACCGTTTGAATTATCACAATCAAATGTGCTGAAATTGATTTTGAAAATTTCTCCTATCTAATTTATTTTTTTTTTAAAAAAAAATTTGAAATTTGAGATCACTTTAATAAAAATTTTAAGAACATTTTAAAACAGTCGTATTTGAAATAGCATTTTTCTTAATATTTCAGATAAATAGAAACACGTTTAAAAATTAAAATACATTTTTAAACCAATTAATTTATATACTGTTTTAATTTATATGCAATCAAGAAATGCAAAGTCGAATTCAATTCGACTCAATTCAATTTCGAATAAATTACATCATAGATTTTTAAAACAGTTCTCAGAACCATCAGTTTTTTCCCTTGAAATGAATTTCTTAGCACCTTAGTGGTGAAAGCAAACATAACATTTGATATATATTGCTATAAATATTATTACATTTATTGCAATTCTGTGCAATTATTATCCCTTTCCCTTAAAAAAGTTATATGATGTAAAACTTACGGAAAGATTGAATCCGTGTTCAGTGTATTAGGCTATCATCTCAAAATAAATAATTATTTTTAAAAATCATGCTTCGCTTTATTCAATCTTATACTTTGATCTTACAAGAGAATTTAAACGTGACTTCATTATAAGCATTGTAATTGTGATTCATATCTTCTTTATTTTTATTACAACCAAGCAAATTACTCTTGAAGCATAAAAAACAATGAATTGAGAATTTGTAGACATTGTTCAAAATTATACATACCGTTTCCCAGAAAAAAATATTTGTTTTTGAACGGTTTGATAAAAAAATAAATGTATGTTTTTTTCAACCCATCAAGCTTGACTTTCAAGATCTCTCAAGACTTGATCGATAAAGTGTAGCTTTAACTGTCACGATTGACGATCACGAACAGTCAATAAACAGATCATAAAAATAACAATTCGATCATGAACAACTCGTTCACTTCTGAAACACTCTAGTGAGTATAGTTCGCTGCCGTTCTTTTGTTCTGTAATTATATGTGGATTTTTTTTCTTTGATTAGACTACCTGTTTTGCTTCAAAAGAACAGAAGGCTCTATTTCGCAACTTTGTGTAATCACCAAATATTTATTTTGTTTACAAAAAGTTCAAAAAAGAATAGAAAATACTTTTTTTCAAAACGGTTTCCTAAGCATTTTTTTAATATTTTTTATTAAAGTATTTCCAAAAATTCCAGAAACATTGATCAAAAGTTAAAAATAAAATATTTAAACACTTAAGCCATTTTATAATCTTGATATTAAGAATAGAACCCTTTTTTTAAAAAAATAAATTCGTATCTATAAAATTAGGCATAGCAATAAAAGAGACTAATATATAAAGGATATATAAGGGTGAAAATATATATAACCTATTGTGTTTTACTACCCATACACAAACAAAAGAGAGGGTAGAAATGCAATCTATGTAAGTCTAAAGTAGAACGCAGGTAAATTTTTGTGAGTGTTCATGTCCAGTTTTAATTCTGTTGGTGATAGAACGGCCAACTTTATTCGATGTTTCTCTTGTGATTTAGTCCTAAAATGTTACAAATAGTATAAACTGAACAATTTAGAGCAGTTATATTCAACCTGTGGCATTTTTTGAGTGGCCCGGTCATGACCCAGTGCATTAAGAAGTTCAATTATTGGAGAACAATGTACAAAAAATTTAACAGGGAATTCTATAAATCAATCAATCGAATGTATCAATTTGTTTTTTTAATAGTAGAATGCAAGCAAGAGACTTAGTCATACATGAAAGAAAATTGAAATAATCCCATAACTCAGTAAAAATTCATAAAAATAAATATTTGTGTGTGTGTGTGTTTTTTTTATCGAAAAGTTAATATAGTATTAAAATAAAAGCTAAAAATGAGTTTTAATATTTTGATCAATTTTGTTTGTCAATTTTGCTTTGGTCTTATAATGTGTTTTTTTCACTATCCGAATGTTGTGGCCCGGCGCGAAAATAGGTTGAGTACCCCTGATTTAGAGCGTAGACAACAGAATAACAGCATAGAAAGTTTTTGTCAAACTATTTTGTAAGTATGAAAAAAAATATATGCAAAATTTATTGCAAATCCAGGAATTTATAAAGATAAGAGTTAAGTAGAGTTTAAGTTATTGCAAAATAATAATAACAACAATAGTAAAATAAATCGGACTATATTTTGCTGCCATATCTGATTATAAAGTATAGTTGTAAAAGTATTTGTTGATTGTAAATGTATTTTTATTCGTTAACAGTGGAATTGAATAGCTTGAACAACTAGTAATTTTAGGTGTTCCATTCAATGGAATCTTGAAATACAAAAGATTAAAGGAGAAAAGCTACTCACTCACTCATCCCAATATCTTCGGGACTATTAAACCTACATATATGAAATTTGACATGCATGTTGCTCGTGTTGAGTAGATATCTTTTTAAAAAGATTTTGCAAAAATCGATTCTTAAAGGGGTTGTGGAGGTGTTGTGAGCAAAAATTCCAGCTTTTTTTTTAACTATTAGAATTACAAACTTGAAATTTGGCAAACATCTTCCTTCCTTCGAGTAGAGATCCACAAAGAACTTCCAAAGGAGGTTGCGGTGGTGTTGTAGATAAATAATATTCCAGTTTTAAGACTTTCGACTTGAAATTTGTATAAACCATGTTTCTTCTCTTTGGTAGAGATTCACTAATAACGAGTTTTTTTTTAAATTGCCTCCCTAGAGGAGGAGGGTGGACATTTGGCTTACGAAGGCATTACTGACAAAACAAAATTCTTGTTCCTTACAGACTTGAAATTTGACAAACATGTTTCTTTTGTTGAATAAAGAACCGTTAAAAATAGGGTTTGCAGAAATCGATTCCGAAGGATTTGGAGTTACGGAAGCATAAAAGACAAATGTACTTCTGTTTCCGAAATTCAAGTTCTGTCCTTTTTAAATCAAGAGGCTAATCTATAGGAATATTTTTCAATGCATTAAAATATTAATGATAGGACAATTTAGCTAAAAATAATTTTTAAAAACGATATATATATATATAGTCATAATGAAAAATCCAGCTTCGCGGGCAACTAAGGAGGAGTGTGAACATACTGCTGCGCTCGAATATTTTTTTAAGGAAAACTATGAAAATGATTACTTTTTTTGCAAAATGAATTGTTTGAAATGATACTTCGAAGTTAATGTTATATATATTTCCAAAAAAATTCCAACCTATATTTTAAGTAAATTCATTTTTAAATCCCCATGAAACAATTTTTTAATCGTTTATTTTAGATTATTATCCCATTGGTAGGAAATTACAAAGTTATCAATAAAATATGTCTCGAAATAAAAAAAAAAGATATAGAAAAAAAAAGAAAGAAGCAAAGCCAGAAGTTTTATGAAAGTCCCAGATTAAAAAAGTGTCAAAACAAATCGTAATCTATCAACACCGATTTTTCTAGAAGATTAAAAGTGTTAAATTTAGTGAATAGGAAAACAGAGAAGATTAAAGATTAAATATTCATCAAAAATATTTACGCGCAACAAAAGTCAAGAAGTGCATTTATCAATGGGACCAAATGCTAATATTTTAATATTTCTCACATAATGACGTCAACTTATCTATCTTCTCATCAGAAAAACAGAATTTGTAAAAACAAGTTTAATAGCCTTTTAACTTTCACTAGGATCACAAAAGTTGATTCGTGTTTATTTTTTTATAACAGTTGAATACAGTTTGATACAATGAAATACAATTTGGAATAATAACAAAGATTTCGTAGAATTATTTTAAAACTCCCCATCCTAAGTGATGTATTTGCATCGCAAACATTTTAAACAAATAATTTTGTTCTATTTTTTGTTTCAACGCAACTCAATTTATTCAATTTTACACATTACATTTTATTTTCAAACGGGATTTCATCAATATTATCAGTGGCGGGATGTAAGCCTTGGGGGTCCCAAGGCCCTACAAACAGTTTACCCTACAAAAAGCGATTTGGAATAGGAAACATGATATTTCAAGATGTTTTTTTTTTCAGTTATCATTTGATCTTAACATAAAAAAAGTGATTGAATTTTTCTTCACAGTACTCTCCTTGAAGGGGATAAATTTTATCTTATAGTGAGAACTAAGCTCCATTACACAATAAATAAAATAAAATAACAAATGTCTAATTAAGCTTTTTGATGTTGAAAGCGGGTGTTAAAAAAATTTTGAAAGTTTTTTGTCACATTAGCAAAAAATAAATAAATATTTTTAATATTTCTATGCATATGCGTGTTTCTAATTTTTTATTTTTATCATAACTTTTACTTTACGTTCTTTCATTTTACTTTTCTATAAAGCGCTAAATAGAGCCTAAAATATCTGAGAGTTTAATTTCAACTCGAAGTTTGATAAAGTACTAGAAATTAATAAAGATAAAACCTTTCATTTGTATATTTGTATTTTTTCCTACGTTGCTATAAACATTCTAAACACGTTTTTATATAAATTGTCTTTATGAAGCGTTGTAATGTATTTATTTAACTTTCGCTCACGTGGGAATCACGAACACGTGCTGATGCTACCGGCAATGACCTATTTTGGAAAAATTACATTCTCCACGAATTATATAATGTTTTTTTAAATAAAATAATTTCTTTTCTAGTGACTGATTGCTAAAAATGATTCATTCGTTAATTTTGATCTATCACTAAGAGTTTAATTTTGTTAGGAATTTTTTTTACGAAATTCAATTTATAAAAATACTCCGCTGCTATAGAAATTATTAATTATTGGTATTTCTATATATATATTTAAATACGGACTTTTCACGTGTTGCCATTCCTAATAAGTTCGATATTTCCTGTTTGATTTTATTTAATATTTCACTTTGCGTTTGTTTATTCCCTTTGAATCTGGCAACAGAGTTTTCATTAAGTTAGTTTTTCGGAGTATTCTTTACGTAGTTGCGTTTTTCGGTAAGACAAGAAATGTTTTATCTTTACGGAGAATAGAATGTTTCGTTTATGTAGATAGCCTCATTATTCCAAAATTGTCATTTATCCTGGCTGTTGAAGTAAAAAGAAAAAGAATATTGAAATCGAAAAATAGTAGTTTCTAGAGTGATAATAGCTAGTATTACAGGAATTATACTCGAATCAAAGCTACAATTTTTTCCCCAATGTTAAAAAGCCAGAAAATAGGGTGCGGCTTAGAATAAAAGGAAAAAATCGTTGGATGGGGTATTTGGAGCAATTACACGTTCATGTATGTATTTAAAAGTTTATAATATTTATACGAAATAAATAATTATTCACTTCTTATTAGTTTTCATCTTTAATTTATTTTAATTTCGTAAAATTTGTGTTGATAAACTATTTTACACCAGTTTCATTTTTCACAAAACCTTGTTGAGAATTTGGGGGGCGTGAATTAGAGTCTATGACAGTTTAGATTAGAATAAATACCGTAAATAAACTCAAAAGATAGAAATAAATGAAATAAGTTTTTCAATTATGCATTAAGTTTGAAATAATAATGCTGCGAGGATCTAGAGAAATTACTTAATTCATGTTTCTGGTGAATAAACTGCGATTTATCGTACAAATTAAAAGTCACAATTGGCTCTACCGTTGTGAAATGCAGAGCTCTCGAAGTCTACGAATTCTCTCTTGAACAGACACATTTTAATACTTGCAACATAAAAACTTAAGGCATCTGACTACGTTCGGAACCATGATTTTAAAAAAGCGCAAAAATGGATAAATTTCATGATATTTAGTGTCACTTAGATTAGAATACATGTATAAAATTGTTTTAGGGTAATTTTGACAAAAAAAAATTACTTAAATACAATATTTCAGCAAAAAATCAACCTAGAATAATCTTTTTTTAGAATGTTCTCCTTTTGTGAAAGTAGCTTCTATTATAAAAATATTTTGCCTGTATGTATCTCAGACCTCAGTACAGAGGCTCAACTACGATTTTTGAAAAATTCTCATTATTTTCAGAGTTAAAACCAATTGAAATAATTATCGGCGTTTTTTCTTAAAATTTCTCCCCTCTGTTGTCGTAAAACATGTATAAACCCAATTATAAAATTTTAAAATATTTCAAAAATTCTAGTTGAGCGTCTGTACAGAGGTTTGAGCTATATACAGGCAAAATATTATTATAATAGAAGCATTTTTAACAAAAGAAGAATATTTTGAAAATGGGTTATTTTACGTTCATTTTTTGCCAAAATATTGTACTTAAATAATTTTTTATTGTAATATTATTCTTAAAACAATTTTATATACATTTTCTTATCTTAGTGACACTAAATATCATAAATATTATCCATTTATATGCTTTTGCAAAATCACGGTTCTAAACGTAGTCGGATACCATTAGTTTTTCTACCAATGTAAGAGGAAAACAGGATGTAAAACGTACGATTCAGTACTAAAATGATTCTGCTTATTAAAACTATTGGAACAATTAATCACTATTTAAGCATTAATTTTTATAGATCTATTTAATACAGAATTAGAGTTAAATGATTTCATACAATTTAATATCTTATTGCACATATATAACTATATATGCGACATTGTTTTACATTTCATTTTCCGTTGTTCCACAATAGAGATAAGCATGCAAAAAAAAAAATTAAAAAACTTTCAAATGTTTGGGATTTTAAAAATAAAAATTTTTCCATTATTATTTTTTTCTCTTAGTGAAATTGTCTTTCATTTTATAATTAAAAATCATTATCTTATATAATTTAAAAATAACTTTATATATGTTAACCCGTTCAGGACCAGATGATTTTCCCTGTTAAGCCTAACTGAGTTTAAAAACTCATTTAAAATCATCAATGAATTAAAATGCGCCGAGAATTTATAGTTTATAATCTTTCCAAATTCCATACGTTCTAAATTTAGATCACATCGGGGGGAATCATGGTGCTGAACGGGTTAAAAAACTTAAATGGTTATTAAATTTGTACGTGATTGTACACCTCAGCTCAGTTAAAAGAAAATTCATAGCCTAATTATAAACCAAAAATTCAGAATTTAACATTAAATATGTTAAATATAAATAAAAAGGAAAAGGAAAATGTTTCTAAAAGTTGACGTTCTTTAATTTCGAATAAATTTTTGAATTATATATATACGATCATTGTACTTATATACATATAACAAAATTTATCTTTAAAAGTTTCAAATAACCATATCAATTGATGAATTATTATACTAAAACTAATTACAGAAGAATGAAACTTACGAATCGCATTAAGTCAAAATCAGTGTATTTTTCATTCACCCGGCGTCGGCTTAATTCGTCAATCCACTTCAGATAGACTCTGTAACTGCAACGGACGAACGCTCAGAGAATTTAATGAACGTAAACAAAGATTCTTTTCATTACCTTTTGTGTAGTCCGTTCTTCTGTGGGCCCGCGATAACAGACCCTACCTAAATATCCTCGCTGTTGCAAAAAATGTTCACAGGAAACTGACCACCGGACATTTTTTTTTCTTCCTTTCTTTTTCCACCTTCTTTGTTGATCGTATTGGCTCCACTGGGCTGGGTTTTTACTCATAAACATCATTTAAAAACAGAAATCTCTCATTAGGTATTTTCCAAGGACGAAGCCTAACCTGCTGATCGGGTTCGACTCAAGGGAAACTTACCATGTCAGAAGCGAACGCGTTTCGAATTTATTTTCATTCCGTAGAGCAAAAAAAAGTAGCAAGAAACGAAAAGAAAATTCTAAAAATGCCCCTAAAGTGTTCTCCTCTCAAAACCGTTCTTTAATATGAGGAATCACGCGCCACGAGAATTTGTCTGTTCCTTCGCCTGGAAGAACTGGAACATCATATTTTTTGGCAGCTTGTATCATATTTTACATCGATATAATTAATTAAGTGAAAAAGAATTTGGAGATTTTTCGATTTATAGAGAATTACGATCAAGGTCAGGAGGTTGATGGAAACATAAGACGAAATGGGGAATTCGAAAAAGTCGCGATGAATATTAATAGCATTGGAAATATCTGGTCGAAAATCTGTTGATGAGACTTTCGAATGAGCTAAATTCGCGTTTCTAGAATATAAATAGAGCAAACGAATATTCTTCCATTTTTTTCGAATGTAAAAATTGGAAATACCATAGAGACGCAAATGTCATTGTTTTCCTCCAGTTTAATGACATTCTAGAAAAATATTTTCGAGAATAATAAGATATTAATAATACACCCAACACTTTATTTTACACGATTTTGAAGTAACACGGAAAATGAATTTAACCCTTTATATACCGCATTATGATTTACTGCAGTTTTTTCATGCAATATTTTTTTAATGACTTAATTGAAAATTAAGGGATATACATAAACAAAATACTCAACTTTGGGAAATTTAATCCGTTACAGCTAGTAGTTATAAAGAATTTCAAAATAATAAAAATGAAATTATATGTTATAATTAGCACTCCACAGGAAAACCATCTTTTGATTCAAAAAAATTACTCTACCCTACTTCGAAATCTTCCTACAGAATATGCATACCCATTCTATATAACCAAAGAAATCGGGGAATAAAAAGATGAGGATGAGTCAATTTAGGGAATCAGTTATTATGCATTTATTGGATGGCGACGGCAGCAATACAGAAGAAAGTAGAAACTATAATACAAATACAACTGATTTTTATTACTTAAAACATCTGCGTTCCATGGGAAAAAAGGCATATAAACCCATCTCGAATGTGTACAAAGCAAATAAAAAAAAAGAACGAATAGAGACTAGGTACTTTTGTCCAGTGTGTACCAACAACACAACACTTTTCGTTGATTATTGTTTTCAAGCTCATCGTACACAATAAGAACTATAAAAATATTTTTTTAAAATTTTGGAATACATTCATATATATAATTATTGTGTTACTGTATAATCTTCCAAGTTATAATTTTAAAAATAAAAATTGATAATTAACATATTTTTTACTCTACGTAAATTTTTCATTCTTCCTTTTGAATAATTTCTAACTCAAATGGAGATATGTAATCAATCTAAAATTTCAGCCCAAACTACGAGATATCTCGTAGCCGGTAGTTTTGGTACACACGTTTACTACTAGATATCTCGTAGTTGGCAGTCAATGGGTTTAACAGAATTAAAAAATATTTAAAAGAAACACAGAACGTGTAATTCATGCTTCTTTTTTCCTCTGAGATCTATGATTTACAGGTTGATATGATACACAAATCATCACACCTAATAAAGAAAAAATTGTTTGAAATGAGAAATCTTTTTGAAAGTATTCTTTTGGCACATTGCATGATTTTTCCTGATCTCTTTGGGGAAAGGTGTTGCAAAACGTGCCCTATATATTCAGAATTCATCCTTTCATTTAGGGTTAGTTTTACCACCTGTGAGTGAAAACCCATGAGTTCCTATTAACAAAGACAGAAATTAACTTGAGTCAAAACTGCAGAAGTTAGTCCATTATTAGAAGAATATTAGGGTAATTAAAAGAAAAGGAACTAGTTCACAATAATTAAATGTTTTCCGATTCGATAACTCGGTTTTATTAGGGGGGGGATATGCTTCTCTGAAAAAGATAATTGCTTAAGGAAAAACAAATGTTCTAAAGAACTATATAATATTATTTAAACTAACGAACATTTATTTAAATTAAATTGGTTAATTAATCAATAAATATATTGAGCCATACCAAATCAAATGTGTTCGATTCTGTACTAATTTATTCTGTTTATAACTATTTTCAAACTTTGAAACTACACATACAACAAAAAGAATCTTAAAAATAAAATATAACTTTAAAAATATATTCTTTTAATATAAAATTAGGGTTCTACTTTAATCTTTTAATATTCCTGAATATTTCGAATTCTTTCCCATCAACCATTCGATAAGAATTCTTAAGAGTTCTAAAATTATTTTTGTGCACTATATAACTTTTTATCTATTCTTACCCATTCATCTGAAATTTTACTATGTATTGCATGTGCAAGCTCTGTAAGAATTATGTACCTCTTATAGGTTGTCGTATATAACTCCGTCAATTTTATATATGAGCAATACATTTCTAGGATAACATATGACATATCTTCGAACATATTTTGTTTCAAAATCTATTCTTATTATTCTTTCTTTAATTCTGATACAAAAGTAAATCCCAAATATTTCATTAAAACATCAATACCCTTGCAACGTTGGTTACAATCACACAAGAAATGAGGAGTAACATTACCATGTAAGAGAAGAAAATGTAAAAACATACAATGTCGCGAGAAATTTCAAAATGATCGTTATTACCAATATCACCAGCAATGCACTTGACTTTTCCGTTTTTGTGACTGGTATATATGCAATTACACAGACCAAACTTCCACAATTGGCCACACGGAATTAAAGATTTCATTGTTTTTCAAGGTCACATTTAAGTTTGACCTATACTATATTCTGTCAAGGGTATTTGGATTGTGACAATAGCTTAGCTCGTATGTTTGACCTTTTTCTATCTCGCCGCAATATCTGTCTACTGTGGCCAAGTTCAAAGCTTTGAGCTGCCATTGAATGCTTGCGGTTCAAGTGATATTTACTTTCAAAAGCAAAAAGACTTAGCAATCTATTTTTCTTTTTCTTGTTATGGAAACAAAATTTTATATTTTAGCATAATATAAGAACTGTGGTTTCTTCTTGATTGAAGGTTCTAAAAGTGTAGGTAGTATTTAAGAAAAAGTTGCGGGCAACCGCATATTTCACCCAAAAAACGAAATTTTCCACATTTTACATAGTTGTTATCCTTTGGTTGTCATTGAAGTTCAATGGGGGGTTTTCAATATTTTAAGGAATGTTGGAGAGCTAAAATCTTATTTTTTTTAACGATATGAAGTTTTTACATTTTTAAATTGTATACACCTTTCTAAATACCTTTCTAAAAATAGTTTACTTAAACCTCTAGGGCAGTGTTCCGAAACTTTTTTATCGCCGCGGACCGGTCATCGTTTGTTAATTTTACCGCGGCCCGCTGAGGTGAAAACGTTGATTGTTTATATTTCAGACTGTTTTGTGATTTAATAATTTTAATTCAATTGTATTTAATCGTGACATTAGAATAAAATACAGCTACACCAAAAAATGAATATAAAGTGATTTAACAAGGAATATAAAACGATTTTCATAAAAAGTAGTTCAAGTCCAAGAAAAATATACCATAGTAAATAATTCAATGTTTCTTGTGCGGCCCGGTTCCATTTGATCCACGGACCGGGGGTTGCGGAACACTGCTCTATGGTAATTAGAAGCCCTTAAAACCTATTTTTAAAAATTTTTTGAAACTGGGATACGCCCATTTGAATGGCGTGTCCCACCTTAAAAGTTTTTGCATAAACGTTGAACTTCTGATATAAACCAAAAAATTTATCTCTTTTTATTTACTAGCCGATTAGAAGCCTCATTGTATACATTACACTCAATTCACCTCAAAATGTAAATTTTGTTGTTCGATGTACCTTTTCTGAGAAAATACTGTTCAAAGGTATATAAATTTTTTATAATGATGGCTAATATATATTAAAATGAGCTTTTTGTAAAAAAAACTCAAAAATTTATTTTTTGCAAATTTTTTTATGTGAAAAATGGGTCGAATTTCACAATGTTTGATAAAATATTTTATAAATTATGAAAAAATTCAAAATTAGCTAAAAGCGTATTTCAGTATAATGAGAAAGATGTACTATACGAAATTTTATGTACTGTATGAATATATTTTATGAAAAATTTTTCAAGCATGTACATATAACAAATTTTGAGAAAAGGTGCATCGAAACAGCCAATTTAACATTATCAGTATATATATAAAGTGTGAGAGGTTTCCACCTCCCCTTAATTCAACATAAAAATTTTTAATATGAAATTACCGTATTTATATTTGAATCTAAGCCGCCATTAATTCTATTTCGCACCTCAAATTCTCAACAAAATTTCGTGAAAAAATAAACAGTGTAAAGCGGCTTATCGATATCTGATGTTTACGAAATTAAAAAAAAAACAGTGACAAATTAAAATGAGAACTAATGAAAATGGAATAAATTTAATTTACAAATATTAAAAACTCTTTTACGTACATACATGAATCTGTAGTTGTTTTGAGCTAGTGCAATTTTTCCCATCCAGCGAATTTTTCCGCCTTTGATTCAAATTCGCACCCAATTTTATAAATACATGATTATTTTTGGATGACAATACAGTAATTTAAATATAATTAATAAAAATCAGTTGATTAAAACCAATTATTTAAAGAATTACAAATACGGCCACGTTGGCATTTTTTTTGGTGACTTAGGAACCGGTTGGTCGACTTGTGTCAAAACTTGAAAAGTTTTTTTTCTCAGATTTTAAAGCTCTCATTTCAGCTGAAATTTTCTATACATTATTGTTTTGGGTGACAAAACGATAATTTAATTATAATTAGTTAAAATTAATTAGCTGAAACTAATTATCAAAAGAGTTACTGATACACCCTTGTTGGTTTCATTTTTAGCGATTTGGGTGAAAACTTTAAAAGATTTTTTTCTAACGTTTTAAAGCATTCAGTTGAACTGAAGTTTTATATACACTATTGTTTTGGATGACAATACAATACTTAAATGACAATGAATAAAAATTGACACTTAATGATGTGATTTGTCATATTTACATGAATATTTATATTAATTGTAACTATTTCATAAAAATTAACTAAAATAAAATTTTTCTTTGTTGATTTAAGTAGAAATTGACTTAATTTTTTTATATTACTTGTTAGTAGCACTATCATTGAGAGAAAAGAGCGGCTTAGATTCGAATAAATATAGTAATAACTTCATAAAATGATATTGTGAGATCAATTAATTTTATATTGAATATATACTATTCACTGTCATAGGAATTTTAGATTGTGATTTCAATTCACATCGATAACATTTTCTAACTAAAAAAAATGTTAAGTGTTGGTTTATTTCGGGGATTAATTTTTATCCTTACCACATCTGCAGAATATTTTCCTTTTCTTTTGAAATATTATTATCTAATGGATCATTTTGTTTTTAAAACAATAGCATTTATAGTTTTTCGAATAAATAATGTAGTAACTTATTAAGTTCATAAAAATTTATCAAAAGGTTTTAAAAAGGACGTTCTCTAAGATTTTTTTCAAATTTTTAACTAAAATGAATGATAAACTTTAAAAAAAATTGTCATGTACATTACAATCCTACGCTATACCCTCAATCTTATTCTTAAACATCTTATAATTTTGGCTTACATATTGTGGTACTTTAAGGGGCAAATATCGAAAAGTGGGCAATATGGGTGATATCACACAATATACACCTAAAAATATTAGTAAACATTAATTCTCATTGTGGTTTTTCATCCATTTTTGATGTATTATGAAAAAGACGTTACTCATAAGAAAAGTCACGACTTGCTTTGAAAATGTGGTGGTAAAGGGTTACCAGCGGGAATATTCCGTTAACGTAGTCTGTATCCTTTTTAGCGGCTTTATCGTTCGCATTAGCGAAACGGAATAGTGCCCATATTCTTCTTTCTGAACTAAAGTATTCGCTTTTAACACTGAAATGCCAAAAATCAAGAGACAGCAATGTGAAAATATTCAATCGGAAATAGTTTCTTGTAGAAACTGTAAAAATGAGCATTTCACTGTCAATGCTTTCATTTGTACTCAAAGGTAATATATGTGAAAATATTTCTTATGAGATTATGCCCCTGCTCCTTCCCCCTCAATGCGAATTAATAGATCTTGAAAGTGGAGGAGTAGTTAGAGCAAGACGTATGGGACATTCAAGTTTGGAAATCTTTAGTGAATTCTATATTTATGAGACTTAAGTGTCAAGAATATACAGTTTCAGGCATTACCTACCACCATGGACAACGCCCGTGCAAAAGTAGGTCCCACCCACGACATTTTAAAGTGGACAGTTTGTCAAATTATCTAGAAACGTTAAACCATAACAAATGTTCGTGATTCAAAATGTCACAGGCCGACTCAACCGACTGCCGTCTTTTGACCAAATGAATAGGTAAATACATGAAATCGAATTTAATCAAAAGAAAAACAAAGGTTCTATTGTATAAAAGTAATTCAAGATCAGTACTAACTTATGCATGTGAAACTTGGTCCATGTCTCGAATAGACGAAAACATGGTAAGTATCTACGAAATAAAGATTTTATGATTTATTTTTGGAGGAATTCTGAAAAATGGAACGTGGCGAAGAAGATCAAATTTCGAGCTCTGTCAATCATAAAAAGAATCTGCCATTGGTAACTTCATCAAAATACAACGAATTAAATGGGCAGGTCGTGTTATCAGAATGGACGAAGACCGTACCACTAAAATAAGTCTTCAATGCCCAGCCAATTGGCACACGAAAGAAGGGCAGACCAAATCTTAGATGGATTGATGGCCTAGAAAAAGATCTCCTAGTTTTGAGAACTAAGAATTGAAGAACACTAGCAGGAAGAAGGCTTCTTGATAAGGCCAAGACCCACCCTGGGCTGTCGAGACAATAAAGAAGGAAGTAGGGATGGTGATGGATCTAGACCCAGACAAGGACGATGGATTCAGCAGTCTTTTCTCTGTTATCAGTTGCCCTATAGTAAGAAATTCATAGATTTTCGGAGAATATGTTCTGAAATAATAAATGACGATTCAAATTATTCCAATTAGGATCTTTTTGAGAACTAGTCGAAAACGCGCCCTTCCCCCTCCAAGACCCGAGCTCAATTGACTCAGTGTATTTGAACGTCCCTGTGCCTATAATACAAGTTGTCAACAATATATATTTTGCAAGTTATTGGTGCTCCATAATAGCATGGGTGGATTTTGTTTAACATTCAAACTAATGAGATAAACCAATCATTGACTGGATATGTTTATGCTTATCTACTCTTGGAGATTATTAAATCAATTATGAACTTCATGTATCCAGCAAAGATGGAACATAAGTCAAAATAATTAGTGATTGGTTGCAGGAACATTCTGGGCAGTTCTTGCGTATAATTCGGCTACGGATCCCATGAAACCAAAATTCTACACTGAGAACATTTTCGTAGTTATGAAAAACTGCAAAAGAAAACATAGATGAATATTTTTTCTGACGACTCGATAAGTCTGTAGTGGAGCATATCCGGCAGGACAAAACTTATGGATCCGAAACCAAGAAACATGACCACTAGACTAAAGGGGTCCTTTCTGCCCGGAGGCTGTTACTGACTTATGCAGATATCCGCTGCATCTCGAATTGCGGCACTTTTCCTCACAAAGGAGATCCCACAAGATTATGAGAGGTGCTCCACAACTATTGACTATTCAGAGTGAAACACATACAAGGTCTGCTCAATATGTATCTACTCTTTGGCCAGAAAAATATTTGGTTACTTTAAGTGATTAGTATCGTAATCAAATTCAAAGAAGGCCCTTTGCGCCTTCACATACTTCGTCCAGCATTCCTTCCACACCCGAAAACATTTCTAGAAGACTTCTTTTAGAATGGTGTTGAACTCCACAGTCGCCTTCTAACTTATCTCATTACCCTGAGAACAAAGACTTTTTCAACGGCAGTTTCCTTTTCTGGAACAGCCAGATGTCGTAAGGAGCCAGGCTCAGCGTTGATAGTATCCAGTAAATTTCGTAGCCGCTCTGCGCACGATCACACAAAATTACACGAGAACTTATACTGATCTTAACTTATTCAGTAGTCTCTCGTGCGGTTAAGCGAATGGTTTTTCGTTATCAGATGTTTCATCTTTTCAACAATAGCTGCATTTTGAGCAATTTGCGGCCTCCCAGAATGCTGGTGGTTCTCTACCAATGCGTGGCCACTTTTGAATGGATTAAACATCTTCTTAATTTGTGTACCCCCCCATAGCCTCATCTCCAAACACTTGCTGAATCTTGTGAATTATTTCACTTTGAAAATCACCAAGCTTTTGCCAAAAAATTTGATGCAATACCTCTGTTCTAGTTGTGTTCAGTCATCTTTAGAGAAATAATAAATACGACGAACACATATAACAACACCTCACGCGAATTCCTGCAAATGACTGGTACATTGGAACGAAGGGTAAAAATTCAAGCATGCGCAATAAGCTGTCACCTCCCATTGTGCACAGTGTTGCCGTTTTAGAATCACTACAGTTGGCAGGAAAATTGAAGGTCGGATACTTTTTGAATAGACCATGTATTTTATTAAAGTATTGCATACTTTGGGAATCTGTACATCATAAAAAAATGTGATACAGTGTAAAATCCAAGGTCTTTAGAGTGCTTCCTTAAACATAATGATGCTGCATATTCCTTTAGAAAAAAACAGCTAATTTGAATTGCTTAACAAACCAGAAGAGAAATATCTATTAACAATGAATAAAATTACATCTCTGCGACTGAACAACGTCAAATACTTCGTAGAAATATGCTTACTGCTTATGAATGTGTATTGCTTTGGAATTATAAGTCTGAAAAAGATACTTTGACAAATTTTCGGATACTATGGCCTCTCTTTTATTTTTATCAAATTGTTTCACAAAAAGGAAAAATGAATTTCTTTTTATTTTACTTTAAAAATAGGAAATTACGAGAGAAATTTCCAAGGTCATGACGTTAGTATCATTTTTTAAATAGATTAATATCATGGAAACCTTTATTAGAGAGAAAATTAATTATTGCTGGTGGAGTTTAAGCGAAAGATTTAAAATAAGAAAGGCAAAATGGATAGTATTTCTTTTAAATACTAAAAAGATATTTCCCTGTTCAATATTCCAGAAATAATTATTGTAAAAAATATAGAATCATTTAGTTTAAATGTTGACACGAAATTTAAAAATAGCACCTTGAGTTTGAGGGAGGGGGAGATCATTTTTATTTTTTAAGGAGAGGAAAAACGAGAATAATTTATTTTTATGCAATAACAAAAACTTTCGATCTAATTTAATACAATATTTCGAATACGCCTTACATTTTTTATGAATTCTAATTTTTTTAAAATAAAACACACCACAGAAAAAGAACAGTAAGAGCCACAAAATTTCACCATACACTATAGAATAGAGATAAGTAGTTAAAAGAAACACATATTAAGGAAAGTACAGCACAAAAAACAAGTAACAACTAACGAAACATGTCCTTCATCAAAAATCCTATAAATTAAATAAGAAAAAATCGGCATAGTGACTGTAAAGTTTTTATTACTTTCTTAATTTCTTAAATCAATCAACTACTACACATAATTTATCTTGATTAACACATTTATCTTGATTAAATATAATAATCAAATAACAATCAAACTACAATGTCCGCTGTGTTAAAAATACTCTCAAGAAACTCTATTCTTCTCTTTTACACAGACCACTCCTGAGCATCAGTCTCACCGAAAGAATTCTATTTTCTTCGGCCTAACAACAGTTCAGCACTTTTCACCTCCGAAAACAAGGGACCGTCTCTCTTCCCTGACTATACTCTCCGGAATTAAGCAACCCTCTCCTCCAAAACACATTAACCCTACCTCTGCATGTGGGAGAACATCGCCAACTCTTAAAGAATCTACCGCAAAGCAGTTCGCCAACGGTAGTCATACACTACAGTGGCGTTTGGGAAAATTGATGGGAAGCGTGAGAGTAAAGAAGTTACAGTAAGTACAGTTAGTTAAAAGTTATTCGATTTATTGACTATGTCAATACTACAGAGTATGTTATTAGTGAAGGAAGAGGCAAACATAACTGTTCTTCCCAGTGTTTCAAAGTGGACTCTCCTTCCACTCTGTTTGGCTGAGGGAGGTCGACTCTTACACCTCGAATGACACTCGGGGTTCCGGCTAACAGGAAGTGTTGTTTTCTCTCCGGCCGTCGGTTGTCGGTGCGATGACAGGTGAAAGGATCCCGCGATATTCCTAGGGTTCCCATCTGGACATGAATAGCGAAATATTATCTACATTGGGAAGCCGATTTTGCAGCTGCGAGGTGAAAAACGTTACAATATAAATATTTTTAAATACGATACGAAAAATTATTTTGGATGAATATGATAATTTGTAAAAGCCTCACGCCTGGGGACGCTTCCTCGTCATCTAATCGACCGAAATCTGTAGGAGGTAAAGATGGATGACCAAGACTAACCATGATAAATATAATTTATTATTACCAAAGATAATATTCCAGAACAAACAATCTATGAAGGGAACCTTTGTAGCGATACAAAGAGATCTCAAAATTTTATGTAAATAAGCGTACGAAATCCGAATAACTTAACTTTAATCAATGCTATCTTAATAATCCTAACTTCCCCCAATTTATTCAGTAGTTAAAATCCGTCCTTTAGTCACGCGGAGTTTTTCTGATTCTTACCGTATCAACACTGCTATCAGCGACTCCGCTCCTGTTCCTTCTAATCCACGATTATTAAACATTAACTATATATACACTAGCTAATTTGCATATTATGGTTTCTTCTTGAGAGGGATGCCTGTGAAATAACGCAATTGCTGGCCCAAAGATTCCCCAAGAGGGTTATTAGTAGAAAGTATCGTAAAGCCCCGTCATAAGTTCTCTCTCTGTCCTGTACATACTCACACAAGTATACATGTGTGTATATGTGCAGAGAGAACGAGAACTGTTTTAACTCACAGACATATATATGAAACTCACAGACATATATACGAAATATTTTAACTCATTAGTTTATTTTATATCAATAAAATAATGCAAATTGTTAATAAAAGTTTTTTTCGTTTAATATCACGTAAAGTGGATTTTTAAAGTTTTTTTTTTGTTATTTCTTGGATTGAAAAGAAAAACTGTAAAATCACGTAATTCTTTTATTAATACAAAACGGCCGATTCTTAATATCTAAAGAATGGAAATTATGAGCAAGAGACTGATAGATTCGAAAAAGTCTCTTTACATAATTCTTGATTCAAATATAGAACTTTTTTACTCAGAAACCAGTCAAAACCAAAGAAAAAAACTGTTGTGTCTATAATTATTCTGTTCTATTTCATATTTACAGTTCATCATATTGGCTGAATTATTACCACGTTCTGACCAAAATTCCTAATTTGCAATTAACGAAACATGTAGAGTTCAATTTACACTTTTAACCCCTAAACTGGTTTTCCCGTAAGCCGTACGAGCTACCGAAAGCTGGTCACAACCGTTTGGCCGGTACACTCTATGACACTAATATTTTCTTATTTCTATCTTTGATTCGCACATACTTTTAGTTCTTATAGTGAGATTATTAGTGCTAGTGTGTTTTTAAGAGATGCAGTTTGTCCATGGTACTGAAATACTTCTCATACGATATTTTCTTTGCGGTGAAGGCGGGAATTTTTCATTGAAAGAGGAATTTAGATTCTTGAAAAGATAGATTCTTGCGGGAGTCAATATTCGATGAAAAACTAGGATTGGCAAGGCAATGTGCAATTTGTTGCTTGAGAAGAAATGAAAAGGGAAAGATAATCCGAAAAGGTCGATATTATCTCTGTCCCCATTGCAATGTAAGATTTAGTAGTACACCATGTGAGAAACGCCCACCAGATATTTCTCCCTCACCCTCTTGCCTACCTAAGAGTGTGGGAGGAATGAAAGCAGAACTAGAGAATTCCATAATCACGACAATATTCAAACAAACTAACCAACAACAATCTATTCTCAAAATGAATGTCTAAGGAGTAGCACGGAGAAAGCAATGATTATTAAAAAAATATGCGGAATCAACTTATTTAACTCAATGTAATCTATCGTTGATTCCTGACTTCAAAACTACTAATTCAACACAGTGGCAAAACACCACTCTTAATCTTCACTTGCGAAAGTAAACCTTATTCCATTTCACCTGCGTAGCGAATGTAGCTGCTTCCTGCCTTCTTCTGTATAATTACAAAACTCTGACTTTATATAGCCGAATTAATCTGAATATCACGGTTTCTTCTTGAGAGGGATGGCTGTGAATTAAACGCGAATGCTAGCCCATAGATTCCCCAAGAGGATCAGTGTGAGGGTCGCGTAAAGCTCTTTCACAACCTGTGTGTGCACATATGTGTACACAAACACAAAATTAACCGTTTGAAAAAGAAGAGCGAATATGAAATTTTTTTGTATGTATGAGAGAAATTATTTTAAGATATATGAAACATTTTCTTCATAGCATTCAGAGTATACTTATGAAAAGCAAACATTTAGGGTTTTTTGTGTTTCACAATTATAAAATAAAAAAATGTGGGAAAACTTTAAAATTGAAAATCAAAATAAAATTCTTCCATTTTCGCATTCTGTTAAGTATTATGTTTAGTTATGAGCGACGAAAAAATGAGCCATTATTTGGAACATTTTGAGTAAAAAAATGGATCGCTTAAGAGATTAAAACATAAATTTGTACTTACCGATAAAAACCACCTTCGATTAAGAATTGCGCGGTTTCTTTGACTTTTATAATGATTTAAATATATAAATACTTGCACAACAAAAAATATTTTAAATATATTCCCCATCAATTAATATGTCTATTTCTATTACACTCTTTCGTGTTTCTTAAAAACTATATTGCACTCATTGTGTTTGCATCAACAAGTTGCTAAATTCGTTTCAAAAACATACTTCTTTAGTTAACCCAGAACTGTCAATATTAATTACCTGAAAAAGAAAATTATAAACAAAAGACTTATATATTTGAAAAAAATGCCTTGATGTAATTCTTGACTCACATAGCAGAATTTCATTATACAAAAATAAGAATTGAAATGACAATTTTTTGTTGATTGCAATTCTGCTTTGTTATAGAGATTTACAGTTCATCTTGCGGAATGAATTAGTACTAATCTCACTGAAATTCTTAATTTAACATAGTGAAATACGTTTAACGCGAAAACGCTTAAGACGAAATATCAACTAACACGAAATAATACAACGATCCCAACAAACTACAATGTATTTTCATGCATTTTTTTTCCGAAGGGGACATGGTACGATTTATGCAAAAAAATTTTAATTTAAGGATTTTTAAAAATTTTTTGGTTGCTTCATATGTTTGTATACTATGTAGAACAGATTTTGTGCTCAAAATTTCATAAAAGACTAGTCATTTTATTTTTTAATGAAGAAATTTATGAAGTGATTTTAAAATGCTACTCCTTCTCTACAAAAATTTAGATACACGCATGAAATTTGATTTACAAGTACATCAAACTATGTATAACAAAAGTTGGTATGGGTTTTGCGATAACACGATTGGTATTTGTACAATTTTTCTTTTTATGAAAGCTTATTGAAAATTCTTTTAAAAATGTAAAAACTCTGAGTTAAATTATTTTTAAAAAAATAAGTATTGCTTTTTGATTCAAAAATGCATACCACAATTTTTAATATGTTTTATTGGCAATAGGTAAAAAAATCCAAAGCATTAGGCACAATAGAAAAAAAGCCTTAGCATTTGCCGTAAGGGTGTGAATAAAAACGAACATAAAAGCTATCATAATTCTGTGTTTTTCAAATATAGAGCTTTCAAATTTTGTTAGGCTACAGAAAATTAGATATAGAATAATTTATGCTAAAAAAATTAGATTTGATTTTTTGATCGATTTTTGTCAATTGAATCGTACTGTGTCCCCTTAACGCAAAACGAAAATAGCTTAATAGAAAAAGATTTCCTCTTTGAGATTGAACAAAATGTTGAAAACACCAGCCGAACAAGCGACATTTAAGAGGGGTGTGAAATGAAAGAGAGGTAGGTTTCACATGTTTCGCAGAAAGAAGGCTAACTTGGCTTTGAAATACCCCCGGAATAGCTTGTGAAACGAGCCATTTTTTTTTTATCTAAGCTACTAAGCTATCCTCACAAACGCCACTCAAAAATCTCTCATCTATCGGCTTCGGGATTCGGTAACGAGTACATCGCAGTATGAGTAAAAATCGGTGAGTTTGGTTCGGGTTTTTTCTAGTTTAGAAGGATTTTTTGCGATCAGAAGGGTAAACCTCTCGGGGGTAAAGCCAACAGCTATTTAGCTTAAAATGAAGATGGAGCTTCTTAAGGTTGTTGATCAAAAACAGAAGTCGAAAATGGAAATATGTTAAGATTTTGGTATTCCTCTCTCTCTCTAATTCTGCAATAATTAAAACAAGAAAACAAATCACGTAAACGTTTGAATGGCTTTTATTAAATACATGCATATACACTTATCTATATAATTAAAAGGTTCTGTAATGTAGGACTTAATTTTGCAGAATATATGGTGGGTTTTTTTTTTAATATTCTTTAACACGAAACAATATTTCAGTCCCCCTCAGTTTCGTGTTAAATGATATTTTCCCTATATTATATACATATAACATAATATACATATAACGATGGATCGAAATTTTTTTCTTCAGAATTTAAAAACCTATCAATGAGATGAAAAGATGCTCTCTGAAATATATAACTACTATAAAGAGAAAGAAGTTTAAGCATTTGAGCATTTTTATGGAAAAACATCAAAGAAGTTTTTTTTAAATTTATACCATTAGTTCAATCTCTCTCTCTATATATTTTGTTCAAATTTCCAATCGTTATCAAAATGTTTTCTATTAATCCACTCAAGTTCAAACACATTTTTTTAAACTTGTAGTGGATGACACTTGATCTTAGTATAGTTTTTTCAAGTATTAATCCATTAATTAAATTTTAATTTTTAATTTTAAATTTATTCTGCGTTATTTCTGTCGAAGTTACAACTGACTGCAATAGAAGGCGCCAGTAAGTTTTACTAACGAAGCAAGAATTGATTTTAAAATAAAATTATATTACTTGTTGTTTACGAAAAACACGCATTTTGGTACTTTATGCTTATTGCGATGAGAGGACATCTTAATACTAACAAGAAAAAACATCAGGTACTTTTTATTGCATCTTTACTACAGATTTTTAAGAAAAAAAAAGAAAGCAAACCTCTGCTCAAATTACAGTACGCGATATAAAACAGAATATGGAAAAAAATCTTAGACTGTATTGATTCGACGGTGCTGGGAGAGTTCTGAAGTTACGAAATGTAACACTGTACATTGTATAATATCATAAAATAAATATAGATATATTGCAAATCCTACAAAACAAAGAATAGAGATGTATTGGATTTGATAACCTATAAAAACCAACCAATATATAAGTAAACATGTATAAAAAGACAATTAACCAAAACGGAAAACTATTATGTTTTCTAGAGCTGTCACTGATTTAGAGCGATGAAAAAGGGTTACGCTAGCTTTACAGGATCCTAACCTTCCTCTTTAGCAGAAATGTTCGTTATAATAGTGCAAGCAAAAGTGTGGGGAAAAGATTGAAAAATAGAGTTAAGCTTAATAATAGCACTTGTACACTTTCAGTACTCTATCAAATAGATAAACTAATACACACACACGAATAACTATTGTAAAATTGTTCAATGTTACCTATTGATACAAACATTAATTCAACATTTGTTTTATAACTTACCAAAATTATTTATCATCTATTATAGCTTAATTATAATACTCACTTATCACAGTAAAATCCGGCGCATAACGCGCACTTCCTGACACAAAAAATAAGTTCGAACTTTTCAGGTGCGCATTATACGCCGAGTATAAATATGATGTTATAAAAAATAAAAAAAAGGGAGGAGCATTGAAGTATAAGTAAAATTATACTTGTTCATATATCGAAATACTGTTTATTTTAAAGAAATGATATACCGAATGGACTTCAAGAGGTTGTAATTCTAGAAATATAGTATTTTTCAAAAGCCTTCTAGGATCATACTTAGAATAAACACCTTAAAAACTTAAAAGCACGTTATACATTAACTATTATTATAATCGTTTCAGGGGATTTATGCAGAAGAAAAATATTTTTATTTCAATTCTAAAATTAACAAACTAAAATTAAATTTTGTTTCTATTTTTTCAAAAATGGAACATCTTTGTAGTAATATTAAATTTTAAAATTTTTATTTTCCTTCTGATCTCTATATTATAGAACATATTTTCCGCATAGGTCGATATTTTTTTCCTTTCATATAAACGCGATATACCTTATTAAACATTCTTAGTTATCAATTTTTGAAAATTTTATTTTTACTTACCAGCAAAAATACGCTCTGGATTGCAAATATTGTGGCTGGGTTAATTTTTTTAAATGATCTAAACAAATACGTTGTACCACAGAGATTGGGAAAAAACACTACGTTGATTTTCACCATCGATCAATATGTCTTTATTTTCATTTTAACTCTTGCGTGTTTCTGAAAAAGAATGAACGGGATCATTAAAGTCACGTCAAAAAAATTGATAAATTCCAATGACTCTACAATTCTCTATTAGCCACGAATAAAAAGTTCTCCGAGAATGGACTGAACAAACAGTTTGTTTTCAATAAGTAGTTTCATTGAAAACAAAATAAAAATTCCTGAAAATATTTACATTTAACAGCCAGAAATAGTATCAATGTACCATTTTATAATGTTTATTTATATCTTATTTAATTCAAATCTTAATTAAATAAATCGAGGCATGTTATTGGTGATGTCACCGGACAAGTCCCACGAAATTCATCGCTGCAAAGCCCTAATTATACGCCTTTATGTTTTTTTTTACCCGTAGCTTTGAGCAAAAAACAGGGGTAATACGTTTTAGCTGGATACCATCCCACTTTTGAGGGAGAACACCCTGGATGTGGTCAGAGGCCTCCCATCTCTCTTCCCCATCCACCTACTCACAGGAGGACTTGTGGCTCGACGGCTATTTAGAGAACGCTAAATAATATTTAACAAAGTTTATATTTTATTACAATTTAATAACAAGAAGAAAAAAAAATGAAAAAATTCTATCTGCAATGAAAAATATTAAAGGATAGAGAAAATGAAAGGATATTAGAAATCATTTCAAGCTCAAAATAATACATTCCCAAACCGGCTCACCTTGTAAGCTTAAGGTTGCGAGTTCTATCTTGGCTGGAGTCGATAGATTTTCTGGATGCGAAAATGGTAGGCACAATTTCATATGATTATGTGGCAAGTAAAAAAATCCCTTGAGTATCAATTTGTTTAAGGTTAAATTTTAGTTAAAACTATGGCAATATTTAGTATTCTACAAGAGTTTGAATTCAATAAATTCAAGCTTCAAAAGAGGGACTCCTCTAGATGGAGCCACCAATGAAATGCTCTTACACTTGGGGATTTGCCGAGACTGAAAAGGCCTAGCTGCCAAAATGAAGCCCCATTGGTTATGCAAATGAATAATTTGCAAAGAAATTTGAATATTTTAATCTAATATTTCTCCAGTGTGTGTGTGTGTGTGTGTGTGTGTGTGTGTGTGTGTGTGTGTGTGTGTGTGTGTGTGTGTGTGTGTGTGTGTGTGTGTGTGTGTGTGTGTGTGTGTGTGTGTGTGTGTGTGTGTGTGTGTGTGTGTGTGTGTGTGTGTGTGTGTGTGTGTGTGTGTGTGTGTGTGTGTGTGTGTGTAGTAAAGGCAAAGAATAAACGATGAACACAAGAAAATAAGGTCAACACCCTTCAGATCAACAGATTTTTAATTTTTATCATAGGGATTACCCATCGGTCCTTTCGTCAACGTGTTTTTTAGAATGTGGATCCCTCTCCTTCCCCATAACAAGGCCACTGCAAAAAAAAAAAAATTAAAACTAATTCCAGCTGAATAGATTTTTTTCAAAAGATTATCGAACATTTCATTAATCTATAAGTATGAATCATTTTATGAAGAAATGCATAATGGGAAAAGATTTTTACTTTCATTGAAAACGGATACCTCTTTATATATAAAAAATGGCAATCAGAATAAAATAAGGGTGTTTAAACATCATTCAAGCTCATTTAAAATCAAAACAAGATAATTACCAAAGTTATTTGTTTAATCATTATTAATAATAATTGTAGACTTTGAAATCATTTTTTGTTAAAGAGGATGTATTTACTCAATCCAGGAATGTGAAGCAGTTTAAGGCTCCCTTCACACCAACAGTGCTGGCGCTAGCAGTTTCGCAGCTCCGGGCAAAGAGGTAAAATGCCGCTCCCCCGTTTATAACAAATATTAAAAGAGATAACCTAAAACCTTCCCATGCTTAAAACATAATTTATTAACAATACATTACAATTAACAATATTACAAAATAATGGCTATCTTAACAGTCTTATAATAGATTAGAAAAATTATATGTTCGTTTCAGATGTTACATTCAATAAAAAGAAAAAAAGTGTCTATATAAGTAAAATTAACTTATTTTTTTCTTTAAAAATTCTTTTAACAGTTTGAAGCAATATAAATTAAATATTCAGCAATTATAGACTAGTTCATTTACTACTAAACAAAATTATCACAGTATATTACGATTATGTAATAAAATCATCATAATAAATATAACTACGTTGTATTTGAATTTCGAGCTATTGCTATTAGGATCCTTTATGTGTAGTAAATAATTAATGAATGTACTCAAAAGCTCATTAATGTTTTGCACTACTATCGTCCTTTATAAGCGACTAAAAAAGTTTTTTTTATACGAGAGGCAAATAATATTTTTTCATTTGATTTGTCAATCGAAAATGTTTTAAGACGGTACGCTCAAGCTACGAAAACACGCATACTTAAAAATGTTAATCAACATGAAAATATTGTGCAGAACTGATGACATTTATATTTATGTATGTAAAACGAAAAATAAATAAATAAAATAGAAAAAGCATAATTGCAGCAAACTAATTTTTTCTTTTCACTTTATCTTACGCAATAATTACATTTCCTGGCATTAAACCTTTAAAATCTTAAAGAGAATTTGAAAGTTAAAATATTGTTACCTTTTTTGTTGTCCGACTTTGTTTTGTCTGCATATGCACAGGAAGTTAAAAGAATTTGTTCGGAAGTCAAATTGACACAAGATTCCCTCAGTTTTCTTCGAAAAAGGATCTTTTTTTCAGGATCATTCTGCCCCTTTCTTTTCATTCATAAAACTTGACCGTGCTTTTCATCGCTTTTGTTGAGACTAATCTCTGCCAAAATCAATCTCTTTCAATAGTACCGGAACTCCCGTTTACAAAGCAGTAACAGTTGTACGAAATTAGTTGAAAGAGAAGGAACCGGATGCCGAAATTCTTCTTTATTGCCCCCATGGAATCAGCGTTGGGAAACACGGTTTTAAATAGTAGTGGATACTCGTTAAAAAACAAAAACTCTAGGACTCCATAGAAAATATAAATATTTTGCATATACATTTTTAATTTTTTTTTCTTCGAATTTTTATTTCGACTCGTAGAACCCAATAATCTTGGTTTATTTTCTTCCTAAACTAGTTAATTTTACAGCCAATTTGCCGGCTATTAAGATTGCCGCTCATGGCAGGAGCCCAGCTTGCCCAACACCAGCTGCCGGCCCTGACACCACACGAATCCTAGTCAGTCGCTATCAACCCGATCCACAGCGAATCTAACTACCAAGATTCGGCTTCTTAATTTCCCACTTAAATATGCCTATAACCACAGTCCCTACCTTCACACCAATCGAAACCGGTTCTAATGGTCATGAATCTAAGTTCTCGCGTGATTCAGCAGGTTAGATTTTCTTTAATCATGCATCAGCAGTCTTGCGCGATGGCTGTTGCAATTTCTTAAGAAAAAAAAGGGAATTTAAACAAATAGAATGTCGATTTTTATTGTTTTTTATTTTATTAGTGATAATATCATGTAAAGTTTCTATTTAATAAGATTTCAGATGTGATGCAGGTATCGACTTTTTATTTAGGTTTAACATGATTTTGTTTTCATGCTATTAGATGACGCTTATATTTAAGGTATTCATAGCATTGTTTTTCATTATGTAAATTAACTCTAGCTCTTGTCACCGAGTCATCTTTATTTTATCTCTGCGAATGTTGCGTAAATGATAAATTTAAGAGTTTGCATGTATTATTTAATTCAATTTTAGAAATTTGAAAACTTTATTCTTTATTTAATAATATTTTAATGCAAAATGTGTTGGAGGGGGTAATATTCTGAAGGATGTGCGTTTGAAATAACTTCAGAGATCAATTTTACAAGAATTTATTTAATGTTGGGAGAGAAAAATTAAATATTTATAAGATTGCTAAAATAAAATAAAATACCAATACTGTCAATAATTTAATTTTTTAAAAAGATTCCATTTTATTACTATATAGATTCCAAATTTTGTTGCATGCTAGATAAAACAAACAAAATGTAAATGACATAGTAAAATTTTTAATCGATTAATGTATTAAGAAATTGATTAAAACCATTTTTAAATTTATAATTAAAAAAATAGTTGCTATATGCTACAGTTCATTTGAAATGCAGTTTTAAAACATTAGATATGCTATTTGTAAAAGTAATTGCATTTTAATATAATTACAATACACATTTATAATTTGTTACTTCTTTTATATTTTATTTCATGTATTTCAATTTGAAAATAAATGAATAAGAATACAGTTGTGGAATTAATAGCTTGATACCTTAATCGTCTTAAAACATTAAAACAGCATCCATGTTTGACAGCAACTGATGGAAGAACGATTGACTTGGCAGGATTGATTGTTTGGCGGTGTGAAGGCGAATCTTGGTCAGTCAGAATCGCTTTGATTTGGATTGATCGCGCAGACTGGGATTCGTTTGGTATGAAGGGAGCCTATAACTCTGCATTAAAATATAAAAATATTTCCAAAAAAGAAGTAGTAACAAAAAAGTATTGAGTCAGCTAATAATATAATAGTGCTAGTGAAGAGGATTTCGTAAACACATGTATATAAAATGTTTCATTTTCGGAATATCAAAACTATTGACACCTACCTGGATTCAAAAAAATACTTAATCATCAATATTAGTTACAAGTAATAGTATTCTAGGTGCTTCTGTCGGATTTAATTACATTTTTTGACAGAAAAGTATTTCTTTTAAAAATAATTATTGTTTTTGTTTGAGAAAAGAGCTTCGTAAGTTACACGAAAAACTACAATTAAATCTAAATTAAATTATAGCGCACTTTTCTTGTATCAAAATATGCTTAATTGGTAAAAAGCATGACATTTCACTTCTTATTTTGCAATATTTAAAGAACCGATTCATTTGAAAAATTTCTTCATTTCAATTCTGCATTTCTTCAGTTGTAGTCCTTCTTTGTAAACGACTCCAACGCTATAATCGGAAGGAGTCAGATGCTAACTCTTTTTTTTCTTTGCCTGAACACAAAAAGGGGAAATTTACAATACTTTTTTAGTCCAGTGCCCTTTTCATTCTTTCGATAATTGTGCTTTTTAATCGATACTACTCCACGGGCGACCAACTCTTTGCCAATATCCTATTTTCAACAATGTTTATTGTGTATGGCTAATGTTTAAAAGGTAAGCAAATCATTAGTTATTTTAAAAGAAACATTTATTCAATACCTTTAGGTCTCTCAATGTTCCTATGGCAACAGTAGTATTTTATAACAATATGGCTAATGGTCTGTAAATATAACAGAGTCGATTTATTTTTGACTTATTGGAAGAATAATTATTTATTTTGAAATGTAATAAAAGTTCCGCGTTCGTAATTTTCAGATCGAATATTTTAAAAGGCAACTTATCTTCATTTTGTTTTATTTGTATGTATGAAATTCGGAGAATTCTTTATGGAACAACAAAAAATAATTCGGATAATTATTTGTATCAGAATAAAGAATTCAAAGAGAATTTTTTTTTCGAATATTTCCTGATTTTAACCAAAAAAAAATTATCTAACCAAGTTCCAAATATATATTTTAGATAAATCTAGATCTATGAAAATAACACTTTTTCGAATAAATTAAAAATATTCTGTAAAATAAAAAGAATCGTTCCAATCCAGATTTGCGAAAATTTAAAACATTAAAAAAATTCTACAGTAATTAAACGTTGCTAGAATTATCAACGAAAAGAGTAAATAAATGAGATAGTCCAATGCCGAATTAATAACTAGTAAGGAAATAAAACAATTTTTTTAAGTTTTTAAAGTTCTAGCTAAATTTTTATAAATTTTATTAAACTATATAAGAGCTATTGCAAAAAAAAGTTCAAATTTAAGATTAAAATAAACAACTAACAAGCAGGACCGCTTGGTAAAACAGAATATGCCTTTGATGCCATATGAAAGAGAAATCTTCTATAATAATACTTTGATAAATAAATAGATATTAATGTTATTATGCTTAATTTCAGGAACACTCAATCGCGCGCGTGTATCGTTCCATAATGTTTGTGTGTGTGAGTGTGCTTTACTAGAAACAAATAAGGCAACTTAAATGCCTTGAAAAGATCTGCCTATTAAATTACCATTACAAGCGGCAACTCCTTACCTTGGAAGTAAAGCTGAGCAATCACATAATGTTTTCGAAATACCAGTAAACCCATATATATTCAGCAATACTTCTGCTTATAAGATAGAATATATTTTGATAAATGCTGTTTTTAATTCTTCCTGCGAGCCCGACTCCAGCAATTGGATAGTTTTAATTCAATTTATTGTAAGTTTATACATTTATATTTCACAAATTAAGATTTATAACGAATGAAAAAGTAAATATAGAATAATTGTAAATTTTGTTCGAATACTTATAATAATTCAAATTGTTATGTTGTGAGCAATGTTTAAAATCATATTTCTTAAACTGCAAAAAGATGGCGCTCTTGCCATACGATTTGTTTCTGTAACATTAATTGCCTTACCAGATTGTGGCAACAGCTCTTATGTTTACCTTCTAGTATCCGAACTTCTTTTTTAGAAGCGGTAGTAAGGCTAGATGAATAATGTTATTCGACGTTGAAAAATAAAAGAATAGTTTAAAAATAGAGTTACAATGCTGTTTTAAGAATTTTTTTTAATATGTTGTAATTAAAGCAGCTACAGATTTTATGTAAATGCATTACCCTGAGAACTGGGAATAATTTTGTAAAACAACAGCAAATTGGTTTTTAATTATAATGCTATGATGCTTAAAGCAAGAAAATTGAGTTAAAACGAATTTGTTTAAGATATTTTCAGTAGTATATATATATATATATATATATATATAACACACAAAAAAAGGTTCTTATCTTAATATAGTTATTATTTCTATCATTGTACTCTTACAACGTTTTAAATATTATTTGTATTTAGAATAAAATAAATGTAAAACATTAAAATATTATAAGCACCATGAAAAAAAAGTATTATTTAAAGAATCCAGACAAAAGAAAATATAAAAGAAAATTTTTTGTGCAAAATTGTTGATGCTCTGCACCTCTTATCAAACGTACTATTTAATAATCATGTTCTTGGAAGTATAAAAAATCCTTAGAAATGAAACTTTAAATAAAAATTGAGACTTTGTTGCTTTGCATTAAAAAAATCAGGTAAAAAAAAAAAATTCGAAATCTTAATTTTTTTTTTCCTGAAAAAACTCCACTTGGACATTTTTGTCTCCTGTTTCTTCAACACATGCAATTCGTTTCAAAAACATCATCAAGAAAAATTTTTATTATCATATTAATTGACTATAACTGAGATTTACATTTGTCATTATTACTAGTATCATTTTAATGCCTAAAACCATACATCATTCAGATTAATAATGAATGCTTAATCACTGAGTCCCTTCTGTGAAAATTAAATTTTTATTTTCTTAAATTATTTAATTGAAACATTATTGAAGGAATCGTAATTTCGAGATTACTTCTCTCTCTATTCTACAGATGGCGCCCGGAAAATAATATTGAAAATGTCAATTTTTTATTTGGAATAGTTTCTGAGATTAAATATATCATATTCGAGATTATTAGAATTTAGAATGAGTGCTGCGTAATATATTGCATAATAAAATTAATTTTGTTACATATATTGAGATATGTGATATCGTTTATCATTGAAATTTGTTTGTTTGTTTTTAAATTTATTATTTTAAATGTTTTCCGTTTTCAAATTTTTGAAGGCGAAATATTCATTTACATATGAAAATTTAAACGTGTCTGAGACCGTTCAACGAAATACTTTCAAGGTTATACACAATACAGCAATACTATGGGTCAAAAAATCTCAATCTGTTTTTACTTGTGTACCACCCTGAACGTAACTTTAAATATGTAGAACCTTTCATATAGATTTGTTGTATTAGCTTTACAATTTAATCAATTATCTTTAAGTTTAAATATCAAGGTAGAACAATGTAAAATAATTTTTTTTAAATTTGTAAATCAAAAAATATGTGGATTAAAAATTAATATTCTTATTTTATATTTCGAAGGGGGTTCAGATGCATCCCTGCTCACCCTAGTAATTACCATTGCTTGTGGATAGATACTTCACTGTTACGTGGTTCCCCCCAAATGATGATGTTCAGTAACACAAGTTATCACAACTATAAGAATTACTCACTATTGAAGATTGCACTACTGAATACTGGTATTTCGAGCCATCTGCACAATTTTGCAATACCGGTTTTCATAAGTTTAAATACCATTTTTTGTTATTTACTAGAACTATTCACTCTCTTATATGTTCAGGGATCACTAACATTGCAAAATAGTATACGTTTTTGTTTTTATGTCTCCCTAACGGGCGAAATTAATTCGACCGTGAATATTAAGTTGCATCGTACAATCAAGGGAAGTGATAAAAAATGTGAATCATCCAAGGAGCCGAGATAAAACTATCATAATATATTTCAGAGTGATACTGTGCATGCGCAGGATTCGTAGTCTGATATTCGTATCTGTGAAAACAAGGCTGTAGTACTGAAGAAAGGGCGTAACATTTCTATATTTTTTTTAATTGGTGATTTTGTTATTCACTTTGCATTTGTATATCATACTTTAGGGTTCCAAATGTTCCTTACATTATTACTCATAAATAATAACCCATATTAATAAATAAGAATAACTTCAAAGAACATAAAAAACCGAAGATGATGGGCACTAAGGTCGATAGTGAAAAAAAAATTATCTCTTGAACAAAAATTAGAATTAGCGAAAACTAAAAAAAATGCAATAAACCACAAAATACAATAGCTATATCCAAAACCATCTGACGAGAAATCGATTTATTTGAAGATGGTGGGCTTAGAGTTAAATAGTTGGAAAAAGAGTATACAGCTTATTGTGCTAAGAGTACACCAACTAGCGCAGATGCCGAAAGAGCGTTTTCGACAAAAAATTTTGCACAAAATTACGTTTCAGGCTTAATGACAGTACAATTAATGCATTATGTTTTTAAGATCACATTTTAAAAATTTGTAACATTACCACTGACAGAATAATGATATTTAATCCCTTTTGTGATTTAAATTAATAAGATGCTTCTTTACGCGTTTGGGGGATTCTTTATATACTGTAATAATTTATAATTTACAAATTATTTTTTGGGATATTTAACTCTCTAATGAAACTGGCAAATAAAACAAGGAAACACCTGAATTTTCTTTCTTTTTCTAAAATTTTTACTATCGGTACCCCGGTATTAAGATCTAAAAAATACCGAATACCGGTACTGAGCTTTTGGTCCGATATTGCAACCCCTACTCACTATACAATGAAACGACTGCATCTGACTGTCTTTTCCTATATAAGTTGGTGCTTAAATCACTGGCGTAGCTAGTCCTGAGTCGGCTATGTATCAAAATCTTGGGGGTTCTTTTTTGGGGGTCCCTTAACATTTTACGATTTTTTCACTCGTTTAGGAGTTCCTGAAGCTTGGAGGTCCAGTATCATTGACACAACAGTAGCTACACCCCTGGCTTAAATAATGATATCTTCTTGGAGAATTTTTAATCTGACATCCCCCCTTATTAAATGAAAAAGGTTTTAGAAAAAGCGAACTTTTTCTTGAACGTTCTCTGATATTAATTAATTTTAATATTATTATTAAGTTATTTTATTAATAATATTTCATCGTGTACTTCTTAGCTTTAACTTTGCACCCGAAATGTTTGTCCTCCCTCCTTATGTCGATCTTGGTTGGGATATACATCACTACGAACCAAGCCAATTACCACTGAAGTTTTATTTTTAACAAGGGATGCATTACTTTATCATATAAATGGACTCACTCACACACACACAGTAATCATAACAACTAGCAATAAAAAAATAACATTGAATTTTATGCAAAAAAATTGTAAGTTATTTTTTTCCTTTGTATTCTTTTTATTCGTCACTATTTTATCATTTTTGATTCAGAATTATGAGGTCCTATACAAAGCAAGTATCCCCTTAACAACAGTCATTGAAATCCACCTTATTTCCTTACATATAAAATATCCAGCCAACTCGTAGTTGAGTGCCCTTGAGTGCCAAAAATTATCTCTAAATGGCGCTAAAGGAAAAACCGCGTTTTTGAAACTGGACCATTTTCGCTAAAATTCTTACGCTAACCTGGCGCTAAAATCCTTAAAAAAATTGGCGCCAAGTCATTGGCGCCAAATCATAGGGTTCAACTAGGATTGTACGAAATATTTTTATTTTTTCATGCTATTTATTATACACAGGAAAAATAACTCTTATTTTGGGGAAACTTTTATGGAAAAACAATTAAATTAACATCATTCCAATTATCCAGAATGAATCAGCTGACAGAAATGAGAAACACAGGAATTACTCAGCAATTTATAAAATATTTGTCATTATTAATACTGCTATTTTTTCTAAATATATCCGTAAATAAAACAGTATTATGATGATTTAAGTATCCTGACCGTCAAAAACACTGATTGTGATATCTATATACACTCATGGACAAAATAATTAGCGAAACAAGAAGGAGTGGCGAAATGAAACGAAATTTTACATACGCAATGACTACTTTGATATTAGTAAATAATTAGAAAATCAAAGAAAAAGGTTCATTGATTTCAGAAAAAAAGGCAAAAGAACGAAGGATTTAATATCCTGTTGAACCCCCTCTTGCACGACGCGATACGATCGGGCATTGAGGCCTAAAAGTTTTGTATGATGTATTGAGACATTTCCTTCCATATTTGCTGTAACTTTGCCTCTAATTCATTCAAACGAGTGGGATGCCCAACTCGCCATCCCAAACAATTACAGATATGCTTGATTGGAGACAAATCTGGGGATCGGACAGGCCAAGAAGGGTAGTAACAGTGCGGAGACAGTCTTGTGACACCCCTGCCGTGTGAGGCTGAATACTTTTTTGTTGAAAAAGGGCTCCTGGGAGCCGTTGCATGAGTGGCAACACATGTGGTTTCAGGATGTCTTGGACATACCGCTGGACTGTCATGATGCCACGGATCAGTACTAGGGGAGACCGTGTATTGTAGGCAATGGCACCCAATACCATCACACCAGCTGTGGGAGCGGTGTGTCACGGAAAAGCAAAGGCAGGATTGAGGCGTTCACCACGGGGTCTCCACACACAAACACGATTGTCATCACTGCTGAGATTGAATCTCGATTCGTCGCTAAAGACGACCTGTTCCATTCTGCTGCAGTCCAATTTCCTCGGGCATGGCACCACTCCAAACGGAGGCGTTGATGGGTGAGCGTCAAGGACAGTACACGAAATGGACGCCACGATCCCAAATGTTCTTCAGCCAGACGCCTTTGTATGGTTCGAGAAGACACAGGCGCCTATTGACAGTGCTACTTGTGCCTGGATGGCGGCCGATGAAGCAGTTGGCTGCCCACGTGCATTTCTTACGATGTGGCGGTCTTCTCGACGACTGGTCTGTCGAGGGCATCCTGAACCTGGTCTTCGTGTAAATGGCATCTATCGGATCCACTGGTTCCAACACCTCCTCACAACACAATCAGAGCGGCTTTTTTGACGATTTACTCGCCTAGAGGACCATCCAGGTTCCATCATGCCAATAATTCTCCCCTCTCAAACTGCGACAGCTGCTCATATTGATTTCTAAAACGACGTAATGACATATATACTTCACCTCTTCCTTTGTAAACAATTCAGCACGCTCAAACAAGCTTTGTCTACCTGGAGAACGACATCAAACGCTCTCTACCGGCTATACGTAATACGCAATTACGCTGCATTTCTGATCATTTGCATATCTCCCCGACATATACCTTCATGCAGTGGCGTAACGTACACCCCCGCACTGCGGGGGCAAAGCTTCTAGGGGACCAAAGCTAGACTGACGCCATTAACATACAATTTCACAAAATTAGCTTTACATTTCTTTTTAATCCAATTTTTAAGCGATTTTCAAATTGGCGATCCAACATCATTCAAAATCAAAAATTTGATCGCTTATTAGATATCTTAGATCCAATATCCAAATAAAAAAACATTTTAATTTGCTGTAATCCCCGCGACGAAAGATATACTTTTCTTTTTAGTGGGTTTTCTTTCCAAACTTAAATTACTTACAGATAAAAAGAAAGTCACACGGAAAATTGGATAAAATGCTAGAAAGATAAAAAAAAATTCATCACTGTATTTTTAGTATACTTCATGTTAGCGGTAGGGAGAAAAAAAGACATGTTACTCTTTTTACTGAAGTAGCAAAGTAACTTATTGGCGACTTTAGCTTCCCCCACACACATGTATTTCATTTTCATTTAGCGAACTCGTAAATAACGTACATCTGTTATGCTTTTTTCATGAAAAATAGTATTGCGATACTTGAAAAAGCATAGAGAGCATTTTAAATGATTACATGGTCTAGATTTATGATTTAGAAACCCATATGCCCACAGAAATTTCCGTAGATTTATGAGTATTCAATCAAATAAAGTATAATGAGAAATGTTTCACAAAATTGTTTTGAGAACATATATATTTTTATATTCAATGAACTTCAATATAAGGAGTGCTCCTTCGCTGTTAAAACATTTTGATCTCACTTTTCTCTCTTGTAATATTAGAACTGTTTTTTGTAAACGGAATTAATTATTCTGGCTCTTATATTGTTATTTTGTTAATAAGACAAGAAGAAACGTGGCCCTAAAATGAGTGGTTCTCAAAAACGAAATATTTGAAAGGAAAAGGAGTATAATATTAATAGCAAATATGCAAAATTGGATAACTTTTTAATATACGCAAGTTCATCCTCTTGTGCAAGTGCTAGTAGTAGTAATGCCAGGGAACTTGATGAACAAGGTCAAGCTTATCCCGGGATTCATAAACAAAGAATTTGGTAAGTGATACATTTTTTTCTATCATAAGGATCTGAAATCGAAAATATTATTTTACAGTGTTCGTGTTCTTCTTAGCGTATCGTTTTTATTTAAGTTACCAGGTTATCAGTCGACTGTTGTTAGATTTTCCATTTTTTAAATACTATAAATACTCTCTAATGTTAAACGTTATTTACTTTGTTTATTCAGACACAGGTTGATTTTATATTCAGTTATAAGTTGAATATTTAAATATTTTTTCGTGATGTGTAAAGGTACGTTATGTTATGGTTTTGCAATTCTTTGTATATATATATCCGGCTTGGGAGCCCACGATCTGACCTTGCGGGGGGCCCAATTATTTTCCGTTACACCACTACCTTCATGCCAAGTTTTGTTACTATCCCGCAATTATTTCTTGGTCCGCTAATGCTTTTGTCCATGAGTGTATATGATGATGATATCTTTATTTAAGATTGTGATATACATATTTAATTCAAAAAAGTAAGTTAAAATTCGTTCGAACTAAACAGGAAACAGCTGTCTTTTTCTCTCTTTTCAAGCAACTATAGATGTTTCAAGCACTTAGATCGAAAATTAAAAAATATATGCAACCAGACTATAATTTTTTTTAAAATCAGAGTTTCATCATTTTGTCGATTCATTTTTTTTTATTTAATTTTTTTAAAATTCTACATCTCAGAATGATGTTTCGGAAATTTTGAATATTTGCCACCCTGCGGAGAAGCTATTGCGACAGGAAAAATCGTTTGTGGGCTATGGCCTATTACTCTTTTAATAATAGTAAATGAATAGGAGTGAACTTGGTGACAAGCATCGCAACGATTGCCAAATGTCATTAAATTTGGTGTCAAAAATAAATGTCCTCAAAAAAAAAATCCTAAAATTCAAGTACTTTTGAAGTTAGTCGTATGCTTATTGGAACACTCCTTTTTATTTCTTCCTTTTTGCGTTTAAAAGAGCAAATGTTTTGGCACATAGGCACACCAATTGAAGAAATCGAAATGGGAATCAGATTTTGATAAAATTTTGAAAATCGTTTCCATTTTAGCTGTAATATCTCTTATACTCCCCATGTTCCACAGCATTCCTTTTAGTGTGCAGGATTGAAAACCTTTAAAAGGGCGCATGATATATATATGACACTAGAAAGAAGTTACAGCGTAGTTATAATAACCTTCAGAGGTGCTTGATTCTAGAAAAATATCCTTTAAGTTACATATAATTCAAAAATAGAAATGCATTGAGCACTAGCAAGATTGAAAGCGGAGTTTATTATTAAAGACAATTTATTATTTGCAGTTATAGTAAAATACGTTTCACGTGAAAACGCCTAAGACGAAATATCGGTTAACACGAAATGACATAAAGGTAACATAAAACAAACTACTGTTCGTTTTTTCCTTCTTAACACAACATGAAAATCGCTTAACATGAAAATATTCCCCTTATGGGGAAGTAGAATGTTGAAACTAAGCTGACACTTAATGAAATGTTCGAGAACGGTTCTGCAGTACTGCACTGTCCTACAGTAAGTATCATGGGAAAAATTCGTTCCAGTAGAGGAGGATAACACCAGTACATCCCTAATTATGGCAGACAAAGATATTTTGGAGTTTAAACAAAGTTCAAAAAATATCATTACTGCTGATTCCAACGACGAAAATAAAATGTATCCTGCAGACCCTGTTCCCAGTTCATCCAAAATAAGGAACAGAATGAAAAGTATACGCTGTTATTTAGACGCACATTTCAGTGGTGAAATGAATAACAAAATGGACGACATAGAACAATTTGTTGTGAATTTGATGCTAAAAAAGACAATGCAAATAAAAAAAACCAGATTACTTTCAAAAATTCAATAAATATTTTGTTTTTCAAAAATTTTGTATTAAATTTCATTAAGTTATTGTTAATTTTTTTTGTGTCACTTATTTTTATTAGATACAAGCATATATACATATCTATGTAAATAAAATTTACTCTAATAAACTTAAATTTTTTGTGGAATATATGTTTTATGTGTGTGTGTGTGTGTTGTGTGTGTGTGTGTTGTGTGTGCGCGCGCAATATCCTTTATCACGAAAAAATATTTTAGTCACCTCATTTTCGTAATAAACGATTTTCACTGCATTTAATTTGTTTTTTGCATTTTGCAATTCAGTATATTGCAAAAAATTGTTGTAATAAGAAATTAATGTGAATGAAAAATAATGAAATTGTTTTTAAAAAGTTATAACTATACAATCACAGAAAGTTGTTAATAATTTAAATAACAAATACAATTGCTTCATTTTCTTATAAAATGAAATTTAGTAAATGATTTACTAGAACAAATTCACACCATACTATTTCTGTGTCATTTCCTTACATGCAAATTCACTGATAATATGATTAGAATTAGGTTCGGATTCAACAGATAATATCTCTCTCATTCTTGTTTATAACTCAAGTATTTTTTCTTTCAATCTCGAAAAAGCTCTTTTTAAAGATGCTTCTGTATACTTGGATAAAATGAAAGCTAAATGAAAATGAAACAACTTTTGTTTTTCAAACCCAATCAGCGATGTGAGTATCTTCAGATACGCGATTCTTGCACGCTAGCCTCGTTTGCAACACCTTCGAACTACCCTAGAAGAATTAGATTTAAGCACACTTTTAATTAAGTAATGTGATACATGAAATTTTAATTTTGAGAATATTTTCCTTTATTATTTTTCATAAAATACAATTAAAATTTTTTTTAAGAAATTAAGTTGATAGAAAAATTTTATTATTCACAATTCGATTTTAATTTTGTGCTTTACATCAAAAGTTTGGCTTACAAAATGATAAGGCAACAAAATAAAACAGCTTGCCTAAAGACACGAAAACTTATGTCACAACTTAACAACACATAAAACTTATTTAAAATGAAGTATAAATTAGATTTGACCGTCTATTTCTTAAATATTTTCATAGTTATTATTATCAAGACAATTATCTAATATATATATATATATATATATATATATATATATATATATATATATGATTATTATCATTATCTGAAACATAGTACCAGAATTCAAAGATTAGCTACAATATTAATCTCTAAACATACATTAAAAGAAAACCTAGGAATAATTACTTTAAAGTGGTAACTCTGCATGAAAATCCCCAAACGGTTGGATTGTCAGTCTTTCATGGCTACTTCTCCAAGTAGTCCGACGTTTCAATTAATGGTGCAAAAAGATGTTTCACAATTACTTTTATAACTTCTCATAAAACTTGTTCTAGTTGGGTTACAGAGTAGATTTATGAGATAGAGAACTTGTGAATGTCTATTTTGCAACACAGTATGCATATAAATGGATATGCATATTTATGTGTTGAAGTGGTATGTATGAGTTTTGTATTAAGAATTGTTATGTATTCTGATTTTGCATATTTTCATACTCACAATTAATACTAACTATCAATCAATAAAATAATTTAGATCAGATGTAAGCAACCTATTGCATGTGTGCCACAGGCTGCACTCTGCACTTCTCAACAAATTTGTAGATTTTTGTTAGGGACATTATTTGACAAACAACTTCAAAATTTATGGACATTTACGGAAGTACGAAAACATCTAAAAGATAACTCTAAAGATAAATTTGCAGCTTTTTTATAAATTACTGAATGTCATTGCTGGAGAAATTTAATTGTTAGAAGAGAGAAAATTGTATGTACTATGCTTTCCACTTTCGGTTCTAAATATCAAAGTAAAAAAATCTTTCCTCATATGAAAAATATTTGGAGTCCGCAAAGAAATTGTGTTTAATAAATGAATACTCAGAATCGTGTCAAATTGAAAGCCCCACATTATGTCCCTGAATTAGCGATATGGAAGTAGAGCCGTGCAAACACTAGGTTCGCATCCAAATTTTTATTTAACTGTAATGAAGGGAAAATGGAGTGTGGAGCTTGAAAAAGAATAGAGTTGGCAGCAACAGTTTGGGTGACGTCATCCCACGCACCTCCTTTATTCGTGTGGCCAGTTTCACCTTAATCGATCGCACCAATTGGGAGTACTGCGCCATTGAGTGAACACATGCACGTGCATTCTGCTCGAAAAGTGTCGAATTAACATTAAGAGAGTTTCTTGTATAACTTAAGAATACAGCCACGAAAACATTTCAAATATGAACCGAGGCTTATGGAGATGAAAATTTGTCTCGTGCACATGTGTTTGAATGGTATAAGAGGTTTTCAAGGGAAAGATGATGAATCTATTGGGCCTCCAAGGTCAACAATCACAGACCAAAACGTAGCATAACTCGTGATATGAGGGAGTTACCATTTACATCAGTTGTAAGACTTTTAATAAACACTCCTACATTGAAATGCTAAAAAGACATCGGGAAAATTTAGGGGAAATGTGTAGAATTGGGGAATAACAAATGGCTGTTGCACCAAGACAATGCACCCACTCGCATGGCCCTATAAATCAGTTTCTGACCAGCAAAAACATTACTTTGATGTAGCATCCTCCTTATTCAACTGAATTGGCCCCATACGACTTTTTTTATTTCCTACAGTTAAACCTTGCTTAAAAGGAACCCATTTTACCTCAATTTAAGAGGTTCAGGCAAAAACGGTGAATCTCCTGAAGTACCTCCCAAAAACCTCGTTCCAGAACTTTTACCAACCATGGCAGCACCGAATGCAGAAGTGTGTGAATATACTGAAGGGAACTACTTGAAGGTGAGGCGGTCACGGAGAACTGATTCTGTAAGTACAATGATTTATTGGACCAGTCCCCTTTTTTTGTAATTTGTGTGTCACATCTTGTTCTATCTACTTTAGCGTAGCAGGTGGGGTTTACTTTTGCATTGGATCCCAGGGCTTCAAAAAATCTTAGGACGTCACAGTCCGGGCCCAACTGCTTTGGATAGTTATTATATTTTCCACCTCATTGATTTTTCTACACCAACTAGACTAATATATAAATATAAAGTTTTCTCCAAAAATTGCATTCAGACTAATGTATGGCAGATTTATATCAAAAGTCTGTAGCCAATTTGCCACATTTTTCATAAACCTAACTAGTAATTGGAGGATAAAAATCTGCAGCACTGCATAATACTGAATTAGAATTTGAAACATTTTAATATTTCGTTATAAATTCTTTCTTATCTTCAAAATGATTCTGCAAAATCCTTACGTCTTTCTGCAGATTGATGAATGCTTATGAATGTAGGCATATACTCGTATTTGCCCTCTGTGCATATGGTTTTCCTAATTTTATTTACAACTATTCCGTTCTTTAACTTAATCACAAGACAAATGAAAACAATGATGCGTCTTTAGCACTACTTAAAAAATCTTGAATTTTACGATCTCAAAAATAAATGAGTGAATATAGATCAGTGGTCCCCAACTCCCGGGCCTCTGACCGGTACCGGACTGCCCCAGGGGAACGTTAAATTATATACTTCTAATTCATTTACTGTGATGTATTTCTCTCAAGTTTGTGTGACTTTCCATGGAAATCAATTTATATTCCATATAATACCACTTTAGACTCATATTTTGGTGTTACTGTATTTTATTCTGAAGACATATCGAAATACAATTAAATTAAAAAATATTAAATCACAAAGCAATTTAAATTATAAACAATCTACGGACCACTTTCAGTGGGTCTCGGTAAAATCCTCAAACGTTTACCGGTCCACGGCGATCAAAAGTTTGGGAAACACTGATATAGTAAATAGCGAAAGACAAGTACATTTGGAGGGCCAAAAGGTTCTCGTAACCAATGCAGGACGTACACTTTGTAACATAATAAGCAATACACCAAGAGAGAGTTATTTGAATGGAATGAAAATCAATACATTTGACGGGACTTCTCCAGCTTACCATTCACGTTCCAGCTAAAGAATTAGATCAGGGTGATCCAAACCTCATCAGAATCCGTATATGCTCTATTAGGAAAAGATATGGTGATCTTACTGGCCAGGGAAGTGCTGCTGGTGAAAGGTAATCACTAAGGTAAGCAGTAGGAACTTGTGCTGTGTATTGTCAGGCATCACCATTTTGAAATTTGCGCCTAAAAATTCATTAAAGGAAGAGCAAGACTATGGAGTATAGAATCTCCTCGATTCATTACCGTGCTGTAAGGTTACCGCCGCTGACAATCAAAGAGGTTCAGCTATCAAACGAAATAGTACCCCATTTTTTAGTTCTTGATTATTTCAATTTTTTTTTAAAAAAAAGCCTCAGCCTTCTTAGAAACTCTTAGAAAGAACTCCTGAAAAACCATCATGCAAAATAATTAAACTCACGATGGTAAAATAAATTATGAGTCTAAAATTGAATTGATAAGCAATTTGTTTTATCAAGATAACCTGTCTGTTGTTGTCGTGTCCTTCGCAAAAGGAACGAAGGAATGTTGCCAGATCCTGAGACAGGTTGATATCCTGTCTAAATCCTAAGATAATTCTAATCTATCCAAAGATATCCTGTCTAAATCACAGAATAGTTTTTTTTAAAAAAATTATCTTGAGCATTCTAAAATTACACGTTTCTGATTCATTTCTATTCCGGCGGCTGAGAGTGTATTTTCAGAAGTTATTTTTGTAACAAGAGAAGATGTATAAACTCACACACCCACACACATTTTAAAAAATGTGGCATTTTTGAAAAAACAATCTTCATTTTTAATGTATTTTTCAAAACAATGAAAAATGTAGCACATTTCATGATTCACTTCATTATTAAGAACGCAATCGGCCACTTGACAATCTGTACAGTTAAAACATAAAGTAATTTACATTTTTTTTAAAGAAAATAATGTACTCCCCCCAAAAAATTAATCAGTCAATAAGGTCTTTTTCTGCCTTGTTCCATAATGTATGCATACAATTCATTTTTTGGCTGCTACGCTTTCATCAACTTTTAAGTACTATTTTGTGCCTCTGTCAATAGCTTAAGGGCTGCGGTAGCCCAGTTGTCAAGTATCAGATCATGGCAGGCATGTCATGAGTTCGAGCCCAGTATCACTAAAGACCCGTCGCGTAGGGCAGCGATGCACGTTAAATCTATCTAGAGCGGAAACGTCCTCCCGTTGGTGTGGTGTGGTAGTTAGGAGAGGGGGTGCCAGCTCAGGTGTCGTCCACGTCACTTGACCATGGTTCAAAATTACGTGGTCCGTCGCCAAAAGCCCTCGTGTAGCTGAACGGTGTCCGACGTTAATATTCACACAATCACTGTCAATAGCTTAACGTACACCCGCATTGCGGGGAAGGGGGAGGAGTAGCCTGACTGTTTCCTACGGCTTGGGCTCAAAACCTGACTATGCAGGAGGGAGGGGGGCTAATATTCTTTGTTACGTTACTGGTTTCTGTGTGAGAATTTCATGTCTCCTAGTTGGTTTAATTCGAAATTACGACACTATCGGAAAAGTAGCATAAGTTTTACATACTAGTATACATTTTAATAGATTGTACAGAATCTGGTATTTGTATAATCTTTAGGATAGTTTTAAAATTTCTTGTACAATATATAGCTATCATGTTAATAATTCTTCAAGGCAATAAATTCATAAGAAAAGATCAAAACCATAATAAGAAAAAGTTAACACATTTTCCAGTTTTATGTATAAGAAATGCATCTTATTTTTATTGCTGAAAAAATGAAAGATTTGTTATTATAGTTCATTTTTATTTTTTCGTCAAGTTTAAAAATAGCGATCACTGGCGAATCACGCTCACAAATGACGTATTTATGTAATTATGACGCGATATCTGAGATGACGCAACACTAATCTCGTCATCTGACGTCAGATGCAAACGTAATCACCTCGCCAGGACTAAATTATCACACGAGCATCTTTTATTAAATAAGGTATTATTTTTAAAGCTTCGGCGTAACTTTCTTCGAATAAAGGAAGGCAAAATATTGCACTTTTCATTTGCTTTATCTTATCTACTGTTTAGTAAGGCTTGATAAAAAGTTGTGTACTTTTCGGCTGAGATTAAGAAAAGAAAAATTCTTTTTATAAGTAGTCTTTTCCTGACTATTATTCTAAGTTATAAATTAAATGGGAGCGCATGAAAAGAAAGTTCCATTCATGCATTGTGTTGAAGAGAAAAACATGTTTTTTTCCGAAAATGAACTTAAAATGTGCTTATGAATCGAAGTTTCAAGGTCATTTTAGAGGGCAACGATTTAGAATCGTAGTTTGGGAAACTGGCGTATGCAAAACAGTCTTATCGTTGCCATTGTAGTAAGAAACCATATAACTTAAGAAAATGTTTTTTAGAATTTTAAACTGAAACCCTAAAGTAATTAGTTCATAAATTCTTGTCTTGCAAAAAATACTCATATCCAAAATATGAGCTTCATATTTTTTTAGAAAATAAATTTTTCTGAATAATTCTCTTTAAATTTGCACATGACTATATCTTAATTTATGCTTGTGAATGTTTGATCTTTTTCTTGCAAACACTGAAATTCTAAAGTAAAACTTTTAGGCTTAATCAGCTTCCATACAGCCCTTCTCTATTGTTTGTGCTTAATTATAAAAAACAACCAACAAAAGAAAGCTTTTATTTAAAATCTTTATTTAACTCAGAATATTTTTCTTCATCAAAAATCTTTCGCAACATGTATTCGAAAACGTCTCTTTTGTAATCTTCAATTTCGTTGTCTTCGTCTGAATTCACTTCGTAATGTTTCGCGTCAAACATCTGCCAGATTTTATCTTTGGTTTGATCATATTCGTATTCCTGACACCTACGACGGAACCATCTGTAAAAAGGCATGTAGCACATCAGTTATACGAATATCGGATTTTAACAGGGCAAATAAGAAAATTTCGAAGAAATCTAGGAATATAATAATTTATGAAACAGAAAGTTTAAACACACACTGTTTTCTTATTTCTGTCACGTACTATACACGGCACCCAATAAAACGGAGCATGTGTCATACATCAGACGATATTATCGTACATAATCACCAATAATAAGGGATGTCATAATTATTATTTTATTTATTTGAATTTTGAAATAAAAATAAGTAATATAAAAAAATTAAGTCAATTCTCTCTTAAAACAACAAAGAAAAATCTTATTCTAAGTACTTTTTATTAAATAGTTACAATAAATATAAATATGCATATACATAGGACGGAATCACAACATTAAATGGTAATTAATTTTTATTAATTATTAATCAAGTATCGTATTGTCATCCAAAGCAATCGTGTATATAAATATCCAGTTCAACCGAATGCTTTAAAACGTGAGAAAAAAACCTTTTCAAGCTTTGACACAAGTCGCCAAAAATGATGCCAACGGGCTGTATTTGTAATTTTTTAAAATTACAATTAATTTTTATTAATTATAATTAGATTATTGTACTGTCATTCAAAATAATCCTGTATATAAAATTTCAGCTCAATGGAGCGCTTTAAAATGTACTTTATCAACGATTGAAAATTCCACCAAGATAAATAGAGAGTCTGAGCTAATAGTAATAATTGAACAAAAACATAATTTTTCATTGAGAGCCAACTAATTGCATTCAATTTTGCTGTTAGCTTTTTTAGTAATTTTTGCTACTTTGTTAGATAATTTACTAACTTATGTAATGCTGGAAGATTAGTTACAACCATTACCGCGCATGTGCAATAAATGCAAAGATCATGTCTAGAAAATTATCCGTTAGAAATAGTACCCTAGAAATAGTAACATTGCTACCGTGTTTTATGCTACTAATTATAAAATGAAAAAAAAGATTTTTTTTAAAAAAAATTGTGCCTAAAATTTATCTAATAATCTTCGGATATAAATTTCTAAACTCATTTGCCGAATTTATTCGTATCTAAGCCGCCATCGATTCCAAGCTACACCCGAAATTGTCAACGCGTTTTTATGAAAAAAAAATATTTAAAAAAATAGTTTAAAAAGATTTTTATTGATAGCCGATATTCACGAAAATGAGGGGGAGAAAAGTAAAATGTTATCTAATAAATAGATAATCAATTTATTTTACCTGTATTAAAAACTTTTAAATGCGTACATGAATCTAATTGCTCTAACCGTCAATATCATGTTCTGTTTCTATCATCCAGCGAATTTTTCTGTCTTCAATTCCAAGCTGCACCCGATTTTCAGTGGCAACAACATTGGCAAAAAAGTGCGGCTTAGATTCGAATAAATACAGTGCTTAAAATTTTCAGTTGTAGTTATATGTAAGTACTGGGGAATTTTAAATTTTTTACTACTATGAAATTTTATACTTTAAAATGAAAGTTATTTAAGAAAATTATAACGAGTTTTCAAAATAAAATACTTTATAATCTTAATACTTTAAAATGTCCATGAATTTACAGGAAATGATTCTTTTTTATGTTCTAATTTATTTGACACTCACGCAAAAATGCTAATAAAGATTTCGTCTACTTTTGTAATATTAAAATGAAACTAAATAAAAAAATGGAAATCTTTTTTGTTAGCATGTTTTATCAGACTTAGTTCTTAGAAACATAAGGTGTTTGAACAATATGCAATAATACATTTTTCTTTATTCTTTCTCGCCATTTATTTTATTATTATCATAAAGATTCGTTAAGAAACGCTTTTACTCCTGGATTTGCAATCAAAGAAAGGTTTTGAAAAAATAGGAGACGGTTTTAATGAAACAAAAACTATTATTTTTTTATTTATTTTTACAATTTTAACAGTAATTTTTTTCACTTCTGTTTTTATTATCTATTTTAAGAAAACTCCAAATCTATTTAAATTTTAAAACAGAACTTTATTCATATCGATATTGTTATTATTTTCTAAGAAAACTGCTCGTAAAATTTATAGAATCCTCTGAAATTTAGCAAATTTCTTATGATTTCTGTCGAATTGAAATTAATAAAATGTCTTGTACTTAGTAATTTGCGACTCCAAAATATGGCTTATTCACCCTATTCGGTGCAAACGTAGTAAATTTAAATATCAAACGTAATGCGAACAGGGAACTGTTACCCTCGATTGTTAAAGAGTCAAGTATCAAATATTGTAAAACAATATTACCTTAAACCTACATGTGAGAAATTATGAAAATTTTTTAAAAAATTAGAAATATGTAAAAAATTGAATAAAATATTAAATATTGAGTACTTTTTTATACTGCGAAAATATATGTTTGCTTATTCTAAAAGCTGAAAAAACTTTAAATCTATAATAAACTACAGAAATTACCTAGCACGTCACAAATAAAGAAATAAGTATATCTTAAATAAATGATAGTTTAAAGAACTAAAAAAACACGCTTATATAGTCAATTGAACTAAGAAATTTCTGACGCATCCTCCCCTTGTTCATATAAAGAACACTTCTTTTTGTTTGTTGTATTTGCATTATCCCCATGAGCGTTTTCGCATCAGGGTTGTAACACGATCTTTTAGTCTCCAAATCTGGGGAGGGAAAATCTTTAATCCTTATGGACTTGATCAGGACAATGGAACAAAATTATTAAATTATTGTATTGTCATCGGTCCTTGACAAATGCCCAAAATTTGGAATTAATCTGACCTTATAAAGTGGGTAAAAATTGAGTTCAAAGATTCCGTTACCTATAAGTGAAGCTAATAAAAGCATGTTAAAAAGGATTTTATTCAGTGAAATTCTTTGAACAGTTTGAACCTTAAACTAGCTGATCTGTGGAGTGTGTGTTTAGTCTTTTCAATATTTATTTTTTGTTCACGGACTACGGAAGGGAATATCTTTAAAACCAGCATTGCAGTGCTGTTTGCAATATCTTAGTCATTATTTTTATTTTTTTTACTAATTAGTTAAAAGACTAACTAGTACTAATAGTTAAAAAACACTTTTTTTTACTTTTTTAAAGATAATGTTTGTATTAACATGCGAAAATTCGCTGTGTAATGGTTGAATTATGTAATAAATAATATTTCATAACAGTTAACATTAAATCCTTATAATTGGGGGCAAATACATTGAGTTGAATTATTCTTATCTAATCATTTTGATTTTTTACAATCAATTTTAATTAAAAAGCTAAGTTAAAGAGTTCTTTTATGCCATAAAGATGACATAGTAAAAAAAATCCTTCTAAATGTTCTATATTTATTTTTTAAAATAATATGCTCATAGTTCTTACATCATTTGATTTATTCCTTTTAATTTGTTCAAAACCTTGCAAATAATTATTTATTTAAATCATTTCACATAATCGCATAGTCGAAACAAAGGTGAGATCTTAGAAAGAACTCCTGGAGGATAAGATTTTATTTTTTTTCGACTTGAACTTTATCTTTCACATAACACGTTATTTATTTACGCTAAATTCTTTTTCGGAAACGTTTATAAGTGCTTTAAACTTTTTAAATTGCTTACTATGTGTTTTAAAAGATATCTCTTTAAAGAAGTGAAATTTGAGCTATATTTAAAACGGTAAAGAAACTAAATACTCTTATGCAAAAAAGTAACATAATAAAAATTTTAGAAAACAAAAGGAAGTTTTCTCATAAACGTTATTAACATTCCGTGGGCCTTGGAAAGATTACTTCTCATCTACAGGATCTTACAAAATATGTTAGTGCATAATGGGAAGCAAAAAATACATTATAATTTATTGATCTTGCTATTATAAAAATGGGAAGACTAATTCCTCCTTCAATTTTGTGCTACAATCCAGCGATTCTATCTGTAAACCGGACAGAAAAAGATGCACTAAAGAAGAAGAATGCCTTTTCGCCTCACGGGAGGGGTGGATTGCTTCGATCGAAGAAAAGAAATTATAAAATCTTGAAAATAGTTGCATCGTATCTTTTATTTTCTTGCTATCACGAATAATTTTATACTGCTGTGGCAAGTGAACAAAAGAAACAGAAGTTTAGACCAGTTATCATTCGGTATAGCATTATCTCGTCAGCTATTAGACGGAAAAAAGGAAAGGACGTTCTGTTAGCTTCCAATCAAAGAAGTGTGTAGTTCTGGATGGTATGTGCTTATCCAATGTGGGAAATCGTATACCAAAGATGGTTTCCAACTATAGACGATGTAGGAAATGTAGCAGAAAGGGAAAGAAAAAATGACCCGCTTCATGTGTGTAGAATGTGATGTTTCCTTGAGCATTGCAACGTGCTTCTCTTCATATCATGGCGAATAATCAACACTAAATTTAACTTTCTTTACGACGGTTAATTAAATGTTAAGACTAAAATTTAAATGTTAACATAAAATTTGGCGAAGTAAAATATATTTCTTTGAATACTATATTGTTTAATTATTAATAAAACATAAAAAAAACTTCAAGAAATTCAAAAGAGAACTAAATGGCCCACTTAAAGGATAATTTATTTTGTTTTTCTCGAATGTATTCATCATACAATCACATTACGGCAGCGTTTCTCAAACTGTGCGGCGTACCTTCCTGGGAGGGGGCGTGATAAACCTACAAGGGGGGCATATCGACCTACAAGCATATCGAAAAGTCGAAAATTAAAGATTCTTTTCAAAATTATTAATTTTCTGCAAAATACATTCTGACTTAATAAGTAATAAAATACACATTTACACTGAAATACTTATCAAGTTATCAGTACTGTACAAAACATTTGATAGTTAATTTATTAATACTAAACTAAGAGCGAATTTAATAATTACTACAGACTCCCATGGGCTTGTCATGCACAAAATTATCTACAAAATTTAACACTTATCTTGATAAATTGTGTGGTTTATAATTAAAGTCGTACAGTAGCGTAAGCGTCAAAGTACATTAGTATTATAGCATTCAATTGAATGTTATTTTATAGGGAAGGGGGCGCGAAGAAAATTATTTTTGAAAATTGGGTCGCAAATATTGAAAGTAGGAGAAGCACTACATTATGGGATTTTTATTTATCCCTCTCAAATTCTTACCCTCTGTACCTCTTACACCTTGTCACTGGATAATCTTCTCTAAAACATTCCATTTGAAGAAAGTTGAAGAAAAGTCTTCCAACTTGGTGCGAAGTTCTTGTGTCGGCCTCCTTTAAGCAGTTGTAGAATTTTTGGTCACAGTCGCAGTGAGATCTGAAATCCAAATGAAAAAACTATTTATGGAGTGTTAATTGTCGTTTTCATTGTAATATATTAAAATACATGGAATATATTTAATTGCATTAAAATCAAGAAAAAGTTAGCTTTTTTTTGGTGCAAAGAACTTTGAAAAGGGTGGAATAAAAAGTGTTCGATCGTTTAATTTTTGAGACAAGCACTATATATTATGGAAATTATTCTTTTTTTAAAAAAATAAACTGTGTTTGCTTGCAAAACTTACGAACAGAATTATTTTAAAAGTCAGGTTGATTTAAGAATTAAAATTTGTATAATATTCTAGATGCTTTAAAAACAATTAGAATTTACAATGAGAAAATTCTGTTTTGGAAATTTAATCACTTTGTTGACTAAATTAACCTTTTCGCGAGCAGTGGATAATAGGTCTAGCCACATATTAAAAAAAAATTCTCCAAGCGGGTGGCAGATATTTAGACTATCCACATGCGTTAATTGAAACTAAAACGCATTATAATCTATACAGATGGCGATGGCAGCACGATACCTTTTTTTGCATTTCATGTCCTCTGAAGGGTAGTTAAAAACAGTGTTTCTAGGTTTAAATCTACGAATTGTATTTTGATTTCTTTGAATAAAATTTCTGATCTTTGAAAAAAATTTCGACAGTCTTAAGTATACTTTTCTCTCATTTGAATGAATCAAGAAAATGTTCAATTAAAAAAAAGGTTTTTTTTAGGTTTTTGGAAAGCTTTTATATGTGGATAGAGGTTCTATCCACTGCTCACATAGAACAGAAACATGACCTAGAAAGTTTCGCTTTTCCTCCACTCGAGAGAGAGCACTTAGAATCATGTGAGAATGTTGGGGGTCAGAAATAAAAACAAACTTCTTTTACAATATGTGGTGCAAGATTCTCGGGTTCGAAACTCTTTCATTGCAGCTTTTCTGCTCGGATAAAATCTTTGCATATTATAAAGCTCCACAGTAAGTAGCTCATCAAATTTGTGAAGTAACTAATTTTATTCCTGAAAATTATTACTCTATATTTTTAACTTTTTATACTAAAATAAAATAAAATATAAATTGATGATATATACCAATTTCAATGTGTATTCTATGTATATTCTAAGTAATTATATATTCCCTGTTGTATAATTATTCTATTATTATTTAATTACACTTCTATTTTATATTTAATTGTTATTGAAATATTTATTAGCATAAATGTTAATTTTTCAAAAAAAAGTTTATTGCAATATGATTCATTTTTTCAGTCGTGAAAAGTAAGTTAAATGCCTTTAGTGCGCAGTGGCTATAACGTCTAGCCACCTTCCAGGAAAAAAAACCCTGAGCAGATACTTTTTGTGACTAAATGTTTATAGGGGATGAGAACATTCCATTTATCAAATACTTTATCACAGAAACGTGTATTTTAGCTTTGTGCCCGTTCAAGGGTTAATTCACTAGTGAAGTTAGATGCTATTTGGCCTGTGGAAATATTCAGATCAACCTTAGCCGGAGAAATATTGGATTCTCACACCTCCTCTGGTAAAGAAATTATCAAAGGATAAATTAATCAACTGAACTGCAAATAACAAATTAAAGCAGATAAAAAAAATGCCCAATTTTTTGCTCTTATTAGTACATGTAAAAAGAAAAATCGTAATTAAGATTCACGTGAAGGGACACAAATAAGTGATTTACTTTGTGAAGGGTGAATTATTGTCCAGACCATACTTGCTTTCTCGACCCAATATGCTTTCGTTGCAATGGTCGTGATCCCTGCAACACATGTCAGCTTCGACTTCAGGGCCAAGGTCGTCGTAATGCTCAGAGACGTTTCCAGAACCGCACCATTTGGTTCCTATGGCGCAGAGAGTAAGACGAAAAAATAAGTTAGAGAGAATATGATCTTTATAAATATTTAAAAAGCTGCATGAGTTATGAAAAATAAATTTTCAAGAAAAGAAAAAAATAATGTCCCTTTTATTCAAATTCAATGATTTCAGTAGAATTTTTGTAATGTTAAGTATCATGTGCATGTTACAATTCCAACAATAGGCATGAAAATGTTGAAGATGGCTTTCTGCAACTAATACCCATGTGCAGTACAGTAAAAATCGTTTAGTACAAAACTGAGGGGTCAAAAATATATTTTCGTGTAAAAAGAATTTCGTCTTACACGATATTGCAATAAAAAAACCATGTATTTAACAAAACTAAATTTATTAGGTACATTTTATATACTAAAAGTCAATAAAACAAAAACATTCGCAAGAACTTAACGAAATTATAATAGAAAATTTTAAAGTTTTTTTAAACAAAACATTTATTGAGTTTTTGGAAAATAATCCGATATTTTTCCTTGCATTGTTTTTTAGCATCAAATTGTCAATAACTTGTTCTACGTCGTCCGTTTAGCTATTCATTTCACCATTGGAATGTGGGTATACTTTTCATGATGTTCCTCATTTAGGATGACATGGGAGCAGGAGTTGCATTATTCATTTCATTTTCGACGTCAGAATCTGCATCAATGCTATTTTTTGAGCTTTAATCTATTTTTTGAGCAAAATGTCTTTATCTGCCATATAATTGGGGCTTTACACACATTATCATCATCAACTGCAACGATTTTTTCCGATGATACAGTAAAACAGTCCAATATAATACAGAAACATTTTCAAACATTTCAATAAATGAATGAAAATCATTTCGTGTTAAGCGATTTTTGTTTTGTGTTACGAGAAAAATACATAGTGTTTGTGGGGACCGTTGTATTATTTCGTGTTAAACGTATTTCTCTGTATTTAGAAAAAAGCTACATGAGTTACGATGAGTAAATTTTCAAGAAAAGTAAAAAAATTAAGTCCATTTCATTAAAATTCAATAATTTCAGTAGAATTTTTGTAGGGTTAAGCAACATATGCATTTTCCAACATAAAGCACGAAAATATTGAAGAGGGCCTTTTGCAGCCAATACACATTGTTAATAATATAGTTGGAGATAATATATATACAATATAATATAGTTGGAGATATTTGGGGGTTTTTTTTCAGTTATTTATAATAAAATAAATTCAGTTTATTTTTATACTTTTAACTACACTTATTTTTATATAATTTTCTTGAATAAAAATAGGTATTATTTTTTACCTGTTTTAAAAACTGTGCTATATTTAAGGCATTAAAAGCTTTTTTTGCATACTTTATACCACGAATAAATACTATTTTCCAAAAAATCAACGACAGTCAAAACAGAGTGTGCTTCCAATATTCTTTCAAAAATTGGATTTCCAAACAATTTGTTAATTTTTAAATAAACCTCAATTATTTAACTGAATAAATATCTGTCAATCAAAGTACTTATCACACTAAATTAATTTAATTCTTGTCTTAACAAATTCAGATATTCAGTAACGCAAGTTGTGTACGGGTCTATATCTTGGAGTATAATCATCCTCTGTTGAATGAAGCCTTCATCCGAATTTTGATTTATGAATAGGATTACTACACGTGTTTAAATAGATGGAACAGGGGAAGGATTTATCAGATATGATGCTCTATTCTAGAAATTCCCAATTTAGTGCTAAAAGAAGAGATAACTGAGAAAGATAAATATAAAGTATACAGCCCCCAAATCAGATTGCTGTTTCTTAACTTTCAAACTTTGGTATAAAAGCTAAGTTTTACTTTAATTTTTGGTTGTTTATTGTCATGCGTATTAAACAGAAATATATCTCTTAATTAATACTGATGCTTAATATTTTTATACAAAATACAGGTTTAAATTCAGGAATTTTACTTATAGAGTTGGGAGAGGTAATTACTTCAAGAAAATTTATAATTAATTTTTCTTCGCAAAATGATCAAATAGTGTATTTCAGAGCAATTTTCTTGCTACGATGAAACGTGATTCATTTTTGAAAAGGAACATTTTTTAAGTTTTTGAATTTTATATGAATAAACAAAATATAAGTTTTTTGTACATTTGTAATATTTCAAAAATATTCTTTTTCAACAATCCTTTAGCAAGAAATTTCGTTAATTGGTTCAATGAAATTTTATATTTACATTTTTTTTACTTGTATGAGATATATTATAATTCTTTCTTCTTCAATCAGTTTAAATATCGAATATTAGGAATCAAAAGCATCAAAGGTTCTTAAATAGGAGCTCCCAAAATCTTGTCTACATTGAGTTCTTTTAAATCTTTGTAAAGCCATTTTTTAGTTATGTTATGCAAAAATATTTCCGAGATTGAGATTGATTTATAAGAAAAAATTCATTTAACCTATCACCTAAAATTAATTTCGTTTTTAAGAGCACTTTTTGGGAGGGAGGGGGGAGGTCATTTCCCGCCACCTACTGGGAGTTATTCAAAGGTATGACTTCTCATGTTTTGGATTTCTTTTTTATATCGCATTACATGCGATATTTACAAAATATATTGCATTTACTCTAATCTAAGCCATAATCGATTCTAAGCCCCCCTTCCTATAATTCTCAACACGTTTTTGAAAGAAAAAAAATTGTGTTAAAATTTCGTCAACATCTGATATTTAAATAATTTTTCATAAAATGAATGAGAATTAATAAAAAAGTAGTCAATATGTTATTTAACTTTCCTATATTAAAGACTTGCAAATGCATACGTGAACCTTTTGTTACTCTAACCGTCCGTATCATATTTTGAAAATAATTCGTCTCTCCCACTGTCCCAGCTGACTTTAGAATTGGTGCTGGAGCCGCCATGTTCCCGTCTTCCGTGCCATCCAATGTATTTTTAAGCAACATTTTTTAAAAGAATGTATTATAAATGAATGTAAAAGAATTATTAAAGACTGTTCAAAGTTTATGTACAGAAATTATATAATTTTGCTTACACCATCGAAATATATTTATTTCATCCGTGTCACATTTTCAGTGGCCGATGCTCTGTTTCCGTTAATTAAAGTATTGGCTTTGTCAATGAATAGCTTGGCACTAGATTCTTTAAAAAGAAAGCCGTAATCTACCGCTCTTGATTTAGTGCTGCTCAACCAACTTCATTTCAAAAATAAAATTAAGACAAACCTGGATAAATAAAAAAGCTGCTAAAGACTCCAAATTGTTGCCATATTTCTTCACCATCTTCTTCATAAAGGTGGCCATTTTGTTTGACGTATGTACAAATCCCAATAAGGTTATCCATTTTTTCTTTATCTACAACCGTGATATTTGGTGTCGGAACCGTCTGTTTGATAGCATCGAGTAGAGAACTAGACAACAAAACAAGTAATATCTATAAAAAAATTTTAAGTCAATTCCTACTTAGATCAATAAAAAAAAATTTATTTTAGCTACTTTTTATTAAATAGTTACAATTAATATAAATATGTATATACATAGGACAGAATCACAACATTAGGTGGTAATTAGTTTTTATTAATTATCATTTAAGTATCGTATTGTCATCCAAAACAATCGTGTATATAAAATTTCAGTTCAACTGAATGCTTTAAAACGTGAGAAAAAAAAGCTTTTAAAGTTTTCACCCAAATCGCTAAAAATGAAACCAACGTGGCTGTATCCATAATTCTTTTAAAGATCAGTTTCAGTCAATTAATTTTAATTAATTATAATTAAATTATCGTATTTTTACCCCAAACAGTAGTGTATAGAAAATTTCAGCTCAACTGAACGCTTCAAAATGTGAGAAAAAAATCTTTTCAAGTTTTGACACAAATTGCCAAAAATGATGCTAACGTGGCTGTATACCTAATTCTTTGAATAATTCATTTTAATCAATTAATTTTTATTAATTATGATTAAATTATTGTATTGTCATCCAAAACAATCATGTATATTAAATTTCGGCTCAATTGAGAGCTTTAAAATGTATTTTATTAACGATTGAACATTCCACCAAGATAAATAAACATATAGAGAGTGTGAACTAACAGTACGAATTGAAAAATAAACTTATAACATGTGTCCACAAAAATTAATCAAGCTCCAAAGTATAGGTAATTACACTTCTCACAAAAAAAATTTTAATGACCCAAAGTAAAATAAGTATCAATAAATTAGGATTTATAATATTTAAATCGAATACCTAGAAATTAATTTACAAAAATATGATTAGAATTATATTAGAATAAAATAGATTAATATGGACTATAAATAAGAATTAAAAAATAAATCTGCATTTCTAGCTGTAAAAATACGCAATTTGCACCACCATATTTTGCTAAAAAAAACTGTTTATCCGTGACATTTCAGACTAGAAAATGCATTTTTTTTTGTTCGTAGAATATTGAAATATATTTGTATTCAAATTTTCAGAAACAGTTTCATTTCAAAATATTTTTTATACACTTAAGATTAAAGTAAGATTTTATCCCTTAACTAAAACATTTAATAAGCCGTATCATTTGTAATGATACAGCTTATTTCACACTCTTTTTCAGTCACAAATAAAAATTTCCTAATGAAAAATCTTTGAAATTTTTTCTATGCAATCTACTATTACTTATCACTTCATACAGTACATAATGACGGACAAGCTCACCTGACCGAAAATCTTAGTTTGTTCTTTGTGTTTTCCTTGAAATTTCTAGTTGTTAAGAGTTTCAAAATATATTTTTAAAAAATACAATTAAAATAAATTACTTCTCAAAATCCTTTCAACTAAAACACATAGTTAATTCTGAAATTTAGATATTTTCTCTGTCTCATGTATATTTTTCATCAATAAATTCACTTTGGGAAATATGAGGAATCATATCTCTTCTTACTTAATCCCCAATTGAAATATTTTGCTATAAATTCCCCCTCCCTCAGTAAAACCCTTCAGTAAAATATCAACTTGCGAAACAGGCAGCCATTTTGAGATGTCCGTCTTCTTATAATGGCATAACAGTTGGGCAACAGGTATTGTAAATCATCTTCAAACAAGTCGAATCTTCCATCTGATAACATTGTGAAAGAATATTTGGTCACCTGATGACTATTAAAGAAATTCCATACTTATTTTTCTCATCTGTCTACGGAAAAGTTTTTGAAAATTGTTTTCTTAACAAGTCTTACAAAAGATTTTTCAAAATACAAATACATGCATAAATTGTAATACTGGTAGTTATGGATATGAGGTTCATTCATATGCAATCAAATGTTACCTTACGATCTTCGACTGCAGAAACAAACTTAAATTTCCTTTAAAGCTGTTTTTGATGCATTTATGTACAAAAACTCAAAAAATCGAGATAAATCGATAAATGAATATTTTACAAAGTGTTTTTGGAGTTTTAGAACTTCTCAATCAAACAGTTATCCTTGTTTAAATATGTAACCCGTTTAAGTTGTCTCAATTACAAACAATACTTTTTTAATTATTTATCTGAAAAGCGCTACGCGTGTATTATTGTGTTAATATAATATTACAATTGTAGTCTGTAAATATAGTCGGCTCGAACAAAATTGCCTTATGGCATTCAATATTATTAGTTTTCTTGCATCTGATGCACACAGAATGTAAAATTCAACGCTTTACAATGATCGTTGGAAAGAGGTTTTATTAGGTTAAATTTAACAATATTTAACATTTCGTCGTTACCAAACCAATTATGATATGTACACTTTTTGGAGTTTCCAACATCTTGACTACGGTGACTTGTTTACTAACCAAATTTTCGAATAAAAAGACTGTTATGCGACTCTAAGAATTATACGGTGAACTGTGGTCACTAAAAAAATATTCTATGGACTTAAAGTCTAAGGTATCCGACTACTTGCTACAAATTTTATTAAAAAAATCCGAGGTATGGGGATTTTTTTTTTTGTAGTTTTTAGATTTATTTAGTACATTTAAGAAAAATATGCTAAAATTAAGAAGAGAAAAAGAAATTATTATTACTAAAATGAGAAAAAATTGGTAAAAATTGATAAAAAATTACATCAATAGGATCATTCTGTACAAAAAGCTTCTTAACAAATTTTCACTTTTTCAATTTTGATGCAATGCTTTGCTATTCACTTTTAAAAAATGACTTCAGGATAAGAGATATTTTAATTTTACAAAAACTAGAGCACTCTCTCTCTCTCTCTATCTATCTTAGCTATTATATGAAAATTGCTTAAAAAAACAGTGATTGATAAATCTGACGGTTAAAACACTTTTACTATTATACACATTATACACAAAAAATTTCAGTTAATTATTTTCAAATCTCTCTGAGGAATCACTGTCCCCTTTAGAGCATTTAAAAAAACATTTCGAGTAAAACACTTTTTAATGTATGAGTGAGTGAATATTAACGTCGCACTATTCAGCTACAGGAGGGCTTTTTGACGACGGACCACGTAATTTTGAACCGTGGTCAAGTGAGGTGGACACCACCTGATCTCCTCTCCTAACTATCACACCACTCCAACGGGAAGACGTTTGAGCTCTCGACAGATTTAAAATGCATCGCTCCCCTACACGGTGGGTCCTTAGTGATACTGGGCTCGAACTCGTGACAAGGCAGCCACGATCCGATACTTTGACCACTCGACCACTTTTTAATGCATGCCATCTTGCTTAAAGCAGCGCCATCTGCTTTTACTAAAACACTTGTACTTTTTGTTCTAGTGAATAGAAAATAGTAAACGTGGTATTTTCATAAAGTTAATAAGATGGTCTATAAAATAAGGCTGAAATATTTGTCAATTTTTGGCCAAATTCACGATTTTAGGGTAGTCGGATACCTTGAATCTCCTAGTTTCAAATCTCAGTTACACTTTTTGCACATAGCAGATTTTTGTTTGACAAGGACGATTTTTTATTTATCTATCTCACATGAAATCACACTTACACTCAGTTACGGATTCAGGTAGGTTGAAGGGAGAAAAATAAAAACACATATAAGGTATCCGATTACGTTCGGAACCGTGATTTTGCAAAAGCGTATAAATGGATAATATATATTATATTTAGTGTCACTTTGATTAGAAATGGTATATAAAATTGTTTTAAGAATAGTATTACAATAAAAAATTATTTAAGTACAATATTTTGACAAAAAACTAACTTAGAATTATCTTTTTTCCAAAATGTTCTCCTTTTGTTAAAAAAGCTTCTATTATAATAATATTTTGCCTGTATATAGCTCAGACCTCTCTATAGAGGTTCAACTAGAATTTTTGGAATATATAACTTAGAAGTGGGTTTATCCATATTTTACGACTACAGAGGGGAGCAATTTTAAGAATAAAACGCCAATAATTATTTTAATTGGTGTTAACTCTGAAATAATGGGAATTTTTCAAAAATCATAGTTGAGCCTCTGTATAAAGGTCTGAGCTATATACAGACAAAATATTATTATAATGGAAGCATTTTTCACAAAACGAGAACATTTTGAAAAAAGATTATTCTAAGTTAATTTTTAGCCGAAATACTGTATTTAAATAGTTTTTTTTTGTCAAAATGTCCTTAAAACAATTTTATACATGTATTCTAATCTAAGTGACACTAAATATCATGAAAATTATCCATTTATGTTCCTTTCTAAAGTCACGGTTCCGAACGTAGTCGGATACCTTAAAAGGAAATTTTTGAAATGTAAATATTTAAATTCGGGATTTTGCGCGGCTGTTCAGAAGCAGAGGTAGCCTTTAAATCCGTTTTTGCACCAGTGCTATACTAGACTAAAATCAAAAAGACAGAAAGAACTTACTCGTCTCCAGATGCATAGCAATCGATCAGAGTGTTTTTTCGAGCATCTTTAAGAATAGAAATCATTCTTCCTGACTCTGGTTCGATATAGAACATCCAAACCCTCGTTTCTTTCGATCCGTTGCTTTCTACATCCTGATCCAACTCTCGCATGCTACCAATCGCCACTGAACCGCTCAGGTAAAAGAACGCCAACCAAAACATCGCTGTCAACGAGATCTTTTCGGCTTTTTTTATTATTCAGGTCGTATATTATCTATATCAAACATCAAATGTTCCATTCCCGTTTTTATATACTCTATGCTGTCAGTGCTTGGGCATGTTCTGGGATATTGATGACACTGGGTGCGGGTAGATTCCAACCCGCATTCTTCAAAAGAACGTGCCATAAAAGGGCTCGGTTCATTTGTTTACATGGGAAGATATTTTGATGTGTTCTGACCTTTTCTAGGTCAGAGATAGAAATCTATTTGTACCAAGGCGCATCATTTCTTTGACAAGTTTTGTTTTTGTGTGGAATGAACACAGATACTCCTGAAATCTTATCTTGATGTCAAGGTTGTTTGCGACAAGCATGCTCATTGCCCATATAATAAGCTTGAAATACACGAAATTTAAACCGGAGGTTATGAAATGAGTTAAATAAAAGTAATTGTGAATACGAGCGCTTTCTTTTCGAAATTCAGATTTTCTCTAGTGATATAATTCAATTCAAAGTGATGAAAATTACGATGATGAGTTTAATACCAATAAGGTTATGAATTGAATGCATTCATTCTTTGATGTAAGTAAGGGTATAGGCTGGCCACTATTTATATCATTACAAATTTCTATCAAATATTTATTACTCAGTAACACTGAAGAAATTATGTAACGTTCTCACTAGCGTCAATTGTGTTTCTGAATGCCGCCGGATTAAAGGACATATATTTGGTTCTTTTTGTAAAAGAACATATAAAAGTTACTTCTTCATGAATAATAATTAATCAGTTTCCTTCAAAATGTAACAATATATATGATTATCAATCATTATCAAGTTATGAGAGTGCTAAATATAAGAATCCAAAATGCAAATTATATTAGATCTATAGTCTTGAAATTTGGCAGGGATGTTCCTCTTGACGATAGAGATCCTCTAATAAAGTGTTTTTCGAAAATTGACTCCGAAGGGGAGTTGTGGTAAGGCTGGGCAAGGTTTTGTGGAAATAAACTGCTAAGAGAGGATATGGGGGGTTACGGGGCATTATAGAACAAAAACAAATTGGTTCTTAAAACAAATTGACTCAGAAACTTGAAAAGTGGGGCGAACGTGTTTATTCAGTTGCTTAGAGATCCACTGAGGACGGGGTTGCAGACTTTAAATTTGGCAAACATATTTCTTATGTTTCGTAGAGATCCGCTAAGAAAGGGTTTGCGAAAATCGACTCCCAAACAGATTTGTGTGGTGAAGAGTTTGTGGGGGAGTGACACATAAAAAAAATTCCTTTTTTGAACAATTAGACTTGCAGACTGGGAATTTAGCAAGCATGTTTGTTTTGTTGAGTCGAGGTCAACTAAAAACGCTTTTTTTTTATATGGACGCTGTCAGAGGTGTTAAGGGGTGTAAAAGGTAAATATACTCAGGTTGTAGAAATTGAAGGACCTTGCTCTTTTTAAATAAAAAGCGAGGAGTGCTATAGCGGAGGACTTAGATAGAAATAACCTAAAAAGAATATAGTTTTACAATGTCATGAAGTACACAGCGAAGCTGGTGGATAACGGCTAGTACATATACACATTAACGAAAACTTTTTAAAACGTACTTGCGATTCTGTAATGTTTATATTTATTAAATGCCTATTTTTAATAAAACTTAGCATGTTAATTACATGTTTATTTCAAATTAAAGTAATTCACTAATCATGTCCTCTGTGATCACTTTAAATAATTTAGCTGTCATTTTCTGGGCTTCGGTGATATTGATTTACACATATTCTGTGTTTACCTACATTACTTGAGTGTTGGATTTATTGCATATTCTATAAAATAAACAAAATTATCAAAAGGTATACCTCGATAAAAAAGATTAATATATTTAAATAACATGAACACAAAACAAGTTTTCATTTTTTTTTCTAAAAAATTTCTTAAATGTCATTAAATAACACGGAAACTCGTTTAGGGAATTGTATTTATAAGGGATTATCAACTTTTTCCACCCACATGCACTGAAGTATTATCTGCAAATACGGTTGTAACGTTGAAAATTAGTGTAAACAGAGATAATGCGGTCGTATATATCATACTTTTTAGTTCAGATTGAAATCTTCATCTAAAAACTGAAACCGATCGTTTCCAAAATCGTTTATAAATTATTTATAGTTCAACGTCCAGACGGAGATGGAAAAATTGATATGATATTCTCACGGCCACTTAAAGTATCGATAACTCTAGAAAGAGTTCAGTTCTTCGGTTTGCTTTACTATTGGATGAAAGGTTTTTAATTGGGATCCTCAAATAATTGAGGTAAGATACTTTTAATATTTATAAGCGTTAAATGTTTTGTTATATTTCTAAGTAGAAATACTAGATCTCTTTTATTATAAATTTTTCGTTTGTAGTTCTTTCGGATCAATAGGCTTTTTTAACTGAAAATAAAACACTTACTACAAACAATGCAAAAAAATTATTTTAATAATTGTGTGCACAAATGAATTGATTTTATTTTATGCTGCATTAAAAAATTGTAATTTACTTCCGATGTTATAAAAATTAGGAAATTTGATTATGGCAATGGATTATTATGTGATGAAGACTAAGGAAATGTCAATAAATTTCAGAAAAATTTGATTTAAATGAAATTAATTGTTTTTAAAAATTCGTTACTGCTTTTATGTTGTTTTAGAAAGGTATATAATCAATTTTCGTATAAATTTATAGATAGATTTATTTTGATTATTTCAACGTTTCTGTCCATTTAATAATTTATAATGTTTTAAAAAAAATGTAATAATTATAAAAATATTTCTTTTTATATGGAAGAAAATGCCGATTAAAATTAACTAATTGTACACAATTTCGATAGCATAAATCAAAAGATTGTATCTGAATAATGAAACATTTTAAAGCAGTTACCGTTAGGGGTTTAGCTGAAAATGTAAACGTTAAAATCTGCATATTGTATATTTATTATTTTCCAACTTAATTTCAACTTTTCCCGCGGGAAAAATGGTATTTTATAAAAAAAAGCGATTGCCCAGTTTTCAGAAACTATTATTACAAATACTTACTTATTATTGGTACTGCTTACAATTCCTTATATTGGCTATTTGTTTCTGTTATCTGGACCATCTTCTATGAACATTTTTTTCCTTCTTGAAATCTTCTTTATACCTTCTTCCATATAAAAATTTTTTGTGGCTAACTTAATACTTTTTGCTGTAAATAATCTCATACGTGATTTCTTAAATATAGAAATCAACAACTACTAAAAACCCTTAAAATGCCATTACACCAATGGAATTTTAAAAAGTTCCAGTAAATACATTCCAGTTTGAAATTAAAATAACCATCCTATATGCAGTTGCACAATTGTTCTACAATTTTTAAAACAAAAAATATCTAATATCAAATTATTAGATTTAAACGCTACCTCCAACTAAAGCTAGTAAAATCCAACATCTTTTGTTTAAATTACATTTTTAAAAACCAGTAGAAATCAAAAGGCCTTTCGCTGACAAAAATTATTGATATGTCTTTTAAGGATCTGGATGGCTACTGAGCCCCAAGATCCGTTGTTGTTTACATCGTCTCACAATTGGGATCGCCACGTGACGACACGTCCCTTCCCAGATAAATAAGTTTTTTTGGTTGTAAATCATGAACAATAGTTTCGACTCGCAATTTATAGAGTTGCACATTATTTGAATAATTTCTAGAATTTCTTCAAAGAGGGTCCACTCTTATCTATTTCACTTGATTTCGTCCCGCTTTATCAACCTTTCACCCTACGTCACTGCGAATTGAAGATTTATAATACCCTGCTTACATCTCTCTCTCTCTCGGTTTCCCCTTTTTTTCATTCGTGCTAAATTTTCAATGAATTCCACAACTTCTATGACGTCCATTACGATGCAAACAAACCATAAAAGTTAATTCTCCTTGTACTATATATACCTAGGTATTGATGGCTTTTAATTTCATCCGAATTTTCTTCAATTCTCAGAAGAAGGTTGAAAAATAATCCTTTATTTTTAAAGGTCCCTCAAAGTTTGAAGAAGTTTCCTAGAAAGAGATTAGTTGATCACATCCTGCTGTGAAAGTGTTCTTGCACAAGTTCTTCAAGAAGTTGCCTACCACCAAGAAATAATTCGAGGCTAATTATCGTTTTTGTTTTGGATATTGGATTAAATCAGTGAACCTTCTGCCTACAATGGGTTACAGTGAAGGTCCCGACCGCGGTCATGCTTGGGTCATCGCCTGTGCGGCCATGGTCATTACCATGATCCTTTCTGGAATTTCTAAAATGGTTGGAATACTTTACGTGGCTGTCATTGAAACTTATGGTGTGACCAGGAGAGAAGCTACTTTGCCTTTCACCTTCAGAAAGTCATTGCGATGTTTAGCTGGTGAGTCATTTCAAACTGCTTTTATTATTGTTTATTATATTTATTATTCTATTTATTATGACCCCCGCTAAACAATTAGGTCATGAAACATTCCTTCAGATTCCCCATAAAAGACTTCCAGTTGGAAGATTCTCAAAAATTATTTGAATGAAATCCTTAAAGATTCCATTGGGACCTATCATTAAACCTTGTGATTGATTTCTGCTGATTCCATCAGATGCTGTCTGTGCCCTTTTTTGATAGATGCTACAAGTCCATGTATAGATTATGTGATTCCTTACATTTTCAATCCACTGTTACCTATCGTTGATTTTATATTTAGTAAGGGAAAGTCTATGTGTACAGGGACAATTCAAGATGTTGTGAGCTAAATTTCAAATAGCACCACAAAGATGGGAGGGATTTCACTTGATTTGAAATAAATTGTAGAATGCTAAAAAAAAGATATATGATTGGTTAAAAATATAGGTTAAATATTAATTCATGCCCTCTGAGATTTAAACAGAAACTGATTTATATAATTTCTAGCGAGAGCATTATTACTGTACATAAATATCCTACTAATAAAAATATCTGCTTTTTTTATAGTATTAGTCCTTCAATATTGAGCTTTTGTCAGTTAGAATAAAGCGTTTGAAAATCACCTGCCAAAAACCTTAATTAACTATTAATCATGTAAAGTATTTTTATTCGTGTCTCAGAAAAATGTTAAATGACCTATTTATTATTCTTTGGGATAATGAAAAACAGTATTATTGAATTATTATTATTAGAGAACAATATTATACAAAGCTCTATTAAGGCAATTATCAAATTATGTTTTCCTATGAAACTGATCACATTTTGAAGAAATAATAATTTTCAAAATATAAATACATTGAAATTGAATATTGTAATTAATTATTTATAATTTCCTTATAATTATTTTTATTCCTTTGGATTTATATTATCTATCTGAATGATGATCCAATGCTTTTAGAATGGTGTTGATTTCTTGAACGAGCGATAAAAACACTTCTAAATTATGTTACAAACTTCTGAAAAGTATGGTAAAAAATCACACACAGCTAAATCAAAATTCTGAGTGATATTTCTATATTTCGAACTTCTCAATACAGAAAACTTGCGGATATTTTCAGATTTTTATTTGCTTTTATACGAGTAATTATTCAAATAATTATTTTTTGCTTAACAAATACTTAAATAATCAATAGCAAATAATAATAGTTTTAAAGTAAGGATATTAAGAATTAAAATAAAATACTTGAAAAAATATTATAATGATTTGATTAAAATTAATTTAGTAATAAATTTACAGTTTTTTTTAAAGCGATCTTTAAGTAAAATAAAGAACAAGTTCAAAAACACCTCTTGATAATATTCTAGAAAACTTAAACATTACGGGAAGAGGGAAAGATAAATTTAGCTTTCAGAATTCATAGCACACCATTAAAAACTCATGATATCTCATACCTTTTTATGAGATATCAAATAAAAACTACAAATGATAAACTCTTTAAATTTAAGAGAAAGCTGCTTTTGATTGAAAAAATATACAGAAAAAACTGTAAATTGGTTAAAAATTTCAATCCGATGGATAGAAATGTTCTAAGGTTAAAGGCAAATTAATTTTTGGAGATATTTAATGTAAAAGCAATAAATGTCCCCCTATAATTCCTACTCTATAATTGATAAAAAAAATTTAACTTTACAAAAAGATTCATATTTTCATTCAAACTAAACTGTTTTCAAGAACATTATTCTATTAAATAAGAAGTAAATTAGGAAATAAAAATTTGATAATGAAAATAAATATGTATTATAATATAATAATACAAGAATTATATCCAGTAACATAGCAACGAATTAAATAAAAGCATACGCATACAAAATATACAAAATGATACTTATTTTAATAAATAAAAAGAGAACCAAAATAAATTTAACAAAGTGGTGCTTATTTTGAAAGAGAGCGAATATACTAAGAGAATTGTAATATAATATTATCTAGTTCAGTGATTCTCAATCACTGTGCAATGGCACTTTTGTGTACCCCAAAATTCTTGAAACGTACCATCAAATTTTTTTAAAACTATAAACAATACTCTTGAGAAAAAATAAAACCCAGAACCGAATCATTTGGATACAAAGTAAAGGTATTTTTGTGGTATATTTAATTTATTCTTTCGAGGATAGATGAAAGTGTATTATAGATGAGTAACTTTATTTTATTGCTAGTGTGCTGCTAAATTTTAAAATTGTTAACAGTGTACAGCAAAAAAAAAAATGGTTGTGAATCACTGATCTAGTCCAATAATACAACACAAATCGCAAAAAAACAATACAAAAAAAAGCCTCTAGTTTTATTGAAAAAATGTGATTTCAAAGCTGGATAAATGACGGATAATATTCAATAAGATTTTACTCTTTTATTTCTCTTACAGGACCCATCGTAGGAATAGTTGGACAGCGTTACGGCATTCGAACGGTCACTCTCGGAGGAGCCGTAGTAGCTTCCTTGGGGGCCCTCTTGAGTTTCTTTGCGCCCAATGTCACGTGGCTAGCTGTTTGCTGGGGAGGAGTGCACGGTAAGTTAGAAAAGGTCATGAAATCATAGATTAACATCAGATCAAAAGAGTTTAGAGCGTGAAAATAATTTAATTGTAAAGAATATAAATTTGATATTAAAATTATTATTTGAACAAAATATTAATATTGTATCGATTTCAAACAAATAGTATGCTAAAAATTGAATATTGTTAAGGGACGTTATAGATAAAAATTCCCATCCCACAGACTTGAAATTTGATAAGCATGTTTTTTTTTATCCGCTAAAAATGGTTTTTACGGAAATCAATTTCCAAAGGAGGTTACAGAGCATATAGATTTAAAAAATCTCATTTTTTAACAATTTTACTCTCACTCTTCAAATTTTATAAGCATGTTTATTTTGTTGATGATAGGTCCGCTAAATAGGAATTTTGAGAAAGTCAACTTCGGGAAGAGGGGTTACGGGGGTGTAAGAGATAATTATAGTTTTGGTTCAGAACTTCAAGTCCTGTTCTCTTTAAATCAAAAGGGGAGGGTTGTTATAATTTTCCAATACAATCGAACGCTTAATGCTAGAACTTATGGATATTAGTTCTCTTAATAATTTATAATCAACACATAATCATACAACATTATCAAAATACCCAGCGAAACGGACGGATAACTGTTAGTTTATCAGCTAATGCGAATAAAATGCAGAATTATTTTATGTAAAATATATTCGAATAAACTAAGTTTCTCTCATTTCTTTTGTATATTATTGCACTTAATTTAATACAATCCTTAAAATATACAATATGATTAACGTACTTTCTACTTTTGATTCACACAATATTTCAAAGTATCAACATACTATTTTAAACAGTTCAGCATAAAATAATGTTTACTTTGCTCTTAACCCTTTATCTACCGCATTATGATTCACTGAGGTTTTTTTCATGCAATATTTTTTTTGGGGGGGATCATTACATTGAAAATTAAGGAATATACATAAACAAAATACTCAACTTAGGAAAATTTAATTTATTAAAGCTAATTAATTAAAGATATTCAACTGTAAAATTAATTACATAAACTGTTCACTTAAAATAAATAGTCAAATCATTTTCTAAGGTCTTTATTAACATATGAAAAAAATAAGACACCAAAAATTTGACATTAACTATTTTTTGGGACAAAAAGGATAATCTTCGCAATCCACTAAAAACACTTTCACCTGAAAACTCTATTTCTGCTTTAAAACTATTCGCCTTCCTCGCTGAAATACTCATCATAGAACCCGTGCTCCATGTATCTCGGAAGAGTGGATTTCAAAGAATATTCCTGCTAAGTATCGTCAGAATATTTGTAAAAATGATTATTCTATATAATTTTAAAGTGAGTGGTACTTCTAAGTACCGTCGGTAGATAAAAGGTTAAAGCTTTACTATATTTGCTTCTCACCTTTGCTTTAAAGAATAAAATAACAATATTGCTTAATGTTTTCTATACAGGACTGGGAGAGGCCTTTGCCAACACGTTGTTCCAAGTCGTTGTCAATCAATATTTTGAGAAATACCGTTCCACCGCATCTGGCATTGCCTTATCCGGAGCATGCTTGGGATCCGTTATGTTTTCTTTCTTAATTGAAGCCTTGAGAGAAGCGTATGGCCTTCAGGGTACCTTCCTCGTCCTTTCCGGCGTCATTCTGCATGTTTTGCCAGCTGCTATTTTACTCAGGTCTCCAAGCTGGATTAGAAATGGCACCCCCAAGCCTAATACAGAAAGTGAGTAGTATAATTTCAAAAGAACTGCTCTGTTTGGGCATTATATCATAGGATTAGGGTATGCAAATAGCAAGAAACTTCTAATTTATTTCATAACGACTTTAAGTTACAAAAAAGAATGAACACTATTTTATTTATACAATGTTTTATTACCTTCCTTATATTTTTTTTTAAAAATGTCTTCCCTGGGGATGTTTCGAGTTGAATGCACTGCCTTAAGAACCCATCGCTTAGGATCCTTTGAGACTAAATACATTTCGTTAGAAACTCTTTATACAATGATTTTAAAAGTGGATTCATAAGGAACAGTTATATTAATGATTAATGATGAAATTATATTAATGGTGATGTAATTCGAACTATCTGATAATTTAACAATTTCAATGCATTTTCGCTAAATTCCTTGATGCCTCACCAATAAAATAAATTAACATGAATATTATTATCTATAACACAAAGAATATCTATTTTAATAATATTTACTCGTGTAATTATGTAAGGATATTCGTGTGTTAGATCCTGAAACCCCATCAGAGATCAAAGTGAAGTAAATTGACTATTGATGAATATCAACAAATTTTGTCAAGTTCTTTTACGTATTTCCGAGTTAGGTGCGCGTGCTTTTGTGTTCTCAATTTATGTGTTTAGAGACTGATGTGATGCTACGTAACTAAATTTAAATGTTTTATCTTCAATCCTTTTTTTAAGGAAACATATTGTTTGTTATTGAACCAACCATAACATGTTCAATAATAACATTCTAAAAAAATTATAAAGAAGTTGCCAGATTCAATAACACAAATACATTGATAATCATCATTACTAAATTCACATCACTTCAAAGAAACGTAGGGACATCTGATGGTGGTATCTCTCGAATAACAGCCCAAAAGAATAAACAATGCATCAAGTTCTTAGATTTGAAATGTTAATGATTTGAATTTGCCATTATTGATCTGTTCTACAAATTATATTCTAGATTTCAGTTCAATAGAGTTAAAACAGTTTGTTAAATAATTTTCAAACTCTTTGTAGCCACAAGTATTTTGTCTTAAACTTTTGATATTCTGACAAATTGCATTTTATTTCTTTAACCTCAGTGACCGAACTGAAAGGAAGTTTCAAAAATCAGCCCCGCATGTACGTGATTACCGACGACTACATCAAATCGAACGCCGAGAAAAGAATGAGCACGGTTTCCCTCAATCCACGACTGCTGGAGAAGAACGAAATTATGAATATTGCAAACGGGCCCACGAAATCTCACTCCACGACAAATTTGGTGGAATCTTTGGAAAAGAAACTGGAAGGATATCATGGGTATGACAACTTGGCTTTCGCAATGGAAAAGCAGAAGAATCCTGAAAAACCACCATTGGAGAAAAGGCTTAGCATCCAGGTAAAAAGACAATTAAATACTAACTTTGACATACATTGTATAAAAACTTACGAATTTCTTTTTATTTTTGTTGTTGAAAAAGCTATTCCAAAATTCAATACTAAATACTAAAATACTTAAGCGTTTTTTAATTTTATTCTTAATTTCTCTGAGCGTTATCTAAGGAATTACTTATACAACGAATATATTCGGATTCGAAATTCCGGAGGAAACGTAGCCACATGAATAAGATGATAGTTATGATGAATTTCCCTCTAACAAAAATTCTAAATTGAAATATACCTTTGAATCCTACTACGTCGATTAATCATTGATGATTTACTCCCTGGTACGGTCTGTTGCATACTTCATAAAACAATGATTTACGAAGGCGAAATTTAACAATTAGAGAAGACATTATTATCTCACAATATGCTCATGTTTTTGTTTTGAGTAATTTATTTATTAACTTTACTTTTAGAATATATTTGCTACTTCCAAAGAAAGCCTGTACGAAAAAGCTCCAAGTGTCTGCAATTTGAAACAAGAACCTTCTTTGAAGAACGTACCAATAGAACAGGATTCTCCAAAGAAAGAGAATTCCGAGAATGAAAAGAGCATGCTCCAGAGTTTGAGAACCATCGCCAAATTGTACACCAATCCCATCTTCCTCCTGATATGCGTCTGCATGGCCACCTACGTCTTTATATTCATCCCCATCATGACGAGCATGGTCGATTATAGCAAAGATAAAGGTCTTCCAGAAACTGTGGGAAAATATTTGATTCATGCTATGGCGGTTGGTGATATTATTGGTAAGTTTACGGTCAATAATTCTTGAAAATCAGTATGAGTTGTACCAAATTATTCCTTAACTCAAAAAATCCATTCGAGATATGAATTTTAGACGCAGAAGAACTATCATTTTATTGCATTATTACGAACTTCAAAGCTTGATAAGTTTCCATTAGTTTTAACTTTAGGAGGAATTTTATGTTTCGGTACTTTATTATTTCCTAATTAGTGATACTTAAAAAAAAGCTATGAGTTACAGCAATCGATATTATTGAGCCATAAATCAATAACTTCAAGTAACTTGAACTGAGTTTTATTTAAACCAACCCTTCCATGAAAATCGTTTAACACAAATTGTTCAATATTGTGCCGGTTGATTTCAGACCAGCTTTAATGTACATATGCTTAGTACTTTCAAGCAGCTCCAATAAATTAATTTTTGTCAACTGGTAATGTTTTAGAACACGGGATATACTTTTTGTTTCTGCTAATAATTATTTTAGAAATTGCTTGCGGCCACCATTTCTCATCGACAATATTGCAATGAAATTCGAGAAATAAATAATCCATTCCTATTTTTAAAAAAGTCTGTGATGCTGTGATATCTATATAAACCAGTAATAGCCAACACGCGACGACGATCATTTTGGCGCGATGGCTAAAATACGTTTTTGGAAAGGTAGGTACCCAGATCAAATCCTTTCTTCAAGTCTATTGTCACTTAGGAATAATCTTACAAACTAGAAAGTATAAATCTAACATAAGTGTAAAATTCTCGTACGAAACTTACTGAATGTTATGTATGAGATATGGACTCAATTATCACCGAAGCCCATTAAACTAACAAAAGTTGGATGACAATATTAATAGCTAAATATCCTCACATATCCCCTATTTTTCAAGAGTTAACCCGAACAAACGTTGAGTACAAACTCTTGAATAATTTTATTTCCTTTTTGCAGGTCGTCTCTGTTTCGGGTGGGTAACCGACAAGGACCTGATTTCCATTCCCAGATACATGACACTTACTCTCATCTTACAAGGTGTTTTCATCATCCTTCTTCCTTTTGCTTTCAACCTGGCCTCCTTTCTCGCCCTTCTCGCCTTCTACTCGATGACTGCTGGCAGCATGCTGGTCCGATTGCCAGTTCTAGTCTTGAAGCACGTCAAGAAAGAGGAACAGTCTGTTGCAATGGGATGCTACGGATTCGCCTCGGGACTGGTTCCACTTGGAGTACCATCCCTCATTGGTAAGTGCAGCTTTTCCATCTGATTGCTGTCTCAGACATAACCTCAACGATCTTGCAACTTTAAAGTCACATATATAGTCTTGCTGATCATAACATTATATGAGCAAGTATTAAGATATTAAGGTCTGTCTTTCTTTATATTTGACTATTAGTCTAGGAATTTCAAAATTCAGTGGAGATATACAGCCGCGAGACAGACTTGGAACTAAAAAGCTATATTTTTGTTAGCTAACTATGTAAGATTCTCTGATCCACGACTAGAGATGTGGGAGGATCTCTCTCTCTTTCTCCCTTTAGCTTGAAAGGTTAGACTATATATAATAGACCTAATTCACATAATCACGTTCTCTTCTTCAAAGGGTGCGTTGCAAATAAAATAGTTTTAAAAGACCAAAGATTTCCCAAGATGTTAGTCAGAAGGATGCGGATAGAGTCGTCACAACTATATTACAAATTCTCAGTTTGAGATGTTTAAAGAAAATAAATATTTCATTATGAGAGAACAATAAAGTAAACAGAAAATATTGTTGGGATAAATGATAGATTCAAGCACTAATAGATTTGGGAACACTGTTATTCCATATATTCCAAGTTAATTCCACATTAACTATTGTAAATAGAAAAGCAACAATTATATCTCCTTATCTCACAACCTAAACTCATCTCTTTACTCTATAACCTAGCCATGGATGCCGAGAGGCCCTGATAACGAGCTTGTGAACGCCCCAGTACCACTGTAAAATACCACCTAGTACCATTAGTATAGAAAGGCTGGTGTGCGTTAAATCTGTTGTGGGTCAAAGTTCTCACGTGGGCTTTTGGATAAGTTGAAGAGTGGGGGGCCAGCTCAGATGTAACCCTCCTCATTCGAAATGAGGCTTAAAATTGCGAACTTCGTCTCCAATAGCTCTTCTATCACTACTAAGTGCGACGTTAATCAGAAATTAAATTATATCTCTACTCTACAGCTTCTAAAAATAGATAACTTATAAAGGAACTTATTCAGACCATTTATAAGGAAATTTGTGTAAGCCAACTTCGAGAATTAAATACCACATCGCTGGAAAGAAATAAAATTGATAGAACAAAATAAAATAATACCAAATCAAACTACAAAAATAAGAGGGAATCTTACAAACAACGATTTTTTCTATATATATATATATATATATATATATATATATATATATATATATGTATATATATATATATATATATATATATATATATATATGTATATATATATATATATATATAATTTTCTATTAAACCAAAGTTTTTCGCATTGAAGTTATTTTTAATATGAAACAAAAATAACAGTGAAAACTCCAATTAGTTAGATTAATATTCTTTACATCAAATATAAGTTATTTTGTAAAATTTCTGCGTTGTAAGATAAAGGCAATAATATTTCTCTATAAAGAAGCTTATTGTTTCCACATTCTGCAGTCTGTTCTAAGAATACTTCAAACAACCATCAATTTTTCATTTAAGTTAAATATGTGTAAAAAGTAAGCTTTCGTTGTACGTAACATTTGTTTGTTTTTACATTACATATGTAGATTGTAATGCATTTTGTCTTGTTTCATTTACAGGGCACTTTAGAGACAACTTTGGTTCCTATGACGGGATGTACTATCTGTTAGGAATCCTTTCAATCGTTTCTGGTGCCTTCTGGTTACTGGAACCAATTCTTGCTAGATTGAACCAGCGTCTAGAAGAACGTAGAGAAAATTCAATTAAGGTGTAAATTGTATTCGTACTCGTTCACCAAAGGGTTTGATTTCAATATACAGAAGTCGTCGCCATTTTCAGTCTTCAGAAAATTCTTGAATCAATCATCTAAAAGGAGTCCAGTCAAGTTATTTGAAAGGCGACTCTGGAAATAAACTGTGTAAGATATATAACATCCTTATACTGAAGTTCCATGCCAACCATCAATGGAACTTCAAAATATTTCATCTTCAATGAATCACTCAGATTTTTCTGCCTAAGCGTCCATTCAGGCAGATCAAGATTCACGTTTCGACGACTTTTCAAAAGAAATGGCTTCGATGAATAAGATCATGATGTCATGATACTTCAGTTCCTTTGACACATAAGGTTGGAACTTTGGATTTCGGAGGAGGATCATAAATATTTGAGTAAGGTAATTCCACAGCAAATGTTCGGCATGTAGAACAGATATTTCTTGGTGAATATCGATTTCCTGTTAGTATTTCGGAAGCATACTTTCAGAAGCTGAGGAAATCTTGCTTGAATCAAATAAGAGAACCCTGAGCATATCACATCAATTTAAGTTATGCTTCTAGAAATATCAGTCCAAGAGAGATGAGTACAAGAGCGAAAGCTGAGAAATCAAACATCAACATTTGTAGCTATCTGGGCTGAGTTTCTTTTATGTTTAAAAAAAAGGAAGGAACAAAAAGAAAGATAGCGTACTTGCTTTGAATGCAAAACTGCAAAAAAGGAACAAAAGGCTATACTGAGTAAGCAGCAGAAAGAAAACCAAAAAAACATCGGATACGTTAGAAGTTGTTTTAATTTTCTTGTCTCTGTTATGTTATTTTTTTAACAAAAAGTGTAAATAATTGCGACTGTTTTTTCAAAATGTATTGCACAGTATTTTTTTGTACAGCTTATTATTTTATTTGTTATATTTTACTGACACGTGCATTTTGTTATAGGATTTTATTGAAATTTCATATAATTGTTGTATTTATAATCAGCGTCATCTTTTATTAGTTAAACATAGACTAAATCATTTTAAATTGAAGAAGTCTTGAACAATTTGTGTCATTTTATATAAATTTTGTATAAATAAATTACAACCTGTACCTTTACTTAAATGAATTAGCAAGTAATAAACATATTATCTCTGAATCTTGTAATGTAATTAAATTATAATTGATGTAATTTTTTTAAAAAAATGTTTATTTGAAATTTTTTTTAATTACTTTAAGAAAAGTTATCCTTTGAATTAACTAGTATCAGTTCTGAAAAAATATTCAATTGCTCATTCTACGTACTTAAAATAACACATAACACTCGCCGACGCAAAATACTTAGTACTTATCTCCATAGCAGTAATATTTACAATTTATTTTTATTTAAGGTATTAGTTTTTAATAATAATGTTTATAAGTCTAAAATATGGTCAAATGTTTTGTTCAGAAACCTGACTGCAACATAAAAAGAATTTAAAATGGAAGATTGTAAGTTGTAAATTGTCTATATTATTTTTTATTCCTATTTCAAAACGAATTATATATGATTCTGGAAATATTCTTGTAAAATAATCACTAAATACAATTAAAACAATATTGCATAATGTAAAATATTATTTAATCGATGTTTTCAAGCAACATACTTTAAAGCTACCTGGAAATGTTCCAGCAAAAAGTTCCTAAAAAAAATAATTCGAAAAGTTTTGTATTGCATTAAAATTTTTGCTAAAATTAATATTTTCAAGTCTTCATTATTTAACTCTTTTTTTAACAAATTCATATTTTTTACTCGATTTGTTTCTTTACCTTTGTACATGGCTGATACGATTTTTAATTACAATGTTTTATAATTCATGAATATTAGATGAGACAATATTACTTACATTTAAAGCAAAATATCCATTTTTAGTAAAAATTAAACATTTTTTATACATAAATTATATTTTTTTACAATAGATTTTGACATTCTTTATACTTTTCTTGCTTAGAGCATGTGCTGGGTAATATTTATTATCTTGAAAATCAAGAGATTATTAATATTATGATATAATCTTCAACCCGCATTTTATACATTCGTGTTTGTGTGTGTTAAATCAAAATGATATAAAATTTCTTAGCCTGATTTTAATTATTTTCTTACGTTATTTCTGTGGAGAAATTTTTAAATAATGGAATCTATATATATATATATATATATATATATATATATATATATATATATATACCAACACGTGCTCTCACACTAGATTCTTTTCGTAATTACAATCTAAATGAAAAATTAACAATATGAAAACTTCTGAATTTTATTGATAAGATAGACATCATATATGATTAGGATTCTGCCAATGTAATGTCTTTCAAATACTTTTACAATAGAAAGGGTAATTGAATAAATAATTTAATTCTGCATATGAATAGACATTACAATGTGATTTAAATCACAGTCATTTGTTTTAAGGCAATAATTTTTTAAAAATAAAATCAATATATTCCGAATGAAATATCTGAAGGAATTTCCCAAACACATAATCATTTTAATCACAGCTCTCTTCTAGAACTTTTTAGCCGGATCAATACATTTCGCAAAAAAGATTCTTTAGATTAAACTTCCAAGTTATATAAGTAATTTTGATTCTATCAATTCAATTAAACCACAATATTGAAGTCTGAAAATTTTGTACTATGAAATTAATACATATTAACCTGTATCTTATTAAAAAAGTATTTGAACCATCCCGAATTTGTTTAATAGTAAAAAAAATAGCCGTGACCTTGATTCCAGAATTATATTGTCATTTCCTGTAATACTTAATAAGTTGCTAGTAGATGGCGCCACATGTGTTAATTTTTATTTCGGTAGTTCGTTTATATTCAGTTATATGTATTTTTAAATCTCGAGAATAATACTTTCAAAAATCATTTTTTTTATAGAAAAAAAGAGTATAATAACTAAAGAATATATATCGCGAAGAATTAATTTAAAGTAATACTTTTTCAACTACACCTAAATATTTTTTTTTACTCATGGTTAAACTTTAGACTTAATATTGAAAAACGTACTTTTTTTAAAAAATGCATTCAATGAATGAAATTATAAACAAAAAAATTAAAATTCCTCTTTTTTAATCATAGTTGTTCTTATAAATTAAAATACATTTGGTAAATTATAAATTCAAGAACATCTATCGTAATATTTTATTTCACTTATAAAAAGAAAATGGATTTAAAAAAAAGGCTTGAATATATCGTTTGTAGTTTTCTTAGTAATTGCGAATTATTACACCATTTTACTTATCAAAAGAATTGTATAGAAATTGCCAAATTTAGGAAATGCGTGTATGGACAGTGCTGTCATTAATACCCGACGTTTAAATTGACTATGAAAAGTCGTTGCTGTCAATATTCAGTAGGGATTAGACATCAAAAATTTCTTTATTTAAATTTCTTCCACAAAACAAAAAGTAGGATTTTTTTTAATAAAATATTGAATTTTTGCCAAAAAAAAATAAAGTTTTTTAATTTCTGTCAGTTTACTCTCTCCTATATATATATATATATATATATATATATATATATTCTCCTAATATTATTATTCTTTCCTTTCCCCTTGGCACTTTGTATAGAGAAATTACAGGTGAAGGTTGGCAAGCCCTAAAACTTGTTTAAACCTGCAATCTTGGTTCCTAAAGCCAGGAGTTTGTTATTGTACTACTGTGCCTAATATTTCCTATCTTAGATAGTTATACTTAGGTTCTATAGCTATCTGTGTATATATATTTATGGATTATATATATATATATATATTTTCAAATCTTGTTCAAATTTTCAATCGTTAAACAAATACTTCCTATTCATCCATTAAAGTTTAATTAAGTTTTTAAACTTACAATGATGACACTTGATGTTAATCCAGTGTTTTCAAATTTTAATTCAGTAATTAAATTTTATTTTCTAATTTTAAATTTATTCTGCGTTATTTCTGTCGTAGTAACAACTGCCTGCAACAGATGGCGCCAATACGTTTTTCTAACGAAGTAGGAATTGACGTTAAAAAAATTTTTTATATTAATTGTTTATTTGTAAATGTTGTTTGATGTTAATGTTATATGATATTCAGCAAATGTTGTTTAAAGCACAAGTCTTCCAAATTTTATGTTTTTATATTCATTTGTTTCCAAACTAGACTCAGAAGATTGATTGAATGGAACTGCTTAGAAGTCAACGCATAATACTTTTGAAATATAATTATATTTTTTTAAAAAAAGAATTGTTATTTATTTTTGAAAGAAACACGAAAACAATTTTACTTTTCATTCTGTGAATTTGTGTCACAATTTTTATGTTAGTCCCACTGACTGTACTAGTGAGAGATTCCATTGCATTTGAACCAATTATACTTTTTCAGTGTAATTATTGCAATTTTATCTGATTATAGTTTCAAAAATATCCTCTTTGAACGTTACTACCACCCTAACATTTCCAGTTATCGATGCGACAGCATGCGGTGAAGGTCACCAAATCCATCCTCACATTGTCATTGATGTGCTTCACTTTCGTATTTTCTTAAGAATAATTTTTTCCACTTGTTGGCATTTAAATTTAATTCGCTTTTATTTCGTAGGACAGTATTAAAGATGAATAAGCGTTGAACAACATTCATCCAAAATATTTCCTCTTCAAAAGCTTTTATAACTTTAAATTGAATTTTTAGGCTGAAATTTCTACATATTTTTCTCTGACTGTTATTCTCACTTTCAATTCCAATGCAGTAAATACTGATTTTTATTTATTTATATATATATATGTTATACAAAAAAAATGAGTAAAAGAAATATATTTTCTTTAGTATGAAAGTAAGAATAACAGTTAAATTTCCTGTCCCCCCACAGAATGTTGTTATCAGTATAATGAAACAAAAACAAATCGTGTTAAGTCCAGATATAGCAGCACTTCGCAAAACATAAATATTTTGGAAATCTGACTCAAGAATGATTTCCTGTGTTGCCAGATTTTGTAACAGAATTCGAGAAAAAAAGCTTAGTATAAATTGAGTAAGTGGGAAAAGAAAACACGAGTTATAACATACCTTTATTTTGTGATTACGAAGAAATATTTCTATTTTTAGAAAAATCCTTTTTTTTTATTTCCTTTTAGTGTGTTTTTTACTTCCGCCACATAATAATATTGTAAAGAATTTTTAGTATTTTGCGCTCCTTTTACACACTCAAAATTTATTTTAATTTAAACGGATAGTTCATTTAAGGACTACATTAAACGATACAATACAATGTGTTTCAGTTCTTTAAGACTAAAATAATGTCATTAAGTATTTAACTATAAATTGTTTCCATAAACTTTAGGAGGAACCTTTTCTGAATCAACTGATTAAGTACATAAATGGCTGTAGCGGTTCACAATGTAAATGATTGTTGTAAATAAAATAAGGTAAATATTTAAAAATGATTGTATTTAAATTTAAAATAACTTCAAGAGCCTAACTTTCATATGTTTAATTTTTAATTTGTATCTTTTTCTATTTAATCGAATAATTATGTAATAATTTCAAAATATATTTCTTTTTCATTAGAAAATGAGTGGACATTTTTTTTAAAAAAACATACTAGTTAATAAAATATCCCTATGAAATAAAAATGCGTACAGAAAAAACGAATGATAAAGTAGAAACTTTGCTATTGATCTTCGAAAACTTCAGCATCAAGAACAAATTCGAAGGTTTTGGGAATAATATATTTGTAATTACAATGCTTTTTTCTTTCTCAAAAGAATTTTTCAGCTTCAAGAGCTTTGAAAATTCATGACTTGACTAGCGTTTACGCAGTCTCCAACTGTATTACGAGTATCAAAAACTGAAATATTTCCTGTCACATGTATTCTAAATCTTTTTCAAACTTTGTAATTAATAAGTTCGATAATTTTTAAATAAATTTATTGAACATAGGTATACACTTGTAAATTCAAAAAATCGATTCTTCTTTTAGGGTTAAACAGTTGTTTTGGCACTCTCTTTCTTATGAAGTTTTTTCCTGAGTTTTATTAGTAATGGTTCCAATAACCAGAGAAATCCAACAATTACAGACGCGCCTCCAGTCAAAAAGAACATTCCATTGTAAGAACCCACTTCATCACGGAAATAACCTGCCAAAAAATGAACATTAGAATATATTTCATTCTTAAAGAAAAAGAAAAATTAACAATGCTATAATAATAGTAAAATAATACTAATTTTAGTAATTTCGAACGAAACTATACTTTTCACGGAATTATTTGACGCTGGTTAGAACAGAACAATTCTAAAACGAATCCCTTTTTTTTTTCATATGTTTGAGTAGTATTAGTGCGAATCTTTTTTTTATTATCAAAGAATTATTCTTAAAAATAATAAAATTAACATGTACAAATCTTCCTAATTGTTCCAATTCAATTTAAAGTGTTTGAAAATGATATTGAGAGAAAGTTACTTTTATAGAACAATTGAAACGTTAAGTAGATTTTTGTCAAAAATAGGCGAAAATACATAACTCTTCAATCATATATATTTTTTACTTATGCTGGAAATGACATCAATGTCGCTTTGCAGCCAGCAACAGTTAAGAAAGAAGTAATTAAATACTTTGACTAAGACAGTGTGGCAACGATAATTCCTATTTCAATTCATTTTCATTCAATCGATTGCCGTACGCTGCATTATCGTCTGGTTCTATTTGTTTGTTCTGGTAACTTGTTTTTATTTTGTGTATTCGAATTAAAAGTATAGTAAGATCCCGCTTAACACTGTTTCGCTTAGCGCTGTTTCGATTTAACGGTCTTTTATTTTAATTGTGGGATTCCACGAAATTGCATGCAGCGTTAAGCTTCCTGATATCCGAAGCTGTTTATTTGTGTTTCTTCTTTCCTGTGGTGTTATGCGATCGTATTTTTATCGTTTCAAACATTTGTTGACGTTATTGTAAGTATAAATTTATATAATATAACGATTGCTATAGTGACAAATATTATGATTTTTAGTTTTTATCATGGGTGATAATAAAAAAAACATGAAAATAGAGCAACAAGAAAAAACATTTTCACTTGAAACTAAAATGTAAGTGATTAGAAGATTAGATACTGGTGAACATCAATCTCAAATTGGTGCTGCATTAAATTTGGCAATTTCAACAATAAGGACCATTCTTAAGAATAAAGAAAAAATACTGTCATCTGCACCTGAAACTATGACAAGCTCTGCAACTAGAATTACCCGTTCTAGAAATAATAAAATAGAGGAAATGGAAAAAAACGACTTTCTATATGGACTGACGACGAAATTGAACGCAATATGCCATTAAACCAAGACTTAGAATTTTTTTTATTTTTATATGTATATTCGTTTATTATATTTCTATATTTGTAAAAAATAAATTTGTTTTATTGTTATAAAAAAACATACTTAATGTATTCAATGGTAAAATACCTAACCAATTTTCTACCAATCTTCCCCTAACCCCCCTATTTACATGATGAGATAACCTCGTTTAACGCTCTACTTTGATGGAACGTATACCCCGCATTAAGTGGGGTCTTACTGTACTGTGTCTTTTTAAATCTCTTACCTGTTCTGCTGCAAATAATTACACAATTTTGTTAAGATTGCTCAAATAGAAATCGGATCAATGTAGATTGAAAGTTTTATACTTAACAAGTGTAACACTACAACCTTTCTTGTATTATGTAATTTTTCAAATTTAATTTTAAGATATTCGCATTTACTTTGTCTTAAATTTTTTATTAATCTATTTAGTTTTAGAATATATGTTTTATTTAGTTATATATTTGTGATTAAATGCTTTCTATTGAGTGTGATCGGAAATTTATGACAAGCAAAATAAATAATATTCTAAGGGCAAACTCTTATACACTATTAATGTTTCTTATGTAAAGCTTAAGCCATTAAGATGAATTACGAGCCAGCTTTAATTTTTTTTATTCTTCTTTTCTACACGGATTAAGTGTTTTGAACAATGTGTGCCTGTGGATTAAATAAGCTCAATCCATGACGTCACATGATAAAAGCAATCACGTGTTCGCGACTTAATTCAAAACTGACATTAAACTAGCTTGTAGTTATTCTATTTGTAATGTTTAGATAAATTTCAAATTTCATAATCGAGTTAAGATGTCCAATATAACTTAAAAGTTCATCAAAGAAATTTTAAATTAAAAAAAAAAACTTTTTTTGTGCTTTTAAATTAAGTGAATTTGGCTTACTTATGTGCGTTGTTATTATTGACAAATACGTACTTTATAAAGGAAAATTTCTGAAAAGAGAAAAAGTTGGCAACAGCGAAGCGTATGAACTGATTACCTGCTAACACATGTAGCATTTATCATAAGATTACCACGTGAATTTATGGGTTAATTGGCTAGAAACGCGTGTTTGTCATTATCACGTGACTATTACGTCACATGAATATAGCCTATTCATGACGATTACATGATTAATACCATAATATGTTAACCATTGAATTCAAAACTGACTTCAGACTTGCACTTGTAAAATTTAGATAAAATTTTAAATTTAAAGATTGAGTAAAGATACTCAAATATTAAAATTCTTCAAGAAATTTTTCAGTTTTTTTTAATTTTATATTATACGTGTACTTTTAAATCAAGAGCCTTTTATTTACCAATGAGTGTTATTATTGTTGATAAATATGTACTTTTACATGCTTCTGCAAGAAGCAACAGCTGTAAACACATTAGTATAGTTATTATGTTACTATTACGTCACATGAATTTAGTCCATTGGTCAATAAGCATAGCACAGTTTCTGTTTTCATTCAAAAAGAAGTCAATGCTTCCATAACATTGTGTATATATATATATATATATATATATATATATATATATATATATATATATATATATATATATATATTAAATTCTTACCAATTAAAGAAGGGACTGTAAGAGTAAGCAATCCAGTAAAAAATGGCATGCAACCAATGGCCATCGATTGCACTGTTGGCAGATATTTTCCAATGAGGATGGGAAACATTACCAGTGCAGCTCCAGTTATTATTCCAAAGATAATGGTCACGACAAATAATATATATAAATTATATATCAATGGCATCAGCATAAAGCAAAGGCCATGAGCCATCTGCATCATCATCATGAACTTGGGCACTGTCATGTAGTTCCTATCCGTGACCCAACCCAAGCCCAGTCTTCCCACCAAATCTCCCAAGGCCAAGGTGCTGATGAAGTATTTAGCCATTGTTTCCGAGATACCTTTGTCCCGAATGAAGTCCACGATTACTGTGAAGACTGGGTCAATAAGCATTGCAAAAGCACCAAGGGATAAACTGATCATATGGAATACCGGATCAGATAGGATTATAATAAGGGCCTTTCGGACTGATGTTTCTTGCTTTTGGTGCTGTGAAGACGAATCTTTATCGCCTTCTTCCTCAGGTATACCATTCTGGACCTGTTCGTTATTTTCTTCTTTACCCTGCAACATAAACAAAGTTGGACATTTTGTGAGCCATAATCAGTTAGCAAAAAAATTATAAATTATGGAATGTTTCCTCAACGACTATAAAAAGAAACATGGGGAACTATAAGAAAAAGAATTAAGATCGGAATTGATCTCATTTAGTTCACTCTCTCTGTCATCGGAAGTTTTAAAAAAAAACTCCCAATCATATCACTGGAAACAATACCTGATAACTGTACACCTCATTAATGTTAGTCGTGGAATCTTCAAAAATAGAATTATATATTCCATTTTCATTTGAGCAAGAATTCGAATTGCAATTTTTCTCCATGTTGTCCTGGTTTCGATTCGATTCCCCAAAGGAACGACGCTGCTTAAAGTCAATGGTAAACACATTTTGCGACTCTTTAGATTCTGGGTATTCTTTCACGTACTGAGATGTGGTTAAATCTGGAACACGAGTTTGGGCAACACCTTTAGTTTCTCTTTGTATCCAAGAGGGCTCCTTTAAAAGTAAAGCAAATGGTAAAACATGCATTAAGATGGCCCCTGTAACCAAGAAAGCACCAGATAATCCTAGCTGAGACAGCATGTATTCCATCAGTACTGGCAGCACAAAAGAACCAAGACATGAACCAGAGAATGCAAGTCCAGTCGCTGTTGCACGATGTTTAACGAAATACTGGGTCACAAGGACTTGGCTTAAAGTATTTCCCAGAGCAACTCCAAATCCTGAAAACAATAAAGTACTAAAAACACAATAGCATACAAAATCAAGATATATGTTATAAATGTGAAAGTATGTTTGGTAGTCTTTCGCGGAAAAACAACTGAATGGATTTTAATGTGAAGCTTTAATAGCTTATTCATCAGAATAACACATAGGCTATAATTTATAAAGATACTGCGTGAAGTTTCCAAAATATAACAATAATTGTCAAGAAAGTAGGAAAAAATTCTGCCATCTGCAAAAAAGCCCGTGACAGCATAAGTATGTCTATCTTTTTTGTCTGAAGCAAAGCTTCCCCTTTTGTTTTGTCTACGTCATGCCTCAGTGCGGGCTCGCTTTTGATTTTTATTCCATAAATAAAATATATATCCATACGCGAGATTTTCTCTTTTACTGTTACTTCTTAAGCAATTAATTACACACACAATTATTCTCAATTATTTGCTAAATGAACATTTTTTAATCAATTTTATTATTTTAAAACCTAAGAAGGAAAGTATTGTTAAAATAATTAATATGTTAGTTTTGTATAATATTCTTTTTTTTTCGTCCGATACGTGTTTAACTAATTAACTAAACACAGTGGAATGAAATTAAAATAAAATATCAAAATGTTTTTATCAGATAGGTTTTTTTTCTTTTTGAATATTTTTTCAGTACATGTAAATATATATCTAGGCTTTCCCCCATACTTATAACTTACATATATTTATCTATGTTTATTCAAGCATTAAAAAAAAGCAATCGTTTCAATAGTTATCTGTAAATTTTTCTTTTATTAATTACTTATAGAAAATGGATTTTAATTAAAGTATATATATATATATATATATATGTTTCTTAAAAGGATTATTTCTATTATATCATTGCTAAATGAATTCTTTTTTAATTAAAAGTATATCGTCTATTATTTTGGATCAAAATACATTTTAGAGACATTTTTAAGCTAACTACACTTATGTCCATAAATTAAGGATAATTCAGAATCTCACAGAAATTGAATTCTAAAATAAAAATTTCACCTGTAAAATTATCACACACATCTTGAAGAAGAATATGCAAATGACAGGAAACCACCAGATGGCACGGATAGTACGTCACAATGACGAGAGTGTAAGAGAGGGATATATAAGGAATGGTAGTAAAGAAGTAAAATTGTTCACAAGCGCTTTAAAAGCCTTTCAGTGCAATAACCGCATAGTTATGGCTCAAAGGAAGCATTTGGAGGATTTTTTACGTGGTAGAATTATTGGACGACTGGAATGTGGGCGTACCCAGCTGGAAGTATACGAGGAACTTGAAATCGCCCAGAGTGTCATCTCCAGGAATTGGCAACGACTCCAAGATGATGGTAATGTGAGTAGATGTTACAGCACAGGTCGCCGAATGAGGACCGGTATTTGGCAGTTAGTGTCAAAAGAAACAGACGGAGCACAGCATCAGACCTTTCTCGTCAGCTCTCTTCAGCTACCGGTACGACAGTTTCAAGACAGACCGTGTACAGACGATTAGGGCACATTGGTCTATATGCTCGTAGGCCTGTTAGATGTGTTCCATTTACCGCAACTCACTGTCGCCTGCGATTAACCTAGAGTAGAGATTGTGGACACCACAACAGTGGTCTTGTGTGATGTTTTTCGACGAGTCCAGGTTTAGTTTGCAGTCTGATTCTCGCAGGACTTTAATATGCAGATCACCAGGTACCCGTTACCACCAAGAGAACACCATTGAACGACACCGTTACGGTGGTGCAGGATGGCTTGTTTGGGGAGGAATTATTCTTGGTTCCAGAACTGACCTGCATGTTCAAAGTGTAACAATGATAGGCCACATCTATCGGGATGTCATTCTGGAACAACATGTACGTTTGTTTCGGGGCTCTATGGGTGCTGAATTTCTGTTTATGGATGACAACGCCCGTCCTCACCGTGCAAACATTGTAGACGAATGCCTTCAATCGGAGGATATCACCCGTATGGATTGGCCAACATACTCACCGGACTTGAATCCAATAGAGCATGTGTGGGATATGCTTGGTCGACGAATTGCAGCCCGTCAACCCCCTCCCACCTGTCTACCGGAACTTCGGAGGGCATTGCTTGATGAGTGGTGTAATATTCCCCAAGATCAGGTTGATAATTTTATACTCAGCATGCCTAGGCGTTGTAAGGCCTGCATTGCATCTTCCAGGAGACATACTCCGTATTAACCATCCTACTAACCATGTTATACTGCTTTTTGTAAATAGGTTCTTTTTTTGAAATTTGCTCCAGGGAGTAAAAATCGCAATTTTTATTAATTATGTCAAACATATAGCATCTGTTTTGCTCTTTACCTTTTGTTTAATAAATAGACTTTACAAATAAGTCAAATTTGTTTTACTTCTGTCTCTTTCTTTGCCTGAACTTCATTATCCTTAACTTATGGACATGTGTATATATGTAACGATTGATTGATTCATGAAAATCTGAAATCTATTTTATTGTTTTAGATTCTTAAAAACTAACTATTATTAAAAAATGATGAATGTTTTTTGTTTTACTCTTAGCATCAGAATCGTTTTCTTTTTATTGCTTCACATTAATAATTTTTTAATTCTAAAGCAATATTTTTTTATAAGCCATACATCGAAATTTTGAAGCTATATCTTATCTGAGAGGGGAAACAATAATTTTACACTAAAAAAACCCGTGTTATGCTGGGCTAGAGAAAGGGAAATGAAACCTGTTTTAAATCGAAAATAAATGGAAAAATTTCGAAAAAGGGAAACTTAATGAAAAAATTTTAGAAATCACTCACATTGTGCGCGTACAAACACAGACGCATAATTGCTGGAGTCATGAGGGAAAGAGAAAGCCCGTGCAACGCCAAGCCATGTAGCTAGTTAGAGAACATGTTATTAAAATGATGGAACATGTTTTTGGATAAATAAGTACATTACTTGTAGTTATATACCGGGTACGCAAAAAGTCCTTATAAACTTTAAAAATTTATAAAACCCGGAAAACTAAACAAAATAAAAAAAATATTTCAGGTTTAGCATCGATAAGTCGCGGGATTATTTTTAAGATAAGAAAAAAAATTCAAAACACAGCCTACAGATGGCTCTGGTATAAGTGACATAGTTAGAAATATGAAAATAAGACAGGAGATTATAAAAATGGATACTCTTGATCCAGATCCAGTTCTCCGTTGCATGCCGACTCGGTGAACAAGGGTACTGAATGGGAAAGATGAAACTTTGTTGGTGAAGGTGTTTTACACGAATGGAATTATCGACTGCTGCATTGCGTAAATTCAGACTTCAGAAAAATGTGAAGACTGGAAAACGGCCTTCAACAGTGGCAAACCTCATAAAGCTTGTTCAGCGATTTAGGGAAATTGAATCGGTCAAGGATTGTGTAAGATCCGAACGAGATTTTACTACGACAGGCATGTTCGCCGCTCGGTGAAGAGTTAAAATTAATTTATAGTATTGAAGAGTTTCTGAAAGAGCTGGAGAATTGTATCTATAATCAAATATATGCAAAACAAGCAATATAAAAAAAATGTGTGTGTGTGTATTAGCGTACACACGTAAGAAGTGAAACTTGTGTATGACATCATTTTTCGAAAAAGATCTACTATTTACAACTTTTCAGGTATCGAGTCCATTCTATTTCGTTTCTGAGAAAGTCTCCACTAATGCGCATGCGCGAAAAATCCTCTTGGGAACTTCAAAATGCGTTAAAAAATAGGGAATTTTCGCACATGTAAAATCGCGTTTTTTTATTAAAGTTTTTATTTTTTTAAAGGCTTAATTTTTAAGTTAATGCTTTCAAACTGCACACATCAATTACAAACAAGAGTAATTTTTAAACAAAAAATATAACAGAAATGCTGTTTTATTAGATTATCGTTAAAAAGTTTGAAAAACGAAAAACACAAAGTTTTTGAAAATCTATAATTTTTAATCAATTTTTTCAATCTTTGTACAGGACAAGGATAAAATAATTCTACACTCGAACAAAAAGTTTCGTGAGATTATTTTAGGAAACATTCACGTTATTAAATATTTAATTAAAATTTTGAGTAGTGTTTGAAAAATCGTGAAAAAAAGTTTTAAACATTTTATTTTTTAAATTATTGATTATAAAAGAGAAAGGCATGAATTTTTTAGTGTAGAATATCAATTCATTAAAACGAAAAACACTTCTTGCGCAACGATAAATCATTGTCATAAAAATGTATCAATTTTGACACATTTTTAAAAAAATCATAAAAAATAGAAAATAGCATTATTTTGTAAAAAACATTATACAAAATCATGGCAAAATGAATGGTCTTTTCGATAGGATGAAATTTTTAAAAATGGGGAAAACATACTTCTTCGTACGGATCGACCGTAAGAGTATCAAGGTAAATATGGCGCGTCACAGAAAAACGTGACGGAAAATTTTTCCCATAAGCCGATAAAGAAGTTTCACTTCAAAAATTTAAGTCAATTCCTACTTAGATAAACAAAGAAACATTTTATTTTAGCTACTTTTTATTAAATAGTTACAATTAATATACATACGTATATACATAGGACATAATCAAAACATGAAGTGGTAATTAATTTTATTAGCTATCATTAAAGTATCGTATTGTCCTCCAAAACAATCGTGTATATAAAATTTCAGTTCAACTGAATGCTTTAAAACGTGAGAATTTTTTTTTTTAAAGTTTTGATCCAAGTTGCTAAAAATGAAACCAACGTGGCTGTATCTGTAATTCTTTAAATAATTAGTTTTAGTTAATTAATTATAACTAAATTATCGTGAGTGAGGGAATATTAACGTCGCACTGATCAGCTACACGAGGGCTTTTGGCGACGGACCACGTAATTTTGAACCATGGTCAACTGACGAGGACGACACCTGAGCTGGCACCCCCTCTCCTAACTACCACATCAACGGGAGAACGCTTCAGCTCTCGAGAGATTTAACGTGCATCGCTTCCCTACACGGCGGGTTTTTAGTGGTACGAATGAGTGCTTTAAAATGTGAGAAAAAACCTTTTCAAGTTTTGAGACAAGTCGCCAAAAATAATGTCAAAATGACTGTATTTGTAATTCTTTGAATAATTAGTTTTAATCCTTTAATTTTTATTAATTATAATTAAATTACTGTATTGTCTTCCAAAATAATCGTGTATATAAAATTTCAGCTCAATTGAGCGCTTTAAATGTATTTTTTTCCACCAAGGTAAATAAATATATAGAGAGTGTGAGCTAATAGTAATACAATCCTTAAGAATACTCTAATAATAATCCTTAAGAATACTCTAAAAACAATGCAGTTGTCAAGAACATTTGCCGTGTCCTTCCAAAACCTGGATATCAAACTCCTTGGATCTCTCCGTCGAGATATTCTGAATAGAACCTGACATTACAATAGGAGTAGAGGCAGTGAGACATGGACTCTAGTCAAAACAAAAGCAATCAAGTGGATGAACTTATTAATTAATCTTTCCTACTTAAGAAGAATCAGTTTCTTAACCCACTTTAGAATATGATTCATTTTGTACACAATTTTACTTGTATGTTGTTGTGAATGTACCGTAAATAGACATATCATAATCAAGATTTTATTAGTGTCAAGTAAATATCCAAGTCTTGAAAAACATCACGTTATTTACATCTTCGGTAAACAGAATAAGGTTCAGAAATATTTATGGGGGCCTACCATGTATTCCTCCCCACAATATGGTAATCCAAATAACATTGGGAGCAAAGGTGCAGAGGACGATTCCTAAAGAACCGAAGACACCACCAATCAAGGTCACATCCCGAGGTCCAAAGCGCTGACCAAGAGCGCCCGTAACAGGACCTAAGAAAACAGAATTAATATATGAGAAATAGTACATCAATTATCATAACTCTTTATAATAAAGTTTAACACAAAACTGTAGAAATTAGGTTGCCGATACGAAGGACATAATAATCCAGCTGGCGAAAATGAGAACCATTAAAACCTAGAAAGTCACTCAGTGTCTAGATTTCGCTTTTTGCCATTTTATAGCTCGAGAGGTTATAGCGTAGGGTTAACCAAACCGATGATTTGCAATACCACATGTGGCTCTACAAAATATCCTAAGCTGACAAATCAAACGAGATAGTGACTAAAAGTATCGTGATACTAATGTTAAATGACAAAAAATTAATTTATGTTATGAACTTTAAAAAAGAACAATAGCACGTTCTTTTGTGCAATGAGGAATTCCTAAAATACTTTCCAAGTAAGAGTATTCTCTTCTTTTTCTTTGCGAACAACGGGTATGCTTCTACGTAGGTGTTTAAAAAGGCAGCTGTGTGTGTAGTTATTTTCACATAATGCACTAACATTCTCTTTCCATATCCAATATCTTTAGTCATTGGATTTACATAATTTTACTAAGTGTATTTGGTAGATCATATGCGGATTTTTTGCAATCCTTTACAAAATACGGTTTTCTGCGCTACCTAAAAGGAGGAGTTCTCCAACAGAATCTGGAATTATAAAAAAAAATGATACACTTGCAATATTGAGAGATTTTCTGAGGGCCTCTTTATTCGTTCAGATGCTTCCTTTTAAGGTTATCCTTAAGCAGATACTTTCTCACAACGAAAATGAGTTCCAAGTGTAATGCCTTTATGAACATCACAATATGTGTCATTTTTATATATAACATTACATAGTTCTTAATATTAAGATTTATCTTTAAAAGACTACTAGGCATATTTAAAGATTCGTCTACTTTTTTCCTACTTTCAGCCTACCAAAAAAAAATACAGCAGTACAAAAATATGTATGTTGCTTCAGAAAAATAAACTAAAACTTACCTCCTAGACACCTGACAATATTCCTCATTGTGAATGGCAGGTTCGCTTCAAATCTCGACACCCCATAAGTGTCGATGAGTGCCACATACAGAAGTCCGGTTGTCCTGGTGATACCGGACATCAGGGCGTTAATGGCACAGGCAGCAAGGGCAATGGCCCATGATCTGGCCGAATCAGGAACGTCCACTTTTCTCGCCATCTTTGTCCTTCACTAAACCATTTCGTCGTTTTTCTAAATGGGAAAAGAAAAAGACATATTTAAAACTATAAATATAATTTCAATCGCTTGTTTGAGGTACAATAAAAAGGTTTCCATATTAAAGGGGAAAGGGTAGCAGAATGCTACGTACAAAAATATTCATTAAAAATACATTGATGTAAATTTGTTTCGTTAGCACACCATGTTTAAGCATCACTTCAGTTTAATAAGTTAATACTTTATCAATATAAAATCGGAGAAAATCATTTTACTTACTCACTCAGAATCACGAGATTTCGAGAACTATTATACCTATTGACTTGAAATTTGTCAGGCATATTCCTTTTGTTGAGTAAAAACCGGCTAAGAACTTGTTTTGTGGAAATAGTCTCTCAAGGAGGTTACGGGCATGAAAGTTAAAAAATTCCCTTTCCTTAGTTAGAGGACCTATAGACTAGAAATTTGGTAAGCATGTTTCTTTTGTTGGGTAGCGATGTGGAAAGAACCAGTTGTATGGAAATCGACTCCCCAAAGGTGTTGCAAGAGATTTATAAAAAAAATCTTGTTTTTAAACCATGAGACCTATAGACCTGAAATTTGTTGAGTTGAGAACCTTGTTTTGTTGATTTCGATCCGACGAGTTGAGATCCGATAAAAAAAGGCTTTGCGGAAAACGACTCAATGAGGTTATGGGGGAGTAATGAGGGTGAGCATGTTTCTTGTGTGTGCATGTGTGTGGAATGAGTTTTGAGGAAATCGACTTTCAAGAAGGGTTACGGGGGCTGTTATTGCGAAATCTTCCATTTTTGAAATATTAGTCCTACAGATCTGAAATTTGACAATCACATTTATTTGTTGAGTAGAAATCCGCTAAAAATGGCTTTTACGGAAATTTACTCCAAAGGGAAGGTATGGGGCACAAAAGATAAACATAATTTCGCGTTAGAAATTCGTCTTGTACTTTTTAAATCAAGAGGCGATGGCTATAGGAATGTTCTTTATGCAATCGAAAGCTTTTTCTAATACTGAGATGTCAACAATTTAAAAACAATATATAATCACGAAACAACATGAAATACTCAACAAAGTGGATAATTCTTCTATAATTGCTAAGTTGAAAAAGGGTTCTAATGTATTAACACGTATCGATTTCATCAACCCCAGCAGTACTACCTTTAACATAGTTTAATCTTAAACAGATATAAACAAATGCGTGTCTGGAAAAAATACACAAAGTGAGATATATTAAGTTTTTATTCCAAAATACACCAAATGTTTTCTTAACGGGCAACTATCACCAGAATAACGAAATAAACGCAAACATCAAATGATATAGAATGCTAAAAAAAAGTCATTTCATAAAACAAGAAAAATAAATTCAGAAAGAGTAATATACTCTTTAATTGCTTCAAACTATGTTTGGTAAAAAATTAAATAATTATATACTCTTAAAAATATAATTTGAAAATAGAAAATAGAATGTTACATAAAAGAAACCAGTAATTTTCTTATGTTTTAAGAAAATTATTTTTTTTTTTACCAAATTTAATTACGATTATCACATTAATTGTAATAGAATTTCCAATTATTCATATTTATCTAAATTCTAATGCATCCATTTTCGTTCCATCGCCACAATATTGTAATTTTACTTTTCACAATATTCTTAATTTGTACAGAAGTTCTAGCTATATATAGGCAAAATAAATATTATTATTATAGCATTGTTCATAGAAGAAAAATGTTTTGAAAATATGTCATTATTTCTTCATTTCTGTGACCCAAAAACTGAATTTAAATAATTTTTTCTTCTAATAATATTCTTTAAACATATATATATATATATATATATATATATATATATATATATATATATATATATGTGCGTGTGTTCTAATTTAAATGGATAATTAATTAATAACACAAAAAACTTATTCATGTATATGCTTCTTCAAAATCATGATTCCAAACGTAGTCAGTTACCTTCGGAAATGATCAGATGCAAAATTTAAAAATCAATATAAATTCCATAACTACCTTGTGGGGTACTTGAAAAAGCAAATACACACAAACATAAGAAACTTACGTTTTCATCCATTCTTTATACATCCATATCTTAGTTGGCTTAAAAACTCATCAAAAAGAATCGCCTTTTCTTTCTAGAATGCTTTAAACTCATTTAAAGAGAAAATTACTTCTACAAATTTTCAAACGAACATGTTCCATTGAAGTAGGATCTGTTCCTTCTCCAGAGGGCTGGTGTCTTGAGCAGTGATATCACTCAAGCTGACAGATGCCGCAATTCATCAAGTATTTTGTTGGAGAAGAACTGATTTACCATCTCGTGACCAAAAAGGACTGTTGACTAAAGGATTATCATCGTCTCAAAGTCTTTCTTTTATGTGACACTTATCTCCAGTACTTTTCAAGTTGAAATTTTCAGATTTACAAGACACATTGCATAAGAAATCTACTTCAGTGCCATCAGGAAATGAGGAAATACCGTTTTTATCTTTTAAAATGGCCTCTTTCAAGGTTTCAATTAATACTTAACTAAAAATAGCTTCTATACAGATACTTTTATTTGTTGGGCACATAAAATACTATTGCCAGTTTTTACTTGTATATGTAAATATGGAGTAATACCCAATCCAACATAAATCTAGTGGCGAAGGTAGAATTTATATGCTTATTTTCATATTAAATCATCAAAAAAAATTTTTTTTGTTGTTAGAATGCAAAAAAGGCCATTTTGACTACAAAATTAGTTTCATGATTGCCTTTGGTAAAGGTGTTTTTTTAAATAGCTTTGAAATGTTACAAAAAAAGATCTTAATCGCTAAGTGACATGCAGATATTTTAAGTGATCTTCAGAAAACTTTGTACCTTAATGAAGAATACAAATTTGTTGCATGTCGTTTCCATCAGCTGTAAAAATTGTGAAAATGTTTTTTTTTTCAGAAGACAGTTTCTAATGATAAAAATGAAATTTAGTTTACTGATTTTAACTTTTGTAATTAAAGTAATTTTATCAACACTTTCAATTACATTTGCATATGCTTTTCAGAAAAAGGGTGTAAAGCAAGAATTCAAGTAAAGGTTTTTCACAACTATTAGAAAAAAATCTTTATAATAAGAAAAAATGCATCTTTTATATCCAGCGAGGTTTTCTCAAAGTGAATTCAATAGAATCACTCACAGAAACTTTATCAAAACTAAAAAGGTTTCAGAAAATACTGCTGACGAATTATAGCAGCTTATTTCAGGACGAGGTGAGATTCAATTGAGATTCAATTAGGTGGAATGATTGTTAACGCTAACTTAGCTCTGTTAATACTTTGTGTAATATATATTATTATTATATTACAATGTTAATAAAATTCCTGGCACTTACGTATTATCACAACAATCTACTAATAACTCGCCAATCTGGAAACCCCGACTTCCTATGTGTCGTACGCTTTTAATAGGCAGTCAGGTGCTTCGTTTCCTACAATGTCGCCAAGAGGTTGCGATAATACGTAAGTACCAAATTCCTTGACAACAATTTAAGGATATACATAAGTCAAATGTTATTGCAGAAAAACTTGCCAGAAAAAAAACAATGTTTCCCCATCGTTATTTTTTAACAGGTAGAACAACGATCAAACGATATGCATCAAACGATTTTTTTCGGTTTTTTCATGGTTTCTTTTTTTTCCTATAAAATTCTGAATTATTACATGACGATTGAAGTTAATTTGATAACAAAATTAAGTTGAGAATATTTTTCTAGTACGTCTTTTTCATGTGGCAACAATCTTATCATTTTTTATGGGAATGAATGGCAACATTGAAAAACGAGTTTTTTCCTCCATTCGATCTTATATTTTCAGGGTTTTTTTCAAGTTGATTAGAATAATCGTAGTTATAAAAGTCTAATTGCCTATGATCCTTTATTATGATATTTTTTTCCATCATAAATCGGTGAAAAGGTATACTTGTACTTCACATTTTTTATTATCATATTTTTTCTTTATAAATCTTTTTTGACATTGTTTTATTTGTTTAATAAATTCCTTTTTAATGATTTTATACTTTTTAAGAATAGATTTTCATAAAAAACGTTAACAAAAATACGTTGCGTGCTTCTGCACATGCGCTAAATCTCGGAAGAAAGAAGGGGGAGTTTCTACTTTTTATTCGTTTTTAAAATGGCGATTATTCTTTTCTTACCAAATCAGAAAAAAAATAATTACAGAATGAGAAAGATCCCTTATTTTGCCACAATCCGGTATGAATGTTTTTACAAAGTAACGAAATTTTGCTTTTACGATTTTTTCTAAAATGAGTCAATATAAAGGCCGTTTTATGAAAAGAGTTTTTCAATCGTTCTGTACGGATTTCTTACCATTGTAATGTATCAAAATTCTGTACTAAATAAGTTCATACTTTGTTCTTTTAGAATCAGTAATTTAAACTATAAAAAATGCCTTTTTTTGCAATTTTTCAAAAAATACTCAAAATTTTAACTTAACATTTAATAACTTCATTATTAAAACAAAAATAACACGTAACTTTTTTTCAAAGTGTCAAATGTTGTTATCCATGTTCTTTTCAAAGATTGAAGAAATTGCTCAGAAATTATATCTAAAAAAAGTTTTTGTGTTTTTCGTCAATATTTTTTACAAGAAATAATTTATGAAGTTTTTTCTTACATTTTTTGTTTAAAAATTACCGTTATTTATTATCTATGTGGGAAATTTGGAATGTATATTTGAAAAACTAAACCCTCAAAAAAAATTTAAACTTTAAAAAAATTCGCAAACTACTGGCGTTTTAGTGAAATTGGCGTCAAAAACCAATTTTCGAGCTAAGCGAAACTTCATGCCTTAGCTCTTTTGACAAAGAAGTTGACTATAATAACTGAAAATCACCAAATTTGGCGGTATGTATTTAATACTGTTTTGGTGCGTTGAACAGCAAAGTAACGAAGCATGATTATCAAAAATATACTTTATTTCAACAACACACACACCACCAATATACTCCGTTAGAATATTCCCTTAGTAATGGTATCTTCTTGTGGTCAATAACAGCTTCCGGACAGTAGACGAAAGAGATCACCTCTGTCTGGAGGCTTTTACTGGCTTATCCCTTTAAGACCCAACCTGTACGATCGTGCAGGTTAGATATTCTCAAACGTTTTTGCTTCTGGAATAGTCATATGTAAAAAAAGACTGAATCCAACTGTTGAGCGGCTTTGCAGAAAGTGTAATGTATCACTTTTTGTCAGCAGACGATGGTTGTGGTACATTTTTTACTTTCAGCTGACAAATCTAACTTTGTTTTCAAATACATCAAAAACACGTCTTCTTTTTATCTGTCGTAAAAAGGTAATTATCGGTATATTTCTTATTGATTAGATACAAATTTTTGTATTAATGTTTAAATAATTGTAAAATAGAAAAAATATTAACTATACTCTATTAATGTTGCTTGTAAAACTCGGGATTTCGTTACCCGCATGATCGTGTGGGGGTTGGGCGTTACTTGAGTCACTGCAGCTGTAAAGGTAAGTACTTAGCATGCGAATTTTCTTTTGTGTTTCGATAATTTTGATGAAAGCCTACATAAAAATGAAATATATAGTTATATAATTAAAACCATTTTTACCAGGGACGAGTCCCATGTTTCATTCTCTGGCTCTTTTTTGAAATTAATTTTCTCTTTCACACATTTAATGAGGGGTATGGCATTTTAATCATTTACACAGATATCTGTATCCATATCGTTTCCCCCCCCCAAATCTGGATTTTCTGGTGGGAGTTTGTATGGTGTGGCTTAAATATATATATATATATATATATATTTAATTAATAAAGTTTTCTCATACATTTTATTATTTTTCATGCAATACTGTTCTAACTTTTAACCAAAAACTTTTTCAAGAGTCGCAAAGGAGAAGAATTCTTACACAAGAAGAAATTTTACAATTGATGAATAAATCAGATTGAACTTAGATCAGAACTTAATGATCTCTCGGATAATGACAATGTTGCGAGCAAAACATATGAATCACGTATACTGGAAGGAGAATCAAGTTCAGATGAGAGCAATTAAGGAAAACATGGAAATATATGAAATGGAAAGACAATTTTGGATCATTCTTTACCATAAAAGTCTCTGGAGCCCATTCATTTCAATGTTTAAACTATTTCAAATTCTTGGTTTCTGTGCAAACAAGATGCAATGTCAAATAAAATTTCTCCAAAAATCAAAGTGGGTTGTTTAAAATTTAAGTTAGAGATAGTTAAAGCGTTAACCTCCTCTTACTAACAAAAGTATTTTAACTCGTGATGAAGAAAACAGTATTCTAATTCCACTCTCAAAAAATCGAAGCTTTATAATCCACCTGTTATACATCCATGCCTTTCATACTGGCCATTCCAGGATAAAAGGCTTGACATGTACAGCCATTTTTGAAGTGTTGGTGACAATTTAAGGTCTTGCAAGTGCAGATTTGAAAGCAGTTCGAAAACATGTTGCGAAAAATGCAATGTTTATTTATATTTGTCGAAAACAAAACATCTTTTAAAGATTTTCACAGTAAATAAATAATAAATCATTATACATCAATAGTTTCCTCATTTGTAACAATTTTAATTGAGTTAAAATTGTTTCTTCTATTAACTTAGAGCTAAAAAGGTATAACTCGTAAAATTTCATGGGTGACCTGTTTCACAGATCGTGCGGGTACCGTCTGTGTCTCGGGGGATGGGGGGAAAGCAAGAATTTTTTTACTATTTATCTTAGTGTCATCGGGGTCCATATCGTATTAATAACCAGAAGAACTTAATATTTAAAGACAAAAATAATTCTTGTCTTAAAGGGTTATGAAAGTATCGATACACCTCCGTAAGAGAGGAATTCTGGGAAGACAGAAGAAATGCCGGAAGACATTTTGTGATGTACCTCCCCTTGGCAGTACATCACTCGAAGTACGTCACAATTTCTTTCGGAAGGGAAATGGTTCCTATCAACCGTAGATCTGCAACAGTTCCTCTCAACTGAAATTGATCTATTCATGCTAAAGGAAATCATTTCCCATTGAAACCAGGCTGCTCTTCGACAATTCATAAATCGCAAGGAGGGGACATTTGATGAAATTGTTTACAAATACACATTCACAACCTTTGGCTTTCACAAGGCACATTCATAGCCTTTGGTCTACATAGCCTTATCCAAGGTGATGGCACAAGAAGGACTTCATATTGTACCTACAGATGGGTGTCAACGTTTTTACCATGGCTGACGAAACAACGAAGCGATGCTTCCATTACGAAATGAGTTAGTTTACCAGGCTTTCTTCTGTTCCCCTTACTACAATGGATCAAATTTTCATCAATAAAATGAATGGAAGGGATATGATTCTCTTTTCTCTCAACTGCCAAAGTCTCCGGGCACATACTCGTGATCTCCGTCGTAATATTGTGCAAAAAGCACACATTTTCATGTTATCAGAAATGTGATTTTGTTAAGAGACAAGACAAACAAGTATTAATCGTGGGATCGGGGTCACTATCTATCAAAACGTGTGCGGTTCACAACATAATTTTATTGGCAATCATGATGATTTTTGTGAGAAGTACCCAGTACGTCAACCACTCTAAATCTAATTCGGGAGATGCATGTGCCGCGAGAAGCACTTTGCCTAACGGTAATCCCATTGTTATCGTCCCAGTCTATATTTCTGTCAATCAGAATGTTGCCGATATTATAGATTATATCCCCGAGACATTATTACAATAGCATATACAGAAGGTGACTACTGGGGAAACAGTAGTACTTCCACTAAAAATTGGTGGCGATTTCAATATTGATTTCGATAAAGATGGATGATTGAGGTTAGTACAATTTTTTAAATAGGAGTTTAATTTGGATTCAGTTTCTGGTAAAGCACTGGGGACGACTAGGTAGGGCACAGCATTTGATGTGATGTTTTCACAATTCGTAAATCACGTATCTGCCGACACTCATGTATCATACTTTAGTTACGACAAGCCTCTTGTCACAGTGATTAAAAAAGGCGAGAGAATGTAATTAATTAATACTCACAGTGGTATTAATAGTGAAGTAAATCAACCTTCTTAACCACGTACTCATGTGCTATGAGTAACATATATTTATGTAACATAATTGATGTATATTACTATTTTACCGAATCAATGTGAAAAATCGAAGTAAAATTTTAAAAATACATATGCATTATAGAGATGCGTTTGTTTACCCTGTTTGCCTACTATATAATCAAAGACAATCGTACTTAAGGATAAACTCCAGTCATGCGTCGGAGCCGACACACATAGTTTTTATATTAATATTTCGATGTTTATTATTTGCTTTACCAGCTTTTGATGTTTTGGAATATCTTTTATTTTAGGGTTACTGTTTAACCAACTCTGTTCTTAGGCGGTATAAAAGAGCAGCTCGCTTTGCTATTGTTTTAATTTAAAAATTGTTTATGTTCTTAAACTATAAGTAAACAAGGATATTTAACACATTTTCGGACTATATATTTTTATTATATTTCAAGTATTCATCAAGAATATTTTTATTTATTCTTAAAGAAATGAACTTTTTACAAATCACTGATCGCAATGGATCACTTATGTTAATCTCTATAACATCTGAGACAGTGATCAAAAAGAATATTAGATTCATGTCCAAAGGTTCAAACTTGCTTCTATAAGTTCAAAAGTATTATCTCCGACATATTATATTATAGTTTGCTTGAATAATTTTTTGTACACTCATGGACAAAAAAATTAGTGCACCAAGAAATACTTGCGGGATCGTAACAAAACGTGGCATGTAGGTACATGTTCGACAGATATGCAAATGATTAGAAATGCAGCGTGATTTTTAATTACGTATAGCCGGTAGAGGGCGTTTAACGTCATTCTCCTTGAAGTATCGAACAGGTAATCAAAGCTTGTTTGAGTGTGCTGAATCGTTTACAAAGTAAGAGCTGAGGTAGACATTCCATTACGCCGTTTTCGAAGAGAAAATGAGCAGCTGTCGCAGTTTGAGATGGAGAGAATCATCGGCATGATGGAAGCTGGGTGGTCAGCTAGGCGAGTAGCTCGTCAATCAGGCCACTCTGATTGTGTTGTGAGGAGGTGTTGGGACCAGTGGATCCGAGAGATGTCATTTACACGAAGACCAGGCTCAGGACGCCCTCCACAGACCAGTCGTCGAGAAGGCCGCCACATCGTAAGAAATGCACGCGTACAGCCAACTGCTTCATCGGCTGGCATCCAGTACAGGTAGCACCTTCATTAGGGACCCCTGTGTCTTCTAGAACCATACGAAGGCGCTTGGGTGAAGGATATTTGGGATCGCAGCACCCATTACATGTGCTGCCCTTGACGCCCACCCATCGATGCCTCCGTTTGGAGTGGTGTCACGCCCGAGGAAACTGGACTGCAGCGAAATGGAACTGGGTCATCTTTAGCGACGAATCCAGATTCAATCTCAGCAGTGATGACAATCGTGTTCGTGTGTGGAGACCCCGAGATGAACGCCTCAATCCTGCCTTTGCTTTACAGTGACAGTAATGGTATGGGGTGCCATTGCTTATAAAACACGGACACCCCTAGTATTGATCCTTGGCACCATGACAGGCCAGTGGTATGTCCATGACATCCTGCTACCTCATGTGTTGCCACTCATGCAACGCCTCTCAAGAGCCATTTTTGAACAAGGCAATGCTCGTCTTTACACGACAAGAGTGTCGCAAGACTGTCTCCGCACTATTAATACCCTTCCTTGGCCTGCCCGATCCCCATATTTGTCTCCAATCGAGCATATCTGGGATCATTTGGGACGGCGAGTTGGGCATCCCACGAGTTTGAACGAACTAGAGGCAAGGTTACAGCAAATATAGAACGAAATGTCTCAAGACATCATACATATGCCTCCGTGCCCGATCGTATCGCATCGTGCATTCGCGCTAGAGGGAGTTTCAACGGGTTATTAAATCCTCCTTTCTTTTGCCTTTTTCTTTGAAGTAAATGATCCTTTTTCTTTGATTTTCTAATCATTTACTTATATCAAAATAGTCATTACGTATGTAAAATTTCGTTTCATTTTGACGACTCCTTCTTGGTGTGCTAATTTTTTGTCCATGAGTGTATCTGATTACTTATTTTATTCATTGATACGTTATCCTTTTCTAATATAAGTTATGTTGCTAATGTTTGCAGCTTTCGTACTTTTTCGAAATACAATAAATTTACGAAGCATTATTAAATATCAAGCATATTTCTTGAATGAACTTAACTACTCGTATTTTATTTAATTGATTCCCCCGAGAAGATTTAAAAGCTAAAGGCATTAAACTTAAAGTTTTTTATTCATTGCATGATGTACCAGGAAGAGTACATTTTTAGATTCATAACTTGATTTTTTTAAAAAATCGGTAAGCAATTTTAGGCTTGACCTCTTCTGTTAGAGTGTAGTATAGGGGGCTTGGTGATGTCAATTTCTTTTGACAACCAAAATTAGTCGCCAAACTTGTGAAGGATATTTACGTGACCTTCACACTAATCCTCTTAGGGAATCTCTTTGGGCTAGCATTCGCGTTTAATTCACAGACATCCCTCTCAAAAAGAAACCTTGATATGTAGATTAGTTCGACTATATAAAGTCTGAATTTTTGTAATTATAGAAGAAGCTGAGAAGCTGTTACATTCACCTCGCAGGTGAGACAGAGTAAAGTGGATTTTCGCAGCTTAAGATTAAGAGCGGTGTTTTCCACTGTATTAAATTAGTGGATTGGAGGTTCGTAATGAACGATAGATTAGGTTAAGTTAAATTGGTTACTTGCTCTTGTTCGCTTAATGTTTATTGCTTTCTCTCTATCACTCCGAGAACATTCACTTAGAGATTAAACTGTTATGGATTAGTGTGTTTGAGTAACATAAATAATTGTGTTAATATGGAAGTTCTTTCATTCCTCCTACACCCATAGGTAGGCAAGACGGTGAGGGAACAACTTCAGGGTAAGTCACTCACAAGCTACTCCATTTAGCGATAGGTGTTTTTTCGACCCGATTCAATAGCTAAGATATCTGAGGCTCTGTTCACACCAAACGATTCCGAGTCTGTCGAATCAATTCAATTCACAGCGATTCCAAATGAACCAAGATTTGTCTTCACACAGCCGAGGAAGTCAATACGGGTCAATCATTTTTCCATCAGTTGCTGTCGAACATGTGGATGCTGTTCTTAATAATTTAAGACGATTAAGGTATCTAGCTATTAATCTCACAACTGTACCCTTATTTATTTATTTTCAAATTGAAATACATAAAACAAAAAAATATAAGAACGGTTTCATCTTTTTTTCATATTTTCCCTGTTCGTATCAAATGTAAGTATATTCTGAAAAGTAGTAACAAATAATAAATATGTATTGTAATTATATTAGAATGCAATTACTTTTACAAATAATATATCTAATGTTTTTAAGGGGCATTTCAAATGTTGTTATATACTACAGATTTTGTAGCATATGACAACTATTTTTTTGATTATATATTTAAAAATGGTTTTCTAATGAATTAAAAATTTTACATGCCATTTACCTTTTGCTTGTTTCATCTAATATATAACAAAATTTGACATCTATGTAGTAATAAAATGGAATCTTTTAAAAGAATTATTGACAATATTGGTGTTTTATTTTATTTTGGCATTCTTATATAAATATTTAATTTTTTCTCTCCCAAAATTAAATAAATTCCAATCAAATTGGTCTCTGAAGCTATTTCAAACATTCTTCAGAATATCCCTACACCCCCCCAAAAAACACACCCATTTTGCTGTAAAGTATTATTAAGTAAAGAATAAAGTTTTCAAATTTCTAAAATTAAATTAAATAATGCATGCAAAATTAAATTTATTATTTACGCAACATGAGTAGTTATAAAATACAGCTTGCACACTCGGGGACAAGAGCTAGAGTTAGTTTACATAATGAAAAAGAATATACTATGAATACCGAAAATATAAGCACCACCTATTGGCATAAAAAACTCGTGTTAACCCTAACTACAATATCATCATTTCGTTTACTTTTCGTCTACATCATGAATATACATTTCTAACACAATTTATTTCATGTTTTGATAACTTGTAAATAAAAGAGCGTTTAGCGCATTTTTGCCAAATAAAGCCCTTACGCCCATAAAACCCTAATTGAACAACAATCATCACACAGATAAACCTTTAATCAATAAAACTTTTTTTTAGAATTTTCATCTCATCAGAAATATTTAAACATTATTATAATTTCTAGCACCCAATATTATTTAGGTACTTTATATCACCTAATGTGTTAAAAAAACGTGTAGATCTCTATCATATTTTATAGTAAAATTAATTAGAAAACCAATTAAATTAATTAAAGAAACCAATAAACAATGCAAGTAACTTATTTGTAATTTTACTTTATTCATAAATGTATATAACACATAAACAGGAAATGAGATTCATTACAGATTCTTCAATCTAAACCTACTGGCACAAGCATATTTGTACAAATTTTGGGCATCATTAAACCGTAATATTCTTTATATTTTCTTAATTAATTCGTCTTAATTAAGCATTATTTCAATCTGAAATTGTCTGATTTAATTGATAATTCTTCAAAGCACTATATAAACCATTTTTAACCAACTTATTAAAGCTTTCCTAAATATAAAAAGATTGGCTGCCCCTTTTCTATTCATAGTACAACTGTTTGAGTAATTTTTAAGGATGGCCCCTGTAATTCTAAACTAAGGTCAAGTGGAAAAAACAAAACCAGAGCTGGTAACCATTCCCTTATGATGTTTTTCATTCCCCCTTATCGTCAAACTTTTTTATACACATGGAATTATTTTGCTCCAAATGACCAATTGATCTTGGAAAATATTACAGAAATACTTTATATCACCTTACAGAACTTATTAATAGGCAAGTACTTCCAAAAATATTTTCTTCTGGCATTATTCTGACTTCCCGATAGTCATTAACTTCAGATTGCATTTAACATTCAATTCCTTAGAAGATTTTAAGGAAGAAATGCCATTGAAAAGGAAAAATCTTTAAAAAAAACTCGAATATCCCGTCAAAAAGGAGTGGTAGACTCGCTTGTGACTTCCTCATACTTAAATTTTCACAAGCCTCTAGTCACAGTGATAAATAATGGCTAGAGTATCAATGTAATTAATACTCGAAGTGATATTAATAATGAAGTAAATCAAGCAACATATATATAGGTATATATATATATATATATATATATATATATATATATATATTGTTTAAACGAATCAATATGAAAAATGTAAATAGAATAAAGAATATATATAATACTTTCATATGTCTCTTGTAATATTCTCATATAATACTTTCAGTCTTATATGAAATTCATTTCTTTACCCTGTTTGTCTACTAGAGAATCAAAGGAAAGCGCACTTAAAGAGTAAACTCCAGTCATGCGTCGAAGCTGATACACGCATTTTTTTGTTGTTGCTGTTGCAGTTTTATAAAGCTTTTTTTTAACGGACCAAATTCGACGAACAGAATAATAAAGTCCGAACGATAATTAAAAAATGCGAGATCAAATTTATGACAAAAAAGTGACAATTCAACTCTTTCCTGAAGATAGTTTAAACTGGCTTTAGAGAACAAAAAAGCCAGTTCAAATCTCATTTGGATATATTATTACCTTCATTATTTCTTTTTGCTTTACTTTTAGATATTATTTTTATTTACTAAATATACTAGACATTTAATTAACATTCCCAAAAACAAAACTTTATTGTCCATTAATCAACTCAAACTTTTAATTACTTCCTAATTAGTATTTCAATTTAATTTTGAATCAATAAGTTCAGATTCTAAAGAATTTGACATCGTTTTATTTCTGAAAAAAAACCATTGTTTTCTTTTTGTAACAGAATAAAAAATATACATATTTGAATATCACAATTTTTAAAAAAGATTACATAAAAGAAAACCAGTCGTTATAAAATAATCATGGGATTTAATTTTGAAGAAAAGGAAACTAATGAAATTTTGAAACACGTAATAAATGAAAGGGATAAAAATATTGATGAGCTTACTAGGGCCTGAGTAATGATCCGTGACGGTCTGAGATGCATTTCTGGAACAATTTGTGACTTCCTATCATTGTCTAAGAAAATAATATCATGCTTAAAAGTTGTGACGTCACGATTTTTTTTCTTTTATTTCGTTCTTGAACGGCAATGCAATTCTCGGACTAGATTGTTAATTGAAGAACTAGCTGGAATTTTCTACACAATTATATGCTTTATTGTTCACTGTGTTTGAGTAATTGGAGAGACGAAAATTTAGTTTAAAATGTTATTATCTTATTTATCAGTTCATTAATTCTCTGTTACAACGTAATAATTAATTAAAAAACTTTTTACTAAATGATATTCGTCATAAATTGCTCAGTTTTATAGAGACTTAATATTCAGTTGTAGAAAATGTTATTTAAAGGTATTTTTTGTGGTTTAAAATATTTTTTTAAAAAAAACCAGACTTTGTGTTAACATTCAAGAAAGTAGCCTGGATCAGATAATTTAAGTTTAAATTTTGATGTCACAAACGAGCTGAAACTCTACGAATAAAATAAACCAGTCAGGATATGCTCTCTGTTTTTAATAGACATATAATTAAAATTATGTAAACAATTAAATTATTTGACCTTCTCAATTTCTCTGTTACAGAAAGAATTAAACTTTATCTGGAAGTATATTTAAAAGAATTTTTTAATTACAGAACAATTTAATTTATCCATGTTTTGTTTGTAACTTTGATACACATTACACAATCGGAAAAGGTTTAAGCTTAGTTGTGATAGTTAAGTGTTGAAAATTTCAATGAAAATTTTACAGAAATGTCAAGGAGAATAGCAAGGACATCGATGGAATCGTGAAATACGCGATTATATGTAAATATAAATAACTGAAAAGAATTCGCAAAGAAAATACGAAACTTCGAATTAAAACTTATGCATTTTTTATACATAATGCTTCTTTTATGGCATTGTTTATAATTTTCTCGTCCGCACTCCGAAGAGATGCTCGTGACGTCACACCTCAGATGCTGCCAGATGCATTGCATTTCGTCTCGACAAAACAAAAATCGATAATCAAAGTCTCAATCGCTCACGAGAATGGGCAAATATGTCTCAAAGGACAAATGTAGCTCGACATTGTATCATATTTTAACCCTTTCGTGTGCCATTTATTTCTCTTTTAAATTTCTCGCAATTTTTTATGTTTTATTAACAATTAAACAATGGCATTTAAAGAAACATATCTTATTTTGCCACATTTTATGTTTGCATTTAATTTTAGGGGTGAAAAGAATACTTCTTAAGAAATCATTCACCGCCACAAAGAAAATTAAATTTAAGGGTGATTATTTGCCATGAAAACATGAGAAGCACGTTGCAATGCACAAGGGGACATCACATTCTGCACACATGTAGCGGGTCCATTTTTCTTCTCCCTTTCTGCTACATTTCCTTCGTCGTCTTTTGTTGGAAACCATTTTTGGCATATGATTTCTCACACTGGCTAAGCGCACATCATCCGGAACTACACACTTCTTTGCTTCAGGGCGTCATTTCCTTTTTCTTGAGGAATATCTGTCTATTAGCTGACGAGCTAATGCTATACGGAATGTTAGCTGATCTAAACTCCTGTTTCTTTTGTTCACTTGCCACAGCATGAAACTATTTATGATGGTAAGATCAATAAGAAAAAATAAAAGATTAGTATGGGAATTAGTCTTCCCATAATTATAATAACAAGGCCAACATATTATAATGGGTTTTGCGCTTCCCACAAGTATATTTTGTAAGATCCCGTAGATAGGAAATAATCGTTCTAAGGGGCCCACGAAAAGGTTAAAGTAACTTGGAAATTTTCGGTTAAAATATTTTTTTAGAAAAATTTATTTGAGGATGCGTGTTAATTTTTGCATATGAGAAAATTTCGATAGTAATTTGAATATTTCTGCCTATTTAAAAATAGGACACTAAGTATAGAAAGTGATTTAATGATAATTATCCTTTTTAAATATGCATAAATTTGGTTAATTTATCTTACTGGTCACTCTTTTTCAGTGCAGCACAATGTCCTCCTTGAATTTTTATAGGAAGAAATTAATTTTAAATTTGCTTTGTAGCTACACAGGGGACAATGGGCCTATAATTTTAGTGTAATAGTCAAATGTTAAGAACAGTAACAGAATTTTCCGTTTTGTCTAATTTACCACTTCAGTTTAAAGCCCAGCTCTTTTTGATATGCTACAGCCACTATCATTCTTAACTACTGTTAAGAATGATAGTGGCTGGTTTAACATGCAATAAAAATTTACACCCGTTGCTTAATTTCAATGTTTCCAGTTTAAACAACTTATAAAGGAAAAACAAATAAATATTTTATTTTTTTATTTAAAAAAAATGAAATACAGTTTTCTTCCCACTTAAGATATACGAGCAAATTCGGAGTATTTTTATTTTCGAAAACCATATAAATATGAAATCTTTTTTAACAATATATTTCAGTTTAATTCCAGTTCAGAGTTATATATATTGTGATGAATTTTGTGTAATGAATTTTTAAAATTGTGTAAATAATTTATATCTGGTTGTGTAATACGTTTATATTTCTCTATGTTGTATTGATTTTATGTTAAAAATTGTAATATTCGCAAGCAACGCCATTCCTTACATTATAATGGCAATTCAACGGAAACTTGGCGAAATCTTAGCGATAGAGCCCAGTTGGCATCATTTTTGGAGACCATGTTGTTGATTTGTCGATCATTTTCGGCATGTTCATGACCCTGTGGATTCTTTTGGAAATTAGTGGAAAGATCCTCTAATATCACGATCTATGATGTAAGTAGATCTTTCGAGAAAGATCATTGAGGAGTCACTCGCTGAAACTGAGGTAATATTATTTTGTTTAGCGATTAGAAGTCTTGCCTTGACCGTTGAAGAGTCGACAAGTGATTAATGATTAATTCGGTTGTTGAGTAGAACGAGCGAGTGATTGTGAATAATTTTTTACATACTTGTATTTCAGACACTGATAGTTGTGTCTGAGCGCTGTTGAAGATGTGAAGACCTTCTGGGATTTATTCTGAGAATTTCGCTGTGTATCCTGTATTTCAAGGATTGTTTCTCGACAGTAAATTTCCATCGTTCCTGAAGAACTGTCTTGTTCTTTGTGACTGATTTGAATAAAATCTTTGAACTCCTGATCTACGTTACAATACTTTTGATCGATAAGGCTTTATATAGTTTTCTCTGAGCTTACTAAAAAGCAAAATTATTGAGATTTTTTGAAATTTTAAACATGCTACTTGGAATAAGTAAATCTACTTTCAGAAAAATTTCCACTATCAAAATAAATTGCACTTCGTTGTTCGGAGTATGTACAGCTATTAAGAAAGATGTATAGAAATTTTAAAAGTTACATATATTCGAAGATATGGAAAATTATTTTCATTATTTTTTTACAGTATGGTTTTTAAAAAAATTTTAGATTATAAATTACGGAGAAATTATAATCTCAAAATGTCTTTGCCCAAGCACTAAAAAGGATTTTGTTTAATAAATTGTCGTAGTTTCAAATTGAAAAATGCATGAACTTATATGAAATAAAAAGGGGGTTTTTTGACAAAATTGCAGTATACTAGCATATTGTAATATCTTTAGAAGATCTAATTTTTTTCACATTTTATAATCTTTCACGACTTAACCCACATTTGAATAGTAATGGTTCAAAGAACCACAGAAATCCAACAATTACAGAAGAACTTCCTGATATGTAGAACATTCCATTATATGAGCCTATTTCATCTCGGAAATAGCCTGAAAAATAAATGCAACACTTTTTAGGAGGGTTTTTTCTTTTCTTTTTTTTCGTTACAAATATTGAGAAGTTAAATCTTTAATTTAAAAAAGTAAATAAAATAGATTTTTTTTAAAAAAAGAAAATAATATTTGCTTTACAAAAACTTCTTTCCTGCATTTTAATATACATTGTTCAAATCGTTAACATTTAAACAGAAAATGGAATGCATAAAATGTAATGTAAAGAAGGTAAAGAGAGAGATTTTTTATACAAGGTCTTAGGAAAAAATGTATTCTACATTTAACGTTTTGTCGAAAGTCAACCGATAAAACATTATTGAACCAGAAAATAAAATTTTAGTCAAAATCTATAGATTCTATACATTATTTTTCTTTTTTCCAGTCTTTTTTATTATTTGTACGCTGTGTAGAGCAATTACAAATAAATAACATTTTACTAAAATAAATATTTATTTTTATCACTCATTTACTGCCGTATTTATCTCTTACTGAACCAAGCTATGAAACCAGGAGTTACGTAACCACCAGTTAAGTGAAAGTAAACCACCTGTTTTAATTTTCTTTCACTACTATTTTTTGACACTGGTTACTCAACTGCGAGTATAACATGGTTCAAACAGACCCCGTGACTGCGCTCACTGCGCAAGTGTGGTTAAATTGACCCGAACTTTGAGCCCGGTCAGAATTCTTTGACCACCGGTTCAGAACGGTGAATACGATGGTTATAAGAAACTAAAGATTTATTTTGTGTGGTGATTTTTATCCAAAACATTAATGTTTTCTTATCAGAAACACGTTAAGGCTCTTACCAATTAATGGAGGTACTGCCACGTTGACCAATCCAGTAAAAATTGGAATGCAGCCAATAGCCATCGACTGCACTGAAGGCAAGTACTTTCCAACAAGCACAGGAAACATCACCATTGTAGCACCTACGGTCATTCCAACGACAGCAATCGTGACCATTAGCATATAAAAGTCGTACAGCAAACAGAGCAGCATGAAACAAATACCTTGAGAAATTTGCATCATCATCATGAAATGAGGTATGGACATGTATTGCCTGTCCGTAACCCATCCAAAACCTAACTTGCCCACCAAATTTCCAAAAGCCATGGCGCTGATGAAATACTTGGCTACTTCCTCCTTTATCCTTTAGGAAATCTACATGTACAGTGAACACAGGATCGATAAGAAAGGCCAAAGCGGCTAAGGAGAGACTTATCAAAAAGAACATTGGATTTGAGAATGTTCTAATAATTGCCTTGAGGAATGAGGTTTCTTGCTTTTGCTGTTCATTAATCTGAGCTTCTACTTCTTCAGATGTAATATTGCCAGATTTCATATCACTAAATTTCAAATTTTCGACCTGTAATATAGAAGTATATGCACATTATATTAGAAGTTTATGTTAAAAGTTCGAGGTAATTGTTGTTAAAGTTACTTAAAGTTATGCTTTTATTATCTATCAGTAGTTGAAGTAGCTCATATTCATTTGAGAACTAATTTTAAGGGATGTTGGAAAACTAAAATCATATTTTTTTAACAAATTGAGATTTTTACATTTTCAAACTGTATAGTAACTGTATAGTAAAGTAAACTGTAAGTATAGTAAGTATAGTAAACTGCATGTAAACCTTACTTTAACCTCTAGGGTAATTAGAAACCCTTAAAACCTATTGTTAAATAATCGTTGAAACTGGGCCACGGCCATTTGAATGGCGAAAAATGAAAACAAAGGACTTCGTTTTTGCTTAAAGTTGAACGTCTGATATAAATCAAAACTTGTATCTTTTATTGTAAATTAAGCATTTAATTTTTTTATTTCCTAGCCGATTAGAGATCTCACTGTATACATTAAAATCAATTTGTCTCAAAATGTAAATTTTGATGTTCGATAAACCTTTTCTGAGAAACTACTGTTCACAGGTATGCAAAGTTTTAATGATATATTTGTAATGATGGCTAATATATACTAAAATGAGCTTTTTGTAAAAAAACCTCAAAAATGTATTTCTTACAAATTTTTTATGTGAAAAATGGGTGGGTATATAATGGGTGGGTTCCACCCACCGACCCTTAATAGCCCAACTTTAACTTCAAAACTAACTTTAAGTTATCCGACTACGTTCGGAACCGTGATTTTAAAAGAAGCGCATAAATGGATAATTTACATGATATTTAGTGTCAATTAGATTAGAATACATGTATAAAATTGTATTAAGGTCACCTTGACAAAAAAAATTATTTAAATACAATATTTCGGCAGAAAATTAACTTAGAATAACCTTTTTTCAAAATGTTCTCCTTTTGTGAAAAATGCTTCTATGATAATAATATTTTGGCTGTATATAGCTCAGACTTCTGTACAGAGACTCAACTACGATTTTTGAAAAATTCACATTATTTTCAGAGTTACAACCCATTGAAATAATTATCGGCGTTTTTTTCTTAAAATTTCTCCTCTCTGTTGTCGTAAAACATGGATAAACCCACTTCTAAGTTATATATTTCAAAAATTCTTGTTGAGTCTCTGTAGAGAGGTATGAGCTATATACAGGCAAACTATTATTATAATAGAAGCATTTTTCGCAAAAGACTATTTTGAAAATGGGTCATTCTATGTTCATTTTTTGTCAAAATATTGTACTTAAATAATTTTTATTGTAATACTGTTCTTAAAACAATTTTATATATATTTTCTAATCTAAGTGACACTAAATCTCGTAAATATTATCCATTTATACGCTTTTGCAAAATCACGGTTTTGAACGTAGTCGGATACCTTAATAGAATTTAATAATTCTAAACTTTAATATCAGATTCTTATATACAGAGTGATCTTTTTAAAACTAACACTACTCGGAGCTCCCTGTAGTTTGATCTAATAACCGCAATGGCATCAAACTTGGTATGGAGACTAATTAGGACATGGAAAGTAAGATTCCTTGGAAAATATGTTCCAAAAATTATTGATAGGAAACCTCTATTGCCATAGTTTGCATTAATGGTGAAGATGTGTTATATTAACCCTCCACAGCTTCTTGAGAGCTTAGGACCCAACAGAAATTAAGTAAGGTAATGCTCTAAAAGGACTGATTAAAAAGTTCGAAAAAATAGAGTCACTGCTAATTCACCCAGACATTTGATGTAAACCAGTGCCGGAAGATGTGATAACAGGCGTTGCAACTGTAATCGTGGACGGATAACACGAAACCATTGTTGGTTCACATACGAGTATTAGAGACAATTTGGATTATTTCTTGTGATGCGTTGCGTGCGGCCGTTGGAAATGTTGCGTAGAGAGTATACCAGAGTCATTATAGAGAACGGTTGCATATTGAATGGGGTCAATGTGTGTATCTCGCCGGGGAAATGAATGTAGTGAAGGAAATTTAACATTTCATTGTTATTTTGTATGTTTTATATTACTGCTTTTTCGTAAAACTTTTTGCATTGTACAGTGCCATAAATACTCCTATCGGTGATTTTTGGAACTTTTTTTTGAGAATTGTATTTTCTGTGTCATCATTCATCTCCGTACCAAGAGTGCGGTACCATTTTTTATGTTAGTTCGAGCTACAGGTGGCCCTGAATAGTTTAAGATTAAGAAAATTACCCTGTATTACGCATAGTGTAAGTCAGGGCTGTCAAACTCGCGGCAAGCACCGAACATTTTTGAGGCACGGCCAGTATATTGACACACAATAGTATATAATAATCTATCAAAATTTCTCCCGAAATAGGAAAGATGATAGTAGCAGAGACGAACTGTCAAGTGTCTGGATGTAAACATTAAATTTTTCTTGTTCTTTTATATGTTTATTACAATGTATTATTCGAAATAACCTGACGTTTCCATGAATATTGATTTTTTTTACAGCCTACCTAAAGTTAAAACTTTGGCCCAAGTGAACCTTTGAGTTCGACACCCTAAATCAGCGCTTGTCAAACTTTCACTATACGTGACCCACTCTTCAATCATTATTTTCATCGCCCCCCTCCATACAATAACAATGTATTGAATTCAGTAATACTATACTTTGACACTAAAGCTGCAATGTATTCGACTTTAACCTCTTATGTGCCACCGGCGTATATAAACGTCTCGCTCAGCCGAAGTATTCGTTTTCTGGACGTATATATAAGTCTTTCCGAAGTACGATCTTTTCTATCCAGTGGTATCCATAAAATGATACCGAAGGCTTTGGAATGCAATAAAAGGATCTTGACAGTGTTTGCGAAGGATTTGCTTATTTATTCCTTTTCTCCTCCTCCTCTTCCTCCTCAAAAATCCATCAAAATAAGCTCGTCTACATGGTAAACGGTGGTAACTTTTAATCAGCCGTTAAGGAATTAATTATAAGCCGCACAAATTATCAAGGTAAATGTTAATACAAACCCATGTGGTCACTGATAGTTCTTAAGTTAGTATTGATAAATTAATTATAAAATACATAGTATAGTACTGATACATCTGTATCAGATCATCTATACAGAGTATTATATCAGTGTAAACGCGTATTTTATATTTTATTATATCAGAAAGTGTTTTGTTTTGTTTACTTTCAGTAAATTAATTTTTTAGATAATCATTTGTTTTTTCAATATGCTCGCGCCCCCCCCCCTTTGTAGAATTATCACGCTCCTCCGAGGGGAGAGCGCCCCACAGTTTGAGAAACGCCACCCCAAGTTATCTAAAAATAACTTTTTTGGGGGGGGGGATTAATAAATAAATTAATACCTTATCACTAATATCCACTATGTCGGTTGTGGACCCTGTAAAGGCTAAGTTATCTATCCCATTCTTTCCAGCATTGAGATTCCTATCACATTTCTTTGGCCCTTCTTCATTTGTTTCCGAATCATCGTAAGAACGGTGCTTTTTAAAATCGATGATGAGTACATTTTGAGATTCTTTGCAGACATGAAATTCTCCAGTATTGGCCTTTCTTTTCCAGGATGGATTTCCTGTAATTATGTTCTCTTTTCTTTGGAGCCAGGACGGTTCTTTCAAAATCAAGGCAGCTGGTATGACATGCATAAGAAGACCACCTGTTAATAAAAATGATCCTGATAGTCCAAAGTGAAACAGCATGTACTCCGTGAGAGCTGGTAGAACAAAGGATCCAAAGCACGAACCAGAGTTGGCGAGACCAGAGGCCGTTGCCCGGTGTTTCACAAAGTATTGTGTCACCACTACCTGACTTAAAGTATTTCCCAAAGCAACTCCGAGTCCTGTAATCGTAATAAAAAAATATTAGCTTTTTTCTTAATGTAAATACATACTTATTATAAAAATTACTGCACGTTTTCCTTAGATTTTCCAGTGATAAATAAGTAAACATTCTTCAGAAAATATTAGTTTTCTAGAATGAACACAGAATATATACGCCCTTAAATATTTTACTACTTCTTTTCCTATAGCATACTTGATTCTCTAACGCAGAGGTCTTCAAACTATGTTCCACGGAATCCTGGGGTTCAACGAGGCCTACCCAGGGGCTCCACGAGTCACAATAAAAAAATCGAAAAGAAACTTATAAATGTGTATGCAATGGATTCACGTTCTCTAAAACGTTTGTATACCCACAAGAATTTAAAGATCGTCCCTGTCATTAAGAAACTGAAAATCTTGTTCATACATAATAATTTTATATATTTCGCAATACCCTTTAAACTTTTATTATAGTATAATAAAAAAATATTTAAACGCGCGCGCGTTTTATCTTTATATTTAAATATTACTTACTAGATTTGGAATATTTTATTGTTTACGATTCTGAGTTCCACGAGATATTGTTATGTTTTTGTCATAAAAAATAAAAATATTTTGAATTTTGCAATGATCGAAGTCCATTTGGTGTGTATATATGTGCTGGGTCTACCCTATGTTTGAAGTCATTAGTTCAAATCGTTCTTGAGGTATGATAAAGAAAATTTTGAAAAACATAGTTTTGAGAAAAACGCGTTAAAAAAAGTTTCAAGTACGATTAAAACAATAACAATCTTAATTTAGCGCTCCGAACAGCTGCTCTTTTAACACCTGCTTCTTTATAACGACTTCAAATTTTAAAAAATCACTTTACCACCATATTCTAGACATGTCAAGAAAGCATTTATGAAAAGGAAATTTTTGATTTTTTGAACCCATCACATGGGGGAACTCCCTTAAAACGTCTCTTCTTGTGTCTCTTAAGCGTAGTAGAATGATATTGTATTAATGATACAACAGCCTATTCATTTACCATGCATTCCTCCCCACAGGAGTGCGATCCATAAGACATTGGGTGCGAAAGAACACAAGAGAATTCCCAAAGATCCCAAGAGCCCACCCAATAATGTCACATTCCGGAGGCCAAACCTTTGACCAACGGCTCCGGCGAGAGGACCTGATGAAAAAAAAAATTATTTTTAGAAAACAAAACACAAAGTAGAATAAGGTATAAAAAGTTAAGTTAGATTTCCTTACCATTTTTTGAAAGAGCGGTAAACCAAAAATTAAAAGATGTTCTTTAATAAAGCGCATAAAATATACTTCATTGAGCATGATAGCTCATAACATTTAAAGGCAAAATGGAATAGCGATTTTAAATATTTTTATTACCTTTCATTTTTAGAATTATAAAACTAAATACGAATTACTTGTACTTATATTTTCGTATCATTATTCGAAAGGATAAACAAGAAATAACAACGAACCGATGAGTTTAATTACCTGAAAATGAAGAAAATTTTAAAATTTTGTACAGTTCTTATAAAAAATGTATCTATAACAAGAAGATATTAAGTTAGTGTAAAAAGTTCATTCAAGCATACTTCAATTCTAATAAATATAAAATTTAACCATTATTGTAATGAGTTTGATAAAGCTAAGCGAAATTATTTTCTGTTATCGCGCGTTCTTTATACAGTGAAGTATGTTTAACGCGAAAACGCTTAAGACGAAATGTCGGTTAACACGAAATAATACAGCTTTCCCGACAAACTACGACGTGTCCCCATGCATTTTTTTCTTTTAACACGAAACGAAATTCGCCTAGCACGAAAAGATTTCTCTTCTGGAAATGAACAAAATACGGAAAACACCAGCCAAAGTTTGAGGAAGTTTCTGCATTATCGGACTGTCCTACTGTATCATCGGAAAAATTTATTGCAGTAGAAGACGGCTGTGCGCGCGCAGCCCCAGTTATGGTAGACAAAGACATTTTGGAGTTTGTTCAAAGCTCAGAAAATATCATTCATGCAGTTTCCGACGACGAAAATAAAATGAATCAGGCAGCACTTGTTCCCACGTCGTCCGAAATGAGGAACGTAAGGACAAGCACGCGCAGTTATTTTGACGCACATTTCAAAGGTAAATGAAAAACAAAATGTACAACATCGAACATTTTGTTGACAATTTGATACTAAAAAAGACAATGAAAAATAAATGTTTTGTTTTTCAAATAACTCGAATATTTTGTATTGCTTTTGTTAAATTCTTGTGAATGTTTTTGTTTCATTGATTTGTATTGTATAAATAGATGCATATATTCAAATCTATGTATATAAAATGTACTCTTATAAACTTGATTTTGTTGAATATACATATTTCAGTCCCCTTAGTTTCGTGTTAAACGATATTCTCTGTATTTCAGTTTTGAAATGGCTTAACTCTCTCTCAAAAGATTGAATCTTAAGTTGTGACAAAATTAACATTATGTATAAGGTAATTCGGAGGATGACGCCAGTTTGTTAATAGTACTTTGATGCGTTCATAGATGGCAATTTTCAGTCACTTGAGTGAAGAGTCAGGTCCGACATTGAGTATAACTTTTGAATTTATCTGAATTTATCGTCTTAAATCAGCCTTATTTTTTGGTCTTGTGAGCATTCAAAGGGATAAGTACAACTTTTAGAGTATTCCGTTCCTCATATTTAAAGTTTATAAGCGTACTTGTTATTTTAAATAAGATATTAGCAATATAAGTGAGTTACGCACAATGTTACACATGCGATGCATGTAGAAACGGTCATAACACTGCAGCAATAAGGAAATAAGCGTCTGTGGCATCTGCCCCTTATACTTGGGGGAAGACGCCGTATGGTTCAGAAATAAATGAAATGAACATTACATTTTTTTTCATTTTATAATACTGTATATTATCGTATAAAATATAACTACAATTAATAATTATGCTGTGAGTATGACACAGGGGATCTCCATAGGACGAGGATGTGCAGGGTTGAAGTCGACTACTTCTTCAGCCCGCTGTAGACAGTTCTGCTTGAAAATTCGCTTTTAGAAAACTAACTATGAAAGAATTTAATTTTTCTGTTTTTGTTTTTCTATAGTTATTGTTATTTCACATTTAATTTGGTAATGTTTGTCTTATTTTTTTAATTTACTGTGGTGTTGTTGCATCTTACTCCATGACTGGTGACATCTTCCCCATATATATGGGGTAAGATGCCCCAATTAAATGAATTTCTTTAACTTTAAATTTTTTATTTATTTTTATACAAAGAAAAGAATTAAATTGTATATATAACCAATTGGAATATTGAAAAATAAAACGTATTTTTTTCATGGCCTTGTTATTTCAATTTTCAATGCACTCATCGAAAAATCCTTAAATGTGGCAACTTCCCCTGATTTATCTTAAAAGTTTGTTTAAAATTTAAAACTATACATATACTAATAAAATTATGTAATTTTACCCTTTTTCTACCGACGGTACTTATAAGTACCACTCACTTTAAAATTACATAGAATAACTATTTTTACGAATACTCTGACGATACTTAGCAGAAATATTCTTTTAAATTCAATCTTCCAAGGTATATGGCAGCACGGGTTCTACGATGAGTATTTTAGCGGAGAAAGCGAATAGTTTTATAGAAGAAATTTTAGCTGACGGCGTTTCAGCGCATTGCGAAGATTGTCATTTTTGTTCTGAAAAAATAGCTGATGTCAAAATGTGTCTTATTTTTTTTGTATGTAAATGAAGGCTTTAAAAAACGATTTGACTATTTATTTTAAGTAAACAGTGTATATAATTAATTTTACAGTTGATTATATTTAATTAATTAATTAGCTCTAGCGGGTTAAATTCCTCAATGTTGAGTATTTTTTATGCATATCCCTTTATTTTCAATGTAGTAATTTCTAAAAAAATATTGCATGAAAAAAACTACAGTAAATCATAATGCGGTAGATAAAGGGTTAACACGACTTTCCTCGCTGTTAAATGTGAGAGAAAAAAACATACATTGTTGTAATAAAAAAAGTCTACATTCACCTCCTAGATTCCTGACAACATTGCGAACTGAGAATGGAAGATTCGCTTGGAACCTGGATACACCGTAAGTGTCAATGAGTGCCAAATAGATATGTCCGGTCGCTCTCAAAATGCCGGCCATGAAGGCATTAATGACGCAACCGGAGAGAGCGATAGCCCAGGACCTTGCAGAATCCGGAACATCCTCTTTTCTGGCCATGGTAAGTCGCCCGCAATTCTCTAACACCTCCCTTTATCTTCCTGAAACAGAAATGCAAAAATAATCGGAAAAAAATACACAGTCGGACCTCTATTTAACGAAGTCCCTAAATTCCGAAAAGAAATTCAATATATGGAAAATTCGTTACATAGAGGTTCATCTTTTAATATACTTTATAAACTACATAAATTTTAAATTCATAAACACTACATGTTAAAAAAAGTTATTATTCACAGCTTTTTGTAAATTAAGATTTATGTATTTTATATTATATATCTTACCCATCAAAAAAAAAGAAAAGAAAGTTAGAAAAACTGCAAAGAAAACAAGAAAAAGAATGTTAAAGAATATACTACATTTTCAACGACAAGAAAATAATTTTATATTAAAATTAATGAATTTGAGGGACATTTTCTAATTTAAATCATACAAGTAATTTTAAACGTACATTATTGTATATTTAGAGATTCTAAACATACATTACCACATGCGTCTTTAAATTTAATTATTCACAAAATCTGTTAATTTTGTTTCAGTTTTTTTTCTTTGAAAAAATGCATTGTTTCATTATACATATATACATACGCCTCACATCTTTATAATACACCAAAACTCCCTTTATGACCACCATAAAATGTGTTTAAAGGGAGAATAACTTGAAATGTTCAGAAATACTTAAAACACAGGGAGAAAAAAAGCTCAATCACAAGAAAAAAGTTCGCTCTATAGAAAAATTCGCAATGTAGAGATTCATTACATGGAGATTCAACTGTATTTGGATTGAGTTTGACATTCAATTAACTTTCTCAAAAGAAATACTTAATAAAAAAAATTGACGATTTTTTTTAGTATTTGTAGAAAGTATACAAACCATTCCCGACAAACTAATGAAAAAGTGAAAGAAATAATATTCGATCGTGTGTGTGTAAGATTTTAACTTTTTCAGAAAGACTCACAAAAGTAGTTATCCACAAAATTTTATAAAGATTTTGACAGAATCTTATAAAATTTATTATAAGATATACATATATACATTATACATATATACATACGCCTCACATCTTTATAATACACCAAAACTCCCTTTATGACCACCATAAAATGTGTTGAAAGGGAGAATAACTTGAAATGTTCAGAAATGTGTGTAAGATTTTAACTTTTTCAGAAAGACTCACAAAAGTAGTTATCCACAAAATTTTTTAAAGATTTTGACAGAATCTTATAAAATTTATTATAAGATATACATATATACATTATACATATATACATACGCCTCACATCTTTATAATACACCAAAACTCCCTTTATGAAACTTCCCTTTTTCAATTAACTTTCTCAAAAGAAATACTTAATAAAAAATTAACGATTTTTTTTAGTATTTGTAGAAAGTATACAAACCATTCCCGACAAACTAATGAAAAAGTGAAAGAAATAATATTCGATCGTGTGTGTGTAAGATTTTAACTTTTTCAGAAAGACTCACAAAAGTAGTTATCCACAAAATTTTATAAAGATTTTGACAGAACTCTCAGCGAAATATTCTGGAACATTGAAAACCTGGCAGGGATTTTTAATTACATTTGAGAATGATTCAACTGGCTCGACCCTAAATTAACCTCCAAAGTTTAAACATTTCCAAAGATAAAAATTTCGTAAGAATTCTTGACGTTGAAAAATGTTTATTTGTTTTTTAGATTTTGTTGCATTAGTTCTACATTTTCATGCAAATTATTTGGCAGTTTTAATTGTAATGTTATATTTGCTTATGCTATTATATAAGCCGTTTGCTGAAACTCATAACTGCTTCTGTAACCGATGAAAAAAATACAATTTGAAATAAATAATAACCCTAATTAAAATAATAATCTAATTAAAATTAAATTTGGATCATTATAAGGTTTAAAATATTGATAGAGATGCCTTGTATAGCTAATAATTATAGTATTTACGCACATCCTGATAAATTTAAAAATATGTTGCTTCATTTCTCTGTCATACAGAAATTATTAGAACAATTGACATGAATTGTTAAGTACTGGATTGGATTAAAATCTCAAGTGTTATGAATTAGAAAAAATAAAGACAGCATTATGAGAAACAAAAATTGATAACCATATCTACCAGCTTCTTTATTTTCCATCTAATTTTTTTAAAATACCGTACAATTCGGCATATATAACGCGCACCTAAACAGTAGTTTTTAATTTATAGGTACATTCACCGCATAACACGCACTCCTTTTTTACAAAGAAGCCTGAAATATACTTACGCAATGCTCTTATTCTTTGAAATTATATAAAATAGAATACTTTAGAAAAAATAGAATACTTCTAAAACTACAACTTTTAAAATTCATGAGGTATGTCGTTCCTTTTAACTAAACAGTCTTTCGATTCATGTAGAAATTTAATTTCTTTTATGTTCATCTATTTCCATTAATTTTAAAGCAATCCTTTTTATTTCCGGCGCACCCGCAAATTTCCTTCCTATTTTTTTGTGTGAAAAGTGCGCGTCATACGCCGCATTTTGTGGTAAACATTTCACAAATGTGTCAGATTAAAGTAAAATAATATTAGAATTTTTCATATAATTTCGTATATACCTAACTTTAAAAAAATTTTCGATAGATAAAAAGGTGACTCTCTCTATAACTGTTAGCTCTATTAAAAAAACAACTTCAACAAAAATATATGCGGCTTATTTGCGATAGTATTTGATAAACTAAAAAGCGTAAAAAATTAAATTACTTTTAAACAAACCCAGTCAGTGTTATTGGTTATTTGATATCCTAAACTATAGACATAAAATGTAATTCTCTAAAACTTTGTACTCATTTTTAAATTTGTAACAACAGGTGAAACTTACAGTTTTGTTGTTATCCATTCTTCAATCTTTAAAGCCTTATTTAGCCTTGGAATTTTAAATTCATCGCAAAGAATATCTCTATATGCAAATGCTATTTTTAAAACACTGGTAGAATCACTAAGGCCGCAGAGAAAAACTTCCAATGCAATCTGTGAAGAATATTGCGCAGTAGAGGTTTATTTTTTTTGTACGTCAACAATGGTATACAATGAGCATTGATACAGTTTAATCTGTAAGATACCAGAAATCGCAAAATTCTTGGTGGGACGTAAACAAAGATTTGTTTTATGAGTGGATTAACTTTGTCAAAAATTCCTCTTTCTTCTGACCCTACTTATCTTTTGAACTTGAAGTTGTAACTTTCAAATTTACAAGATCACTCAAGAAAACTATCCGTGTTTTGCTACAACTAAAAAAAGAAAGCACTTATTTTTAACATTCTAATATTCAAGTTAACTGACAGTTAAAAAATACAGTGAAAATCGCTTAACACGAAACTGAGGGGGCTGAAATATTTTTTCGTGTTAAAGGATAATGCAAAAATGAACATATATTCAAAAAAATTATGTTTTTAGAGAACATTTTGCTTACTTAGATGTGTGTATACCATATACTTCATAAAAATAAATGATACAAAAACATTCACAAAAACTTAATAAAGGTTAATACAAAATTTTCTTAAGAAAATTATTAATTCAGTTTTCGGAAAATAATCTGATATTTTCTTTGCATTGCCTTTTTTGGCATCAAACTGTCCACAAATTGCTCAATGTCGTCAATTTTTTTATTCATTTCACCATTGAAATATGCATCTAAATAACTGAGCATACTTTTCATGATGCTTCTCATTTCGGATGAAGTAGGAACATTGATTTCATTTTCGCTATCGCAATCTGCATGAATGATATTTTTTGGGATTTGAAAAAACTCCAAAATGTCTTTGTCTTCCACCATTGGGGCCGTACAGACATTATCATCATCTACTGCAACAAATTCTATCGATATTATAGTAGGAAAGTCCAATAATGCAGAAACTTTCTCAGACAGTTCATTCAGTGTCGTCTTAGTTTTCTTCTGATGTTCTCCGTATTTTGTTCATTCTCAGACGGGAAATCTTTTCGTGTTAAGCGATTTTAGTTTCGTTAAGAAAGGAAAAATGCATGAAAATCCGCAGTAGTTTGTCGGGACCGTTGTATCACTACTTGTTAACCGATATTTTGTCTTGAGCGTTTTCGCGTTAACTGTATTTCACTGTACTATCAAGTGCTTCATATTTTTTACAACTCTGCAAAGGATTAATAATTATTAATACAAGATCTTATTTGAATTAGGAACTATACGAGGGCTGTTTTTTAAGTAAGGTCCATTTGTTTTTTTAAAAAAATAACAATAATATTTTGTTTCAAAAACCTTTATTTTAGGATTGAACATATTTTTGCCTATTTCTCTACACAGTTGCCAAGTTTATTAATGTACCTGTCACACCTTAAAACTAAGTTAAGAAAACCCTCTTCAAAAAGGCCTGCCGCCTGGTCGGACAGCCAAGAGTTCACGGCCGTTTTCACTTCTTCGTTGTCACTGAAGCGTTTCCCGCCTAGACTGTCTGAGGAACTGGAAAAGATACCTCAAACACAGTCTTGCTTGTCACACAGATTCAACTGCTTGCATAAAATCTTCAGTGATTACAGAGGTCCGGCCTGAGAATTCTTTGTCATGGACGTTTGTTCACCCATCTTTAAACTTCTTGACCCATTTTCGAACTTTGCTATCACTCATTGCTTCAGTACCATAAACTTCTGTTACGTAGCGATGAATGTCTGCAGCTGACATGTTTCTCGCAGTCAAAAAACGGATAACTGACCGTATCTCACACTTGGCGGGCGATTCAATCACCTTAAACATTTAAGAGTAGTCGGTAGGCCCTATACCGACAATGTTAAATTGAGCCATTTTAGGAACCTGTTTCTCAGAAATTGTTAAATATAAAAACTTCAAATTTTGGCTGTATAATAATTAGGCTTTTTTATTTAAATATTGGTAACATGTTTCAAATATATCGTTTACTTTTTTTCAAAAAAAAATCATCGTTAAAGTATCGCTTTGTGAAAATTGTCATTTTTTTACGATAACTGCTTCTGAGCAAAATATTTTAGGAAAATTTCCAAGAAAGTAGCTCCATTATATATAGTTATATATTATTTATGTGCAGTAAAAATTGCAAGTAGTTTCATTCATTATTTTCTATTAAAAAGGTACGCACACTTTGAAAACAATCATTTTAAGATAATTGCCTTTTAAGTGTAAAAAGGCACTTAATTACAAAAATAATGAATTACAACATGTATTTGCCCTATTGTGTATTGAACATTAGTATGTTCTTAATTTTTTTAAACATAAAATATGAAACAAAAAAACCTTAAAATGTTCAGAAAATACATATATAGTAATTTTCAGTTTTTGTTGAACGAGATTTTTTTTAGCATTTTGCATCAATGTTCACAAATTATGTAACAATCTGTGAAGAATTTTTAACTTCAATGCATTATAAATATCAAATTTGACCTTATAACATCCAAAATATAATGTAAACATGTATCACAATATGTAAAAGTCATGATTTTACGCGCAGCAAAGCTTACACGACTGCTACAGAGCTGGAAATGGCACGAGTGTGTTCGTACAGGATGCTGGTCAATGACCAAGAGACTCATTGCGGCGTACGCGTGAACTAGGGAACGATACGCGCCAACGGACCATTCTTAAAAAATAGCCCTCGTAATTTCATTTATAATTAAACACTATATAAATTGTGTTTTACTTCTCATGTGACCGTGGTAGTCCCCAGTGTATGTTTACGAGCTCGTGACTAGTGTGTCCACTGAAGGTACCGATACTCATTAAATCTGTCGAGCTGAAAGTCCTCCCGTTGATGTGGCGTGTAAATGGGGGTCAGCACATCAGTCGTCCTCGCCACTTGTTAAGGGTTCAGAGGTCCGTCTCCCATAAACACTCACTCGCCGATACCTCCTTACATTACAGAGTCACCACTGTAGCCTTGCGGTCAAGGTAACCGACTCGTGGCTTGCGTGTCATGAATTCGAGCCTAGTATCGCTGTGCAGAGGAGACCTTTGCACGTTAAATATGTCTATGCTTAAACGTCCTCCCATTAATGTGGTGTGGAAGTTAGGAGAAGGGGTACCAGTTCAGATATTGTCCTCGTCACTTGACCACGGTTGAAACTTACGAGATCTGTCATCGAAAGCTTGAAAAAGTTGCTGAAAAGTGCGACATTAATATTCACTCACTCACACTCGCTTACATTATAGAGAGTATTTTATAAAACCGTGTGAATTTCAGAAAAGTTAGGTTACGAAAAATTCTCAAGCGATATTCTAGTAACCCCTTACTTCGCTGAAAACTGTTATTTAGTTACTCCAGAAACTTTTCAATGTTTTGCTTAGCGTGTTCGACATTCATAGAAGTTGACTTTTGAAACATTCTTTGATTATCATCAGTTCGTTCCTACAGAAAAGTATTCCATGTAGGGCAAAAACACAAGTAGGACTCCCCCAAACTCAAAAGCACCCCTTAACAAATATACGTTTAGACATTCAAATCCTTAACCAAGGATTCCTATGAGAGAGGACTCGAGAAAAAAAGTTATCATTTATGCGAAAAATGTTAGGAAAAAAATTCCATCACTATTTTACATGCTTCCAAGACAAAACATACAAAAAAGTATGATCAATTTCATTTGAATTAAAATTGAAATGAGAAAAGTCATTATAAAAAATGATTAGTTAGTTTTGTTTCTTAAATTTCTGTCAACAGATTTGTTTCATTACAAAAGTTTCCGAATTTCCCTTCAAATTGATTAAGCTGAACATTTATCTTGGGTCAGTTACTTTAACTGTCGGTCGTCGGTGAACTACAAAACTGCGTAGAAGGACAATTAGTTCTTATATTCATTGGAAATTTGAATTTTCTGTGAATGTTATAATACAATTATAATACTTCTTAATAAATGATGATTGTAAAAACTTTTGTTAAAATCTATCTCGGACTTGGATATCAAAAAAGTTTTGGGTCACTGAGTTTCAAGTGATTTTGCATTATAGTATATTTTTTACTCTCTCTTATTAATAGTTCAAAATACAGGTATTTTTAATTTTTTTATTATAAGTAGTATTTTATTTTTTGTGTAATATGTTATTATATGTAATGTTCTAGTATATATTTAACTAGCCGTTACCCACCCGCTTCGCCGGGTATTTCGCAATGTTGTATAAATGTATACTCTTTACATATATATCAATTATTGATATCTAGCATTAAGAATTCGCGCGATTGTATTAAAAAATATATTTATATATAGCTGTAACTCTCGCCTCTTTTCATAAAAAGGACAGAAATTATAATTTCTAATTTCTATTGATATCTAAAATAGAAATAGAAAGATTTTTTGCGCTCACTTAACCCACTAATCAAGTGGATTTTAGCCAAAGCCACTTCCATAAATTAAACGTGCGTACTAAATTTAAATCTAATAGAGCAAAAACGGAATTTTTATCATCAATACGCCCCGTAACCCCGTTGAGAGAATTCTTAGCGGATTTCAATTCAACAAAAGAAACATACAAACCAAATTTTATTCTTATAGTCCTAGTAGTTCGAAAACGGGAATTTTGTCTATCAATCTGCCCCCAAAACTCCCTCGCTTCCCTCTGGAGTTGATTTCCGTAAAATCCATTCTTAGTGGAACTCTAATCAACTAAAGAAACGTTCTCAAAAAAATTTGAAGTAAATGGGTTAAATTCAAAAACAGGAATTTTTCTATAACTCTCCTTAACCCCTTGTAACCCCACTCCTTTGGAGGTCCGTTTTCGCAGAACTCTTTGTAAAAGGAACTCTATTCCAGGAACGTAACATGCCTTCTAATTTTCAAGCAGGTGGGTTTAATAGTTGAAAAACGGAAATATTCATCTATTAAGCCCCTTAATCCCCCTTTAGTATCCTTTGGGGGTCAATTTTCCCCAAACCTATTTTGTAGTGAATCTTTACTTCATGAAAGGAATCTGCTTATCAAATTTCAAGACTATGCGTCTAATAGCTTAAAAATGGAAGTAATATTCTTGAACGCCCCTTAAGCCTCCGCAACGCAACTTGGAGGTTGATTTTCACAAAACCCATCTTCTAGCGGATCTCTACTCAATGAATAGAATCTGCTTACTCAATTTCAAGATTTTACGTCTAATAGTTTAAAAAAGGAGATAATTACCTATAACGCCCCTTAAGTCCCCGCAACGCCACTTGGAATTCAATTTTCACAAAACTCATTTTCTAGCGAATCTCTACTGTATGAAAAAGGAATCCGCTTACCAAATTTCAATACTGTACGTCTAATAGTTCAAAAATTGAAATAATTATGTAAAACGCCCTTAAGTGCCCTGAATGCCCCTTGGAGGTCGATTTTCGTAAAAAAACATTTTGTAGGGGATCTCTACTTTATGAAAGGAATATGTGTACCAAGTTTCGAAACTGTACATCTAATAGTTTAATAATGGAACTAATTATCCATAACGTTCCTTAAACCCCCTTAACTCCCCTCTCGGGGTTCCATCTTTGTGAAATCCGTTCTTAGCTTATGTCTACTCCACGAAAGGATCCTGCCAACCAAATTTCAAGTAATTTGAGTAAATATTTAATTTTTCAATTTATTCATGGTTACACTTTTAACAAATATTACTAATTAAATGTTATTTTGATATTTTGGGGGATATTTGTTCGGGAGCACCAAGAATCCCAACTCTGATTTTAAAAAAAAAATTTCAAAAACCTTCCCGGTGATATACTTAATAATTTCCCAAATTTTCACGGCGATTGGTTGCCTGGTTTTTGAATCTATCGAGTACAGACAGACACACGTTCATTTATATATATATATAGATGATGCATAATAACTTTTTTTCAATATTTTCAGTTAGCTGTAGATTTTTCTCAATTCAGCGGTCAATGATGTGAATTTTTTTCAAAAAAAAAATTTTAAAATTGTTGCTTGACTTTTTGTGTCATTTAAATTAATAAAACTCTTTTTACGTATTTCTCAGCTGTCAGTTCATTTTCTTAAAATTTTTCTTAGAATTTCATATTTTGATATTAATTAAGCTAAAGGTTAAGGACTGATATCTATACGAAGCAGCATCTTTCTGTTCAAAAAAGGATATCACACTATTTTTGCTTAAATTCTTTGAAAAAGTTGTGTTTTTGAGTGAGAAACTCCGCAACATAAGGAAATATTACCAATCCAACTAATCATAGACAATTACATTAATTTTACAACAAAATTTTAAAAATTCAAAATATTTCAATGTTTTTCATCTCTGATTTTAATTAAAAATTATGTACTATAGAATACGTTTAACGTGAAAGCGCTTAAGATGAACCATTAATTAACACGAAATAATACAACGATCTGCATATTTTCATGCCCATTTGTTCTCTTAACACAAAACGAAAATTACTTAACACGGATTTCTGGGAATGAACACTTAATGAATTAGTTCTATATTATTGGACTTTTACTCGGAATCATCGGAAGAATTCGTTGAAGTAATTGATGATAAGGTGTGTACAATCCCAATGCTGACAGACAAAGGCATATTGGAGTTAGTTCAAAGCACAAAAATATCATTGAAGCAGATTCCGGTGGCGAAAAGGAAATGGATAATGTAACTCCTGCTCCCGTGTCATCCGAAAGGAAGAACATCATAAAAAATATGCACAGTTATTTAGAAGCACATTCCAAGGGTGAAATGAATCACAAAATGGACAACATTAAGGTATCTGACCATGTTCGGAACCGTGATTTTAAAAAGGCGTATAAATGGATAATTTTCATGATATTTAATGTCACTTAGATTAGAATACATGTATAAAATTGTTTTTAGGACATTGAGACAAAAAAAATTATTTAAGTACAATATTTAGGATAAAAATTAACTTAGAATAACCTTTTTTCAAAATGTTCTCCTTTTGTAAGAAATGCTTCTATTATAATAATATTTTGCCTGTATATAGCTCAGACCTCTGCACAGAGGCTCAACTATGATTTTTGAAAAATCCACATTATTTTCAGAGTTACAGCCATTTGAAATATATATCGGTGTTTTCTTCTTAAAATTTCTTCCCTCTGTTGTCGTAAAACATGGATAAACCCACTTCTAAATTATATATTTCAAAAATTCTAGTTGAACCTCTGTATAGAGATCTGAGCTATATACAGGCGAAATATTATTATAATAGAAGCATTTTTCACAAAAGGAGAACATTTGGAAAAAAAAGATTATTCTAAGTTAATTTTTTTGCCAAAATATATTTAAATAAAAAAAAATTGTCAAAATCTCCTTAAAACAATTTTATGCATGTATTCCAATCTGAGTGACACTAAGTATCATGAAAATTATCCATTTATGCGCTTTTATAAAATCACGGTTTCGAACGTAGTCGGATACTTTAAGGAAATTTCACTGTATTGAAAAGAAATTCTCAAGAAATTCGCAAAATTGTATAGAATATAACAAACGCTTAATGTTCGTTTAAAACCATGAGATGTTGGACAGTTTTGCACTTTAAGTAGAGGAATAAAAATCGATAATGAGAGGAAACTTATTGATCCTTCTAAGAAAGACGAGAAGGGGTCATCCCTTGTAACGAATTTTGGTTTTGTTCTCTGCAATGCAGATGTTTTATTGATCCATTATCGTCTGCGCATCTTCGTGGAACACAGTGCAGCAGAAGACAGAGATGCCCTCGCTGCGTTCGGTCAAGCATTCCAGATTCTCTGCTTTAGAATACAATTCTTGCAGGTAAAAGTATTTTTAATTTCAAAAACGTTCAACAGTTTTTCTCTTTTCCAAAGTTTTCAACTGAAAGTTTATCCTTTTGTTTCTATAGAAATGCTGAGAGTCAGATACACCTTTATCCTGAAGTGGTGAACTTTCTGAAATTTGAAATGGAGTCACTTAGGGTTAGTTGATCACAAATCTTATCCCTTCAAGGAAGTAAGTATGGTATTTAATCATTTCATGTTGCAAATTGCATGGTCATAATAAAAAAGTTCTATTCCACTTTTATGAATGGCGAATTTGTAATTTAAATTCCCTCTTTGGTAAAACCAATTTATCAATCTGGAAAATCAAACTTAAATCTTTCGAGTACTGAATCTATTTAATAAAAAATTCAAACTCAGTCTTACGCAATTCACTTTTTCTTAGAGAACGGAATTAAAATTTTGAAAATGAAAGTTTCAAGATATTTTTTAACACTTAAAAAATTCCTTAAAAAAATCGAAGAAAAAAAGTCATCGATTAAATCGTTTTTTTTAATATCATCAATTAGTGATATTATGAAAAATATTTTTTATTCCTTTAAAATTATTTCAACTAAAAATATTGAATAAAAAATAGCAATTTCAGAAGTTTTGATTTTTAATTGTTAAATTTACAATACGTTAAAATTGAAAATCATAAACTAATTAGAATCAAATTACTGAAATTCTTAAACTAGAAAAGGATTCTTGTTTGGAGGATTCTTAAATAAATGTGTTTTGTACGAATATGTATTCGTTGTGTTAAAAATAATTTTCTCCACAAACATTTTAATTTGGAATGAAAATTCTATATCATTATTTACACAATTAAAAAAACTCAGACACAACTGAATTCAGCACTTACATAAAGAATGAATTAATCGATATCCGTATATATTCTAAATTATATTTATAGATTTAAACATATGTGATTTATAATAACTGCGGGAAAGATAATTCACCAAAAATACTTCTCGTGTTTCTAAGAAATCAGTCGATCATTAAAAACCAACGTTGAATGGAAGTGTCATCTCTATTTGAAAAATTCAAGACTTTTCATTTTGCGACTCGCTTTAGAAATAGAAATGGATTAATGCTGTTTGTAATAATCAAAGAACTTTTTTATTGTGCAGAATTTCAAAATAATATGTTAATAATACTTGTAATTTTTAATAATAATTGTAAAATTAAAAATGACAAATTATTTAATATAATCTGTAAATTTCAAATATATTTTGTATTTTAAAAACTTTTTGAAGTTGTAAAAAATATTTCATTGTATTTTTATTTAGTTTTTAAATGTTTAAATAATTTCAATGGGTACTTTTTCGTTTCGCCGGTGTAAATCTCGCCAAGTCGGAGTTATTGGCGACAACACACAATATAAGCATAAAAATTATTAATAAATATTAGTACTCGTTTTTTTCATCCATTTTTTATGTATTATGAAAAAGACGTTACTAATAAGAAAACCCCCTAACTTGTTTTGAAAATTTGGTGGTAAAAGGTTTCCTGCAGGAATATTCCATTTGGTGTCAGTTGTATCCATTTCTGACGACTTTATCACCTGCTCCGGCGAAACGGAAATGTACTTTCAATTTTTTTTAAAAATGGCGTTTAATGATTTGCTTGCATTAATGTATATTTATTAAAATTTGCATGATCTTAAAGAGTTGATTAATAGTAGGAAGTTATGAGGTAAATATGATGAGGAAGATTATGAAAATTGCAACTATATTCGAAATTTGTAAAAAGAAAATGTTTAAAAATTGTATTGAAAATTAAAAAAAACAACAAAACTTTATATCAATGAAATGAAATTCAATTTAGAGTGCTTTCATTTGGGGAGAAAAATAAATATTTCGGTCCTCTAAGGAATTTTATTCTCTGTACTTGATACAGGGAAAACAAATGCAATCTTTTCTAGCTGACACTTTCAAACACCTGTGTAAAATACTATACATTTGCATCAAAAAAAATGTTATTTATCATACTCTTAGATAAGTGTATCCATGACATGTATTTATTTTTTTATCCATTGTAAAATTTATTTATAAAAAAAATTACTATCTGTTCTTGTGTATTATTTTTTTATAATTTCATGTATACTGATTGAAACTTTTCTTTAAAAAAAAAAAGAATAACCTTTTATCCATAATATACTGTACAAATCCTATTACACACACAATACTTTTAATTGTATTATTTTCTCAATTTAATCAAAACCTTTATTGGATATATAGTGTACTTTCATAATACCGGATGATCATTATTCATATTAGATTATCCTTACTCATAATATAGGATTCTCGATCCTTACGTCTCATTGGCTGTTAGTACCTCCTATTGAATTTCATTGGTTGGAAGAAATGTCTTCTGGTATTTCTTTTGTCTACCCAGAATTCCACTCTGATGAAGGGAATATATAGATTCGAACTTAGCTTGTAGGTGTTAGTTGTTGAGGAAATAACGTTTATTTTTGAAAAATCACTGCTATTTTACTTTACTACTCAACACACCAAAAATATTACATTTCAAATTTTTAATAATTCTTTTTAACTCGAGGGCTTGGTTATTCTTTCTTTTTTTTTAAAAAAAAGTTTTTTTTATACATAATTCAAATTTTCATTTCAGTTTTTTTTATGGTAGAAATAAATGTTTTTTTTTCTTGAATTAAAATAATTATTATTCTGTAAATCTTATGCTTAACTGATATAAAAAGTATTTATATTATTTTCCTGTTGTAATTTTGAATATTTACTGAAGTATATTGGTTTTACTGTTCTCATCCAAAATCTTAAGCCAACCTTTCAATATTGTAAAATAGTTTGTGTAATATTTTACAAATGTGAGTATTTATGAATATAATTTACTATTATATATATATATATATATGTGTGTGTGTGTGTGTGTGTTTTTTATATGAGAGACATGTTATCATTGATAATTTATCGAACAGGTTATTTTATATATAATCTTAGAAAAATAAATGTGTAATTAAATAATTTTTTTTACATGAAAATATGAAAAATCTCTAAACTTAGCTGATGTAATTTTATATTTTATTTTCTTTCAAGATGAAATATTTAAATTTTTGTTCATTATTACAGTCAAGCAAATTTAGTGCTAAAATTTAGAATTTTTTTTATGTATTATATGTCGTAGGTTGTTTGTTTTTTTTTTTTTTGCATTTTAAGTAATAATTTCTGTATTACGACTATTGTAAATACATCACATAAATGATATAGTTGAAACCTGTTTTGTACTTGAAAGCTATTTTATCACTTCATTTGAACATGAAAAATACAGTCTTGTACGCATAATGAATAGATCCTTTTGTAAAATGTAATTTGACTTAATGTTATAATACATGGGGAACAAAATGTAATGTCGAATTGTAATGTGAAAGATTTTACTTTTTTTTTTGCAAATATCCTATTTCGAAGCTACACTAGGTCTATCTGGCGATGGACCTCCAAATTTTGATCTTAGGTCAAATCACGAGGAAGATACCTGAGCTAAGCGGAGGGCTTAGCTTAAATATCACGTCAGTACTTGGAGCCTTGGCGGATTTAACGTTCAACAGCTTTTCATAGTGCGATTCGTCGGCGGCAAATAGAATGGAACCAACAGTTGAAAAATACCGGCCATGAGTACGAGAGCATGGTCACTCTTCTATGGTTGCCCTATAGTGTGGCAGAGAAGATGATGATGATGGAGGCAATGTGTGATTTGCGGTTATATTTAAATTCAGATAAAATACGAGTAAAAACTTTTAAAATCCAGTGTTGTGTCTAATTTATACATTTTTTTAATTAATCGCCTGAGCATATCCTTTATTCATATTCTGCAGTAAAATTTTCATTTATTTAGAATGATATATACTATTATTTAAAATAATATGTTAAAAACTATACATCAAAATGAAAAATAGAGAGATGAAGTGATGAATTTCAAGTTCTTTATTTGTTTTAAACTTTAAGAAAAAAAAGGATTATAGTTTTGCATAAATTAATCAATATTAGTAAAGAAGTAAATATCATATTCTTTTCAGAATATCTTTAACATACACTGAATACACTTCAGAATACACTTTAATACATACTTTAACATATACACAACATATTTAATTTTAATTACAGATCATACAATAAAGAATTTAATTTTGAAATCCTCTCAGTGGAATATTGCTCCAGTTTACCACATAGTACTCTTTTCAAAACAAGATTCCATAAAAAAAAGTTTTTCACAAAATACAAATATTAATAATGTATCTACATTCAGTGTTTTTCTCATAGAGCTTATTATGAAATACAATTTATATGAAATGAATTTAAATTTACCTTCAAAATTTCTTATTTACATTTACATAAAATACTTAATGTTGATTACAAAGAAGCATATTTTATTTTGATTGCAGTTCATACAAAAAATACTTAATTTTGAAATGCTCTCTATGGAATTAGCTCCGGTTTTCTACATAACACTCATTTCAAAACAAAATTCTGTGAAAATAAAGTTTTTCACAAAATGCACATATTAATAATGTATCTTCATTCAGTTTTCCCTCATAGAGCTCATTATGAAATAAAATTTGTATGAAATGAATTTAAATTTACCTTCAAGATTTCTTATATGCATTACACAGCATATTTAATTTTGATACAGATTGTACAATAAAGTATTTAATTTTGGAATCCTCTCTAGGAAATTGCTCCAGTTTTCTACATAATGCTCTTTTTACAACAAAATTCCATAAAAAAAGGTTTTTCAAAAAATACACTTATTAATAATGTATCTCCATTCAGTTTTCCCTCATAGAGCTTATTATGAAACACAATTCATACAAAAGGAATAATTTAAATTCATCTTCAAGATTTCTCAAATACATTATACAGCATATATAATTTTGATTTCAGGTTATACAATAAAGTATTTAATTTTGGAATTCTCTCTATGAAATTACTCCAGTTTTCTACATGATACTCTTTTCACAACAAAATCCCAAAAAAAGGTTTTTCAAAAAATACACATATTAATAATGTATCTTCATTCAGTTTTCCCTCATAGAGCTTATTATGAAATACAATTTATATGAAATGAATTTAAATTTACCTTCAAGATTTCTTATATACATAACATAGCATATTAATGCGGATTACAAAGAAGCATATTTAATGCTGATTACAAAGAAGCATATTTAATTTCCATTACAGTTCATACAATAAATAATTAATTTTGAAATGCTCTCTATGGAATTTGCTCCGGTTTTCAACATAACACTCATTTCACAACAAAATTCTGTGAAAATAAAGTTTTTCACAAAATGTACATATTAATAATGTATCTTCATTCAGTTTTCCCTCATAGAGCTTATTATGAAATACAATTTATATGAAATGAATTTAAATTTACTTTCAAGATTTCTTATATACATTACACAACATATTTAATTTTGATTACAGATTGTACAATAAAGTATTTAACTTTGGAATCCTCTCTGGGAAATTGCTCCAGTTTTCTACATAATACTCTTTTCACAACAAAATTCCATAAAAAAAAGTCTTCACAAAATACATATAATAATAAATCTTCATTAAGTTTTCCCTCATAGAGCTTATTATGGAACATAATTCATAAAAAAGGATTAATTTAAATTCATCTTCAAGATTTCTTATATACATTACACAGCATATATAATTTTGATTACAAGTTATGCAATAAATTATTTATTTTTGGAATCCTCTCTATGAAATTGCTCCAGTTTTCTACATAATACTCTTTTCACAACAAAATTCCATAAAAAAAGTTTTTTCAAAAAATGCACATATTAATAATGTATCTTCATTCAGTTTTCCCTCATAGAGCTTATTATGAAAAACTATTTATATATGAAATGAATTTAAATTTACCTACAAAATTTCTTATATACATTACATAGCATATTTAGTGTTGATTACAAAGAAACATAATTAATTTTGATTACAGTTCATACAATAAATACTTAATTTTGAAATGCTCTCTATGAAATTTCTCCAGTTTTCTACATAATACTCTTTTCGCAACAAAATTCCATAAAAAAAAGGTTTTTCAAAAAATACACTTATTAATAATGTATCTTCATTCAGTTTTCCCTCATAGAGCTTATTATGAAATACAATTTATATGAAATGAATTTAAATTTACCTTCAAAATTTCTTATTTACATTTACATAAAATACTTAATGTTGATTACAAAGAAGCATATTTTATTTTGATTACAGTTCATACAATAAATACTTAATTTTGAAATGCTCTCTATGGAATTTGCTCCGGTTTTCTACATAACACTCATTTCAAAACAAAATTCTGTGAAAATAAAGTTTTTCACAAAATGCACATATTAATAATGTATCTTCATTCAGTTTTCCCTCATAGAGCTTATTATGAAATAAAATTTGTATGAAATGAATTTAAATTTACCTTCAAGATTTCTTATATGCATTACACAGCATATTTAATTTTGATACAGATTGTACAATAAAGTATTTAATTTTGGAATCCTCTCTAGGAAATTGCTCCAGTTTTCTACATAGGGCTCTTTTTACAACAAAATTCCATAAAAAAAGGTTTTTCAAAAAATACACTTATTAATAATGTATCTTCATTCAGTTTTCCCTCATAGAGCTTATTATGAAATACAAGTTATATGAAATGAATTTGAATTTACCTTCAAGATTTCTTATGTACATTATATAGCATATTTAATTTTGATTACAAAGAAGCATATTTAATTTTGTTTACAAAGAAGCATATTTAATTTTGATTACAAAGAAGCATATTTAATTTTGATTACAAAGAAGCATATTTAATTTTGATTACAGATTATGCAATAAAGTATTTAATTTTGAAACCCTCTCTATTGAATTTGCTCCTGTTTTCTACTTTTTACAACAAGATCCCATAAAAAAATGAGCGAGTCTTACAGTACTCACATATGATGAGTAACATCTGATATGCTATCGTGGTAAATACGCAATGCTAACTTAAATCCTAAAAAAATGAATCGGATACGATTGGAAATAATTTTCTATCGAATTATTATATCTTTCAAGAAAATTTTTTTAATTAACACAAGGAGTTATGCAATATGTTATCAAAAATTATTATTCTCTTTCAATTTGGGGAAGAAAGGATTCAATAGACTTTTGGTAACTATGGTGTAGTAGCTGGCTGAGGACCTTATTAAATAGGTCACATTCATGGGAACACACCGTGAATATTCCGAGGGTGAAGCCAGAGTTAGTGCGATTTTAAAAAACTTTAAATAGTTTAGCAGCAATTGGAAACCCTGCCTGTTGGTAGAGAAAAGAAAGAAACAAATCGAACACAACAGATCCTGGGCCTGTAGGTGAAAATAGGGCAGTGCTAGGTCAGAAAGAAAAAAAAAGAACCAACAGCCTGGGGGAGGCATCAGTGTCAAGACCGAATACAGATGACTCCTAACTAAGCAAAGCTGGAGGGATTCTCCAAGTATCTTCATCCCATCTCACTTAGTTCGAGAGGCCACCATAGGATTCAAACCCCGTAGGATTAACATGGGGTTTTTAATTTTACCAACGAAGCCCCCTCTGGCCCGCTACTATAGAACAAATTGGACAAAAAAGTTGTAGCTGGACGAGTTTCTAAGCAAAGACTCAATAATCCTCGGAGAAATTACGATTTTAAAAAATTTAAAATACTTTAAAAACGTAAAATAGGGGGAAAGAAATAGGATTATACATATATTGCAATGAAATTACATGTGCAGAAAGCTCATAGGGATATCTATCGAATCAGGTAGATACGGATGACCAAGGAGGTTTAGGATTCCAGATATAAAGAAAATAGCTCTGTAAGGAAGGGAGGTAGTAGAATTCTCGTATATCTCACGATAGGACGCAATACTATCGAACTTTCAAATATCATGACCCTAGCTCAAATCCAAAGGGAGGCAAAGTTTTTACCCAACCCCATAGGAATAACAGGGTAACATGATATTTTAGTACTGGATCCCCTCTAGGACTACCAAAACAGGGGGCCAAGTGGATAAATGGATGGGTAGTTGCTTGTTTATCTCCAAAATCTGGCTATTCACGTAGCTGCTTGAAGATGCATGATTCCGATTGCTGCCCATATACAGGGTGATTCATAAAGAAGTATACCGTTTCAATGCACTATAAACCAAAAACAATTTAAAATACTATGTTACTTGTAACGATATTGTATGGGATTATTTAAAATTTTGTTGGAGACAGTCACACATGCTCTATGTGTGAACCCTTAATCGCACGATACACATTGAGTCGGTAATCCATTTCCACCTCCATAGCGCGTGTTAAGGAATTTGAGTCAAAACCATCTATAGTGGCTGTGATACGCTGTTTCAGGTCCGCTAGATCAACAGGAAGAGGAGGGACTAATACCCTGTCTTTTGCGTACCCCCACAAGAAGAAATCACAAAGTGTTAAATCAGATCTTCTGTGTGGATGGCCATTCGGTAAATGGCATGTTGTAGTCCGAGACTCGTCCAATCCATCGAAGAGGGAGATAGATGTTCACCGATGTATTCTCGCACATTGGCCGAACAGTGTGGTCACCGGGTAGTTTTTAACCGACCACCCTAGGCTCTTCAAATTGTTAGTTCCCCCTATCCCTATTTCCAGAGCACCCTTCTCCTTCAGTTTTAACTTGCCAACTTTGGCTCGCGAGGGATTTTCCCTTAACTCTCTTACTCATTTCATTTTTTTGTTTATGTACTATGGGAAGTCTTTCCGTTATCCACCACGTATAGACTCGCCGTGTCTTGAACTGACAACCGGCAGCCGCAAGGAAAGGATAATGGCATGGATTGTTCATTATCCATTCCTTACTTTCATTTCTTGTCATGTTCATTTCTTACCGATATCACGGGACATTAAATTGGTACATTGGTACATTAAATTAATGAAGTCGTTTGCAATTACAGTATAGTGGATCAGTGCCGGTTTAAGTTCATTTCCGGTCCTAGAAGCAGAAGATCTAAGGTCCCCCTAGGCACTGTCGGATCGAAGGAAAATAGCAACATCTCAAACCTTTAAGCTTTCCTTTTTTCCACAGTTTATCTCATTTCAGTCTTATGAACGCTAGGCAGTGGTACGTTCGAAGTATTTCTTTAATTCTTTCTCTTTTTTCACCGTCCAACTTTTTGCGCCCTAGGCACGTACTTAGTGTGCCTAAGTGAAAAGGCAGCCCTGAGTTTATCAGCTACGACTCATAGATTCTAAAGAAAAGTAGAAAATGGCATTGTTCACTATGACATTCTGATTATGAAATACTGATTGATTAAAGTGGCCCAGAGAGATATCACCAGCCCATACAATGGTGGCTACCCTGATGATATGTCTCAAAACAAAGTACACTGCTGCGGTTCATACAAAATGTGTCTGCACTGACCATCGCGAACAGAGCCTGCAATATACTTCAACATTGAATCACATAAAAATGACAGAATGTATCTGAGTTCAACGAATCTAATTTCCAGGTGAATTTAGTTTAAAAACCATGTTATGGTAATGTGGTTAATCATTGATCGCTCAGTGTAAAATCCAAGTAAAGGTGAACATCGACTGGGTGGTCGCATGTCTTGAGATTAACAGTCGACGTAGAGTCCAACCGGAAGTAGTGAAATAATCAACCTTGAAGTTGACCGGGCTTCGAGGAGAATCATAACGAGGAGTTTCACTCTAGGTAGGTACTTTCGATAATCTAGTTATCCGAATACAGGATAGGATTTCATATTGCTCCCAGAGTTCAGTTATAAATTTGATACTTCATCAAGTACTAAAGATATAATGAAAGTAGCTATTCTTATGATCATGTACTCCTTCCTTGAACCCACTCACACTCGCGACAACCCTAACCTCGTAGGCAAATTTAGCTGAATACATCAGCGGTATAATGATGTGGGAGAGGTTTTCATGGGATTCAAGTGTTTTAATTGTCCTAAATAAACTTAACTAAATATGTCAGTATTAAAATTCCACAAAAAAAATGCACAGTATTTTATTTTTTTATAAATTTCTAGATTTTTAGTATATAAGATGAATTTTATCTTCTGCAATCTGTTCCACATTCCGATGCAATTTGTTATATTTCGATCACAAATACCACTCTTGTGGGTAAAAGAATAAACCTCAAATTTTCCGTCACAGATAGAATTTCAGTTTGAATACGTTTATTCTGAAAGTGAATTATTGGATAGTAGAATAAATTAGCTGTTAAATTCCTACATTCTACCGAAATATTTAGCATTAAAAAGACACATATATATGGCTTAATTTTCAACATCAGGTTTCAGCGTTCGAGAACTTTAATATAATTCTACATCCTTTTTGAAAAACTTTTTTTGACTCGTTTAATGCATATATTTCAACGAAGAAAAAATCGTAAAAATAAACACGAATTTTAATTTTCTGTACCGGGACATGCTCGAAAAAGTAAAATGCCTAAATTAAGACTATGTTTATGGGACATATATCTTTACAAATTTCAAGTAGAGCTTAGATTTTTTCATCATCTTAATAAAAATATTTTAATTATTCTGTAGAAATAAAAAACAGTTATCTAATTCAAATTTTTTTTCCTGTTTTATTTAAGGTGGACATAATTTTTGAGATCTCATAATACATGCTTGTGTTTAGATACCATTTTCTAAAGAAGTATATCCTAAATAAGTAAAAAATTTTGCACGTATGTAAAATAATACACAAAATATAATTAACATATTTTTAGTAAACAAATTTTGATACCTTTTTTTAAAAAAAGTTATAAAACTTTGTAATTTCGAAAAATTTTTATTTTTCCCCTTTTTTTATACATAAAACTATTTCTTAAAAACTATATACCACTTAGACGAAAAAAATTACGTTCATTATACGCGAAGTTATCCTATATAAGCAATTTGTTATCATCTAAAGCAATCGTTTTGTTTAAAGGTGTACCTAAAGCAGTGTTTCTCAAACTGGGGGGCGTGCCTCCCTAAGGGGGCTACGAGGGGGGCCTATTGAAAAATGAAAACAAAAGATTGTTTTAACTAATTATTAATTTACTGAAAGAAAACAAATCAAATACATTCTGTCGTAATAAAAACTAAAATGCACGTTTACACTGATATATTACACTTATTAATGTGTCAGTGCTACACAATGTATTTTATAATTAATTTAACAATATTAAGTTAAGAACAGGTTTAATAATTACTAGTGACTCTATGGGATTATCATGTATAAAATTATATACAAAAATTAACACAATAATCTTGATAATTTGTACGGTTTATAATAAACATCTTTGATATCATCTTTCACGTTCAGTGGAGTTGTCTCGTGTCCCCGTGTCCTTGAACTAGTCTCCGTTCATTTGCAGTGTTGATCAGTCGTACTGGTAACTTTGTTTCTTGTAGCTCAAAAATGCCAAAACGTAAGTGCCTGAGCATCAAACAAAAAAATTTAATTCTTCAGGAAGTGGATAAAGGAGTCAAGAAAATGGGTATTGCTTTAAAATTTGGTATTCCTCCAAACAGCTTATCAATTATTAAAGAAAATCGAGATAAGTTACAAAATTATGATTCAGCGAATTCTTGTTCAAAACGTTTAAGAACATGTGTCTATGAAGATGTCAAAGAGACAGTTTAGAAGTGAATACTCGCAATGAGAGAGATAAACATGTTCTGATCTCTGGATCTTTCGTAATAGAAAAAGCTTTTCAATTTGCGAAGGGATGCGATGAATTTCTTGATAACAAAGGAGAGCTTGAAACATTTAAGAAAGGACACGAAAAAATGCGCCTGAAGGGAGTTTTGGTGCACTGCAAAGATGTAAGGCGTAGTATGAAACGAAGCATTTTTTCAAGCAAAATTAACAAAGTTTATGAGTTATAAATTTAAGGAAGTTTATGGTAGAATTTCTAGTTATAAAATAATAAATGTTTAAAATTACTTGTATGCTTCAAATTAGAAAATGTCTTTAAAATTCATTAATTTTAATATAAAATTATTTTCTCAATGTTAAAAATACAGTATATACCTCGATATTCTTTTTTCTTGTTTTCCTTACAGTTTTTTTATGAGTAAGATATATAAAATAAATGGATATTAATTGATAAAAAAGTGTGAATAATTACTTTTTTAAAATGAATAATTACTTTTTATATGCTTATGAAGTTAAAATTTATTTTATGAGGTTTCTAAAGTATATTGAAAGATGAATCTCTATGTTACGAATTTTCCATGTAACGAACTTTTTTTCGGGTTTTAGCCTCTTCGTTATATAGAGGTCTGACTGTAATTTATAACGTTGTTGTAACTATGTAGATTTTTACCTCAAAAATTTTCCGCAACAAAGTTTCAAAATAGCATCTTTCACTTCACTCATGATTCGTCTTTCTTTAAAACTAATCTTAATTCTAAAATAAGTATTTTAAATCAGATAAATCTGTCAAGAGATGCATCAAAAGCCATCTATTCACAATCACAACTCACGGGGAAAAGGATAATCTATGAACGGATTAAGTTTATCAAAGCATCTTGTTTTGAGCTCCTATCTGTTGACGTTGAAGTTGTTATTTATTTACAAGTTTATTTACCTGACAAACTTGTTTGAGTTTCACTGATAAAATTTTCTCAATATTTACTAGATTACATTTCTAAGCCTTTACTGCAGGAATAAGTTTCATTTTCTGAAAACTAGGAGGCTAAAAACCACTGGCCTAGCTAGTTCCGAATGGGCCCCGTATCAAAACTCCTTCAGGGTTCATTTTTTAAAAATGAAAGCCCTCTTAGTGGTACATATACATGGGGGCCCTTGTAGCTTGGGGGCCCCGTATCATTGATATGGCTGATACGGAGGTAGCTACGCCCCTGCTAAAAACGCAATACATAGAAATATTGGTTTCCCTTTCTCGTTAAACGGAATTAATTCGACGACTAGCTGCAAGGCCCGGCGTTGTAAGGGCTTTCTCTACTTTTATACATTTTCCCTTTCCTTCACAAAATCAGCGCTTCCAATACTCTTTTTCAAAATGTCTGATAAAAAAATTAGATCGTGTTTTAAAAACGTCGGGGATAACAAATTCCCCCGGTTTTTCATTCTGTTTGGCGGTAGTAAAACAAAGGTTTTTAATTAATATCTTTTTAACTAAATGCAATATCGGATTATAAATGGTCAAAACGGATTCCTCGGATCATTCCCAATCTTTCGGTACCTTCGGCGAGTTTCTGCGTCCTGTGGTTCGTGAGAAGATAGACGCACGTAGAAACAAAGATAGATAGATACGTTTGTTTACCTACGAATTTTAATAGTGTAGATATTGATTTGGTACAATACAATTACGACTTTGTTCATATAACAGTTAATTTATCTTTTGGCAGTGCTAAAATTTATAACCTGTGTTTATCGATATAAAAGCCATTTTACTACAAAGAATTAATCTCTTGAAAGCACTTGTCGTTTTGAACTGTACATATTTAAAAGTTTGATTAGATCCTACTTTATCCCACACTTTTGGCAAAGGGCCAAATTGTGCCAGAAGCTCATTTTGGCATTGGATTTCTATCTGAGGATAATAGCCAAAGTTGGCGACAAATAAAGGTGTGTACTAAAATAGGATTCAGCCAAAAGTTTGTCATGTTTTATATCTTCAATATTTAATACTTACTTCTGTAAGCCCCGTGTGATACTTTGTGGTGCACGGGGATTTTATAATTGTTTTCAATTAAAAAAATATATTTATTTATTCAAGTGATTAAAAATATCTAAAATATTTAGTCAAAGCAATAAGAAATATTCACAGTATGACCTTTTAAAAAAACTCTCTGGGCTATTTTGGAATAAAACAATGAAAAATAATTTATTTTAGGGGATATAGAGCAACAAAGGCTATTATACCTAAAAATAATTATTTTCCCCTTGTAGCACAATTTGAATTTGATGCGTCACGTACGTATCAAATTAAATAGCAGGTGCTGAACCAAATTTAAATATAGCATGATAATAGCATTACGGAATTGAATCTGTATCATTAAAAATATTGGAGTCATTTCATCGGAAACTTTTTAAGTCAAAGCACATTCATGCTCATAAAAAATTAGGAAAATAGATTTTATTAAATATTTATAAATTTAAATAATTAGAGCTATAAAATGTTTTCGTTCCTGCGATTTAAGTTTCTGACCAGGTAAGCTTATTACTATAACTTATAACAAATTCTTAAATTTTTTCAGGCAGCTATTTTGATTTCCTGAATGTAATATAACTTGCTAACTGTAACTGCTTTCCCCAAAACCTCCCAAAAATTCAGCATTAGAACACATTTTATTTTTGTGCAACGAAGTTGAAAAGTTATTTAAAAAGGGAACTTTATGCTTTTATTATTTACTTATTCATTTAAATCTTGAAAGTATTCCAAAAGATATTAAAGAATCGAACTACATCTCCATAAATTTGATTTTAATAAAAAAAGAATAGTTTCTCAGAAAATTGATGACGCTGGATGTCACTGGGAAATGGAACGCGAAGCGTTCCTCCATCCCATATCGAGATTGTTGCTGAGTCCTTGTGTGGGTGGGCCTGCCTGAGAGAGAGTGTCCTTATTGATGGTTCGAACGTTGCAAGTAGGCGTGGTTTTGAGATCGAGGATTTTCTTCAATACGGTTTCGGCGGGAATGTCCAAATTTTGTCTATAAGGCTTTGCTGTGGTTGGTCAATGGCACTGCGAGAGTAGGCACTCAATTGGCTGCACTGAAGCATTGGAACAAATCAGAGGGGAGGTCTAGAGAACTAGCGAAAATTGAGAGCGAAGAAGGGAAGAAAGAAGAAATTATTTTTCTTCAGTTTTATACTCATTCTAATGTTCGTCACAGCAATAAAATAAAAACAATTATCTTTATTGAATATTAATAATAAAAAACGTGAGGTTTAAATAATGCTCATGATTTTAAAATGGTGGCAACGCAGCTGCTCAATTTAGTTATAAATAAGAAATGTAGCTTCTAAGAGCGTGATGAAGCTTATGTATATTTTTTCTTTCTTCTTTTACATGTACTTTGGATATGTAAAAGAAAAGAGACATTTAAGTCAAACTTTGCACAAAACTAAAAAAAACATCTTTTATTTCAAAAATGTAGCTTCAGTGATTAGCAGAAAAATAAAATTTTGTTGTTCCATTTTAAATATTCTTATAGAGTAATTATGCCGCGTAAATAATTCAAATTTTAATTCGAATCCAGTGAAAAGAATTCGAAGACTAATTTTAAATAATCCATAATTAAAGCGACACATTTAATTTAGAATTTCGAATTTAATTTGGATTTTCAAATTATTCTTCGATTCTTTTAAAAAGTTTTTTCGTTTTTCTAACAAAAAAAATTAAAGTATTAAATTATATTTTTTTCGAGGACTAACACCGGTAAAGCGCGCTTAAAATGAGGCATTTGGAAGAATTGTAGTAAAAAGTAAACCAAAAACAACTCGCAATATTCTGTTTCATTCTTAATATTAATTGTAAGCTCTCAAAAGAATATAATAGAAGTTTTATTTGTCATTATCATTTTATTTATCACTCGTTGAGTAAGCAAAATATTTGTTTCAGTGTAGGCAATTACAATAAGTCGCGCGCGAAAGATAAAGTTCCTAATCAGCAACCTGTCAAACTCATCATTCTCTGATTATTAACGAAACTGCTACTGAACACATGAGCGGGAAATAAGGTGCAGAAGAAAAATAAAAATACATATATATCAACGACACTCGGAATGACTATGCGAATTGTTTTCATATTTATCACAAAGTTCGAGTCTATTTTATCACTTGGAGGTTTAGGACAGAATGGCAAATTTATGGTGGCTATCCTTTGTTGCTCAATAGTTGGTTCCATGCGTCTAATGCCTGTACAAACAGTGTAAAAAGTAGGAATGTGATTCTTTTCCTTGTTAGAACATTTACCAAAAAGGTGTGAGGACCTCCAGAACTGTGGATATATTCTCCAAACACTGTTTTTCTTTATAAGTAAACATTTTCCAGAGAAATCGAAACAGAGATGGTGGAACTAGAAGAGCCGGACAAGGGTCGAGCATGGGTCATCGCCTTTGCAGCATGTATCATCAATATGATATTGTCCGGCTTGTCCAGGATGATTGGTATATTGTACGTTGCAGTTATTGATACTTATGGAGTGACCAGGGCAGAAGCAACACTTCCATTCACTGTCAGAAATGCTATACGATGTCTATCAGGTAATGTAGCCATTAGTTAACATTATGCCTTTCATCGGTGTTCTTTATTTTTTAACATTGATTCTTCTCGAAGATTTAGATACGTTTCCCTCCTACATTGCAACAGTATTGCAACTTCCGGTAATCAGATTTTTTTCTTTTATTATTTATTAGTTTTCTTAAACGAAATCATAAACGTATTAATCAAGGGTCATTTATTCTTTTTGATAAATCTTTTTATAGATTTTCTGTGCTAACTAGATACATGTTTCATTAATGCATAAATGAATTTAAAATCCCATTATATATACTATAATAAAAGTTCCATTAATAAACTGAGTGAATTTTTCCATATTGCTTTCTTTATATGCGCAACAAAAACAGAAAACGACAGGAAATGATTCTTAAATAAATCATCGTGAGAAATGTTGAAATTTTTCTTGAGATAATAATGTAAAATTATTTTTTATTTAATTTTTGAGATGAGTCAGTGGTATCGAGAATTTATATCTATAATATTAGTTTTTCCACCCATTTTTTTTTTAAAAAATAAATTGCCACTTATAGAATAGTAATAAGGTTAGAACAATTTTCAAAGTGAAATGAAATGCTTCTCTGAGAGAAAGTGATGGTACAGAAAGAATTATAGATTCTTTATGCCAATGTTTTTTCGAGAAAAAAAAACAGGAGACACTGTACGTCCTTTTATCTGCAAAATTCCTATTTCATATAAATACACTCGATCCTTTATATAACAAACCTCTAGAATGCGATTTTTTCTATAGAGCGAACTTTTTCCTGGAACATTTCACGATTTTCTCCGTAAAATAACCTCTCTAGCGAAGTGCATTTTGTATAGAACCAACTTTTTCTTTCGTGATTCCATTTTGGCTCTCCCTTTTTTAAAAATATTTCTGAAAAAATTTCAAGTTATTCTCTCTTTAACACATTTGATGGCGGTCATAAATCTTGAACTGGTTTTATTAGATCCTAACTCGCCGAGAGCAATAGAGTTCTGGACCAAGGAGTGCAACCTTTAACCCCCATTGCCCAGTTCACTAGAAACATCTACGATATCCTCTTTCACCCTCAATGGAGTTGTCTCGTGTCCCCATGTTCTAATTATAAATTAATGTATGTTTAATATAACTTGTATGCTTTAAATTAGAAAATGTCCGTAAAATTCATTAATTTAAGTATGAAATTATTTTCTTAATATTGAAAATACAATGAATTCGACATTCTTTTTTCTTGTTTTCCTTGCAGTTTTTCTTTCTTTGTGATGGGTAATATATATAAAATAAACATATTAATTTTAAAAAGGTACAAATAATTATTTTTTTAATGTATGGTGTTTATGAAGTAAAAAAAATTATGTGGTTTATATAAAATTTATGTGGTTTCATAGTAAAAAATGAACCTCTGTATAACGAATTTTCCATACAACGAACTTTTTTTCAGGATTTAGCGACTTCGTTATATAGAATTTCTACTGTATTTAAACAGTAAAATTAACGGATTTTTGCAAAGTATAACTGTGGAGTACGTGTTATGTAAGTAGCCAGCGTATCTAGTGTTTTCGCTCATGTATTAATTCACCATTAAATGCAACTTAATCTCATAATTTATCTAATTTTTAATTTCTTATTTTCATAAGTGAAAAATTATTATTTTATAAATCAAACTTATTTCTTCTAAGATTTAAAGTACTTAAATTGTAACACTTTGTTCTTTCTTTAGACCTATGAAGAACTATCTAATGATTGAATGCATCGAAAATGTGATAAAATTATGCAAAACATTTATCAAATGTCCGTCAGTTAGTGTATTCCTTAATGCTCTACATTACGGCATTTGTAAAAGTGAAGAATATATATATTTTGTTACTTTATACGAAGTTTGTTTTCAGTTTTAATATTCAAACATTTTCATTACTAGCGAAAATCAACTTTGTTCCATTTCTAAGTTTTTCAGAGGTCAGCGTTTTACGGAGCAGTGAAACGCTTTTTTTTTTCAAGGAGTACATCTTCTTGATGTTTTATTTGTTTTGGTTTTTAGAAAACTTAAGCGCTGATCCTACTTAAATGACGTGAAATGAAAAGGCCAATCTTTTCGAATTAAAATGAAATAATTTATGTATTTATAATTGTAGAAATAATGTCCGAATTTTCTGTTCAATTTCATTTCCTGAAACCAAGAAAAATTAAAGTATGCGTTTACATTAACAGGTGAAATATTTATAGATAATTTGATTTAATGTTTTGTCAACCAATCCTTTATAAAGGTTATTCTTTACTGGCTCCAGGGACTTACACTTTTTTGACATTGTTTTTGATTCTTACGGAAATGAATGAAAAAGAAATATTTTTATAGTGCTTTAAATTTGATCAATGGTTGCGCGTGCCACAAATCTGACTGACCTTGAAGATATATTCTCTTTTAAAAAAAATAATAATGGGAACTGGAACATTTTTCATTTTCTTACGTGAAGTCTGCTCGTAACAGGAAATAGTGACGTCATCGTAACGAAAACTAAACGAAAAAATTTCATTTTTCCAAAAAGTGAAAAAAAAAGAATTATAACGTCCCAATGTTTGGATTGATTTTCTTATAAACGGAGTCCTAGAAATTTAACAAGTTAAAAGCAAGACTCGCGTATATGTATTACAATTTTGAACAGTAATACGGTTTTTGAATACAAATTTAATTCAATCGAAAGATAATTTTCAATTGAAATAATAGGTCATTTTTTAATTCATTGTGTAAAAGTCTCCCTTCTTTGTTAAAGATGAAATCTAGGAATTATATCTCACTTATACCCAAAACTGTGTTTGAACTAATTTTTTGGAAAAAATAGTTTAAGATAACAACAGACATCAATAGATAAAATATTTGAAGATAACGTGATTATAAAAATCATAAGAATGAGTCTTTTGCGCCTCAACGTTTTATTCTATTAATTAGGCTGTTATTTTTTAAATTTGTTATCTATTTAGGACTTATTGGTGCAAATAATGATAACTTAATATACCTAATTTCGTAGGTTGGCAGGAATTCTTAGCATTCAAACCTAATCATTTTTTGTTCTGTCTGTTGCAACAGACCTCTTTAATAAATTACATCCGTAGCCGATAATTAAAACATTTTCAAGTTCACCTCAACATCAACTATTCGAAATATTTACATTGACATGCACTTAAAGCCTCTTCGAAACCTTCTATCAAAAAATTTTTTCTTTATTTTAATATATAATTAAGTAGATTTAACTTTTAAGGCGACTAACATAGCATTTATTAAAGTATTTATATTCTAATAAAACTTATACTACTAAAAAAGAAATAGATGATGTTTTCTCTTATATAAAGGAGAATGATAGACAAACTTGTCAGGACTGGGCCAAAAAAGTTTAGCGAGCCAATATATTTCACCATTAAATCAATTAAAATGAAAAAAAATGCATACTATCGAAAAGTATTAATACTAACGCAATGACAGGTTGTAATACTACGTTGTAACTATCTATAGTTCTTATTGTTTTTCTTTTTATTTCATTCATATAAAAGCAAATAAGTATGTAATAATAATATTATGCATATATTTATTAAAACGGCTCTATTTTCTGTGAGCATGAAAAAAAAGAAAACAATTTGATTTAATTTCTGTATGAATTCTAGTAATTTTATTTTGAATGTGCAAAAGATATTCAAATTTCTACTGCAATTTCCTCATATTATAAAAAATTAAATATGCGATCTGACTCAAAACTTACAATCGCTTCGTTTTATTTATTTATTTACCTTGGAACACCTTAAATCTTAAAAATTCCATTTACATGATTCCTCAATTCCATTTGATACAATTTTTAATATGTTAGGTAAGCGGGGAAATTACTGTTAAGAAATAGGAAGTCCAAAACTTAAACATCATCACTATTGTCAACTTTCGTTTTTCTCATGTACCATTTTAAAATAATTTAGAAACTTGGAAAGTAAATCATTTTAATTACGATTTGAAAAGTATTTATATATTTGCTTCGTAAGATTTACAATTTGTCTATATTTATTTTATTTTATTATACTTTTGTATACTATATATATACCCTTTTAAATTCATCTTAAAAGCTTTTTTATTCGTAATGGTCCTGACCCCCAGGGCTTCCTCGTAAATAGTTAACTAGTTTAACTTGTCTACTTTCGATGTCTTTCCACCAACCGCAAGATTCGTCCTCGGAAGTCATGTGAAATTTGGAACTTCCGGTCTGTGTTTCATATAAAAGCTCCCGTTTCCATGGAAAATTGGCGGGCCGATACTTGTTTACAATGCAATTGTATTTTCTTGTCCGTCGTCTGTTGTAAATAGTCCTTTGTGATACTTGTGTTATGTGAGCGTCTATCGAAAGAATGTAAAACTTTTTCCTATTGTGTAAAATCGTTTAAAAAATTAAAAAAGGACAGTGTTAGAGAACTGTTAGCTAGATTCCGAAATTTTCAGTTAGCTTTGCTTTTTTTCTGTCATTTTATAATATATCTTTAAAATACGATTCACCTTTTAATAATTGTCGTATCTTTCTCTAAACCTCCAAAAAATATTTTTTTCATAATCACAATTTATATCCCTCTACTTTTCTCGTCAATATATATATATATATATATATATATATATATATATATATATATATATATATATATATATATATATATATATATATATATATATATACATATATATATATATACATATATATATACATATATATATATAAGTATATATATATATATATATATATATATATATATATATATATATATATATTCATCGAATATGATTAACTTATTTCATATAAAACATTTTAGCCCCATATTTAGTTATCGAAACATTTTCATGAATAAATTTCTTTTCGTGAGCGAGATTACAATTTAAAAACACGTGATTCGGGGAATATTGAAATCCGAATCGTCACAATATTTGCTCAAATTAAACGTGTTTGAAAGGAGAACAGGTGGTTAACTGACTTTTGTTTACTCAAATTTCAATTTAAATAACATCTAAATTCAATTTTTTAAAGCTAACACAAAGATAGAAACATTTTACAACTCTGTTTGCGTTCTAAGCAAAAGATAAAGTGATTTCGGATGCAAATATATTCACCGACAATTTATCAGTTGCATTTGCAAAGAGTTCTCAAATAGCAGCAGAACTCCTTCTAACAGAGAAAAGAACGTAGTGTCTGATAGAAAGACCCAATGAGGGTAAAGAAAATATGAGAAAGAAAAAGGGGTTTTATTCTCAAAATGATTAACTGTGAGGAAAGTTTCTTTGTTAGTTATAATTAGCAATACATATTTATAATTTCAACTATTTTCTGCATGCTGTAATGAGAATCCTTCCTTAGCTAGTTGTGTTTTGTTTTCACTTCATTTCTTTACTAATAGAAAACAAGGATGGGAAATTGTTTTAGTTTATTTATTGAGCTTACTTCACATAATTTACAGCTACAAGCACATTTAATTTTAAAACCAGATGAATGTGACAAATGTACCCTCTTTATCACAGTTTTTTTAAATCAGGGGTGAGATTTCTTGTTGACATTCTCATCACATCCTGTAAGTGAATGTCGGTCAATTTGCATCTATATTTACTCTTGATAATCTTCTGAAAGAAAAACTTTGCTCATAAATATATGAAAACCTTTTCTTAATATTTGTTTTTCTGACTGTCTTGGCAGATCTTTTAAAATAACTCTTAGCATGTCGATACGAGAGTTACTCTGAAATTGGTGAGATACTCTTAGGTTTTTAACGTTATACTTACAAACTTTTAGGGGTGTTCAAAGTAGTCTCCTCCAACATCATTGCACTTGCAAGTGCAGGGGACTGGAGAATATTTCCCTCCCCTTCAGTTCCATGCCTAAATCGTGGAGGTGGAGATCGGTGGTATCGCCATCTATCGTAAAGATCTATCATCCCTTCGGGAATTTCTCCGAGCTAAATCGTACTGTCACCTGTATGGTGCTCAAGGCTAAGGCCAACGACATGCGTACATCCAGCTCCTTGAAAACGATGAGTTTCGTGGGCCTCTATCTGACTACGTCAGACAGGTGGCATTAGAAACAACAACAACATCATCCATTACATTTTTAGAAATGACGCGGTGGCCACCATTATTTGGTAATTTTAGGAATTTTTTTACTGATTCTGACACGTTCTCTTTTTGGTGCTCAGTTAGATTATGGGGAACCCAAAGGCAAACTACTTTTTTCATATGTAACTCTTCATGAATAATTTTGTATATGGTTGTGGATCCAAAGTTAAGTTTCTTCTGTATCATTTGGTAGGTACAGCAAATATCATCCTAGTTAAAGCTCTCTGGAGAAGTCTTAGCTACATATAAGCAAAATATTATTATTATAGAAGCATTTTTCGTAAAAGGAGAAGGTGTGGAAAATAGGTAATTCTAAGTTCATTTTTGGCCAAAATATTGCATTTAAATAATTTTTTATCATAATATAATATTCTTAAGACAATTTTATGCGTACTAAGTGACATTAAATATTTAAAGAAATATTCGTTTGTACACTTTTGAAAAATCATGGTTTTGAACGTAGTCGAATACCTTAACGGTAACTTATACAGTGACGTAACGGAGAAACCGGATCGTACAAAAGAATGCAAAACCATCTACACTTGGTGTCAGTCAGGCTTTGTGCCCCCCCCACCGCAATGTGGGGGTCGTGGGGTGTACCTTACGCCAATGAACATATATATGTTAATCTGCCTGAAAGTTCAAAATTGTAGGGTGAAGGTGAGAACGTGGTCGTTATGTTCTTTCATCATCGCAGCCTAAAAGTTGTTTTCGTCGTTTTTTTCCTGTCAGTTATAAGTATGATATTCAAAAAAGCTAAGCCTTTATCAGGTTTGCAAGTACGACAAAAAAAGAGTTAACATGCGACCTTGAAATGTCATAAGGAAGATAGTCATTGCTTATCCAGGAATGAACAGAAGCTTTATATTTATCTTACGTACAGTCATAAATTTCGTTCATTCAACACATATTGAACATAGAGTTAAGTCGTACAGCCTCATTTTGATCTTCCTTCTGCTGCTCGAACAAACACAAAAATTTCATGTAAAAAATCCTCTTTTTTAACTGTATATTAGTATGAGGTATCTCGTTTTAGAACGATTAATGTAACAGGGAAAAATAGTACGGAATATTTTTAGAAAAAAGTGTGTTGTTTTAAATGGTCAAATATATTTAGCTTTAAAAAAGTGGTATTCGAAATGAGAGAGAGAGAGAGAGAGAGAGAGAAGACTTATTTAAAGAGCAGGCAGAATAGGTCTCAAATTTTATAGACAATAGCTGAGAGAGGAGTCACTATACAAAAGTTATACTCTTCATTATTTTATTCGCTGATAGAGATGAGGAAGAAGCTTATATACCTGTAACTTAAAAATGGATAGTATTATCGGCAAATTTTTTTGAAGAAAATTGCTACAGAAATTAATGTGATTGATCTTGGCATATAGGAAAATATTCTAAATCCGTTGATCACTGACAAAGCTTATCAATGATTTAATATAAACATTGTGTGTGTGCAAATTCACTTTTTAGAGGAAATTTCAGAAAAAGTTTAGTGTAATTCATTAAAATATTTTTCTCTAGGGAGACTAAAATTGTACTTTAATTGAAAATGAGATATAAGATATTTGTGTAAAAACCGCTTCCCTCTCAATTTTAAGGTAAATAACTGGAAAATGATTCTATGGCCATAATATTTCCCTTTCTGTATTAGGCCTCAACAGGGATTTTTGAAATTTATAATTTATTCATATTTTAGAATAGTATTTATTTATTTATAATGCTTTGCTTCTTGACCTCCCAGTACCAACTTTGACGACGTCGTCAGTCGGGTATTCATCGAGTCCAGTGCATTGGAGCAGGTGGTCGCCATTCGTTCTGACATGGCCGCAAAATAGGCAGGCCTCGTTAGCAGCCAGGCCAAGCCAGTTTAGATGTATTCCCAAAAACTCATGTCCGGTGGTTAGGCGAAAGCGGGCAAGATCCTCGGCTTTCTCCGAGTGCCTCGGGATTGGACCCACAGTGGCCAGAGTTTTCCATGGCTTTCCAAAACTCTTCATTTCTTGGGCCATGGCAGTACATTTGTCAATGTATGTGGAAATAATGCTCTTTGAGAATCAAGGGGACTTCCGGTTGCTCCCTGCTTAGCTTTTCGGTCAGCTCATTCTCATTGCCCCAACATGACCCACTGTAAAACCACAGTCCAGTCTTAGGAGATTTTAGTTCGGAACTGAATGGTGTTAAGGCAGTTAGTGGGTGTATTACTGCTTAAAACTAAAATTGCAGCTTGGGAGTCTATGAAAAAAACAACTTTTACAGGAGCTGGTCAGCAGCTAGTAATTGCGTTTTAGGTTCACAGACAGCCAAGACCTCGCCATCTTAGTAGGTGGCGTTCTTTCCCACGTCCAATGAGCCCTCAAACAGAACCATCTTGCGCCGACTCTGTTTGTTTCTAGCAGGTAAGAGCCGTCAGAGTAGATACAGATCCACTCATTCGCTGGATATCTTCGTTCGATCCTTTCCAAAGGGCAAGATTTTAGCTTTCAGGAGCCTTATTTGATGTCATGTTAGATTGAGCCGTTTAGATGGAAGAGCAGTAGCGACTGTGAAGTAGAACTGCTTAGGAGCAGTTCTAGAATAAAAGTAGAGAAATTTTAACAGAACACACCGGTTATAATTTCGATTGATATTAACTTTGAAAATAATGTGAATTCTTCCCAAAAATCCTAGTCCAGTCCCTGTACAGAAATCTTAGAAATATGTAGGAAAAATATCATTATTATAGAAGCATTTTTCATAAAAGGAAAATGTTTTGAAAAGTATGTTATTTTGTCTTTATTTTTTGCCAAAAAGCTGCATTCACTGTAATAGTGTTCCGAAAACAATTTTAGATGGCATAATTTAGTTCAAGCGACCAATTATTCATTTATACGCTTTTGCAAAATCGCGATTCCTAACCTAATCAGATACCTGTTGTTGTTGTTGTTCTCGTGTCTATGGATTTGGCAAAGAAAAGAAAAAAAATATTCTATATTCCATGAAAAGTGGCAACAACTACAATTGTCAATTCCGGAGCGTTCTGACTGCAGAGCAGCAATTCTCAACTTTTTTTTTGTATTGGTGTTGTTACGGAAGTTTAAAAGAATTTTACCTATCTATTATACACTATGTGAAATAGTTTATGACAAAGTCAACAAAATGTTTGTTAATGCCCATGTAAGCTTTGGCATGTTGGCTCCACATCTTGGCGAATTTTAGAATTGTAAGCAAATAATGCCAAGGCTTAGGGTTGCCGCAGCAATGTGTTTTGTATCAACTCTAATACTTGTATTAAAATATTTCAGATCGTTCGAAAGACTTCATGTCGGAAGTCGCATTAATAAAACTTGGATCTAAATAATAATTTTGAGTACAGTCCATTAAATTAATAACCCAACAATGTTTATTGAGTAATTAATTACAAACTAATTATTAGAATACATTTAATGCAAATTTTGATCTTGATTATTTTTTATCATTTCGTCTATATTGGGTCATAAAAATGACTATGCCACCCTCATTTAGTCATCTGCATTTAAAAGTCTCGATCTTTTTTTTTTCATTTTTATGTTCATTAATGCTGAAAATCCAAATTCACGTAAACAAGATGTAGAAAATTGTAGCAATAATTTCTAAGCTTTTTTTGGTTATTATGAGATGACGCATCTAATTTTAATCCATAAGGATTTAATTCATTCCTCCGAATGTTTTGAAATTAAATCTCGATTATTACAGAGCGAAATCAGTGGTGGTGTTTCTCCTCTTCATTCAGTGTTAATTCCTATACACAGATGCATCCACAATCGATTGCGAACCCAATCATATTTTTTATCCATCTATCCACGAAAGGATGAGTTAAATATACCATGAATACCCTTGGTTTATTTGTATAAAACCACCGAGAATGATTCGGTTCGAGGTTTCATTTTTTTTCTCAGAGTATAGTTCCTTCCTCAGTGCCTCGACAGGGTGGGCCTTAACCTTCTCAAGAAGCCTTTTCGAGATCAGCCTTTTTCCTGCTATTGTTCTCCACTCTTAGTTCTCAAACCTAGGAGATATTTCACTAGGCCATCAATCCATCTAAGATTTGGACTGCCCTTTCTTCGTGTGCCAATTGGTTTAGCATTGAAGACTTTTTTAGTGTGGTGCGGTCTTCGTTCATTCTGACAACGTAACCTGCACATTTAATTCGTTGTATTTTGATGAAGTTAATAATGTCAGATTCATTGTATGATTGATGGAGCTCGAAATTTAATCTCCTTTGCCACGTTCCATTTTCCTGAATTCCTCCAAAAATAAATCCTAAAATATTCCTTTCGTAGATACTTATGCTCTCATCTGTTCAAGCCATGGATCAAGTTTCACATGTACAAGTCAATACCGATCTTAAAAGACTTTTATACAATAGAACCTTTGTTTTTCTTTTGATTAAGTTCGATTTCACATACTTTCGTATTTCATTAAGACATCTATTAGTCATAGTAATTCTCTTTTAGATTTCAGTAGTACAATCGTTTCTATTGATAATTTCTGAACCTAAATAAGTGAAACTTTCAATAGCTTCAAAAACATGCTCTTCAATTTTAAAGTGAGAATTGTTAAAGACATTCTAAAAGACATTTCGTAACAAGAGTTTTTTATGGGGTAGGGTTATTAACCCTACGCCCAACCCCCGATCCTGGAGGACTGGCCCCATTTCAGTCGCCTTCTAAGACACGTATAGGCTACGTTAGGATTATTCTTTCACAACCGGTTACCACACGGATGCAGAGTATAATTAATAATTTTAAAAAAACTTGGTGACACACTTTAAAAATTTGGCGGCACATAAAACTCCCTTGGCACAGTGGTTGAGAATAACTGCTATAGAGGATCTCCTGCACTGGGTCCATTAATGGAATTGGAACAAGCTTTGGTTTGAAAGTTGGGCACTAGAAGATATGTTTTGGTGTGAGTAGTTGCATTTCCGGGCATTTTTTACACTGTACGTGAGATTTTGTTTCATCAGGACGGGTTTTGATGCTCTGGTAATGATGAATTCTCAGTGTTTTGATTTGTGGATGTTATGATTCTTGGGGGAGTCGATACTGTTAGGAGTGATTTCTTAAAGAAATGGGGGGAAAGTCTATATCTGGTGACAGCGTTTGCATCAGCAAGTGTGATGGTGGTGCAAGGGGAGTTGTATACCTTAAACTCACTTATTATTACTACAAAGGAAAATAAATTCATCACATAACTTCTAATATAATTTATGAGTTGTGTTTGTGAGTTTTGAGAATCCGTTTTAAAATATTAAAATTAAAGTAGATAGGGCCTTGAAATTCCAACGAACTCGTTCAAAAATCAAAATTATTAAACACACACAAATAACAGGTTTTTTTCATTAAATAAAAATAGTCAATACCGTAAAATATTTCGAAAAGCCGTTCATCCCATCAAAACATCATGAGTGGACGCAGATCTTTGGAGTCAAGCATAATTGATGCAGGAACGTCTTAAGACATAGGCCCGGGCCCAAGGCCTCGGCAACAATGGGGGCCTCTTCTCGTTTTCTACTCAGCCCTAATAAGATCATGATTCGAATAATTTCACCCGTCAAATGTTATTCCCGGTTTTATTCTCCGAAAACCGGGCTGCGGTAGCCTAGTGGTCGAGGTAACGGACTCTTGGCCAGCGTGACATGAGCTCGAGTCTAAGGACCCACCGTACAGAGGGGATCGATGCACGTGAAATATGTCGAAGATCAAATGTCCTCCTGTTGATGTGGTATGGAAGTTAGGATAGTGGGTGTCAGCTCAGGTGTCGTCCTGGTCACTTGACCATGGTTCAAAATTAAGAGGTCCGTCATCAAATATTTTCGAGTAGTTGAATAGTGCGACGTTAATATTCACTCACCGAAAAACTGAGAATTTCGGACGGTATGTCAGCTGGCTACATGCGATAACCGTCGTCCGTGTATAGTACTAGGCCAACCACCATGCACCCTCATTCAATTAAAATGCGGCAGTCGGTAGAGCGGGTTTGGGGCGATTGTAAGTCATATACATTTTTTTGTTTTTGGTTATTGCTTGTACGAGTATTTGACAACGGATGGTGTGTATTTGTCTACTTTTATGCGCCGTAGTTGAAGCCTATATTTGTGTAGGGTATCAAGAAGTCTGAACGGGGGGATGCGAAGGAATTTTCTCTTAAGGACTGTGAGTGTTTTCTATTCATCTCACCGCCAACAGATTCGCTTATCACCACTAAGTAGAGACGAATAATTAATTAACTTCATTTGTTGTTTCAATATTCTCTTCAATACATAAGTATAAATACAAAATCTAAAAACTTCTACAGCGCATTTTTCATTATTTTTGCACTGTCTTTCAAAATAAATCAAGTCTATCATTTCATCTTGAATTTTGGTTTTCTTAAAAACGCAGGTCCGCTGGTGGGCATCATCGGTCAACGTTTCGGTATCCGAACAGTGACCTTTTGCGGAGGCCTCGTGGCAGCGGCAGGTGCAGCACTATGCAGCATAGCTCCGAATACCACATGGTTAGCAGTATTTTGGGGTGGCATTCACGGTAAGCATTTCCTCTGTTCCAGAAAAAATAAAATGTTTATAGTTATGAAGTACCTTAAAATTAGAGTTTTTTTCTTATTCTTTACACATACATATTCGTAACTTTAATTCCCGTATTAATTCGTTAAATAACTTCTTAGTTTCTACTTTACTTAATCCCTAGCTCTTGTAGATACTAGCTATGTATATATATGCATGAATTCAATACAATACATAATACATGGATTCTATATAAAGTTTTAGCATGTAGCATTAAAGAGCCTATTCGAAAGAGTAATATAAACTATATGTATCGTTGCTCTTATTTTTTCTCTTTAGGTATGGGTTTCGCCTTCGCCAACACTCTCTTCCAAGTGGTAGTGAACCAATATTTCCAAAAGTACCGTGCCACGGCTTCTGGCATCGCCCTGTCCGGGGCATGCATTGGCAGTTTGGGGTTTCCTATCATGATAGAGGCCATCCTGAGCACTTTCGGCCTTTCGGGAGGATTCCTCGTTCTCGGAGGGGTGGTCATGCATGTCCTGCCTCCCTCTCTTCTTCTCGACGTTCCCCAGTGGGTGAAATACCCAGAAGCATACGCGAGATTGTGTGAGTAGTTCTGCATTTAGTGTTTTGTTTCTAACCTTGTTCAATGGCTCGACAGCCCTGGGTGGGACTGGCCTTCTCCAGAAGTTTTCCCCAGGCATCTCTACTTTTGACAACTGTTTTCCAGTTTTTGACCTTTAAAATATTTAAGGTCGACCCAGTCAATCCATCTTAACGGGGGTCTCCCCTGAGGTCTATTTCCCATGGGCTTTGCCAGAAAGATTTTCTTGCAGCAACGATTTTCATTCATTCTAACTAGATGACCAGCTCATTTGTAAGGACGCCCCCCCCCTCGGGTGCCCTTCTCCTTGATTATCAGCGGGAGGTGTAGGAATAAATGAAGAACTAGAAGCTGACATGATCTTGATTTGACTTTATTAAGATCTTAAACTTAAACCTCTAACAGATTAGATAATAATATGATATGTGAGAGAATCTACGGTGGCTAAACACACACAATATATATATATATATATATATATATATATATATATATATATATATATATATATATATATATATATTACCGAAATAACGTAACCCGGACCACTATCAATAACTAACTCGCCTAAGCTCAATTCTAATTCGATCACAGATCCGAATATTTAAATAGTCACTCCTACCTTTATCGTCTCACGAAGTATCACTCTACTTAATCCTTTTTGAAGTTGCGGTTCACTGGCGTGTAATGGTATGCAACTTGACCTAAGGGCTCTCTGTCACAGGTAACTTCAGCTGGCTGTCACTTAACCTCTCCAAAACCTCTTCACACTTGAATTACGGACAATCATACTATTCTCCTAATGCCACCCGGCTTACTCTAACTTCTGATATTTAAAAGCTTCCTAATTTGCATCTTTTCTTCACGCTTCACTTCTTGGTTTGGTTGGAAAAGATTTACCATTAATTTTGGCCTCAAAGAACCCAAAAGAACATGTTAATGAAAAGATGCATGATCCCGTCACACATTTAAGTCTCTGTAATTTGACACATTTTACAATATCAGTTTGTTTATAGATTCTGTAGAGTTCTAAATTAAAACTTCTTCTCCATGATATATTCATTTGTATCGCAACAAGAATGCAGCGTGAGATGTTTCTCTCGAAAATTCACAATTTCTAAGTCTCTGATGCATAAGTCAGGACTTTTGTAAAGAAGCAATTTAGTTCTTAATTTGAGAAAATTGGATTTTAAATAACTCTTCAAGGCACACATAAAGACATCTATTTTGCGGAAATGATTCCTTTATAAATTTCTGGGGCCAGTTCATTTTTATTATTTATCACAGTTCCTTATAAGTAACACTTAAATTTTTCAAATTTATAATTGCTAATTTCTATATGACTAAGTTAATATTTAAACAAGGTAAATTATTTAGTTTTATTCTCGTTTACAGATAAGTTAATTCTTTTAGCACTTGGTCCTAATGCCATAAATTCATGTTTAAGAACTGGTGCTATTCGGAAAATAATGTCAATGTCATCAGCATAAGCCAGTATTTGAACTGACTTATTAAAAATATTTCCTCTAATATTGTTCTTTGAGTCTCTAATAACTGTTTTAAGTGCTTATTTAACAGGAGGCATGCCATTGCATCCCCCTGTCGTACTCCATTTTTCACCTCAAGCTTTCGATTTCAAGTCTCAAGCTTTTTGAGGGCTTTTCAAGCCCTTTGTATGCGTACTTGTAGTTTAATTTCTTTGATTTGTTTCTAATATTCTAGTACAAGCCTTACTGCGTTCTGTTTTAACGGTGAATGAGATCTAACTTTAAATCGAAAGTTCACGATTCTTGTATCATGCTCCTTTTGATTTTGTCGATTTTCGGGAACAAAACACAGAAAAAAACTGATTTTTGAATAAATAATTAACATTAACAAAATTAATCATTAATAACAAGTAATTAGTTAAATTTCACGTACTATATACTTAGAATCATAATCAATAGAAAAAAATCTAGGGCTTTGGGGGGGTCCAGACCCCCAGGACCCCCTTGTGTGCGCCACTGCTCACAAGTGATGCGAACATACCATGTTTCATAAATTTGGATGTGTCTTGACATCTTAAAATGCATGTGAAGTGTAATGGTAATTAAATACTATACACTAATTTCCGTCGAAGTATCGCCAAGCCCTTCTCCTAGAGATTTTGCCACGCTCGCGGAAGTGGTTTTGTCAAGAAAAAAAGAAAATATATATTCATACTAACACTCACTGGTGTCTCAGGGGAGTTAACTTTGCCTCGAGAGCAGAAAATGTAAACAATATTCCAATATATGTATAACTCTTTGAAATTAAAATTAAGTAATTCAAATCTTTTACACATTATTTATAAAGGAATAAAGTTTTAAAAAAGTGTAAAATGTTTAAAATCTAATCGTAATTTTAAAAGTTATAAGCATAAGAAACTAAAAAGCATTTATGTAAGTAATATTAATTAAGTTCTACAATGCGCGTATGATATTTTCTAAAATAGTAGCTCTAATTACTAGGAATAAGTTGATTTATAAAGAGAGAGTTAAATGTATCCTTATTACATTGTAGCTATTTTTATATAAATAGAATAATGAATTATATATTTTTTAAAAAATAAAAAAAACTACATTATCAGTTTCTTTTTTTAAAATTTCAATATTTTTTAAATATTTTGAAATACGAAAGATATATAATACTAAAATTAGGTAGGGTTTAAAGAGTATGATACATTTTATAACTCTACATAGTTTTATACATCAAAGGCAACTATTTTAGGAAATAGCGTTGCAACGCAAATAGTAATTAATACTTTTTATTACAAATTAACACTTATTATTACAAAAATATTTATTATTTTCATATGCTTGTAATTTTTTAAACTATAATTATATTTCAAACATTTTGTATTTTAATGGAACCTTATTATTTTATAAATAATGTGTAAAAGATTCGAACTATTTAATCTTAATTTAAAAGAATTATACCTGTTTGAAACTTGCTTACATTTTCACCCCTCGCTTCAAAATTAACACCCCTGAGACATCTTAGCTTCTTTCCTCTTCGACAGTCTGCATCAAACAGCCCCTTCATCGCCACAGCTTCTGCGGGCAGGAGGTGATTCGCGCATTGGAATCTCTTAACACCTCAGTGCACCAAAATGTGCCTCTTTAGTTTCATTCGCTTACGCAAGATAAATTGTGATCTGAAATTTTTATAACAATTTAAGGTATCCGACTACTTGCGACAGCTTTTTTTAAAAAAAAAATGGAGATACGGAGATTTTTTTGTGGTTTTTAGATTTATTTAGTACATTTTAAGGAAAAAAGGCTAAAATTAAGAAGAGAAAAATAAATTATTACTACTAAAATGGGAAAAAATGGGTAAAAATTGACAAAAAAGTACATAAATGGGGCGCGCTCTGTTCAAATAGTAAATTAACCAATTCTCAATTTTTCAATTTTGATGTATTACTTTGCTATTCCTTTTTGAAATTACCTTCAGGTAAGAGGTATTTTCCTTTTTACAAAAACTAGAGTGCTTTATCTTACTTATTATATGAAATTGCTTAAAAAAATAGGGATTATACTTATATAAAAAAACTGTAAATTTTGTAATAAAACAGTGATTGATAAATCTGAAAGTTAAATCACTTCCATTGTTATACAAAACATACACACAAAATTTCACACTCAACCCTTAACTTCCCAATTTTTTAAATTTCTATGAAAAAATTACATCAGCTAGTTCTCAAGTAATAATAAAAGAGGAATATATACTAAAAAAAATTAAGCTGTTTTAAATTGAATTTCAGTCATTTTTTTGCTTGTTGCAGAAGTGCATTATTGCGCAGTAGTGCTGTAAATTACAAAACTTTTTTTTATATGAGGATTTTATTAATCATCATAAAATGTTTAAATTTCTTATCTGGTAATTTATTTCGTCAAGAAACAAGAGGAAACATAAAATATAATGGATTATTTTTATAGCAACAACACAGTTCTTGAGGCATCAGAGATTTTTATAATTGTTGTGATTTCTGGAAAAAAATGTACTTCCATCTAGTGACAATATTAGTATGTATTTCGTTGCAGTAATCTTTTTCTTAAGATAAGTAAGTGATTGGTAGGTAATTAGAAAAATATTGAGTCTTTTAAATTAAAATAAATCATATGTTGCACAAATGCAACAGTGGGAAGTTAAGAGTTAATTATTTTAAAAACATTTTGAGTAATCGCTGTCCCCGTTTGAACTTTTCGAAAAAACACATTTCGAGAAAAACGCATTTTAAAGTTTGACATCTTATGTAAATTTATGGCATCTGCTTTTACCAAAATACTTTGTAGTTTTTGTTTTAGGAAATGGAAAATAAAAAATTGGTATCTTTATAAAGATAATAAGATGGCCTGTAAAAGAAAATCATAAGAAGATTTACCAATTTTTAAAAAAAATCATGATTTTAGGGTAGTCCTTAAGCATTTTAATAGATTTAGAAATTTCTAAACATAAGGCTTTAATAGGTATAAAGAATTAATTTGAGTTTTGTTTAATCCCACACTTTTGTATTAAGCTCTCTCTCTCTCTCGGTCACTCTCTATATGTCGCTGTTTCTCTCTCTATGTTGCTATCTCTGTATATATATGTGTGTGAGTGTCTAAAACTCTCTCTGTCTACGTCTGTCTCTCTCTATGTCTGTCTCTGTGTGTCTCTCTCTATGTCTGTCTCTGTGTGTCTCTCTCTCTGTCTCTTTCTCTGTGTCTCTCTCTCTTTACCATGGAACAATTCTTCCACCTCGCTTATTCTCATTCTCTCTCTCTCTCAGCTACCCTTTTCTTCCATCCCACATGTCTTCTCTTTCTCGATCTAAGGCTGAAATCACAATTGTTCATATTAAGGTTTTTTCATTGCTGTTTGATATCACGTTAGCTACGTCATCAAGGAATTCTACATTAAAGATATCTTCCCTGGTTCATTTTCATTTTTTTTGGCGCAACTTGGCCAAAGTTGTTCCTTGCTCCATTAAAATTCACAATCATCATCACCTGGTTCATTTAACTCATTATTTTAATCATATCTAACGATCGCAAATTATTTTCCAGGGGCTAAAAAAAATGCGAACGCCTACGAAAATCCCGTTGCCTTGGAGTTAGAAGAAACCAATGAAACCATCGAGGATTCCGAGGAAGTCATGGAACGAGAACTGGCCAGGACCACCTCACTCAGCAACTGCCCGGTAGAGACTATGGACGTGTGCAAGGTGTCTTGCAGGAATTTAATAAAGCAGAGAGACAGCGGGGTCTTTGGACCGGTGGCGGAGCTAGTCAGAGACAGAGCGAATACCGATGAAAATGTGGTGTGTACGGCCTACAAGATGAAGGCTTCGCCTAAAACAGTGCATAAAAATGGAGTTCAGGTACGGAAACAAATAAGTGTTTCCCTTGGGATTTACATAGAGATAAAATCAAAGAGATATGTACTTGCTAAATGTCAGTAAACATTTTAGTACAGAAAACAGAGAACAGTTAGGAGTTAAACAAATTATTATCAAATGCATTGCTTCATTAACGAATGGGAGAGGGGGTGTTATAAAACTAAACTTTTCTTAATAATAATAATAATAATAACAAAATGTTTCTGTGTGGTGTTAGACATGGATCTCAATGTTGAAGAAGATCCTTTTTTTAAAATATTATATGATGTGATATTAATAACGAAGTATTCATGAAGATTAGTTCAAAAGCGGTAGCTAATTAATAGTTTTGCAGTTTACTTAAAAGTTATTTAAAAGAATTTAAAAAAACTTGACTACCTAATTTTTCTGTACTTCTATTTTTTCTCTATTGTAATATTTTTTCAATTCAACCATGAGGCCTAGAGTTATAGTCAAGAAGACGTAGCCGGCGTGTCATAGGTTCGAGTCCTGTTGTCACTTAACACTCGCTATGTAAAGGGGCTGTTGCATGTTAAATTTGTAGAGCTCAAAATCCGGCCACTGGCTTGGAGTGATAGTTTTAAGAGTATTGTGAGAAGTTATTATACCTTTCGCACTCTGTCACCCATTTCACGCAGGTGAGAAACGGATATACTGGCTAGTTTATTTATAAATCGCAGTTACTGTGCTGAAAAAATAGCTATTTCAACCTTTTCTTTCTCCACGGCCATTTTTATTCTAGCGAAAGTGCAAAAGATCTCTCATATTCCAATCCAAAACTTTGGCGGGGAATGATTTTAAACCATGTTTAATTCAAATGACGTGACAATATATAAGACAATATTCGTTATAGCTGAGATCGTTATTTCAACTATTTGACCTCAAACACTCAGAAATAGATGAAAATTAATCACTTAAAATGACTGTTGGGTGTTTCTTAAATTTATTCAGGTTTTTGTGAGAGGGTGACAGGTACGTTGAGGGTTGCTTAGAGGTGTTTTAAACTATAACTTCTTTGTGTTAAAGAACCATCATACAAATTACAAAATCTACAACTGTACAACTGCGATCTATTTCTCGACGTATAAAAGATACCACACACGAACATGCAGCTTAATACCGGACTAGAAATGACATGGCATTTTAGAAAGGGTCGTCGTGCCACACACTCTTTCGTGACTATACCTCCACGAAACAAGTAAAACTCGAATAAAACTAGCTAATATCTTGTCCAGATCGGAATTCTTTTCTTGCTGGATTGGTCTGACCACGATTCAAGCAGCTGAAGTCCTCCAGAAACAGACAATATATATATGCAAGGGGATTATAAACAAAGTTCCACTTTCATAATACTTTAAAAAAAAGAACCACTGCTCAGAATGACTTCAAATTTGAGTTGAATGCACTTGAAAAGGCGGGAAAGGGTATGGCATAAGAAAAAAAAGTTCCAAAATGTATCAATAGATAACGTTGTAAGCGGCATAACGGAAGTGTATTCAGCTGCAAGTGGCATTTTGAATCGAAATACGACGGCTTTAGCACGAGTTGCACATTGAATCAACTGCACTTTTCAATGTGCAGGATTACTTCGGTATTTTGTAGAAAGTCTTTCAACAGTTATTACATTCATAGTTAAAAGTCAATCCATCACGGCATGGTACCGCATTACATAAGGAAAATCGGTTTTTAATTGCCCTTGAATGAAAAGACGCATAGGAAGCATCAATGAAAACGGCAATGATTTTTTCTTTTGCTATACCATTTTTCCCTTCCTCTTCTTCTAGTCTTGTCAATGAATTTTGTGCATTTCTATATTGGTCCAAAAGCCCCAATAACGAGCGAGGCCAAGTCGGGATCTTGAGGACTGTAAAGAATGTCTTGAGGGGATGCATCAAGTTTAAAAAGGGATGCAAGAATGGCCTTGCAGTCAAAAATATAGTCTGGCATTAATTGCGTTTGCAGACAGTTTCTGCAGATAAGGTAAGTACAACCTCTTGAGGCAATGGCAGCATTCTTCTATGGATAGTGCAATCTTTGGTACCATTGCTCCTTTCTTCAAGCCTATTCAATTCAAATTTGAAGTTATTCTAAACAGTAGTTCTTTATTATAGCATTTTGAAAGTGGAACTTTAATTATAGTCACCCTGTCTATTAACACCTTTCGAATTTTCTCGCTCTTATTCAATCTCCAAATATTTCTAGTTAAATTACTGACAGATCAGCATCAGTGACTTATTTTTCTATTCGCTCATAAGTTGTCATCGGTCGCTTCTGTCCGCAAAAAATAAAATCAATTCTACAATCATTATACAGAAATCATTTTTTCAGAACGGCAACGTGGCATCCGTGAATTCTGAGCGTTCCTCCAGCGTCTATTCCGTTTCGAGTCAGTTACCGGAACAAAAACTGAACAACGAGAAAGTAGCTTTGAATACAGTAAAAATGAAAGCTCAAAACCAAAGCACTCAGAGCATTAGTCAGAGCATACGAAGCATTATGGCATTGTACACCAATCCAGTCTACGTGCTCATCAGCTTGTGTATGGCTACTTACATCCTCATCTTCATTCCCATTCTGACCGTCATTGTCGATTACAGCATAGACAAAGGCATCCCAGAATCTTCGGGAAAATACCTCATTAATGCCATGGCTATCGGAGACTTGATTGGTGAGTTCTAATTTTTGTGTTTTTTACGATAGTTTTTTGTGTAGAAAAAGCTTTTAAAGTGAGATTTTTCTCATAAAGGATTTATCATTTTTAGGCTGATTTCTGGAATGTAACTATTAGTTTTCTAGATTACTCGTATTATGTAAGAATAAATGCCGTGAAAAGCGGGGATAGGAGCACTTGCAAATTAACTGTTGACTAGTTTACTTTAAGGCAGTGGTCTCCAACCTGATCGGTCGTGAATCAAATGGTACCGGTCAACTAAAGGAACTTTAAATTATTTCTATTTTATTTGTCGTGGTGTATTTCTCTGGGGTTTGTGAGACTTTCCAAGGGAACCTCTTTACATCGCATGTGAAATCCTTTTCTATTCACTTTTGGGGTAACTGTATTTCATTCTGAATGCATATTTAATTATAATTAAATCAAAATTATTAAATCAAAACAATATAATCAATGTCCTCTCGGCCTTCAGCGGGCCGCAAGTAAAATTATAAAATGATGACCGGCCGGTCAGCGGTAACAGAAAGGTTGAGAAATACTGCTTTGAAGGACCCGTCTAGAGAAAGTTTGACATTTTCCTCGATATATATTATTCTCTTATTATTATATCCTACCTAAGGTTCCTTATTACAATTATTACAGGGACCAATAAATATGATCAGTTATCCCAAGTGAATAAATTGCAGTGACCTCAATTTCTAAGATTATTGTAGAATATGCAACAAGATATTCATAATAGATAAATACATATTTTAATAAGTAAATAATTCTAACTGAATAAATGTATAATACTGCTGCTCTGTTTTTTCTTTAAAATTAATTCCTGTTAGAAACGCTATTCAGGATCAAAGTAATCTTCTAAATTTGCTTTCAGTAGTGTTGTTATGATTGACTGAAGTATGACTTTAAGTCAGAAAAAATATATATATAAGGGAAATGATGGATATTTATGAAGTAAATATCCTTCAAATCTGAGGATACTAAAATTTCTGAAATCGAGAACCAAGAACAAAACATCAATATATAAAGAAAAGTCAATTGACTAAAACAAAAAACTATTATGTTTTGTAATGCTGCCTGCCATTGACTTAGGTCAGTGAAGTAGGATTTAGCTTACTTTGTAGGGTCCTAACCTTCTTCAGCAAAAAATTTACTCATAATAGTGCAAAAAAGTGAAGAATACAACCATGATTGAAAAATACTTAAGCCTAAAATTTAAACGTGTTAGTAAGCAGTAAGTTATTAAACAATTAAACTTATATGGATGAATACTATATAAATGAAAATAGTAGCAAAAAAAGATACACTTAAGAAAAACAAACATAAATTCGTGTACATGAAGTAAAAAAATGGCAACAAGAAACTATATAGTATATTTGTTCTATCTAGAAAGACAAGAAACAGGAAGCTATCTTTATATATGGCGCCCTCTGCAAAACCATTTAGAAACTACAGTAGAATGTCGTTTATCCGAATCAATTGGGACCGGACACCGTTCGGATATACGATTGTTCGGATAACCGAAAACCGAATGCGATCCATGCAGTATATGAAACCGGACACTATACGAATATTGAAAATCATTACATACGAAAAACGCGCCTGAAGAAAAAGCAAAATAGGTTCAAAACGTCGCAATTTTACCTTTATTGTGGTAAATAATCACTTATTTTTCGCTGTACCATTGTACTCCTTCGTTTTTTCGGTACAAGGTCTCTGAAAAAACTAGTTCGGATATTCGACGCTCCTGATAATAAACGTTCGGATAAACGACGTTCTACTGTAATAGAGGGAAGCTAATGTAGAAATTCAAAGTGAAGAACGTAAAAATTGCAGAACCTTTTTTGTGCGGTAGATAGAGACCGCATAAAAATAACCGCTAAAAAAAATTCGAAAATTTCATAAATCCTTACATATAACAAACGAATTCGTCGAAATACTCCGGAATTTTTCTTATGCGGTGGAGAGGGACCGCATAAAAAATCGCACTTAGAAAATACGCGAATCATATACTAAATTTATGAGAAAGTACTTCCATGACAAAATAAATGATTAAATTACATATAGAAACATTTTTAAAACATTTAGTTTCGCATTGTACACATGGAGAAGTTTTCACAAAATGCATATACATAATTCACTGCTACTTATCGTATAATCCAAAGCGTTCATTTTCTTGTGACGAATTAGCTCAAAATCGCTTTCGTCACTTGTGTGAAGATACAATTTCAACTATTTTTTTGGCACCATAAAGTACATGACAAGTGTTTTTGTCACGATGGTTGGCTGGTCAGTTGCTTTTGAACGTCACGATAACCACATGTGCATGATCGAATTGGTATCTATTTTAAGAAAATGCTTTTCCGATTTGTTGGAAAATTGTATCCCTGCATATATTTCATCCGTTCTCAAAGAATCCGGTTCTTCTTGTCCGTCTACATAATCTACCAAATTATTGATAATGCCGCAGTCATTTAAAGTTTCGTCTTCAGCCAAGCACAAGCTGTAGGCGCGTTGAGAGAAAGCAACCGAACGTGCATTGTCGGGAGACTGTTTATAACAAATGAAGAAAGTGTCTTGAAGTGTATATATGTACATTGCAATGACGTACCGTACACCCCTGCTACCCCGGAACTCTAGGGGGCCCAAGGTATGACTGATGCCTTGTACGTATTTACCTAATTTTTAAAATATTAAAGGCAACACCTGACTTTGCAGGGGGGGGGCTAACATTCCCTGTTACTCCACTGGTACTGATAGAAAGCATTACAGTTGTGCCAAAGCCGTTGAAATTCATATACCGCATAAAAAAATCGCTCAAAAATAAAATCACAAAATAAATCGCCCAAAAATGAAATCGCATAAAAAAGGACAGCTCAAAAACAGGTTCTACTGTATGTTAATACGTATTTCTCACCTTATTTTTATTATTTTTATAAATATAAGTAGATCGAATGTTTTGATTTATACTGTTTTTTTAGGTCGCCTGTGTTTCGGGTGGGTGACAGACAGAAAGTACATGACAATTCCTGCCTTCATGACCACGGTCCTTATCCTGGAAGGGGTGTTCATCGCCCTTTTTCCCTTCGCTATGACTTTGGCCACTTTCATGACTCTTTTGGTGCTCTACGGCATGATGGCTGGCAGCATTCTGGTCCTGTTCCCTGTCCTGGTGCTCCAGTACGTAGATCTCCAATCTCAGTCCGTCGCCATGGCCTGTGTGGGATTCTTCTCAGGAATCGTATCCTTTGCTATTCCGCCTATGATAGGTAAGGGGGGAAAACAACTTTATAGTTGCGTTACAGTTTTTAATTTAAGTTTCACCTAAAAGCAATACTGGTTTATCCATTGCGAGCTTGATGCGGGCGCCCAGAGTCCCGGAAGAGTTTGGAAGGGCCCAGATAAGCTGGACTTAACCAGATTTTCTGGTTATAAATTTCAACCCGCCGGTGCCAAGGGGGTTATGTAGATATTCTGTACCCAGGGCCCGCAATTAGCTTAAATCGGCACTGCCTAAAAGCTCGAGTATATAAAAGCTTTAAATGAAAAATGCTTCTCTTTAATTTTATTATTATGTGTACGTCTACTTAGACAGAGATGCTTGTACACATCTATACATATGTACCAAAATATCGGACATGTAAGGGCGCTGCTGAGCGCGCCGTAAGATCTGAAATGTAATAATTCGTGTTAATTTGGTAAAAATGTAAGCAGCATTGCGGCAAATGCGTGTCTCATTAAACATTACAACAATTAATTTGTGTCCTCTATTAATATTGAGAGAGCTGTTTAATGGATTTGTGCGGATATACACACATTAGCTTCGTTAATTACGGACAAAACGTATTTAAAGCACGAAAAGCATTGTCTGAGAAATTAGGAAAAAGTTTATAAAATGTCTATCATAATAAAAATAGGTGCCAAAAATTCGTTAAGCATTCAGGCGTAGGACTGAATGACGTGTCTGTTTTATTGTATAATAATCTTTTTGCTATTATATATTGGATTGATAATCAACGTAAAACCAATGTAAAAAGAAAAAGAGTGAAAAGTCATTTATAATAACATCAAAGATACAAGTGCGTGTGTGTGCATATGTTCAACGTGCGTACACACGTGTGTGTGATCTCCAAAACGATAAAAGATACGAATAAAAGGTTAGTTACAAAAATACAGAACGATTCCTGCTTATTCTGAGTATAGTATTTAAAGCAGTGGTGGTTTCTAAACTTTTTTAACGCATGGACCCCTTTTTATAGTCAAAACTTGCCCGCGGACCCCTTTTCATAGACAAAACATGTCCATTGACCTTTTTTTATAGTTAGAACTTGCCCACGGACCCCTTTTAAAGTCACCCCCGCCACCAAGTGAAAAAACTACATAAATGCATAGTATAAAAAATGCAAATTTAAAAGAAAAACTTTTTGTTTAAGTATTATTTATTGAAATTATATAACTTTTGTTTCAAATAAATTAAATAAAAAAACTAATGACTTGGATGAACTTTATAAGATGTTATGAGTGTATTTATGTCCGTCTCAATGTTTCTGATTAGCAACCACAAATCCTCACGAGCACTAGTTCTTAGTCGGTTTCATTTTTTTTTTTTGTGATGAGGTTTTTTACGGCACTGAATCCACGTCCTACCGAATTGGAAGACGGGAAAGTAGTCAACAACTTCTTAACAATAACCCATTTTGCAGGATATAAAATTGGGATCTGTTTTTATAACCAGAATTTGTGGTGTCCTCGTTCAAACATTGGTTTGGGTCCCTCATTTGTGGATATTTCAATAAGATGCTAATGTATTGATGTAGATTCATCTGCGTTTGCGATCTGAGTTAGTCCGCAAGGAAAAGTGTTCAATACCCAGTCGGGAATATCCAAATGAATCATCGTTACTTATTTAAATTTCCAGGAAAATAAAAATGGATATTTTTTTTTATTTTGTATTAAACCTTGCGTGGACCCTCTGACGTTGTTCAGGGACCCCCAAATCAATTTTAATTTTTCACGGACCCCCTGAATAACATCAGGAACCACTTTGAGAACCACTGATTTAAAATAAATTGAAAATGTTTTGAAAATTCTTTGCTATTTGCGTATCCATTCATATCATAACAAAGATAGCTATTTTTAAATTTCAGTTCGCATTTAGTTGTAATAAATGTATTGTTTGACCTGAAACTATATATTTTCAGATTTTCATTGTTTATATATATAAACATTTTTTTCTTGGTGCAGGTCTTTTCAGAGATCAAGTTGGGTCCTATGATGGAATGTTTTATTTGACCGGAGGTATATCAGTTGGCTCAGGCTTCCTTTGGGTTTTGGAGCCCATTGTAGTAAAGTACTACTACGGAAGACAAGACAAAATGGAAGACGAGAAAGAAAATCAGGCAGTCATTGTCAAAAACAATTTCAAAGCATTTGACAACGATAAAGATATGAAACTAAGATGATAGAAGAATTTTTTAAATTTACGCATTCATTGTTTCATTTGCATGTCTTTCAACGTACTTATTCATGTAACCATTCAGGACATCAAATGGAGTAACGGAACATTAAGATTTCATGTATAAATTTTATATTACCTATCGGATCAAGATGTATTTAACTTGATACTGCCTGAAAATGAACAAACAAAAAGCTTCTTTGCTCACTGGAGGGATGGAAAAAATGTTTTCCTGATCATAATCGAAACACTCTGTATAGAGTATTGAGCGAAATAAATCCCAATAACGTAATCCCTGTTATTAATAATTTCCCTAAGAGAATCTCCGGTTATTACTATCGAGTGAAAAAAATAGAATGGAAAAATTTGATCAAAAAGTTTCTCTTTTTTTTATTGATAGAATTGAAAATAACGAGAGAAAAATTCATTAAGCCTTTAGTTTGACGCAATGAGCTAAATTCATATAATGTCACTGTCATGTGATAACTACAAACACGTGTTTCTATTCAATCGGTTCATAAGTTTATTTGAAGTCATGGTCCCTTGATAACTTCAATAACGCGTTTCCAGGCAATCAGTTCATGAGTTTGATGTTGCCTACTTTTGTTTTTTGTGGGTTCTTTTAAAAAATACATATTTGTAAGCAATTATAATCCACACAGGTAAATAAAATGCCCTTGACTTATAAATACACGCATAATATAAAAAAAATTTCAATTCCTACTCTATTAGCTTACTTTCTCCTATATATATATATATATATATATATATATATATATATATATATATATATATATATATATATATATATATATACAGTCCAGTCATATTAATGTGATCACTGTAAAAAGCCAGAATAACCATCTTTTGCAGAGGGGAAAATAGTCATTTAGGATCCTCAAGGTATTCACTAGGATGTTGAGCCATGCCGACTCTATTGCTGCACTAGATTACGCACGTGAGAATCCATGACGCGAACAACCCGATCGAAAGTGTTCCATAGATTATTGATTGGGCTTAAGTCAGGTGAGTTTTCTGGACACGGAAGAACGATAAACTGATCCTGGTGCTCTTTGAACCACGCACGTACGCTGTCAGTTGTATGACACTCCGCAATGTCCTGCTGGTAAATGCCACCATCCTGAGGGAAAACAATGCGCATAAAGGGGTAGACATGGTCTGAAAGGACAGATGCGTACTTCTATTGATCCATCGTGCTTTCCACAATGATGAATAAACACAGAAAATTTAAGGAAAACATTCCCCAGACCATAATGCTCCCGCCTCCAGCCTGAACCTTGCCAGCAATTGTTGCAGGGTGTTTGCTTTTAGAAGTTTCATGCCGTATTTGCCACCAACCATCCGTCCGATGGAGTATAAAGCGTGATTAATCAGAAAACTCTACCTGTCGCCTCTCATCGGATGCCCAGTTGCGGTACCTGTATGAAAATTCCAGTCTTCGTTGCTGATGAGAAGCAGTCAGCATAGGTGCATGAACCAGGCGCCTGCTTCGGAGAACCAGACGCAACAACGATCGCTGAACAGTAGTTTGGAAGACACTGTTGGTAGCTCCTTGGTTCATCTGGGTGGTATGTTGCTTAACGGTAGCACGTCTATTCTCCCGAACTCACCTCTGTAGCCATCAGTCACCTATATCACCTATGGCCCGTGGTACACTACATTTGCCACGTCACTGATTTTGGACGGTCCCATTTTGCCATGCACGGTATACTTTAACCACGGTGACACACGAACAGTCCACAAACTTAGCCGTTTCGGAAATGCTTCCAACCTTTTCCCGAAAGCCAAAAATTATGCCGTTTTGGACTTCGGATAACTCTTTACATGTTTGCATTACGCCAACGATTGTAGTGTTTTCCGAAGCCCTCACACACTCTTTATATACGCTCAATAGCACTGCGATGCCAGCATCCTTCTGTGATTGGTTATTTAACGTCAAAGTCGAAAGTACGTGGTGGTCACATTAATGTGACTGGACTGTATATATATATATATATATATATATATATATATATACATATATCTTGTTCAAATTTTCAGTCGTTTAATAAAATACTTTCTATTCATCCATTCAAGTTCAAATACATTTTTTAAAAACTTGTGGATATTAGTTGGATTACACTTGATATTAATATAGTTTTGTCATTAATTCACTAATTAAACTTTATTTTTTAATTTTGAATTGATTCTGTCTTATTTCTGTCTAAGTTACAACGGGTTGCAATAAATAGCGCCCGTGCGATTTCTAACGAAGTAGGAATTGACTTTTAAAAAAAAATTATGCTACTTGGTTAATTTTAAAGAGCTTTTCAAAGACACTTAATATTTTAAAATCTTTATCCAGTTATAAAATTTTATTTAAATTTTACGAATAGGGAATAAGTTTAATGTGCGTTTTGAATTCAATGGAGAACACGTGATTGTATTTATCATGAGACCGTCATGAATTCAAACCATTAAAAAAAAGATTTTGTTACTTAACTTTAATCAAAATATATGGCTTTTTATACAGTGTGTATTATAAATATTGTATTTATGTTGTATTATTGTTATCATGTGCAGTGCTTTTTTATGTACAGCTTATTTAAAATAATTTTACTTCTTTGGAATACTCAACAATTAAAATTACAAAGCTTGAATGTATCTTATTGATGTTCTTTGTCTCTCTCTATCTGGAATAAAAATCTCAAATCATAAGAAATTTAATTATTTATTTATGGTATTAAAATATTTATTATAGTAAAGTTTTTATGTAAAAACCCTTGTTAATAAACAATAACTTGAAATTTTAATGCTGTCCATGCGTAATTTAATTTTTGTCTAAAAAATTTTTACTTCATTGATACTTGAAAATATCAGAATTATAAATATTAGTAAAACAAATTCTATTTTCTTTTTGCTTAAATCATTTTCTTTTTTTTTTTCTGTTAACAAAATAATATCTGTTCTCAGAACTACTCCTCGAACTTCTTAACAAAATGAAAATCACAACATCTACTTTTGTAACTCCTAATTGTAGGAATATGATTTTTCACAGATATGAGAAGTGTAAAATTAATCCGCCGAAAGATATTTTGACACAATATAGATGATAAACTTTTAATTCGCCAATTCAATTGTTCTAAATATATTGTATACACAGTTTCTCTTTACTTTACATCATCATCTAGTAATAATAAAATACTTTTATCATCATATAAAGAGGAAAATGAGTCACAAGCGAAAAAATTAATACACTTTTAGAAATATTTCTTTTATTTCAAGTCTAAAGAAATCATGCATACGTATTAGGTAAAGTTCTATGCTCAGTAATATCTACTTTGTTTTTATAAAAATAATGATAACTCAAGTCTGGATGAAAATATGCATGTGTTTTAAATTTCACCAAAATATATGGAATATTTTTGCACACTGCAAGTTGCATTTTGAAAAGAAATATTTCTTAACAATGTACATAAAAGATGAAAATTTAGAATATATTTTTCAGTATGAGATAATTATCAACACTTTATTGAATCTGTACCATTTTCTATAATCATGTAAGGAAATATGGAATACGAACTCTCTTTTCCTTCAATTTCAGTAAGACATTCCCAAACAGTTGAATAAGTTTGATTTTTAAGCTTCTATTTTTGTAATTATTTAAGATACATTTATTTCACTTTATTTAGTTTAATTAATATTGATTTATTTTATGAAATTACAAAGTGTGCATTTATTAAAAAAAATCAATGTGATTCAGTTTTTTTAGGCCAAGAAAGGGAGAGAAATATTGCGTCACTTTTATTTATTTATAATATGTTTATTACACTTTTTAAGCATATTGCATGTTATATGTAAATGTATACGGATTTTTTTTCAAGTTTTGTACTTTTAGATAATCTATTGTCATGAATGTAAACAAGTGTATTCTATATGTTTCTTACTGTTTTTACATAACAATTATATAGAAATTGTGAATATTATTTCAAATATTGAATTTAATAAAGTTGGTGAAATGATTTAAAAACAAAATCTATTTAGAACAGCGAAAAAAATATGTCGTTTTTTTTGTTGTTCTTATCGAATTCTATGTTTTTTTGCTCTTGAGAAAAAACGGAACATCTTCAATAAAAATCAGAATGGAAAGCTATCGGAAGTCGATTGTAGATCTTTTGTTCTACAATTTTGATATAAAAATAAAACATGTCATTCCACAAAAATTCTTTTCTAGAATGTATTCTTACAGTTCTGGAATGTATTTGTTTCACATATTTTTATGTTTTTGCAAAATGAAAAGTTTATCTTCTCAAATGTTCCACTTAAGTAACAAACAACAGTTTTTTTTATATAAACAGAATTATGATATTCTTACTCAAATAATTCTTACTCAAATCAATTACACAATACTAATAATATTCTTACTCAATTCTTGTATAGATATTCTTACTCAAATCAATTACAATACTTATGATATTCTTACTCAAATCAATTACAATACTTGCGATATTCTTACTCAATTCTTTCATAGATATTCTTACCCAGAATTATGATATACTTACTCAAATTCAAACTCAACTTTCGTAAAAAAAAGTTTGTGTTGTGATTTGTAATTGAAAAAAAGTCATTTTTATTTTAAAAAATCAATCTAGTAGAAAATCTAAACAGGTGTTTCCAAATTTAGTGCGTATTATTTCTTTTATACTGTGAAGTATATGTTGAGAGAAAAATGCTTATAAATTTTTATTATAATATATTAAGTACACATGTTTGAGAATTTTTTTTAAAAAAATTCACGCAAATAATTGGATAAATGCACACACATTATATATATGTATTTTTACGTATCATCAGAATTATATAATACAGTAAACATAATTTAATCCGTTATAATTGTTACTTAGTGTTTAGTAGCAATTTCAAAACCTTACATGTGTGGTTAAAAGCGTACCGGACTTAATTCATGTGACGTCATAGTCGCATTATAAATGCAATCATGTGTTTCCAAATAATCCTCCCTTCTTCAGTGGCTCGACAGTCGAGGGTCAGTCTTGGCCTTCTCAAGAAGCCTTTTAAAGGTCAGTCATCTTCTTGCTAGTGTGTTCTCCAATTCTTAGTTCTCAAAACTAGGAGAGTCCATCAGTCCATCTAAAATTTGGCCTCCCCTTTCTTCCAATTAATCAGCTAATAAAATTCATATGACGTCATTGTCACTCGATAAACACACTCATGTGTTTCCAGTCAATCAGCTCATGCGACTCTCTGTTTCCAACTTTTGCTTTTTGCAGAAGCTTCCTTTTAAAAAGTACACATTTTTCAACAATAATAACGCACATAAGTATAAAAATGCACTAGACTAATTTAGCTGATTGAACTCGAATTAAAAATATATTGTATGCAAATGATAAATAAAGTACGCACAAAACAAAGTTAAAAGTGTCATGTATGAGTAATATATGTTTTAAATGCAAATGAAAACGGTTTTGTTGTTTAAATGGTTTAAAAGATATTTTGATAAGTATGACCACAAAAATTTCCAATTTCTGTTCATTGTACATTCGACTTTTCCGAGACTTTCGTAATATAACAAATGTAAAGGTATTGATTCTTTATCAAACTTCTTGAAGCTCAAATGGTTATGCTCTATTTATTCTTTCTACTACGTTACATATACGTTTATTAAAATATAATATAGAAAGCATATTAGTGAAATAGTGCTATTAGTTAATTATTCTATTCGTATTGACAGAATAATTGTCCTTAAATTTACATTACTGGAGAGCTAAATTAGTTATTTCTAAAAATTCGACTTTCCGGTAAACATTATTAAATAGATAAACGTTTATTTCTATCAACCTGATCGACTCTCTCTTATGATTTATTAAGTAATAAAGTTTAAAATAATTTACCTAAACTTAAGTGTATGAAAATTTTCCTCCTTTCTTTTCCTATTTTAATTCATCTAGTTCAAAAAAAATTTTCCTATTCCAATAGCTAAGATTACTATTTGTATTGTTTGAAAAGATTTATAAAAAAATTAATATACTTATATCATACATAGCAGGAGCGCATACAGGAATTTTTCGAAGGGGGTGTCCAGGATAACAAGTCCAGCATTCTTGTATCATGCTTCTTTTGATTTTATCGATTTTCGGAAACAAAAACAGTAAAAAACTATTGAATAAATAATTAGCATTAATTAATAAAATTAATCATTAATAACAAATTCTTAATTAAATTTTACGTTTTATATACTTAAAATTATATTCAATCTGAAAAAAATCAAAGGGGTTTGGGGGGAGGGGGTCCGGACCCCTAGGACCCCCCTTGTGTGCGCCACTAATACATAGTTGTAAAGCATTAGAGACCAAATTTATCATTTTAAAATTCATTTTATGCAAGGGTTATTTTCTGATCTTCAAAATAATTGTGTAAAAGAAGCAAAAATTTCTACAAAACATTTTAGTTACTCAGAGGAAAACAGTGATTGTAAAAGATAATTATAAAACTATTTGTTGTACAGTTAGATCAATATTACACTAAATATGCATGAAGAACTATTTACTTTCAAAATTACGTGTTTAAAAATAATTAAAATTACAAATCTAATGTTCTATCAAATTAAAAATTGCTAGATGACGTAAAAATGGTCCACAGATAAACCAGATTTCACCCAATCTGTCAGCTAAAAGGATAAGAATTTTAAATAAGCTAAGAATTTTTTTTTCAAATTTCCACTTCTTGCAAATGTTTTGTGTAAATAACGCACTTTTTTTTTATTTGATGAGCTGAATATAAACCAGGCCCCTGACAATCAGTCAGTAAAATTCTGATCCTATCTACTAATTTATCATATGTATCGTGTATGCTTTTGAATTTTTAAAATGAAATCAAACGAAGTATTGAAATAATTTAAGAGTTAACCCTCTGAAAACCTTTTTACATTTCCTCTATATTTTTCCTTTTTAAGGGGACTTGGCACCCTTTGAGCAAATTTCTTTATTTACGTATTTAAAAATTATATATTAGCATTTTATACAATGTTTCTATTCAAGAAAGTGATACCAGATGAAAATTTTCATATATTATTTACACAATTTTAAAAATTTAAATTTTTTGAAGAAAATTGGGAAAATTTTAAAATTTTACTCCTTTTGTAAAAATTAATTTTTTGACCTGAAATTTTTTTATAATATTCTTATGGATATTCTCAACAACTTTAGTGATTGATTTTAGAATAACTTTATTCGTTTTCGAGAAAAAAAATAAAATGTTGATATACAGGCTAAAAATCAACGAATAAGCCAACATATCTTACATTTTATTTTTTTAAAAAAAAGTATTCAGTTTATAGCAAAACGGATCCCTAATTTTATTGCATACTTTATTTTTAACACGCAGGGAAAAAAATGGAAGTGATTGGTAAATAATTGTCGAAGGAGTAGCATTTTGAATGCACTAAGGTTTCGAAAAACACAAACTGAGAAAAACCAGTTTAAAGTTTATAATTCTGAAAAAATAATTATTATAAGCTTAATTAAACTTAAAATACCACTTTAAGATATTAGTTATACGTTTTTCTTTAAAATAATTGCATTTTCATATTTTTTCAACCCACACATTTTTATAAATGATCAACTTTTAGAGAGTACTAATTGCACAAGAAAATTCAAGAAAAACGTTAAAAAAAAATTTTTCTGTCACGACAGAAATTTTATCCGTTTTTTTTCTTATAATATTAAAGTATTACATTTGTATGAAAAATATATCATGAATAAGAACTGAAATTAAAAATTTTTTAATATAAAATGCCTTAATTTAAAAATTTTACTGCACACATTTCACAAAGAAAAAAAATGATTGTATGCATTGCTTCGGAAATATTCTGCTTTATATATTGCACATTCTTTTTTTAATGTTATTATTTCTCTTTATAAATTAGATTTTTTTTATCAAAATGCTTCTTTTAGCTTTTTTTCTAAAAAGGGGGCGTGGCTGAATCGCCTAATTTGTTTTCAAATGAAGTTTTATTCAACTTCTAACTTTCCGACATGCACAAGTGATATATCAATCGAAAGATAATAATGCAAAGAATAAGATTAAATGAAAATAAAAAAACGATAGGTTTGGGATTTTATGAGTACCAAGTCGTCTTAAATTAGCCTCATTTACCATTTTGTAAAACTTTTCATGAAATGTTTTTTGAGTTATAGAAATCTGAAAAATTAGTTCCGGCGTCTCTTAGGCAATATCGAATGCACAGATGGCAATAACGAAACGGAAAATTTCATTATTTTGAAATATTTTTCATGTTCAATTATAAATAGATGTATGTTGTTGTTGTTGCCGTGTGTTTCATTCTGGGGTTCAAATGAAAGACGAGAGATAGATGAATAGAAACATACAGTACAAACACAGAAGAATGTAGTAAACAGATGTATGTTATGTTCATTATAATAACACAGACATAACCTGTTTTGGTCTGTTTTAGGTTTGAGGCTCTACTTTATCACGTATGCTGATCAATTTCGATGTACCAGCGTTCCGTATCATTATTCATCCCTCCATAAATTACCAGCATGTTGATTATCGGTACACAATTAGAATATGAAAAATCGGGCTTACTTAAAATGATTTACGAGATGTCATTACTGAGATGAAGGACCCTTCGTACCGCAGGAATCATTATCCTACTCAAAAGGGATATTTCCGGTTTCATGAAATAGGTCGTATCCCCTAAAAAGTCCTCCTATAAACTTAGTCCTTCGTGGTGCGGGGTTTGTACATGAGGGATAATTCTGATTTCCTGTGTGAATGAATATTACCCGGAAAAGAATAATAGTAATCATATGCGGGCAAAAATTTCTGATTTCTAAAAATGTATATTCTTATCAGTAACGTGGTATTTCCCGAAATTACCGATGAAAATCTGATTTAATTTAGATTTTAAAAAAAACGCATAATCAATTCAAAAATATTTTTATTCTGAAAATTACAATTACAAACAAAGTGAAAGAATTACAATTTGTTTTGTTTTTCCGGATGTTTTTGATTAGCAAAACAAAGCTTTTCAGTAATCAAGATTCTTTACGTAGAGAGAAGTATAAGAAATGTAAATCCTTAATAAGAACTAAACTAATCTCGTTCATATGTTTAAATCCTAGCTGGTCACAAATTTTCTTCTTTCTTTCTTTGATTTGCACATTTTTTAATTCTTATAATGAGATTATTAGTGCTAGTGTGTTTTTAAGAGATGCAGTTTGTTCATTGTTCTGAAATACTTCTCATCCGGTATTTTCTTTGTGTTGAAGGAGGGAATTTTTCATTGAAGGCAGGAATTAAGGTTCTTGAAAATATTCGATAAAGAACAGCGATTGGCAAGGCAATGTACAATGTACAGTTTGTTGCTTGAGAATAAATTAAAATAGATAGATAATTCAAAGCAGCCGATATTATTTCTGCTCCGTTGCAATGTAAGACTTAGTATTACACTAAATTGTGTATGTCGTATATGTATATATATATATATATATATATATATATATATATATTTCAATCCTCAACCGTTTGAAAAAGAGGTACGAACATGAAATGTTTTTGCGAACATGAGAGAGAAAATCTTTTAAGATACATGAAACATTCTACATAGCATGCAAAGTGTACATATCAAAAGCAAACAGTTAGGTGTTTTTTATGTTCCACAATTATAAACTGAAAAATCGTATGAAAACTTTGAAATTGAAAATTATATTAAAGTTCTTCCATTTTTTCATTCTGATAAGTATTACGCTTAGTTACATGCAATAAAAAATGTGCTTTTTTTCGATCAATTTAAGGGGGGGGGGAACTAACCGTTTAAGAGATCTATTGTGATATTTACTATGTTTCTCATATTCTAGTATAAATATCTTAAATTCAAATCACTCCCCAAAATTCCCCTTACTCTGATCTCAGATGTTGCCTTTTAAAGGAGTTAGAAAGCTTTTTTCAACTAAGAATTATTTTCTTATATACTATAGCGAAACTTTTTTAATCTTCTTAAAAAACGAAAATTCAAAAGAATCTTAAATAATTGAAGTATGGAGTTTCAGCAGAAAATAAAATACTGAAGACTGGTCAAAAGTATTTGTGATGTTGTTTTTGTTGTTTCTTATTCCACTTGATCTATACATACAGAAACATCTAGATCAAGCTGATGAACCAGTGCGTTTCTAAACAATGAACAACTGTAGCAGGACTTAAAAGCAGCTGGCTCTTATGGGAACCAATACAAGCCATAATGTGAGCAGGAGCGGCTTGTCTCACATTACATTTTGGACAGGGAAGGTAAACTTTAAGACCGTTACATGCCGTTGAGCTGGAGTATGTCCACTGCGAAGCCTAGTTTCTTCTCGCCTACTGCCTGTCCCAAGCAAAGCAGCACCAGGACCTTCATACCACTCATGTACGAGGCTTGCTTCCAAGAGGAACTGATAACTTGTTCGCCCCGGGTAGCAATTTCTGAAAAAGTAAGACAGCCATCAAGGATAGAATCTTTATGACTGCCCTCCCGGGCCAAACCATCTGCATTCTCATTTCCTACGGAAAAAAGTTCTTAACATTGGCACTAAAGCTATTTAATAGCTGGACAATACTCGTTGTCCTTCTGTCACCATACCTCCACCCTTCAGATAGATGTTAAATAGAGCTCCAGCTATCTCTCACTCAATAACCAAATATTTATATTGACACTCTCAGTAAAGAAAATTTTCAAAGCCTCTTCAATAGCTAAGAGTAATTTGTACATTACAGTTAATTATATAATATATGATGTATATATATATATACAGTCACGATACAGTTAATTATACTTGATATCTAATCTTCCCTATAAAAAATAAACTCCATTAACTGAAACCAGTACACACTCGCAACTGATTGCAAAAAAAAAAATAATAAATAAAAAAAAGAGAAACCTGTCTAAAATTAACACTTTCCAAATAAGATTTAAAAAATAAATAAACTCGAATACTTTTACTCGAACTTTTTTTATCAAAATTTGGAGAAAATATTTCATCGAAAGTATTAAAGCAACTAAAATTATATTTCAAAGAAATTCAGAAACTATCAATGTTAGAGCTTTGCAAAATCAGCTTAGGTATCTACTGTAGGGAATTTTTTCATGACTTCTAAGACAATATATACTCCATTTTTCAAAAATAATTTTTTTCAGTTCCTATCCGATGAATGTATGTGAATTATTTTAATCCAAAATTCTCTACAAATATTTTATAAAATTTATGTCCGTGTAGAGTGTGTTGAGATGTATTAAGTTAAAGTACTGTTCAAGAATAATTTAATATTAAATACAATTTGTGTTTCTTGCTAACTAACTAATTGTTAATTAACGTCTCATTTCGAATCAACCTGAGGACTATTGATGACGAACCTCGAAATCTTGTACCTTGATTAAGTAACGACACTTGAGCTGGTAACCAAATCTGCAAATTTCTTCACAACGCCAACGTGAAGACTTTGAGCACCGATTAAATTTATTCCCCAAATTAAATCTTTCGTATAACCAGAATTCCAGCACTTCATTCAACATGACTGCGAATTTTTTGAACCCGTAATTAGAAACTTTCATACGCCCTGCAATTATCCAGTATGGAAAAATTATGTTTAAGGTTTTACGTCTACACTGGACATCGTCTCAAGACGATGCTCTTTGAAGTTTCACAAGATAAAATCAAAAACAATGCACTCATATGTGTAAAGTTTATCGTGTTTATTATCGTGTTTATTATTATCGTGTAACAAAAAATTTGTTCATTTGATACATAACTCTTTAGATATGTAATCGAAATTCGTAATGTTTTCTGGTAGTGAATTTGTACCCGACGTTGTTTTTGTTGAGTCGTGGTTCAAATACTGAAGTCGTTAACCAAGAGCCTTGGAAAGTCATGAGAAACCTTAGCCACTGTGGGTCTTACTCCGAGGCACTTGGAGAGAGCCGAGACTGTTGCCCGCTTTCGCCTAACCACCGGACATAACTTTTTGCTAGTATATCACGACTGGCTTGGCCTGGCTGCTGATGAGGTTTGTTCGCATTGCGGTCATGCCATGATGGATGGCGACGACCTGTTCCAATGGACTGGACACGATGAATACCCGACTGACGACATCTTGGGTCGGTACTGGGAGGCTCAGCGTCAAATGGTCAAGAGGCCAAACGCGGGCGTTGGATAAATAAATAAATAGTTAACACTAGAACCTCCATCGGTGTCAATTTGACATCGAAGCCTGTTCAATGAGTTCTCCTTTCCGCATTTTTGCAGGGAATTTGAAAATTTTGAGTGACTTTTAATTATCTCCTATGGTAATCACACAGTAAAAGTTTTGCGGTTATTGATTAATTAGGAAATTTTACAATTAAATATACCTAGAACTTCCGCTGGTGTCATTTAGACACCAAGGAAATTTATCATCTTAAATAGCTGTCGTTTATGATTACTATTAGTAAAACAAACTTCCCAAAGTACTATCTCACATTTATTTGAACTTGAATGTAGTGTTAATGGGTTAACAGCGGAAACAATTCTTTCTTTCTAAAATTGTTGTATCTTAATGTTTCGTTACATAGCATTTAGTTATCTGCTCATAAAAAGAAAAATTATTCGATTTTCGAACCTTGCGCAGAGCAGATACCCTGAAATAAGGGCTCGTAGAAAAGGTCTAAACCCTAACGAAATTGCTAATTTATTGTAGAGATTTCTGAGAAGGAATCGGATGTGGTGATGAGCTTTCTTGCTCTAATTTAGAATCCGATGAAAACATAAGACAGAGAAAGCGACTGCGAAGAATCTGAAGATATAGCTGATAGTATTCCAGTAAATCCTGACATATGTATCGCTAGATATATGGCATAGAATGAATAACGCATAATAGTAATGTTCCTGGCAGATTTGTGGCTCGAAAGGTTTCAGCGACAAAGCAGTGGTCGAACAAGCTTCGTCAAACATAATGTCAAGGTCAGTTTTTTATGATATAAAGGGCCATAAAATATGTTAATTACACGAAATAATATTAAAGTCTTAAAACTAAACCCTACTGAACAATAGTCCTGCAAATATTTCGTTAAAGCAATTATTTTATATATTTTATATCGCGGTGTCGAAATGACACCGGTGGACGCTTAAGGGTAATCGAAATCCAGGAGTTAAAGACTCAAAGACCTCATCTTAACGTACAGTGGAAGTTTAGAGAGTGGGATTCCAACTCAGGCATCGTCCTGATCGCTTGACTGAAGTTCAAAATTATAAGGTCCGTCGTCAATAGAATATGACGGTAGAATATGATATTAATAAAAAATTAATGAAATAAGTGTTCCCTACACTTTTTGGTCTTAACATTTTCATTTAGCTTGGTGCACTTTAAAAGTCGTAACTCAACATGTGATTTTTTTTTGCCTTTGAAAACTCTAAAAAACAAAATATTTTTTTTATTTTTTTAGAAACGCTATCAAACAAAATATTCGACTTTTTTTCCGTTTTAGAAGTTTTTTAAGCAAAACATTAAATTTATCATTCGGGTTTCAAAGACAACGTTGATTTCAACGCAACTCTATGCTTTTGCAAGAATACAAAGTCGCTTTTAAGCAAAAAAACAAAACATGACCTTCCATAAAATAAGAAACAAATTATTTTAGTTTCATTTTTAAACAAACACCCTTAGCACTCTCAACACATAACACTCTCTTCAAATTTAAAATTTTGCCAACTTCAAAGTCTTAGTTCCAAGTTCACATTGATAAGTAGAAGTTTTGGAGTTTCATGCTTTAATCCGTGTAATAAATCTACGTTCTTTATCCAAAACATTTTATTCCAAATGGAAAAAAACACGGAAAGTTTTTCAAACTTGACATCTCCTATCTTCTGGGATTTAAATTTCTCAATAAAAAAGTAGTCAGCACGCAAGGTTACTCCTAACGATGACAATGTCGCGAAGAAAATCGTTCTGAAAGTATTTAATTCCAACTGGAGAAAAGAATTTCTCTTTAGAAGTGTCTTGAGTAATTAGAAATTATGAATAAGTAGATATAGCTTATATATTGCGGAATTATGAGTTCACTTAAACAGCGTTAGAATGATCCCTTGCGTTCAAAGTAAGATTTACATCTTATTTTATCTTTTATATTGCCAGATACAGCTTCTAAGTTGACATTTTTATTTATATCCGATTGCTGAAAAAGCAATCGGATATAAATAAGCAAACATTAATACCTTATTTATTCGAAACCAAATCACGCCCCGAATTCTCAACGAGTTTTTATGAAAAAATGAATAGTGAAAATGGTCTGTCAATTACGAAAATTTTTAAAAAATTGAATGAGAACTAATAATAATTGAATAGTTTATTTATTTTACCAGTATTACAAAACTTTTAAATACATACCTGAATCTTGTAATTGCTCTCTCAGTATCATGTTCTCTTTTCCCTATCCAATAAATTTTTTCCGCCTTCGATTCGAAGGTGCACCTGATTTTCAGTAGCATCGGGTGGGGGAAAAAGTGCGGCTTCGATTCGCATCAATACGGTAACTTTCCTTTAAAATTGGTTGACTGACGATAAAGTTTAGTAATTATCTATCCCTTGTGCGTGTGGCTTGCACCATTTACGTTCATTTTCACCATTACACCATTTACATACTAACGTTCGTAACAAATCCAATTTATAGAATAAAATAAATCAACAATGTTTTAAGTGATTTAACAAATGACACAAATCAACATCAAAAATAATCTATACGATTAGCAGTAGTAACATTAATTTAAATACGCAAATTAAAAGCAAATTAATAGGTTTTTCAATAGATCGAATTTTAATAATAGCAAAAGTATTTGACTGAATATTGACTATCTATGATAAGTAGAAAAAAGTTTCCCTCGTATTGTTTGGTTTTAGAACAACTCTTTTTAGAAACAAATAATAAAGTCGGAAAAAAACACTCTTTAAAGCTACACAGTACCCTAAAAACTTGAAATATACCAAAAAAAATGTTTTTGTATTTTCATATGTTTATTAAACTAAATTTTTTTTTAGTGGCCCATATCATTCGGAAGCTTGCCACGAAATTTCAGATTAAATAACGAATTAGTTTTTAAGAAACTTGAAGTTTTCTAATCTTATGTTTTAGTTTCGGTTTCGTTTTCAAGCATTTTTTTCACTCTTAAATTGAATTAATTAAAAATATTTTTAAGCACAATCAACTCTTTCAGTGAGAAAGGGTTATTAATTTCAATTTTTGTTAATAAAATCATTTTTGCTTGATTATGTTTTGAGTTTTTTGAGTGTTCTCATAGTTACTTTGTTAAGATTGATTTTTTATTTTTAAAAAATAGTTAAAACAACTTAGAAGCTTTTTTATTATTTTTTTCTTGTGGAAAAAATGTTACAGCCAAAATTTTCTCAGATTGCTATGAGAAACAGGATTTGGAAGAGATGTAAAACTACTGAAAATTATATATCGAAAAACCATCCCTTCGCTGATACTGAAATAAGACTTCCACGCGAATACAAATATTCTGACTACAAATATTGCAGATAAAACAGAATATTTCCATGATGTGCCAAACTACGTTATACTAAATATATTTTATTACTACATTATAGTATTTGAGTTCTTATTGGTCAAGTTTGAAACTTTCTGAACTTACCCAATTTAAAGCTAAGAAATTTAAGTTTTATGTAAAAATCTGGTGATTTTTATCTTAAGTTAGTATCATAATTTTGTTGTACATAAATGCTTTGTGTTTCAAAACTTTTGTGAAAATATTTTGTTAAGATTAGGCTGAAAAGTTGGTCTTCGTAACAAATACTATCAATATTATGCAAAAATATATTTCGAATTATCGCAATAATTTATGAAACGTAAATCACTTAAAACGACTAAAAAATTTTAAAAATTGGGCATTTTATAAAAGTTGGAAAAAACTTCAAAAATTCTTAATTTTTAAAAATTGTAGCATAATGGGTGGTCAAAGTGACTTTGCTGTCACAGAATCAACTTAATAATATAATCTGAATATAAAACATAAATGATTTTTACTCTTACAGTCTCCAAAAAAGTTTTTTGAAAAGGGGTACTTGTAGTCTTAATATAATGTGAAATCTTCATCGAAGCTAGAAAAAAATAGTATCAATGTTAATGACAGAACGGTAATTAAATTATAGTGCTAAAGAATTAAGTTAATCTAATTAATAACTTTCTTTTATAAAAGAATTTTTCCATTATGGAAAGTCTTTTTAGGCAGAATTAAGTAAGTAACAGTCTCAATAATTTGTGTTCTAAATTTCATTTATATCCGAACATTATTTCAAGAAATATTTGAGAAAAATTGTTAGGTGGTCATATATTAGTATAGCTTTTTCCACGCAAGATTATTCCTACAGCTCTTCCCACTTCTTAACACCGCGTGATGATTAGATCGATAATTACAATTCTTTAATTACTATACAGCTCCTTATAAAACTTCCTAAGATGTCACATTGTAATTTCAAAATTGATTAGTTCCGGAACAATGAGAGAAAATGACATAAATGTTTTGATTCAAGAGTTTTAGACACGCAGAATTTGAAAGCATAAAAATTGTGCTGTTACACACAGTTCGTATTCATCTTCATGAACAACAAGAGGAACAAGTTTCAGCCAAAAGATTACAAATTAAAAAGTAACAATTCTTGTTTTCTAAATAATATACTCTGTTGATAATAGTTTTTATCAGTTATCTTCTTTTTTTCAGCATTTATCTTTTAAGAATTTCAACAAAGTGAACCTATCTTTTTTAAAGCTCAGAATCGATGCGCTAGTTTTTTCCCCCTGCTGATCCAAAGCAGGCATGCGAAGAACAGTGAAATACTGTTTCAATAAATGTGAAAAAAAGCCACATGCTACTGAAATTTAAAATAAGGACAAATACGTAACTAATTAAATTTTTCGCTGATAATTAAATTAAATGTCTTATAAGAAAAGATTCTGATATCGTAATAAATTTATTATAGATCGAATAATACCTCAAGATAAAATCAAGATTTGATCGAGATTACAAAGAGATCACAAACTTGAAGCATCTTCATGAACAACAAGAGGAACAAAGTTTCAACCAAAAAGATTCATGCAGTGTATTTGATAAGACTAAAAAGGTACAATAAGTGTTTTTCTTTCAAAAATATCAAATTTTTCATTGACAAAAAAATATACTAAATAATATAACTCTCTACAGATGTGTGTGTGTGTGGCGGGTCTTTAGTGTACTGTGTGTGACAAGGCAAAACCACGTTCGTGGCTACCGTGTGTGTGTACTGATTCATCAAACGTATACTGGATGTCTTCGCACGAGTGATATAATATAGTGTGTGTGTGTGTGTATACAAAAATGTAAAATGATTTTTAGATAAATGCTATAATTGTGTTTAAAAGTGTGTGCATTTAGAATTAATGTTAAATTATGAAAAAAGAATGTGTAATTGTGTTACTTTTTAACATTTAAAGTTCAAAATGTTTTAACCAACCCGTACTCGTGTGTGTGTGTACAAATCGTTCTGAAAGTGAATATTTTTAATTTATAGAAAGTATACTTACCTTCTTTCAAGGACTATTCAATTCTTTGATGATTTGTGTGAACTAAAAAATGATGTACAAGACCATAATAAAGGACGCAAATGTGTATCCTACAGTGTTAAACCAATCAATTCTTTTTTCAAATATCGCAAAACTCAATTATGCGAAAAGCAAACGCATAAAAAGTGTAATATTGATAATAACCATACAATACGATTGAAGGTCAATCAAATGATAAGCAAACGTGCTATGCAGCCTGGCTGAAAAGTGAATCATGACTTCCTTTTTCTTCTTCTACAACTAATGTACAGTATTTCAATAATAATTACAGCGGTGTGTTTATCTTCTTGTTTTCTCAGGGTCTGGGTTTCGTTTTTCTTTTAACGAGTAATATTTTATGTTAAAACGTAATAAAAAAATCTCTCATTGAGGAAATACAGCAAATAAAATGTGTTTTTTTTTCTTTTAATTTGGTTTGGGATCAAAGATAGTTATTTGATGACCGAAAAAAGCCAGATAATAAACAAAATTATGAGATATGGAGATTATAGTGTTTATAAACATTTCAGACTGTATTGAGGTTCTAGAAAGTATAGAAATATAATGGCGATTTTTTAATGATCCAATAGATACAAGAATTTTCTGCATTTTGAATTTATCAGTGATTTTGTATGTTCTTTTAAATTATATCAGAAAATGTAATAACGTATGAGTCAATGTCATAGGCGACTCTCCATATGTTGATTAATCTTTTAGATGGTCAACTCATTTTTTAAAAAAAGTTTTAAAATACACTATGCTTTTCTTTATTTTGATTGGAATACCTCAAAATTTTTCGTTCAATAAATCCTTTTAGAAAGCTGGCATTATTTCAAACAAAATGTTTTGAAATGTTATGAATAAAATTGAGTTGATAATTCCGCTAATTTTGGACAAGCTATTGTTTTAATTTCAATCGAAATATCATTCACAAATCAAAAGAAATGTTGTTCATGATCCAAAGTACTTTTAATAACAAATCCGATACTTTTATGAAATCATACGGATGTCACTTACAAAACTTTATAGCGTTTTATATTTTTTTTTAAAAAAAAAACAATGATTTTTTTGTAAAGTATGTGATATTTAAATTATGTAACATCTTAAAAAACAATTATCTTCAAATTTTTTTTAAAAAAATACGAGTCTTTATCTACTTTAGTCCATTTTCTTATCTTTTAGTTTATATTCATTTCAAGACACTTGTTTCCTACACTCCTCACTTAACTGTAACTGAGTGCGCGAGATTTTCCCGCTTTCCTACCCCAACGGAAACTTTTTGGAACCGGTACGGGGACTTCTCTGTAAACTGAAACGCAACGGACGGACGCAAGGTCTTGTTCGCCTCAATCCGCAGCACCTTCAAGGGTGTAATTTTCATTTAACCGCATTATTACCTTTTAGTGTAAACTTTAACTGTAAATATTTATTTTCTTGTAATATAAATTTAAGTACTATCTCCATCTCTGGCTATTATTCGAACTCAACCAACGGCATCATTTGGAGGCACCGACGAGATTCGTCAACGATTCAGAGAAACAAGAGATAAGTACTATTTTACATTTTCATTCAACGTTTGACTTTGGTTTCTCTTACTGATTCATTCCATCCATATTTCGTTTTATCAATTAATGGATGCCGAAACGGCTACAGTGCTTCGCGGCAGAGCGAAGGCTGCACTTACAAGAATTATAAATTTCATTGATAAAAATGATCAAACTTTTGACAAAAATGATATACGCAACAAGTTAGAGAAACTTGAATTAACTTATACGGAATTTGATAAAGCGGATGCTGCTTTACCTATCGAATCCTCTGAAATGGAAGAATTCGAAACAAAATATTACGAAACCAAAGCCAAGCTACAGAATATCTTAGAAAATTTATCTGTGAGAACATATGTATATAATGATAATTCTGATGTCTTTGAAAATGTCTCAAATATGAAATCTAGCAATTTTAAGTTGCCAAAAATTAATATTGAGCGTTTTTCTAGTGATTATAAAAATTGGCCTTCATTTAAGGATTTATATGTATCATTAGTGCATGATAATATGTGTTTATCGAATATACAAAAGTTTCAATATCTTAGAGGTTTATTGCTGTCAGAACCAGCAAATATAATTAAGCATATTCCCATTACTGAAACGGCTTATAACGAGGCTTGGGAAAAATTATTAGCTCGTTATGATAAAAAGAAGCAAATCATTTTTCACTCATTAAAACCTTCATGGAACAACCTTCTTTTAACGATACTAACTCTCACAACTTACGCAACATAGCAGACACTTCCGACGAAGTAATTAGAGGTCTTAAATCTATTGATACTAAAGCAGAGTCTAGAGATGTATGGTTGATTTACATTTTGTTACAAAAGGGTGATCCTAAAACGCGCCAAGAATGGGCGCAATTCTCAAATAATATTGATTTTCCCACATTTGAAGCATTTATAGAATTTTTAAATAACAGATGTACATACTTAGAACTTTATAATGTTAGCGTTACTCATGAAAAACAACCTTATATTAATAAATCGAAATTTAACAATAGTTTAAAATGTTCTTGTTGTAAAATGAATCATCTTGTTTTCAAATGTTCTAAATTTAAAGAAATGTCTGTTAAAGAGCGTATACAACTTGTTAATAAACAAAAATTATGTATGAACTGTTTATCTGATAAGCACACTGAGTCACATTGTAATTCAACTTTTACTTGCCACTATTGTAAGAAAAAGCATCATTCGCTATTACATGATAATAATTTTAAAAATTTCGCAATGTCAGCAAATAAATCTCATCGTGCTGAAGGTCAAAACCAGACAGGAAATGATACTAATCAAAACAAAGAAGTTGCAGCTTCCGTGAACTCTATACAAACATGTTTTTCTTTATTACCAACTTTAAGCGTTAACATTAAAAATATTTTGGGGGAGAACTGTCAAGTTCGAGTTATGGCGGACAGCGGAAGTGAATCAACATTCATTTCGGAAAAATGTTTAAAACTGCTAGGCCTGAAAAGAAAAAACGCTAGATTTCAAATTAAAGGATTGCAAGATTCTAAAATCGCGATGACTAGAGGGTGTGTTGAAATAGATTTAGTATCGTTACTTGACCCCAAGGTCAAACTACCAGTTAAAGCATATGTATTGGAAAAACTAACTGCTCCGTTACCAACGGAAAAAATAAATGAAACACTTTTCTCTCATTTAAAAAATGCCTGCTTAGCGGATCCGAAATTTTTTATCCCAAACAATATCGATATGATTCTCGGATCTGACCACTTTTTTTCTATTTTGCTTCCTTGGCAAATTACTTGCTCTCAAAGTAATTTAATCGCTCAAAATTCCATTTTTGGTTTCCTAATTTCAGGCAAATTAACTGAGTCTTTACACTCAAATTCAATGCTAAATCTTCACATTAATGGTACAAATATTGACAATCAATTAAAGCAATTTTGGGAATTAGAAGAAATTCCTAACGTAGAAGATAAATTATTAACTTCTGAAGAGCAATTTGTGGAAACACATTTTCAAAATACTTATGCATATAATTCCGATGGACGCTTTGTTGTAAAACTCCCATTTTATAAATCAAATTCAGAATTGGGAGACTCAAAACCCGCAGCAATTTCTCGCTTATTAGCAATGGAGCGGAAATTTAAAAATAACCCAGATTTTGAAAAACAATACAAAGAATTCATGAACGAATACGAATCGCTAGGTCACATGAGCTTAGTAAATTCAGATCCCATACTTCCAAAGATCAGAATTTTTTACCGCATCACGCCGTTATCAAGCCATCCAGCCCTACAACAAAGTTAAGAGTAGTTTTTGACGCATCTTGCAAAACTACAAATGGTACGTCATTAAATTCTCTGCTAGGAGTAGGTCCCAAATTACAAAGGGATATTTTTGAAATATTGCTTAATTTTAGAATTCTAGAATTGTATTTACATCGGACATTGAAAAATGTACCGTCAAATTTTAGTAGCTGATGAAAATCAGAAATACCAACAAATTCTGTGGAGAAATAACTCTAGTGAAAACATTCGCACATACAAGCTAAAAACTGTCACCTACGGTTTAGCCTCAGCTTCCTTTTTGGCCACTAGGTGTATTAAGCAAATCGCTCTCGATGATAAAGATAATCCCAACCTCTCCCGAGTTTTACAGGAAGATATTTATATGGATGATTTACTATCAGGAGCAGATACGCCAAATAACGCAATCTCCATTTGCAAGGACATTGCTCATGTTTTGAGTACTCGCGGATTTCATTTAAGAAAATGGAATTCTAATTCCACCGAATTTCTCGCTCAATTTTCAGAACATAGTTCTCATGATGCACGAGTTGAATTTTCCAAAGATTCTAATGAAAGTTCTAAAGTATTAGGCTTATTTTGGAATTCATCCAATGACACTTTTGGTTTCCAACCATCGCTTGAACTTACACCACCACTCACAAAGAGACGTATTTTATCTGAATCTTCCAAAATTTTCGATCCTTTAGGACTTCTTTCACCTTGTACAGTATTCATGAAGATTTTTATCAAAAACTTTGGCTTACAAAAACAGATTGGGATTCTCCCATTCCACAACAATTAACAGAGGACTGGCTTAGGTTTCAAAAGGCCTTTAATGCCATCAACTACCTCACTGTTCCCAGATGGGTCATCCTTACAGCAGACAACATAGTAGAATTGCATGGTTTTTGCAGATGCTTCTTCATTAGCTTATGCTGCTGCAATCTACTGTCGGCAGAAACACAACGGCAAAATAAAGGTTCAACTACCTGTATCAAAAACTAAAGTAGCCCCTGTCAAACAAGTTTCCATTCCTCGATTGGAGTTGTGCGGTGCACATTTACTATCCAAGCTATTTAAATCGGTCTTACGGACATTAAAATATTATATCTTTGATGTATTCGCTTGGACGGATTCTAAAATAGTTCTCTCCTGGCTGTCTGGTCATCCTCGCAAATGGAAAACTTTCGTAGCAAATAGAACATCTGAAATTATAGAAGTTCTACCTACAAAGCATTGGAGACATGTGCCTTCTAAGGAAAATCCCGCAGATATTGCATCCCGAGGTATTGATCCTAAATGCTTACCTGATTGCAAGTTATGGTGGCAAGGACCACCCTGGCTAAGGCTAGAAACTTCTAGTTGGCCCAAGGCTGAATCCAGTTGCGATGAGGCTTCGGATGAGGTAAAAGCGGAACAAAAATCAGTCTCCATCTTCAATCTGTTTACTCACACATCAAATGATGTAATTCATGGTTTATTCGAACATTACTCTTCACTCACCAAAGTAATTCGCATTTTTGCTTATTGCCAAAGATTTATTAAAAACTGTAAAAGATAGCATCTCAAGGATCATCGATCAGTTCATCCCATATTAATACTACTTCACTTACCTTTTCGGAAACCAAAACCGCTGAAGAAACCATCATTCGTTGGGTTCAAGGTTTTTACTTTCAGGAAGAAATACGAAGCATTAAAAAACAGATTTCTCTGCCACCCAAAAGTCCATTACGTTCCCTCCACCCTTTCATAGATGAACATGGTTTAGTACGGGTGGGAGGGAGATTGCAAAATTCCCAGCTTCGATTCAATTCCAAGCATCCTATCATACTTCCTTCTCAGCACAGTATTAGTGAACTCCTTATCAAGGAACAACACATCGCTCATTTACATGCTGGGCCGACTTTGTTAGCTCACGTTCTTCGACAGTCCCATTGGATCGTAGGAAGTAGAAAATTAATTAACAAATGTATTAGAAAATGCTTAAAGTGTAACAAATTCAAAACCTCCACCACAACACCACAGCTGATGGGCGATTTACAAAACACCGTGTCACGCTGGAGAGACCTTTCTTCAGTTGCGGTATTGATTATGCTGGTCCTGTACTGATTAAATGCAACAAAGGTCGAGGGACTAAATCTACAAAGGGTTACATTGCTTTATTTGTATGCTAGCAACTAAAGCTGTTCATATTGAAGCAGTCGGAGACTTAACAACTGATTCCTTCATAGCTGCACTACGTCGTTTTAGTGCTCGTCGTGGGCTCCCGCCACATTTATAGTGACAATGGAACCAATTTTGTTGGAGCTCGTCGAAAACTTGACGAAATACGGATGTTATAGCTTTCCTTACCAACTAATGAAGCCATCTCTTACTACTTATCCAAATCTTCAATAGATTGGCACTTTATTCCACCCTCATCACCACATTTTGGAGGTATTTGGGAATCAGGAATTCGATCCGTCAAATTTCATCTGAAGAGAGTATTGGGAGAAACCATATTAACTTTTGAAGAGTTAACAACCTTGCTCACGCAAATCGAAGGATTACTAAATTCCAGGCCTCTCTCCTACGTTAATGACTCTGACATAGAATGCATATCTACACTCACACCTTCACATTTTCTTACAGGTGATGTTCTTCTTTCAGTTCCAGAGGAGCTTCCTTCAAGCTCCAACCACAGAGATCGTTGGGAGTTGCTACAGAACATCAAACGGGGCTTTTGGAAGAAGTGGAGTTCCGAATTTATCTCCTCCTTACAACCTCGCAAGAAATGGCAGGACGCACAACCAAACTTGAAGGAAGATGACATCGTATTGATCAAAGAGGAGGGGTTCTCCTGGTACATGGCCAATGGCTCCTGTTCTTCAAGTGCATCCAGGCAACGACGGACTGGTTCGTGTTGCAACTGTGAAAACCCAAGACTCAGTGTTTAAATGACCTGTTCATAAACTTCACAAACTTCCCATATATCCGAACTAGTTCGGATATAGGGTGGGAGTATGTTTCCTACACTCCTCACTTAACTGTAACTGAGTGCGCCAGACTTTCCACTCCTCACTTAACTGTAACTGAGTGCGCGAGATTTTCCCGCTTTCCTACCCCAACGGAAACTTTTTGGAACCGGTACGGGGACTTCTCTGTAAACTGAAACGCAACGGACGGACGCAAGGTCTTGTTCGCATCAATCCGCAGCACCTTCAAGGGTGTAATTTTCATTTAACCGCATTATTACCTTTTAGTGTAAACTTTAACTGTAAATATTTATTTTCTTGTAATATAAATTTAAGTACTATCTCCATCTCTGGCTATTATTTGAACTCAACCAACGGCATCAACACTTTAATATTTTTTTTATTTTGAGAATTGCAATTCTTATTTTAATTTTACCTTTAGGGAATCTTCGCCAACCCTGTTGAATTTGGAACTTCCCTTCAAATTTCTGAAAAAACTTTCGGCCGCGATTTTTTAAAATAATTTACAGTTTACAAATTTAACCTCATGAAACCCTCCTAAATTATCCTGCATGAAACCTATTCGATATCCTCTTTAGAGGTTTGAATTATTCTTTTCATTGAGTCTTATCATTTATCACATGATCATAGATCTCGGCGTTAGTCGTTCAAATGCCTGTCCTGGTGTAAACTAGAGTACCATGCAAGCAATTTAAAAAAAAAAAAAGACTTGTGTTAGAGCAGTACTTGTAATAATTAGGAACTTAGCAGTACATTATGGGGCTGCGGTAGCCCAGTGGTTAAGGTATCCAACCATGGCAGGCATGTCATGAGTTCGATCCCAGTACCACCAAAGACCCGCCGTGTAGGGCAGCGATGCACGTTAAATCTGTCGAGAGCTGAAACGTCCTTCCTTTGGTGTGGTGTGGTAGTTAGGAGAGGGGGTGCCAGCTCAGGTGTCGTCCACGTCACTTGACCATGGTTCAAAATTACGTGGTCCGTCGCCAAAAGCCCTCGTGTAGCTGAACAGTGCGACGTTAATATTAACTAACCAGCAGTACATTATATTTTCTTTTTCACTTACGCAAAGTATTTTTAGCGTGTAAAAGAAATTCCAACTAACAATATACTCTCGTGGTAATTAACAAGTAATATAAAAAAAATTTAAGTCAATTCCTACTTTGATCAACAAAGAAAAATTTTATTTTAGCTACTTTTTATTAAATAGTTACAATTAATATAAATATGTATACATAGGACAGAATCACAATTAATTAATTTGTATTAATTATCATTAAAGTATCGTATTGTCATCCCAAACAATCGTGTATATAAAATTTCAGTTCAACTGAATGCTATAAAACATGAGAAAAAAACCGTTTCAAGTTTGACACAAGTCGCCAAAAGGGTCGCTAAGTCGCCAGAAATGATGCCAAAGTGGCTGTATTGGTAATTCTTTAAATAATTAGTTTTAATCAATTAATTTTTATTAATTATAATTAAATTACTATATTGTCATCCAAAATAATCATGTATGTAAAATATCAGCTCAATTGAGTGCTTTAAAATGTATTTTATTAACGATTGAAAATTCCACGAAGGTAAATAAATAAATAGAGAGTGTGAGCTAATAGTAAGACTTGAAAAATATTGTCGCATATTTTCAATTTCTTTAAAACAAAAGAGGATACTATTATCTAGAAAATTTATATTTGAAATGATCTATTTGAGTTGTTCATTTGAGAATGTAGTAAATGTAGTTAAAAAGAAAGGATTTCGCATCAGTTTCTGCTTTTTTCGGATTCAAATTCAAAATATTATACTTGCAAATGCACTCTGTCGGTGCAATACATTAGAAAACAAAAAATTCTAAAATCACTGTTTAAAGACACCGAGTTTTACAGATACGTTAGAACATTTACGTGATTGGGTTACTTAAAAAAAGGATATGGTTGAAGGTTTATAAAAAAACCAGTACTCTAAGTTATATGCTGGTGAGAGACGTCAAAAATAAAAGCGAATTGCATTCTGAGGGTTAAAAAAAATTTTTAAAGGGACACAGAGTACAATTCAATTGACAAAAATCGGTTAAAAAATCAAATCTAATTTTTTTTTTAGCCTAAACTATTCTTTACATACATTTCTATAACCTCACAAAATTTGAAAGCTCAAAACTTAAAAAACGCAGAATTATGACAGTTTTTACGTTTATTTTTATTCACAACCCTATGACACGTCAAATCAAAACTTTAAATTTACTTATCTCAGAAAGGTAAAATAACTAGTTTGTCTTCGTTTAAAATGCTAAGGCTTTTTTCTATCGTGCCTATTGCTTTGATTTTTTTTGCTTATTGCATGTAACAAAAGTTGGTAAACATTTTGAATCAAAGTAATATTTTTTTAAATAATTGAACTCAGAATTTACATATTTCTTAAGTAATTTTCAATAAGCTTTCCTAAAAGAAGTATTGTGCGAATACTAATCACATGTTATCTATCGCAAAACCCTTTCCAACTTTTGTTATGCATAGTTTGACGTACTTATAAATCAAATTTTATGCGTGTACGTCAATTTTTGTAGGAGGAGTAGCATTTTAAAATCCTTTCACAAATTTTAAGTTTTTCCCTTAAAAAACTAAATGGCTTTTTATGACATTTGGAGCACAAAATCTGTTTTACGTAGTCTACACACAGAGGAGGAAGCAAACAAGTTTTGAAAATCCTTAAATTGAAAATCTTTGCGTAAATCGTAACATGTCCCCTTAATGTTTTTGCTCAAAAGGAAAAATGTGTTTCCCTTTGACATTTTTCGTCAAATATTGCTCTGTAAAATATTTTTTAATACTTAATCAATTTTTCAATAAGTCATAAGAGCTTGGAGAGGAAATTTTAACTAGAAAAGTTTCATAAGCTTTTTTGTCTCTTTAGGACTTTATAAATATTGAATTATTTAAATAAGCACTGATTTTTTTTTTATATAAAACTGTATTTTGAGAACGGGAAGGGAAGATTAAGAGTGAGCCAATAGTTTGAGTTTATTTTGGTAAAGGTTTTTCAGTTTGCCAATTTAAAATCGTGTACAAGCAGAAGTTTCGACATCTGTGTAAACTGATTATGTATTCCCAACTCACAGTGAATATGATATTTAGCACACGAGACAGTGAACTCCGAATCCCTTCGAAACTTCATGACAGTAAGTTTATTAATCTTATTTATGTGGTGTACATTTATTATTTGACTTGTAAATATTCATTCCTAAATTGTTTAAAATATTTCAAGGTCATATTCAAGGTCATCTGTGTCTCTTATTGTCTCGTGATGTTAATAATTTCGAATCCCTATTCTTAAAAAGAAAATTCGGTAGAAAAAACTATTTTAGTTTTTCTTTATTTATCAAAAACAAACGAATCTTAAATTCTGTATCTATTTTTTTTTCTTTTTCCATATTTGTTCATAATTACAAAAATTTAAATTATAAATTGAAACTCATGCAAATGGTTTGTATGAGTTTAATTTTTCCACAATTCTTCATTTTTTTTGTCTCTTTTAGAAAGACAAACTTAAAGAAATTTCCCTACATAATTAAACTTTTGATTGCACAACACATTTTCACTGTACATAAATTATAAATAGATGTAAAAATATGTATCGGGACAAAAAAAATTAATAATGGTAAGTATATCAATTTTGCAAAATTTAAAGTTTACTGTAAAGTACTTGAAGTTGTGGAAAATCTACTCTGTTAAGTAATATCGAAAAGAGTATAATTCAGCTTCCAATTAAGTTAGAAACATAAATTACAGAGAATATAAAATAAAAATTTCAAATTTTGTTGCAAATATACATAACTTTTTTTTAAATAATACATATTTGACTTAAAGGAATTTTCTTTAAGTCCTAAAACTTACACAGCTTTAGTTATGTTTTGTATTGCTTCGTAATATTTTTACTGCTGTTCTCAGCTGAGAATTACTTCACCCAAACTTCAGTGGAAGATTAAAAATTTACAGAAGAATTAAAATGTACAAAATATTCCAGCAATCTGTAAATGTGCCAATCATTCTTAGTTATTTCCTTCCCTCTATTGTACTTTAATAATCTTCCCTATCAGTGTGAAGGTCATTTTTCCATCGTGAATTTTATCATAATTTATTTTTAAATATTTTTACTGTTGCTACAGATAATTTATCAGTGAAAAATGGGACTATTTTAATTTTCTGTTCAAATCTAAAAATTTTTAATGGAAAATTTGACATCTTTTAAATATTTCAGTGGCCTCTAGCGCAAAAGATACTAAAAGACCCACTATGGCCAAGAAAGAAGAAGGTCCGGACAGTCGCAGATCCTGGGCGATTGCCCTAGCCGCCTGTGTCATTAACACCCTGCTGTCCGGCATCAGCAGAGCGACCGGACTCTTCTACGTGGCCCTCATTGATACTTATGGAGTGTCCAGGCTCGAAGCCAATTTGCCATTTACTGTCCGAAATGTGGTCAGAAACTTGGGAGGTAAATCTTTAGAATTTTTAAATATCTTGATATCGAAAAATCTGTTTATGTGTTATTGGTGACACCTACATCTGGATGCCAAAAGTTCTCGTCAATGAGCATTATTTTGCCAAATGTGCCAACCTTCATTGCACAAAAATTTGAGTGGCAGGTATTTTTTCCTTTATAGTAGTAACTTTACTTTACAAGATTTTGATTTCATAATAAATTTAAATAAAATCGTTACCAGATGCATTATTTTCGATTTTTTGCTGAAATTCATCATAGAGTTCGAAAGCATTAGCATGTGTTATACGGGAAGAAATATATTTTTTAATTTATAAATTTTCAGTTCTCAGTTTCGTCGCTTTGTATCAACAAAAATGGTGTCGATCTGTACGTGGTGATACACACAAGAAACCAAAAGTTTGATGAAAATATTTCTAATTCTGAAAAAAATCTTCATGAAAAAACTTGTTTCTCTAATTTCTTTCCTTTTGATGCAATATTAGTTAAGTTGAAATAATGAAATTCTCCAATTCAGACAATGCAAGTAGAAGTAGCTCTGATTCAGTAATTTAAATCACAAATATTTGATGTTAATACTCTTGATTCAAAATTTATTTCTCAAAATTTACATTTATTGATGCTCTTTATTCAAAAGCTAAAATTTTCTTTATTGTATTGAATACTTGTATGTACATCATTATTGTATGATACTTATTCTGAAATATTTTATGAGATTGGTTTGTGGAATGTATCGAATTAAAAATTTGGGGGGTCAACGTTACGAATACGAAGTGCTTTATAGAAAAACTCACTCACTCTTTCACTCTCTCTCTCTCTCTTCCTTTCTACCTCACTCTCTTTCTCTCTCACACTCTTTCTCTTTCTCTCTACCTCACTGTCATTAATTCAGTCACTCTTTCACACTCACTCACTGACTAACTTACTCTCTTTCTCTCACTCATTCACTCTTTCTCATTCTTTCCCTCATTCACTCATCCTCTCTATCTCCCTCTCTATCTCCTTCACTATCTCTTTCTCACTCTCCCCCGCACGCACACACACTCTATCTCAATTTCTCTTTCATTCACTCACTCACTCTTTCTCATTCTTTCCCTCATTGACTCATCCTCTCTATCTCTTTCTCACTCTCCCCCACACACTCTATCTCAATTTCTCTTTCACTCACTCACTCACTCTTTCTCATTCTTTCCCTCATTCACTCACCTCTCTATCTCCCTCACTATCTCTTTCTCACTCTCCCCACACACTCTATCTCAATTTCTCTTTCACTCACTCATTCTCTCTATCACACTCACTCTCTTTCTAACTTGCTTTCTCTCGCTCTCTCTGTCTTTCAGTCACTCTTTTTTTCTCTCTTTCAGTCACTCTTTTTCTTTCTATTACTCACTCTCTCTCGCTCTCTTTATCTCTATCAATCTCTCTTTCGCTCACTCTTTCTCTCGCTCTTTATCTCGCTCTTTCACTCACTCTCTCTCTCTCTCTCTCTCTCTCTCTGCAGAATGTCGATAGAATGTTAAGATATCGTGCTTAAAGTTTAATTGAACTACTACACATTTTGAGCTTTATTTTTATAAAATAATAGAAGAGAGAGAAAAATATGGAATGAAAGGGAGTGAAAAGAGCTCAGTGAGAGGCCAGAATTTAAGGTAGAACGTGTCGAAAGTCCTGATCCTGTACCAGGAAAACAATAAAATTTGAAACTTTATATTGAGACTCAATCAATTACTGTTCTGTTATCAGATCATTAATTAATAAATAAGCTAATTAGACTCCATTAATTCATGTAAATTTTAATAAAGCGACATTGATGATATTCAATAACATATAGTTAACATATGCTTTATAAAATATTAAGATAACTAAAAAATAAGACAATATGATACTTGAAATATTTATAATAAACCACTTTCATGAGAAAAAAAGTTTATAATTTCTGAATTTTACAACCACAATTTAGTGCAATAGATTGGTAAAAGCTTACATTTTTACTCTGTAAAATTTAATTGACATTTTAACTAATCATTACCTAAATTACTCTTGTTAATTACTTAAATTAATAAGAAAAAAATAATGTACTCATTTATTTGTAACTATTTTATTTTTTTAAACAAAAAATAGTAAACATACTTTAGAATTATAGACTAAATATTTATTCAAAAGCATTAATAAAGTAATATGCCCTTCACCAAAATTTTAGAAGCTAAAACGAATTTTAAACAATGTAAAAGTCATATATAAAAAAAGATCACCTTTCTCTAAAATAATTATTCTTTAAACTTTATTAAGACTAAAGTTTTATTCTGTAGAAATGCATGTAATTTTCTTTAAAAATTTCGGCTGTATATATTTCTATCAGTTTTAGTGTTCTTTTTCTCCCTAGATAGCACCTCTATTATTAATTATATTGTCTTACTAACCCTTGCATATGTAAATAGGATGACACTGTTGAATATAAGAATAAAAATCATATAATTGAAAAATTTAATCTTCCTAAAACATTTTCCTTGCATTAAGTTCCTTGCATTCCTTTAAAAAGTTACTATTTTTAATGATGATTCATTATTTAAATTCAACATATCATCTGGTCTGACACACTGAATTATAAAGACGTGTTTTCGAGATGTTGAAATCCCAAAACTGGGACTTTTTGTTCGGAAAAGAAAAATATATTATTTCAAAAAAAAATTTTAAGCCTAATCGAAAACTATTAATGTTAATTATTCAATTAATGTATAATTAACAGTGCCCAGTTTTTCATTTTATTTTAAGGTATCCAACTACGTTCGGAACTGTGATTTTGAAAAAGCGTATGAATGGATAATATTTATGATATTCAGTGTCAGATTGGATAATATTTAAGATATTTAGATTAGAATACATGCATAAAATTATTTTAAGAATATTATTACAGTAAAAACTTATTTAAATACAATAGTTTAGTAAAAAATTAACTTAGAATGAGACCTCTTTTCAAAAAGTTCTTTTATGAAAAATTCTTCTATAATAATAATATTTTGCATGTATAAAGTAATGACTTCTCTTCAAAGTGCCTGAACTAGGATTTTTGAAATATATAAATTAGAAGTAGATTTATCCATATTTTAATACCACAGACGGGAGAAATTTTAAGAAAAAAACGCCGATAATTTTTTCAATTGGTAGTAACTCTAAAAATAATGTGAATTTTTCAAAAATCCTAATTCAGGCCCTCTGGAGAAATCTTTACTTTAAAAAAAGAAAAATATTATTGTAGAATAATTTTTCGTAAAAGGAGAACTTTTTGAAAATAAGTCATTCTAAGTTCATTTTTTACCAAAATATTGCATTTAAATATTTTTCTATCGTAATAATATTCTTAACAGAATTTTATACGTGTATTCTAATCTAAGTGACACTAAATATCCCGAGAATTCTCCATTTATGCGCTTTTTTAAAATCACGGTTCCAAACGCAGTCGGATCCTTAAATGCGTTAATATTTCATATTTGTGTTACATTTATTTCAATTTATTACACAATTGGTAAGTTACTGCTTTCTTTTTTGAATTTTGCAGGGCCACTCGTCGGTGCTATTGGTCAGCGTTATGGACCCCGTGATGTCACTATTTTGGGGGGAATTTTCGGATCCCTTGGCATCATTCTGTGCACATTCGCACCAAACGTCATTTGGATCACTGTCCTTTGGGGTGGAGTACATGGTAGTATTATATTCCTTGTAAAATATGTAATATTTCTTTGGTATTATTAAAAGTCCAAAAGAATAAAAGTCCAAAAACTTTTAAGCAAGATATCCTGCGCTTACTTATTATCGCAACAATCGCCAACTCTAACTCCAAAGATGGCAATCCCATTTCCTATGAGTCGTATACGCTAAATTGGCAACCAGATGCTTCTTACATATAATATCGCCAATAGGTTGCTATAATACGTAATCACCAGATATCCTAGTAATTACGCATTAATGGCAATCTTTGGCGATGTTCAACAAAGTTTTATCTGCGCAGGTAAATGCTCAACCATTGCCTTGAGAATGGTATCATAATCTTGTCATACTGTCATAAATCGTAAAATCTTTGAAGATTAATCTCTGACCTGCAGTTTATATTTGGCGAAAGATTGCTTGGTATAGGGTAATATATAAGCCCCGATATCCTTACGTAAATCATCATCAAAATAGTCTTATTACATCATAAATTCATTCTACTGGGTTATTTCATAGTTGTTTGCCGGATCACACCATAAAATTTCAAAGCAACAACAAGGCGTAGTGCAAAATCAAAGTTGAGAAGTATTTTAGGTACTTACAGTGGGTAAAAAAAGTATTGGCAATTGTCTATAACTGATCATATTAGCTAACAAAGGAAAGGACTGACAATTTTAACTGGACATAATGAACACATCTAATGAAACTTTCATTTTATTATGCCTTTTACACAAAATATACAACAAAAACGTAAATTTGCATGTCAAAAAAGTGTTGGCAAAGTTCTAACTGTTATGCAAATTGTGTCATGTTGAGGTCACGTGTTTAGACTGATAAGAAAGCCTGTTAGTATAAAGTCTGCAGTGCTATTCCAAATTTTTAAAAAAAATTGTTAATGCTGTGATAAAATGGCTTCGAAATCGAAGGAGTTGGATGTTAATGTTAAAAACATGATTATTCAGCTCAGAAATGAGGGTTTAACTTATCGTGCTATAGGAATACAACTGAATATAAGTTTATTTACTGTCAGAAGTATTGTAAAAAAGTTCAACGAGACAGGATCCACAGAAAATAAGGTTAGAAGTGGGCGGCCTGGAATATTTTCTGCAAGGGAGAAACGTAGCATTATCAAAGAGGTTAAGAAAAAATCCCAAAATAAGTGCACCCCAGTTAGCCAAAGATGTTGCTAATACTTCGCATAAAACTTTTAGTGTACAGACTATACGGAACGTTTTACATGAAGAAAGTTATTATTATGGAAGAGCAGCGAGAAAGAAATCTCTCATTTCGGAAAGAAACAGAAGAAAGATATTAGATTTTTCAAAATCTCATGTTAGTTTATCAGATGAGTTTTGGAACACAGTTATTTTTTCCGACGAATCGAAGTTTAACATTTTCGGGAGTGATGGACGACAATATGTGTGGAGAAAGCCAAACACCGAACTGGAAAAACAACAATTAACACCGATTGTGAAATATGGTGGAGGGAGCGTCTTAATTTGGGGCTGTATGGCAGCAAACGGAGTTGGTAAACTGTGCTTCATTAATGGTATTATGACAGCACATACGTACATCGACATATTGCGCCATAATTTGCAATCCAGTGCCCAAAAACTTGGCTTAGGAACATCATTTGTGTTTCAATAAGACAATGACCCTAAGCATACAGCGAACCTCACCCGGGAGTGGTTACTGTATAACTCTCCTCGCCAGTTAAAGACGCCGCCTCAATCGCCTGACATAAATCCAATTGAGAATTTATGGCACAAATTGGACGTAGAAGACAGGAAACATAAAATTTCCTGTAAAGACGAATTTAAGCGTATACTCCTGCAAGAATGGCACAAAATTCCAAATAGTACAACCAAGACTTTGGTTTTCTCTATGAGAAATAGATTACAAGCTGTTATAAATGCAAAAGGTATGCATACAAAGTATTAAACATATCCTGATTTTGTTCTCACATTTTACTTATTATTTTGCCAATACTTTTTTGACATGCAAAAATACGTTTTTGTTGTATATTTTCTGTAAAAGACATAATAAAATGAAAGTTTCATTAGATTTGTATGTTTATTACCTCCTGTGTTCGTTATGTCCAGTTAAAATTGTCAAGCATTTCCTTTGTTAGCTAATTTGATCTATTATAGGCAATTGCCAATACTTTTTTTACCCACTGTATGTGTTATCGCAACCTATTAGTGACAGTATATGAAACGAAGCACATGATTGCCAATTCAGCGCATACGACGCCGCATGCGAAATTGGGCAACTTGGCGAGTTATCTTGAACGCTGGCGATTGTTGCAATGATATGTAGGTACCATATTTTAAGTAAATTATGCTGCTTTATAATGAGGAAATATTGGTTTTGCCAGAATTCAGGCACTGTTACAGCTCATCAGAAATGATCATTCATTGATGCTTGAAACTTTGAATGACAATACGAAGAATCAAAGAAATATTAGATGATTTTTTCAAACTTCCGTGCCCATGACATGAACTTCAAACATCAGGACTCAATCGGCAAACCGTGTTTGATGCACTCTCTGCCCAAAAGTATCCCGACACCCCGTGGTACGGACTCGGAGAATACTGAGGCATATATTAATATGATGTTGGTGCAACGATGACAGCCTTCACACGTCTAGGGAGATTTTCCTCCAGGTTTTGAAAGGTAGCCATAGTAACTGACTTCCAGGCGTCCATCACAGCTGAAGTGTGTGTCGACAATGAAGGTAGTCGATTTAGCTGGCTACGTTAACGCCTTTCTAATTAGTTCGATACATTTTATATTCCACATAATTTGTTATCGTTTTCCCTACCATATGTTTATAATATATATATTAAATTTTACATCCCTGTTGTTTAATTGTGGATTGTAATATATATAATTTGTTTTCATAAAATGTAATAAAATATATTCAGGAAACATATTATCAAAAATTTTAAGAATTATTTTTATTTTGAAATTTATTAATTTTTACCATAATTTTAATGCACTTACAGGATTTGGTGTTGCTCTGGGAAACACATTATTCCAAGTCATAGTAACTCAGTACTTTGAGAAGTATCGTGCAACTGCATCTGGGTTGGCCCTGTCCGGAGCCTGTTTGGGATCATTCGTATTTCCTGTGCTGCTGGAGTACATGCTGTCCAACTATGGACTGGCCGGAACATTTCTGGTAACAGGTGGCCTTATCATGCACGTTCTGCCAGCGGCTATTATGCTCAAAGAGCCACCTTGGATTCAAAGAGCTTCAAAAGAAAAGGAACATAAAAAACCCGAGGACCTCAACATGAAACCTCCTGTTTCAAAAAAACTTTCTAAACCAACTCAAGTCATGTCGAGTATAAAGGAGGAAGGCAGATCAACCAATGAAGAGCTTTCAGTTGTGACTGTTAGCTATGATAAAATTCTGGAATCTTCGACAGATTTTAATGTGAAGCAAGAAGAAAAAGCGCTTAGCTTTCGACGAAATTCGAACAAGAAATCGAATGGATTCGATAATCCTGCTTATGCTGGATCCAGTGTAGAGTTGAATGAAAAGAAGTCTGATCAGGTATAAAAAAAAGGTTAATTTTATGTTTTAAAATATCTGGTATTAAGAAATATATCTCGCCTATTGTCTTTGTGTTGCTTCTGAGTGAGACGTTAATACGTAATCAATCAGTATGAAAAATAGATTTCTTAGATTCTTTGTCTTACATCTAAACTTGGTATTACACTAGAAAATTTTCTTTTTTTTTAAATTTAAAATCGCTTCGATATTTTATTATTGTTACATGTATGATAGATAGATTGTTTACTAAAGCAGCATTACAAAGAAACTCGAGCTATTGGTGGTAAGTTTTCTAATTCTGAACCACAGTAAAGCAATATAGAGTAAAGTTCAGAGTGGTACACTTGGTGTACGTGATGCACCTGAACGCGATATATCTCGGTAAGGTCTCTTCATTCTCAAAACTTCCACACCATGCGAACATGAGGAGTTTGCCACAGTAGATTTAACATGCATCATCCCCTCAACACGACGGTTTTTTAATAACACTGGGATTCGAATTCACGATTTGAGACAGAATCAACGCCACAAGTTCGAAACCATAACTACTCGGCTACTGGTAACACGTTACATTTAAGGGTTGGCATGATCACAAGAATAGAATGGGCATGATTAGGAGCTTTTTCTTGGTAATGTTTGGCAATCCAGTCGAGTTGAGTCTTATTTCCATATAAGAACTATTATACAGAATAATGGGTCCCTTGCGTGTGAAAATAAACTGATCATTAATCTCCTTAATGCCTTGCTACGTACATCTCATATGACATTAAAAGGTTAAGGTACCAGCTTAAGTGTCCTTACCAGACTCAGGTAAAAATTACGAAGTATATCGCCATCGTGTTATTTTAGTGCGACGTTGATTCTAAATGTATAAACTTTTATGAACTATAATATCAAATTATAGTTTAGATTTGATTCTGCCGCCCAGAAAGAAATAATATTCTGAAACAGAATTGAAGATTGCTGCCTTGGCCACTGTTGGTGAAAGATTTCCCAAGACACATTGGATGTATGTGTACATCGATGATTCTGCTACTGGTGCTGTTAATAATACTGGTACGTTACTCTCAGCACTTAAGCTTTAACAGGACTATTGGTGCATATTGTACAAACTTTGATGCTGAAGTGACTGTTGTCTAACAGGCATTGACTGAAATATCTAAAAGAAAGAGTCAGTATAATGTAATCTTCATTCATCCCGAGGCACGCAAATCCTTGTTCTACTCTCAATAAATGGAAGTGTGCACAACTGCCAACTATTGATTAATTCTTTCATAGATAATGATGACAATGCCACCATGCAAAGAACTCAAAGTAGCTGTGGAATCATGGGTAATGAATTTATTGACAAGGTAATCAAGGCTTTCTTTGTCTTTTACCAAAAAGATCATCCTGTATGTTGTCTAAATGCGATGTAAGAATCATCAGTGCTAGATTTAAAACTCATTTTCGAGAGCAGAATCAGGACTCTGTAAGGGGAAAGAATCAGAGCTCCTTAATGGAAAATTCCAGTCCTTATATGACCTGCCTAGACCTGCGGGTATGGCTAACTTCAGAATTACAACTAGTCTTGCCAATTTCGTGAAACATCTGTACAAATTCAATTAAACAGGTTCTCCAGCTTGTCCTTTATGGAATGCTACAGACTAGTGTGGAGACCATTTGTAGTTCCTGTCTCAAAGACGTAGTAGCAGCTATTACTGGTGTCAATCATTGTAGACTTTTTTGTATCTGTGAATTGAATTGGATTGCTCGTCATAGACTAATGGTAGTCATGCTTGAGTCTGGCATAAGATAACTAGAAAGGAATTATATATAATATATCCAAGATTACGCCATTTTGAAAAAATTCCAAAAAATAGAGTATTATCCATAACGTTTAAAATTTCAGAAATTCATTCAAAGATATCATGAATTGTATTACTGGATTATTTATCCTTAAGCCTTCTATACTGCTTTTTTAAATTCTTTCAGGTCGTGGAAGAACCAACAAGGCCACGATTGCGGACGATTTCTATCGGTGAAGTCAGTGTTACCATTAAAATTACCCAGGATCAACACCAAGAAACATCAATCTACAAGGGGATGGCAAAACTATTCCGAGATCCGATGTTTCACATGATCAGTTTGTCCTTGGGAGCTTTCGCTATGTTATTTGACCCCGCCATCACTGTGATCGTTGACTACATTATGGACAAAGGACTCACAGAGGACGTCGCCAAATATTTCATAAGCATGCTGTCTCTTGGAGATTTGGTGGGAAGACTGGGATTTGGTTGGGTGACAGACAGAAAATATATGTCGATTCCTAATTTCATGATGCTCATTCAAGTTATCCAAGGGATTTGTTTTCTACTGATTCCATTATTTAATGGTTTCGATACTCTTATGTCAGTGATGGTTATCTATGGGGTGATGTCAGGAGCCAATTTGGTGATGTTTCCCATTCTTGTTGGAAAATACCTTCAATCTGTACAGTCATTGGCCATCGGGTTTATAGCCTTCTTTAGCGGTATACTGTCTTTTGCCGTTCCTCCTTTGATAGGTAAACTTTTTATTAATATTTTTCTTCTCCCGAACAAATTATGAAATCCTTTGTTTCTAGTTTAATTTCAAACCATAGGAAAACTTAAATCTTAAGAGGACACAGTACGATTAAATTGTCAAAAATCTGTCGAAAAATCAAATCTAATTTTTTTAGCCTAAATATTTTTAATATAATAACCGCACGAAATTTGAAAGCTCTAAACTTAAAAAACGCAGAATTATGATAGATTTTACGTTCGTTTTTATTCACATGCCTATGGCAAATCAAAACTTTAAACTGACTTATCTCAGAAAGATAAAATAACTAGTTTGTCTTCGTTTAAAATGCTAAGCCTTTTTTTCTATTGTGCTTAACGCTTAGAATTTTTTTTTCACATATTGCTGATAGTACATGTAACAAAAGTTGGTATGCATTTTTGAATCAAAGAAATACTTATTTTTAAATAAATAATTGAACTTAGAATTTATACATTTTTAAGTGATTTCCAATAAGCATTCATAAGAAGCAATGTACGAATTCCAATCATGTTATTGCAAAATCCATACCAACTTTTGTTATACATAGTTTGACGTACTTGTAAATCAAATTTCATGCGGGTATATAAATTTTTGTAGAGAGAGAGAAGGAATAGTATTTTAAAATCACTTCACAAATTTTAAGTGTTTTCCTTAAAAAATTAAATGGCTAGCTTTTTATGAAATTTTGAGCACAAAATCTGTTTTAAATAGTATACACACATGAGAGGCAACCAAAAAAATTTTGAAAATCCTTAAATTAAAAATTTTTGCGTAAATCGTACCATGTTTCTTTAAAATATATATTTTGCAAAATATACTAAGCTTGTTACATTAAAAAAGAAAATAATTTTATATTATTCCCAGTTAGGCATGTCAATGGACTAAGTTCATGTGATGTCATAGACATACGATAACTGCAATCATATGTTTCTAGCAAATCAGTTCATAAATTATGTGACGGCATAGTAACAGGATAAATACAATTGCATGTATCTAGCCAATCAAAGAGGCCAATTTCTGTTTTTTACAGAAACTTTCTTTTGAAAAGTATATATTTGCCAACAATAATAACGCACACAGGTAAGCAGTTGCACTTTATTTAAAAGTACTCAAGAATATATTTAAAAAAATTCGTTAATTTTGCAAATCGTTTTGAAGAATCTTTTAATACTTGAACATATTTACCAAAATATCAAATTTGAAACTTTACCTAAATTTTATAAGCAGAATAACAAGTATAAGTCTAATGTCTGTTTTGAATTCAATAGAGAACACATGGTTGCATTTATCCCGTGACCGTCATGAATGGGTTCAATTCATGCTGGTCACATGATACAGGCAAACACGTGTTCTCCATTGAATTCAAAACAAACATCAAACTAATGGTGCTTGTTATTTTATTTGTAAAACTTGGGTAGAATTCCAAATTTTATAATTGGAAAAAAAATGTTCAAATTTTAAAAAAAAAAATTTCAAAAGATTTTTAAAAAATTTATTTTATGCATGTACTTTAAAGAAAACGCATTTTGTCTACCTATGTGTATTATTGTTGTTGTTGGCAAATTTATATTTTCTAGAAGAGAAAGTTTCTGTAAAGAGCAAAATTTGGCAACACCGAAACGTGTGAACTCATTAGCTGGAAACACAAGATAGTTTTTATCATGTGACTATGACGTCACAAAAGTTTTTGCATTGATTGGCTAGAATCACGTGGTTATAATTATAATATGCCAATGACGTCACATGAATTGAGCACATTGTGTTGTAATTGAAACTGCTTTAGACATTGTTGGTGGTAAATTCCTAGTTTCGCTTTCACCTTTGGCGATGGAAGCTAAAAAATGGAACCAAGTTGCATCAATTTGTTTTTCTGTATTAGTTTTTATCCAATATGACAGCAGGAATTCACCAAGTTGGCGATAAATAAAGGTGAGCATTAATATAAGACCCAACCCTCGTTGCCAAATCAATGTAATAGACAGACATAAAAACGAATCAATTTTTAAATCTTCCAAAGCAATTTAATAATGTTATTTGATTCTTTTTTCACTACTGTGTAGTTTATATTCGTGTTATTTGTATTTAAATTCGCAAAATTATTAATAATTACCTTCTTATTATAATATTTGTTAAAATGTGACTCCTTCAAACTATACAAACAAACATGATTTACTATTATTTTATGTTATTGGAATCGGATGAATTATTTACTGTGTGATATTCCAGGTTACTTCCGGGATCAAGTGGGATCGTACGATGGAATGTTCTGCATAACAGGCGGTTTGTCTTTAGTTACAGGACTGCTATGGCTCACGGAGCCACTGTTACTGAAGCTCGGAGAAAAGCTAAATGGACCGCCCAGCACGTCATTGATCATATCCACATGACAAAAAAGAGTTTTCTTTCTTAATTATTACATTGCTGTGCATATCATCTAGTCAAATAAAATTAGCAGTTCATTAAACGTTTGGTTTTTTTACAGTATCACCTAAGTGATCATTAATTACTCAAATTAATTTACAACTTCTGGAGTAAGGCTCGGTGAATAGTCCTGTAACATTAACGTAGATGAAATATTAACGTAAATTACCCTACTGTCTTTCAAAACGTCATCTCCCATAACTATGCACCGCTGAGATATGCTGTACATGTTCTAGAAACATTGCAAGAAGTCTTCTATTGGGATGGAGTTCAAAAGCCTCGTCATGTTTCGTTGGATGTCAGGAGTATCGTCAAATCTCTTTATTCTCAAAGCGAGTTTGAGTCGAGGAAATGGGAAGAAATCTGGAGGTTTGAAATCTGTGTTCAATTTGCACCACCCGCTTTTTTTGCCACGAACTGTTTAGCGATATTGGATGTGTGAGGGCGAGTATTGTCGTGCCATGAACCTTATGTGTACTAGGTCCCACCCTGCTTCAAAAAAAAAACCCCACGTCTCAAAAGTTCATTGTACCTTGCAGCATTCATCGTCTTTCCCTCAGGTAGAAATTCCTTGTGGATAATGCCTTGGCTATCAAAAAAGGGGGTGAGCATCATTTCGAGGCGTGATTTTTCTGCTCTGACCTTTTTCCAACAAAATGAGCCAGGAGAACGTCATTCCATGCTTTGCCATTTCGTTTCAGGGTCGTACCTGAGTCACCAGTCATCCTCAGTGTTTGATCTTCATAAACACGTACCAGCTTCTCACAAGTTTCTTTCCTTGTTTTTAGAAGCTTAAAACAAAACTTTAAATTGATCTTTTGTTTGTTCATTTTCCTATTTTCAGTTAAGAACCAACGTACTAAACAAGTACTTCGTAAAACAATTTTTACACGGAACACAAACGACGCTCAACTGAACAGCGGTGGGGACAGGTGGTCAACACCTGCCGCTAAGTATGCGCAGCGTTTTGTTTCGCCAGTGTTGCCATACCGGCCGTTCTGATTTCCTTCTCCGAACTTTATTGTCAGAGGTTGTATATTCGTGGTCACTCAAACGTAATTGTTGGTTAATTGTCCTTTACGAGGAAAACATTCAAATTTTTGATGCAGAGGATGAGCAATAACGTTCGCAGGTCCGATTTTATTTGTCATGAGACAGAATAAATAAAGGATTTTTAAGTGGATTTGGTTCATATATCATCTTTACCATATTTCCTTTTACGTCGAGAAAGATTTCAATCAACTGTGCTGCAAAATTTATACACTGGTATATGCATATTATCTTTGGAAAACCAGTTTGACGGAAAATTTTCATCAACATCTCACAGGTAGTTTTTACAGAAATATTCTTCACCGGTATTGCTTTCACCCATCTTGAGTACAGATCCACAGCACAGATGCATGTGCGTCCGCTTCTAGATCGAGTTTCTGACTGTCCATACTTCAAATAAATTATTATAGGTATTGCAATAGGCCCGATAGGAGTTCTATCTCTGTATGTTACAGTTAACAACTGACATGGTTTAGATGTTGCACAAAAGATCTTCACGTGACTTTTTATAGAAGGTCAGAAAAAAGAACCTTTAACGCTTTGCTTTATCTTTTACTCTCCTAAATATCTAGCTAATGGAATTTCATGAGCCATTTATAAAATTTCCTTTCCATTACAACTAGGTAAGATAACCTGCCAGAGGATCTTGCATTTCATAGTCATTTTCTTTTTTTTATTTCTTCGTCCCTATTCGCTCGTTAATGTTGTATTCTCTTTCTGAAATTTTATGAAGGTCCTTCTGGTCTCCCTGTCAAGTTCGAATCTCTCTTTGCTTTAGATGTTGACTTCTTCTGTAAATAAGCTCTCTTAAGATATTCGGATTTCAAAGACTTCTAAATTCATTACTTTAATTTTTGGCCTTTGTCATAGATTATTTTCTTTGTATTAACACTGCATACGTTTTCCAAAAGGGCCTCATACGCAGTTTAACAAATTAACATATCATTCCCTAACTTCTTGGAAACACACATGAGTCATATTATACATCATCAATAATGTTCTTAAAGGAATGGCTTCCCTATCACCAAAAACTTACATTAATTTGATTTTCTCTTCTCCGATGCTTTCGATATCTTTTTTAAGTCGGCTGGTACAACATAGATTTGTGCTCCAAAATCTACATGTTTCCATCAAAGACGACATCAAATCATTTGGCTTTTATATCTTTCAAATTGTCAGTATTCTGTGCCAAAATATTACACGTTGATTCAAGAGCAGGTATTTTTCTGTTTTGGTATTCTTAATGGTATCTTCAGGTTGCATTGCATTACCTTGGGCTGCAGTGTCGTAGTATTTTTCAATTTCTACTCTTAGTTCCCACTCTCCCTATACATATATCTTTGTTCAAATTTTCAATCGTTAATAAAGTACTTTCTATTCATCCATTCAAGTTCAAATACATTTTCTTAAAACTTGTAGTGGATGACACTTGATGTTAATATTAATTCAATAGTTAAACTTGATTAATGAATAAATAGTAGCAAATAAAAATAGACCAACATCCTATATAAAAAGGAAAATTGCTCGTTGTAGCGCAGTGGATTTTTAATCCAAAGGTAGTGGCGGAGCTCTCCAAAATATTTCCTCGAGGTTTAATCACGGCAGTACCCGGCACAGTACCTTAGGAACGCCATCTATAATTTGTCTTATGTTACAGGATTTTGACTGAGGAAGAAAACTTTGTTTTTATCTCGGCATGTTATTGAAAAATGATCTCCTTTGCCACAAGTGTAACATATAAGTACTAATCGGGGTTGGCTAGAACGCGTTTGATGACTTTTGTAGGAGAAATGATTATTGTATCGGCGATTTGCCACATTCCCTCTTTATTTCTTACATCACTCTCTTCTGATTGAGATAGATTGATTTTTGAAATTATATTAAAACTCAATTATTATTTTATTTGTGTGGATGGACTCCTCTTACCTGGAATTTTCAAGAAATTTTTTTATTATTTATTTTTAATTTTCGTTTAGGTGTGTGACAATAATAATATTTATGCTTCAGTAAAATAAAAAAATAATTTAAATATGTATTATCAATAAAGTTCATACATGTATATATATTAACGAAATAATGTTTAACGTAACATTTCTTTTTTTTTTTCGTTTTTATACAAATAATTTTTAACTGCTATCGAATTTTTTTTTAATAAAGCTCTTGACAAACACTCAAAAATGGGTTCTAAAAAATATTTCTGGGCTCTTTTATGACAAAAGAGTTCCGGTGATTCTAGAATATTAATCAATATTGATAACAATAATCGGTAAACACTCCAAAGCACTCCACAGATGAATGAGGCTTAGATAGGAAAGTTAGTTCGTCGCAACTTGATATTTATAAATGATACAAAAAAATTGGTTTCGAATTGTTAGCGTTATCTTTCAGGACTTTAAATTACATGAGTTGCTATAGCTACACTAGATACACTTTGTATCACATAGTTTCGCATGTTCTTATTTTTATTTTCTTCAACACTTTAATGGACTCGATTCATCTGACGTCATAATCACATGACAGTACTTCAAACAAAATACCACGTGTTTGATTCGACTGACTATTATGGCGGATTTTCAGATTTGCATCTACTATCATATAACAAAAAGAGAACCATTTCTTTCCTTTAACTAAGAAAAAAATATACAATTTTTTATGCATTACTAACAGCTTTATAAATATATTTTTTATTAAATTTCACATTAATATTTCTTAATTTTATTGTAAAAGTACAATTTGTAAATTCTCGGAACACCTATCGCTAAATTAAGTTGCTTGACGATCGATTCCGGTCACCAAAAAAATTGACATCGCTAAGGGCTTCCCCAGTTCTACACTTTAACACTTAATTTTTCAGTATAAAGGATTTTGTTCAATTGAACAATCCATAATTTTTTTAAACACAATGTGGCTGGCAAACTAATTACTAAGCCTAAAAGTATACAAAAACACAACACACGAGGACAAAGAACAGAAGAATAAACTAAGCTTAAATATAATACTCTAAACTAAAACCATTTAAAAACTATACGAAAAACAAAAGACAAGAAAATGTATTAAAATTGTTTAGAATACAAAAAAATTTAAAGAATATTAAAACTAGAGTTTCAGCAAAATCGACCGTTAGCACACAACCACAAGCGTAATATGATTAGCTGTTATTGTTTACTTGATAATCACGTTACAATCGGTGGCGTGGTATTTGCGGACACATTTCGTGGTTTGAGCGGACACATTTTCCCCCCATCCTAGAACAGATAAAGGGTGCAGATAAATAAGGAAATAAATACTTTTAAAAATCACAAATATAGTTTAAAACAGTATTTTAAGTGGCAAATCTCTTTCACGTCGGATAACGCTTTTTAATTTTTTTAACGAAGTCTTCTGTTTTTACACTCGATTATCGAATTGCAAGGATAAATACATTTTTGCCTATCAAATTTAATTATTTATATTGAATTGTGAATACATTTTAAGCAGAGCGAAATGTAATAAAAACTTTCAGAGAAATATTTAAAAATTAATAGTACGTAACAATACAATGAAGGGTTTGGACAAATTTCAGGGATTTGTATTTTAGAGTCAAATAAATATTAGAACAGGTGCAATTACCACAAAATTAATTAGTTTCATTAATGTAAGTAAAGATAAATACTAAAAGTAAAGTAAATAAAACAGATACAAGTAAATAAAAGAAAAATAAATGCAAGCAAATAAATGCTAACTAACCTTTATTACCATTGGATTTAGTCTCTCCTGGTACGAAAAGATTTTAGACATTTTTCTAAACTATTCGAGGTTTCGAATTCTTTACGATGTTTCCAATTCTTTCATCCAGTTTTGCACATGCCTTTTTCCTTTATATTCTAGGGGTTACCTTATTCTCTGGATTTTAAATTAAAAGACACTTTTTGTGTTTTTTCTTTTAGTATTTTAACTAATAAGTGGACATTAGACTGGTTTCTGCCAGTGATTGCATTTAATTTGGAATTCCACCCGTCAACAGAATTTGTCCTATGACGCTGTCCATATACATTCCATACTTTATGGGCATATTTGTATTGTTCATCGACTGCTGGACAAAATAATCAATGAATGGGATAAGTTTGTCAATGCTCAAAGCGTTTTCCCACACAACGCTTCAAGCATTCTCTATGCGTTCCATTGGCAAGTGAGCTAATGCAGAAATCATTCTACAGACATTCCTAATATCTTCGTTTTCTCTTGATATTCCTTTACTAGGCCCATTTCTTGTATTTTACACCACAAACATGGATTAAAATGAAAGTTACAACCGGAAATAGTTGAACTGGGAAATTCTAACATACAACTTTTGATGGATCTGCAGCTTCAAAATCCAATTTTTTAATGTCCGGCTTCCACTTAGGGCACCAACGTTTCACTTTCTGAAACTTAGAAATGTAAGTTGTTTGTCTCTTATGAGGTAGAATTACAAAAAGCGCTGGATAAACGTTAGTCTCAGTTGCTTTACTCCTTAAGTCGACGTATATTGTACATATATATTTGAGAAAATTGTTTCGGACAACTTTTTTAAATGTTCCATCTAAGTAAAACATCTTTCTATTTTACAAAAAGTTACAGAGGTTCTTTTCAAAATACTAAAATCCTGTTATCTTGGTCATTTTGAAAGTCTAAACCAGGGGTCTTCAAACTATATTCCACGGAACTCTGGGGTTCCATGAGGCATACCCAAGTGTTCCACGAGTCACAATAAAAAAATCTAAAAAAACTTATAAATGTATATGCAAAATGGATTCACGTTCTGTATGAAGTTTCTATACCCACAAGAATTTAAAGCTTAATCCTGTCTTTAAATACACAACAAGTTTATTTTGTAATATTTTTTAAACATCTATTATAATTTAATAAAAGAATATAAAACGCTAAAAAATCTTTATATGTACTACCTACTGCAGTGTTAATATTTTATTGGTTACAATCCGGGTTCTTTAATCGTTAGTACAATGTCTTGCAAAACTAAATGCACATTTTTACATTTTGTGGTGAAAAAAACTACAATAAAGGAGAAGGCACAACTCATTGATATATCAACAGATTCGATGTAAAAAATCTAAATTTAAGTAAGAACTGCTCCTAAATTTTATGTTGTAAATTCATGTAAACTGCACAATATTTCTCACACAGTTATAAGCATTTTAATGCCATTCGAGCAGGGGATGGACAATATAAATATGCCCATTGAAGTATGGAATATATATGGACAGCGTCATAGGACAAATTCTGTTGAATGGTGGAATTCGAAATTAAATGCAATCACTGGCAGAAACCAGTCTAATGTCCACTTATTATTTAAAATACTAAAAGAAGAAACACAAAAAGTGTCTTTTAATTTAAAATCCAGAGAATTAAGTGACACCTGGAATATAAGGGGGGGGTGCAAAACTGGATGAAAGAATTGAAAACATCGTAAAAGAAAATTCGAAACATCGAACAATTTAGAAAAATGTCTAAAATCTTTAAGTTTTATACCAGGAGAGACTAAATCCAATGGTAATAAAGGTTAGTTAGCATTTATATATATTTACTTGTATTTATTTTTCTTTTATTTACTTGTGTGTGTGTGTCTGTTTTATTTACTTTACTTCTAGTATTTATCTTTACTTACATTAATGAAACTAATTAAATTTGAGGTAATTGCACCTGTTCTAGTATTTATTTGACTCTAAAATGCAAATCCCTGAAATTTGTCCATACCTTTCATTATACTGTTACTTACAATTAATTTTTAAATATTTCTCTGAAAGTTTTTATTTCTATTACATTTTTTTCGCTATGTTTAAAATGCATTCACACTACAATATCGTAACAATTCATTATAAATAATTAAATTTGATGGGCAAAAATGTATTTTTCCTTGAAATTTGATAATCGAGTGTAAAAACTAAAAACAGAAAACTTCGGTTAAAAAAAAAACGCTCTTTTCATGAGATTTTTTTTTATTTCCTTATTTACCTGCGCTCTTTATCTGTTCTAAGATGGGGGGATGTGTCCAGTGAAACCTGGAAATGTCATGTGTCTGCAAATACTCAGTTCGCAACTGTCACTCAACCTTACAATCGGCGAACGATCTCAGCGCCCTTTGGTGATGAATCGACCCAATTGAATTTTGATTGAATGTATGATGGATGATAAATCACATCAAGGTGATAATATATAGAATGCCTTTACGTGCATATTTTCAAGTATTTCGTATGATATTTCGTGCTGTAACTCATTAAATTAGAAATGTATACGGAACTAAGAAAAGATGTTTAAAATGAAAACCCGTTATATATATTTATAGTTGTAATGAATGCGCGTCTGGTAATCCCTCCACACACACACACCGGTATTATTCCATCCTACACAGTTGCTTAAAAAATACGCAATAGATACATTTCTTTATCACAAAAACACAAATATTAAAATCTTCCAAACCAAAAGATGTAATATGCATATTTATTCTGTTCATATAAAAACAGTATTTACAAATGAATGAAACATCAGAAGAGAAATAAATAAAAAAATATTTACGAGACCTACACATTGCTGGGATCAATCTTTCAAAAAATATATTCCTATTACTATACAAATTGAGCTCAATATATACGGAAGCTTCTCATTCAAATTTATGATTTTTTAAAAAAAATTGTGCAGAGTAAATTTTAATAGAAATAAACAATATACGTTGAGCTTACATATACGTACAGGAATGATTTTTTCATCATGTTCCATGTTTTTCACTTAAATGAACTAAATCGAACATTTTTTCGTGTGTTTTAAACTTTGTATTAGTTACCTTAATATGTTCGTTTTTAGTTTTAACCATTCCTTTTCGTTCCAAAAGAAATTTCGTGACGAAATGATATATATATATTTTTATCTATCTTCTCTTTTATTTAAACAAATCCATCAATATTTAATTCATTAAAAGTTCATTGCATTGTCATTTCGCAGTTAAATTTTTCCTGTATATTCTCTTCTCTATGTACTTAAAAAAATTACAGAATATTCAAAATTATACCGAAAACAATCTAAGGTTATAATAAAATTAGTTTAAAAGTTGTTGAAAATATAAAGTTTTGGAAAAAATATCTTAATGTACAATTTATGATGTAAATATAGTTACAAAAAATATTACAGTCAAAATTTTATTTTATTTATTTTTTGAAAGAAGGATTTTTAATACCTTTATTAACAAAAAAATTATTTGGATCAATATGAAATTTTTAGTAAAAAATATTTAGAATATAACTTTTAATCTCACCGTTAATTTTTGACAGAGAGAATGCTGGAAATTTGGTAAGTCTCTTTTCAACTTTTATCAAAGTTCTTGAGCCAAATTCAGAATACATTCGCAAATTTTTTAAAAATATATCCTAATTTGCATATAAAGTTATCACATTATAACAAATACATACAAATCATTTAAAATTTTTAAAAATTCCATATATACGAGGTTTTTTTAAAATATGAGGTTTAAGCAATTGTGCAGTACTGGATATAAAACATGAAACCCGTTTTATGTGCGAAAACAAGGGATTAATTCAGTTAGAAACAAAAACTATGATGAAATATATATTTATATATATATATATATATATATATATATATATATATATATATTTTGTATACTGTTTTCTATTAAATATTGTAAAATTCGATTATAATACAATTGTTATAACTAGTTTATGTAATTAAAAAAATATTCCGATTTTGAGGCCTATTATTTAACATTACGCAAGTACAGCACATGTGTTGAATAACTGCATTAGATTACAACAAAATATTTCATATTAGACAGTGTGACAATGAGAAAAAATTTCATTGATTTAGCATATTTGTCCGAATTTTTCACCTGGTATCAAAAAAGAAGAAAAAAGAAGTTCGAAATGCGATAGGTCGAAACTAAAAATCTTTCACTTTACAATTCCGAAGCGAAATCATTCTGCAATGGACATCCATACAAAGAATGCATGCTAGATGTCATCGGATACAATTTTTCTGTTGAGTTTGTCGTTGAGATCGCACAACTGCCTCAGAAATCCGTCATTGGGGATGATGGCTCTGTTCTTGCGCACTGATTTCACGGCCTCCTGTGCCGTGAAACCTCGCTTCAACATGAGGAAAGCGCACACGAGGGTGGCTGATCTACTTATACCTGCTTGGCAATGAACCAGGACTTTTCCTAGAAGAGAAAAAAAGATAGGATGTAGGTATTTCTTTCAAAAGATTAAATATCTAGTCAGTCTCGTTATGGTGGGAAGCCACGATAAGCTATTTGTATTCTAATCAAGTCGCTCTAACAAGGGAAGGCCACGACTAAGTTAAATTCATTAGGGGACGAGACTTAGAGTAATAGTAGAGTATTCCTTTAGAGCAGTGATTCCCAAAGTGATCTATATAGACCCTGAGGGGTCTATGACGACTTGCAAGGGGTCCACATCAGTGAAAAAATAATTTAGGGGTCTATGGTCTGTGATAAAGGCTGTCATTTAACCACATCGTGACTTTAATTTTAAAAGATCAAGTATTGTAATTAGGGGGAAAACCAGATTTTTTATTTATTCAACAGATCTATTGACTAAATTTAATGAGGTTAATTTGCACAGTTACAAGGTGACAGAGCATATATTTTATTAAAACAAGGACCATCATTTCAGTTTTTCTTGCCAGAATTAAGCTAAAGGAGTTTGATATGGGAAATCTCGAATTTTCCCAGTTTCTCATTTTGTCACACACAATCTGCAGAATAATACTTTTGAACCTACATTCATTTAAATGTCTTCTATTCAGATTTTGAATCTAGGTTTTGGAATTATTTGACTATGTAGACAAAAGGAAACTGGACACTATCAAAATTTTAAAGGAATTTTTAAAGAAATTTAAGGTTAAACTCGACAAAGTTGATGCTAAATGTTGAAAAATTGTTATTGTAGCGCCAGATTCATCCTTCCTATTAAAAGAATTTTTGTTTATTGCTCAATTATTTTATGTATTATTAAATTTAAATTTAAAATTAACTAACATTTTTTCTTAAGTTTTAAACACTATACTTCTCTACAGTTAAAAATTTTAATATTTTGCAGTAAGTAGCTCTGTACCATCCGCCAATAAGATATTTAAGTTGATCAATGTGCAGAAATTTAATATAAGGTAAGCATGGTGTACCCAAAGACGAAAAACAGGGCGAGGGGTCAGGAAAGTTACGGAGCCTCTGCTTTTTCAACCCTCCATGTGTGGCCAGTGAATGCGGCCTTCGCAATTCGTGCTATTGAATTTTCATGAGCGTCAGAGACGCAGTGTTCCTGCTCACTAAGCGGCCGTTCGAGATCAGCTTTCTTTATTTTATTTTATCGAGTCAATTAATTATTTTTATAATTAAATAAATTTATTTTAAAATGTTTATTAAATATTAAACGATATATTTAGATAACTATTTTGAATTTTAAAAAGTAAAATAATTACTGTAATTAAACAAATATTTATATTATATTTTATAAATATAAATATGTGCATAATATTATATTTATATATTATATTTTATAAATATAATCATTAATAAATAATATTTATTATAAAAATATATTATGATAAATATTAAATAATATTTTATATAAAAATTAGCTATAAATAGTTTTATAATGTGAAATACAATATATTACAATAAAATATTATGTATAATATTATAATAATATATAAAATACATTACTACAATTATTTATAAAAAAATTATTTTATATAATTAATATAATAAAAATAATATATATCTTATATATATATTACTAATGGTTGGCTGGGTGGCGTGGTTGGTTTGTCACTGAACTTCTGTACCCAAGATTGCGGGTTCGACCAAGTCGATGGGTTTTCATGATGCAGAAAATCGACAGTCATAGGATTAGAGGGCATGGAAAGGATCGGGCAAAATCAAATCTTAGTACAGAATCAGACCCCATGTGCGCCTCCCCTAGGGAGGAAGCTAGGCGTCAAAATTACCTGGGGCGATTGGCATCCGCCAATGTGGCGCCGCTCTAAGAAGAGCTTTCGGTGAATGCACTCGGTCGATTAATGAACTCTGTTCCTAATCTGCCATTGGAAATTTAAAAAATATTACTAGAATTTAATTATATTACAATTTTAAAAATATTTATTGTCATTTTTTTTAATAAATTTATTTAAACATACCTATAAATAGAACATGTTTTACTCATATTGAAAATTTATTGATACACACTGCTGGTCACACAAAATGCAACACCCTGAAAGAAGCATACAAACCTCATGCGTTGGCGGAGATGAAATTGGCAAATCATTGACGTTATAGAGCAGACGTACGTCACAAGTGACCGTAGCACCACCCGCAAGTGCTGTGTAAGGGAAGAACAGATTGTCGATTTTAAGTTCGTCAATTGTTTTTTTCATGCGGTTTTTGGAGACACTGTGGTGAGAGGCTGCTCAACTGTTGCGTCATGAAGTATCATGGTTTGTGTGGGGTAGAATTGGATTTTACTGCCACACCCCTCTACTACGCACTGAACAGTCATCTCCGAGGCATTGGAGCCTCCAATACATTCAGCGCTTTCCATCGGCTATATTCCGAATGGATAAGGCACGACCACACCAGGCACGCAATGTTCAAGAGTTCTTCTTTACCCATCACAGATTGGATTGCTTCCTTGACCTTCCGATCTATCACCAATAGAAAAGGTGTGGTGCATGCTTGCGCAACGACTGGCTCGGGATGTATCACCCTCTGCTACACCAGATCAACTTTGGCAATATGTGGAAGCCGCATGGACTGCTATACCCAAAGGATACATCCAAAGGCTCTTTGATTCCACGCGGGGGCGTGTGACAGCAAGTATAGCTACCAATGGCGGCTACACTAAGTTCTGAATTTGTCATCATCCCCAAATCACAAGAGGCTGTAATTTTAATCGTTTGATCTTTGTACAACATATTATCTGCCAAATACATTTCTCTGTGATATCTCTGGTCCTTCTTGGTGTTGCATTTTGTGTAGCCCGCAGTGTATAATAAAAATGTAATTTGTAGTATTTTTAAAATTCTAGCTCTTCTAATTCCTTTTTAAAAGTAATTACTACAGCTAAGATTTTTATTTTTTAAAGAATTTTTTTCCAATCCATTTTACTAACTCACCAAGGTTGAGAAAACTGAATCGTTTTGTAATTGCAAGAACAGAAATTAAAAATCGTGTAGCATATCTGATTCATATTGTTTCCGTTTAGGTAACTGACGACTTGTAAAATTTTAAAAGAGCTCCTTTATGCTTGTTTGTTAAACATCTTTAAAAAATGCCTGCGTTCTAAACAAGAGATAGGATAAATGTTGAAAAGAGGAACATTAAACTATAAAAAAATATTTTTGAAACAGATAAGGAACCTTTGAAGACAGAAAAAAATTTAAACAGACTGCTTTTTAAGAGTAATACTTAATCCATTTTAAATTTTCAAGACACTCTTTATCTGGATTTATAGGTAATAATTCTTTCAGGTGCTTGTTTTAATATATGATATTAAAAGAAGAAAACATGGACTTTACATCTGCTATTAAAATAAAAGATATTGAAATCTCAGAACATGCATTTCAGTTTTAGTATAAAAGAAAACTTTACAAAAATTTTCCTCTCTGAGTTTTTCCTTGAATAGATTCAATCGAATTTTACCTAGTTGTGCTATAAATCATGATAAAAAAAGTTTTGGGAATCATCTGCAGTGATTGAATGCAGCAGACGATTTTAAATTTCATCGTTGGAAATTGACTACAATATTTTTCAAAAAGTCGTAGCCTCTTACATATGTTCTTTAAAATCAGTCAGAGCTTTAACACTTTGATCAGAAGCATGTAGCAAATATTTCTGTGTATCAAAAAAGAAAGGTCCATTGGAGATTACTAAGGCTCTTAAGAATTTAGATATCAAAAGGTCATTAATTTATTCAACAAATGAAAGATTTTCTGAAACCAACACTGTTTCAAATAGTACTAAAAGTTATCTTCTACGCTTGGGGATAATACCATCTCCTATCAAAACAGTAAGGGTGATAATTTGTAGACAGAAGGCTCTTCTAGCTAGACAAATAGACATGTGAAAAGAACAATGTGCCGCATAAAAAACGAAGACCTTTCACCAAGAGGTTATCAAGTAATAGTTGGCCATTTTTTGACAAAGAAATCCAAGCGTTAGAAGTACCCGAAGTCAAAGGTACTGTCATGACAGCACTCTCATACCGAATTCTCTTCTTCTTCAATGGCTCAAAACCCTGGGTGGTCCTTGGCCTTCTCCAGAAGTTTTCTCCAGGCATATCTACTTTTAGCAATTGTTTTCCAGTTTTCGACCTTTAAAATATTGAAATCTTGAATATTGTTTTCAGAACCAATCCATCTTAGTGAGGGTCTGCCCAGAGCTCTATTTCCCATGGGCTTTGCCAGAAAGATTTTCTTGCAGCAACGATCTTCATTCATTTTAGCCAGATGACCATCACATTTAAGTCTCTGTAATTTGACGAATTTTGCAATATCAGGTAATTTGTTAATTTTAGAGTTCTAAATTAGATCTTCTTCGTGATCCATTCACTTGGATCCCACTAAGAAGGCAAGGTAAAATCTTTCTCTCGAAAATCCTCAAAGCTTCTTCAATACGTTAAATCCAAATTCTGTTCACCGACGAGAAAATTTTTGACGTTGAAAAATCTCACGGAGCTGGTAGAGACAATGCATATGATGGTACAATGTTGATTTTGAGCTCGAGATCTAACTGGTATTCTAAAGTCTGGTCTGATTCGTAAGAGAGCCTCTCGTTTCTCTTTATTGTCTCTCTTTAAAGGTGGATTATGTCACCCCTTTAAAGGAAGATACGTGATACAGAATGATTCCTGTTGCACGTAGCCGAAATTACTATTCAGCCATTGGTCCCTGAGCATCCTTCGTGAAGTAGACTTCAAAGTCGAAGATTGGCGTGAAAACTTTGCCAAATTCTCACAAGCTTTGACAAAGTAAGGTCAAAGGTTGACTTAAAGAAGAATTCATGTGTTGGCACTGTCCTATTCTAGAGCCTACCTTAGAAGAAACTAGGTAACTAATTATTTTCAAAGGGTCCCAAGTGACCGGGTGAGTGAGCGAATGATCAAATAATAACGTCGCGCTGTTCAGTTAAACGAGGGCTTTTGGTGACGCACCTCGTAATTTTGAGCCATAGTCAAGTGGCGAGGACGACACCAGAACTGGAAACCCCCCTCTCCTAACTTCCACACCACATCAACGGGAGGACGTTTGAGCTCTCGACAGATTTAACGTGCATGGCTCCCCTACACGGCGGGTCTTTAGTGATACTGGGCTCGAACATGCCAACCACGATACGATATCTTCACCAATAGGCTACCACGGCCAACCCTAGTGGCCTGAAGCCAGTTCTTCAATGGAGATTATCGCACTCGTATATGAAAAACAATTTTTTTGTAACATACAAAAACTATTATTCCAAAATTGGAGCGAAATAGGAGAATTGCAAATTATTTTTAAGTATCGAGGAAAAGTAAGTAAGGGATGAGTTGTAGAATAGTATGAAACACAACTCCTATAAACTTTGGAAAAGATTATTAATGCAAATTGCTGGAAAATAAGTTTTATAAGCATTCAACGAAGTTGGCTTACCTCCAGATTTGAGTGCCTCGTCAATGAACGTTGCTGCCTCTTCGAAATAAGGGTGGATGCGGAAGACAATGTTGTCGAATGCCGGAACTCCCAGGAACTGAATACCAGATTGTGTGTAAAAACCAGGCCAGGTGTTTACGAGCCCACAGTTCTTTTCCTTGCCCTGGGCGGCATTTAAGACATGCGTGATGCCCATGCGCTTGAGAAGGGAAGTGCACATAGCAGTGGGTCTGTGAAGAAAAAGATTGCTGTCAAAGATTTTAAAACATACATTTCCTTTTAAAATTAATTTTGGGAAGTTTTAACTGTTTGTAGAAAAACTGAGAACACTTGGCAGTGGTGAACACGAGGAAGTGGTTTAAGGGCTCAAACCCCTCCCATACACCAAAAGATTTTTAATTTTTAGCATTAAGATTACGCTTTGCCACTTTCGTCTTTTCAAATGTAAACTCCTTTAAAATGAAACAGCCTGTGTAGGCAATTGATACATAGGGGGTTCTTAATAGAAGATGTGTGTGTTTATTAAATTGCCCATAAATCAGAAATCAACTGGGTTCCATTTTGACCCTCTACCCTTATTTATCAACAACTTTACGATTATTACCAATCTCGAGAATCCAACATATCGCTGTTGTCGTCGCTCTTTCTCCGCTCTAAGGATGAGGACTAAACTAGAAACTTATGTACTAAATCCAGTGGAGTGCACGGACAACTCTTATGGGGGCTACATTCTAAAAAATACGTAATCGAAAGCGTCGAAGTATATCATGTATGGTAAAATTAGAAACGCGTTGGTCTATGGGGAAACGAGGTTATGCTGTTGTTACTAATGCCACCTGATCGGCAAAGGCCAGATCAAGGCCCACGAAACTCTGGCAAAGGGCTAAGTGACGCCTGTCGTTATCCGTAGCTTTGAGCACCATACAGGTGACAGAACGATTTAGCTCAGTTTCATCCCAATTTTGAGGGAGAACACCCTGGGAGTGGTCGAGGGCCTCTCATTCCCTTCCACCAACCTCACGGGAGGACTTGCGGCTCAATGGCTATTTAAAGTACCCCCATGCCACGAAGGCACTTATACATTTACAAACATCTATGTCTTCTCCAGGATTCGAATCCAGGCCCAACGGCACAGCATTCAGTGTCGCTAACCACAATACCGGATGTGCGACCGGAAAAAGGGGTTAACCCCATCACCCCCCTCTTTATGTCCGACACTGATTAAATCATTTATGAAGGATTTAGCCATTTGACCATCATATTTATAATATAGCTTTAGGATACTTAAGAGGAAAAGGAGGGAAGTTTCAAAGGCCATCTTTAATAGATGCCCAGGAATTGTAACAGGCAACGCCTTTTAGTTATGAGGTTTTCTTGAGTTGTATTTCAATGTCTTATCATCAAAATAGAATAAAATAAGAAAATTAAATATGTTTTTTTAATATATTAAAAAAAGCTGCAAGTTTAAGCAATAGGCACAAGACGATTTTCAAACCGGAACCTTTCTTCGAACAATCACTTTTTATTTAAGTTGTTTGAGACTTTAAATTTTCATTTTCTCGTTTAAAATTGACTTGACTAATCTTTCTTTTTCGCCTTCAGAATATTTAAAAAATAATTTTAATTTCGATAAATATTTTAAACAGAAATTCGATAACAGCATGCTTAAAAGTCTTGGGTATAATATTTCCAACTCCCCCAAGACTGAGATATATATTGTTTTTTATATACTTTAGTAAAGTAATGCCATCTAGTTATATATATATAAATTTTGTAACATAAATACTAAACTTTCCTTTTTAAAAAAAGATTCATATATATATATATATATATATATATATATATATCCTTACTAATATTATAAACGTGAAAGTTTGTGTGGAGATGTTTGGTACTCTTTCACGCAAAAACAACAGAATGAATTTTAATGAAACTTTACAATAATATAGCTTATACATCAGAATAACACATAAGCTATAATTTATAAAGATATTGTGGGAAGTGTCCAAAATATAACAATAATTGTCAAGAAGTAGGAAGAAATTCTGCCATCTGCAAAAGAGCCCGCGACAGCATCTATCTTTTATGTGAGAAGCAAAACTTCGCATTTTGTTTTGTCTACGCCAGGCGCCAGGAACTGCGAAAGCTTGAACAGGCGGAGTGTGAGACTGATTACAATTTTAACATAAAATAAATACAACAAAATGTAATATTAACGTATTACACTTCCAGATATAAATTCTTTACACTATTTTAAGCGTTCATGACACAAAATTTGTAACAATGTGCTACTTTTGCTGAGCAGAGATCAGCTTAGGAAGGTGTTTTCAAAAATCGACACACAAGACAGTTACGGGAATTTATAGATAAAAAAAATCCTTTTTATAGGCTATTAGATTTACAGACTTAAAACTCAACAAACAGGGTTCTTTATTTATTCAGCTGAGATATGCAAAAAGCTTTTTTTTCTTTGTTTAATTTGCAATTCACGTAAAATTAACTCATTATAAACTTTTTTTATCCTTCAATATGTAATGTTTAATTTTTCAATTCACCCGTGCAAAGAACGGGTATAACAGCTAGTATATATAGAGAGAGATCAAAATAGATAGATAGATAGATTTTGTTCTTGGATGATTTTGAGGATCTAAATTTTAAAATCGGTAAATGACAATTTCAAATTTTTATTCAATAAAAAATTCTATTCCATGTCCAGTAATATTTGGTTCGTAGGAAGCTGAATAAAGATTTATTTAATATTTAGCCATATACTGTTGGTATTTCTCTTCTTGGATTCAGACATCATAGAATGGTACAAAAGGCTATAATATTCCCAAAATACAATATTTGTACTTTAAAAGCTACTCAGTGTAAAGGAATTTTACCATTTTCGACAGATAATTCTATATAGCTAAAGTGTGCAAACATTAATGAGACGTTCATAAATCACTGATCTTTTTACATAATTGAAATCGAATTTATAAAGGGGCGTCTTAAGAACTTCTTGAAGCCCTGGGCACCTCTAGAAATGTAGCCCCCCCCATGACCTTTAAAAGTAGACAGTGCATATAACATACGCTTTCAAATATTCATACAAACAATAACAGGAAACAAATAAATGTGCATGACTTACAATCGCATAAACCGGCTCGACCCACTGCCACCTTTGACTTAATGAGTAATAATGATGTACAATGATAGGCCTAGACCTGTACGAGGAGGACGTTCATCACCTTGATATATTGACATATCGTCCGAAATTCCCAGTTTTCTGGAGAATACAACTGGAAGTAACACTTGACCGTTGAAATTATTCAAGTTATGATCTTATTAAGTCTGAGTTGAGAATGAGACTAGACCCTGGGCCCGGACTCAGTTAGCGATACCATACTGTTGTAGGGAGAAAATCAATTGAAGTCCGTATATTTTTTGTCAAGCAGTGTGAATTGCGTTATAGTTATCCAACGATTACATATAAATTGTCTCTTAACTTTCTACGTCCATATAAAAGTTTTCAACGCTCAATGGTGGTCGGTGTCACCCATTTAAGAAACCTTCTGTATAAAATGATATTGGGTTGTGTCGTTTAACCTTACTGTGTGAATGGAATGCCACTGAACTACGGAAATTCTTCCTAATAAAATACCTAAAAGGCTTCCACACAGTGGCGTAACATACACCCCCGCAACCCTCTCATCGCGGGGGACAAGATTGTAAAGGATCCAAAGCCTGAATGACGCCAAAGAGGTATTTCGGTTTGGGGCTCAAAACCTGACTTTGCAGCGGTGCCCTAATATTCTACTTTACGCCACTGACCCCTGGGTTATTCTGGATTATTTCTAAATTAAAATCGTTATATAGTAGAAATATTCTACAAAGTATATTCGTTTTTCTTCACAATGCACTAGTTTGAACAGTCCTTGAACTTTCACGTCTTTTACGGGAATGGATGTCGTAAAACATTATGAAGCTCCTTGTGGCAACAAAAAGTGGCCACGCTAGCCTAGTGGTTATGGTCACCAACTCTTGGGCGGTGTGTCATGAGTTCGATCCTAAGTGCAATTGAAGACTCGTTCTGTACAGAGTCTAATGCACATTAAGTTTGTCGAGGTTCGAAGTATTCCCATTGGCATGGGGTGGTAGTTTGGAGAGGGGAATGACAAACCATATGTGACTTGACCGAGGTTGAAAATTACAATGCCCGTCACCTCAGGGTTATTTTATAGTGAGATGTTAATATAACTCTTACTCTTCTCATTCCCTTACTCGCATACATTGATATATGAATTGATAAAGCTTCTGAATAGTATCTTGACATATATTCTGCTATTTACTCAATAAATATTGCTGTAGATTCGCGATGTTTTGGTATACCCTAATCTAAAGATCTTTCATGTCTCATATTTAAATGTCTAGAGAACTTCCTGGACAAGGAAGGGCCAGACACATATATATGCTGCATTGTCTTGTTGAAAAGTGGCCGCAGGATGACGTACCATGTAGGTAACAGTACATCGATGAGTATTTGCAGATATACATTTGATGACTAGAAGTAATCTGCTATCGTAAGAGATACGCTTCACACCATCTCATCATGAATAATAACTGTACAGCTTTGTAAGACAAAATCTGACTGTGGCCACTGACCCCGGTTTCTCTGTATACAGAACTAATTGTCATCTACCGGGATCCGTTTCTGAACACTATGCGATGATAGATGCCATACCAATTCTGTAATGAAGTGGGGTTAATAATAGAGATTTTAAAGGGAGCTGTTAGCGAGATCCAATTCAGAACCGTGAGATGATAGAAGATTCCACAGGGCATATGAAAGAGTTTCTAGCATGCTGATTACGATGAGCATGATACAATGACTCCGACAACGAGAAAAGATAAACCGTCCTCAATTTCTATCTGTTTTATACCGTACTAATTGTTTTGAAGAAATACATTATGTCCGAGTGGATGAGTGTTTTTCATTGACATACTCTAAAACAGGGGTGGGACTAATTTTCCATAGTTTACGGGCTACTTCACCCAGTGTCGTAAGGCTGCGGCAGTCTAGTGGTCAAGGTATCGGATCGTGGCGAGCATGTCATGAGTACGAGCCCACTACCACTTAAGACCCGCCAAGTAGGGGAGCGATGCATGTTAAATCTGTCGAGAGCTCAAACTTTCTCCCTTTGGTGTGGTAGTTAGGAGAAGGGGGTGCCAGCTCGGGTGTCGTCCTCGTCTCTTGACCATGTTTCAAAACCACGAGATTCATCGCCAAAGGCCCTCGTGTAGCTGAACAGTGTGACTTTAATATTCAATGATTATGGTATGGTTTCTTTTTTTAACATCTGATTTCGATATTGTACCCCTCTTAAAATATATGTTACTATTTTTGCTACAAAAACACAAAATTGTCAAGTTGAATGCTTGAACAACTATGACAGACCGTCTGCCGGAGCGTGGACGTATTCACCGGAGCAAGCAGAGAACATACGTTAACCGATGAACCTGAAACCGACGTATGAGCTTAATTGGTTCGCTCCCGAATCCCGCGTTATCGCAAGATATAACATCGGCACGAGAACCCAATCTTGACGTTTCAATAGCCAATCCCGTGCTATCGCGGAAAGAGCTGATCCTCAACATTTATTTTCCCTTTCAGTCTGAGTGGAGGGAAACATTCATTCATACGGCTGGCATGGTAGTGAGTGCCTTTTTTCCCTACAGCGGTAGTGAACATGTTAAGCGTCACAGTGCGCTTCCAGTGAATATACGTGTGTTGTCTACACATTTATCGAATCATTTGCTTAAGTAAACATATTTGCATCTATTGTGAAAGACCAGTTCTCTAGTGTATCTGGTGTTGGTGTTGCATAAATATGTTTCTTTTACTATGTGAGGTCTTAGAAAAGGCGATCACCCCAAAATGTCTTAGCGGTCCACTGGTCGATCGCGATCGGCTTAATGCCTATTTCTTACGGATCTTGTCATTTGGAATCACGGTGAAGTACAAGGGCTATACATGAGCTGACATCCCCGTCTCCTAACTTTCACATCACGCCAAAGTGAGGACTTTGAGCCACGAACAGAATTATCGTGCATCAGCTCCTTTACACGGTGTGTTATCAGAGGCATCAGGACTTGTACTCGAGACTCGACAACATCGATCACTAGCTTTTGACCATGAACATTAGGCTACCACGCCCACACGCGTTATGAACGAAGTTAAGAATTATGGGGCTTGGAAATTTGGTATAAGGGAATTTGTATGAGACTTTGGAGATGATCAAATAGGATCAATTCATATGACGTCATAGTCACATGATAATGATAACCACGAGTTTCTAGTCAATCAGCTCAAAATCTCATGTGACAATAAAAGCAATCATGTGTTTCCAGCTAATCAGTTCAGGAGCTTAGTTACTGCCAACTTTTGACCTTTTCAGAAACTTTCTGTTTAAAAGGACAAATTTGTCAACAATAACACACATCGGTAGACAACATGTATTTTCTTTAAAAGAACATGCATAAAGTAAGGCTTTTTGCTTTGCTTTGCTTTTAAAATCTTTTGAAGAAATTTTTCCATAACATTTGAACATTTTTACTCAATTGTGAAATTTGAAATTTTATCAAAATTTTACAGACAGAACAACCAGTACAATTACGTTTGATGTCTGTTTTGAATTCAATGGAGAAGACGCGTTTGTCTTTATCATGTGACCATCATGAATTGAGCCTTTTACTTTTAGCTATGCTTCCCATTTTTGTTTTGTTTTTGCAAATGAGAGTAAAATAATTTAAAATTATAATCAAGAACCTTATACCAAGAGCCTGCCGTAAAATAATGCCCACTTTGAACACAGAAAATAAGATCGGAATTTAGGGATGGAACTTTTAAAATAATGAGAGATGAGCATAAAAAAAATTATACACATCTATATATATCGAAATATGTTTATTAAAAAGAAAATATATTCCTTATGACCTTAAAGGACTGTAGTTACAGAAGTGTACTATTTTTTTTAAAGATTTTGGAATAATACCTTGAATAAATGACTTCAAAACACAACAGCATTGCAACGTACGTTTCTTGTAAAAAGGGAGTGCGTGTTGTACGGCGAAATCAAAAACTGCAGCTTGAAAGGATAGGTACGCGCTATACGCCGGATTTCACGTTTTGTCGTGCAACTCATCTTATCTACAGCTTTAATTTAAATCTACGAATATATGTTTACAATACATTCTGAAGCGCAATACGTTACACTTTACTGATAGAAATGTAAAACATCCTCAATTGAAATGAAAAACGAAGGGGTGGATTTTAGTTTTCGCGTCAGACTGACCACCTGATCGAAACACCCCCAACGCCCAAGGTCCCGAATACTGAGATGCGCACTGAAGATCTTGGTTTTCATAGACTGTTGCGCCACTGAGTTTGGTTTATTTTTCACTGCATCCTTTTGAAAATGATAATAATATTTTGCGTTACAATCAGTGAGTAATTGTCAAAGCAGGAAAGGTAGTATAATCATGCCTTATTTTCGAGTTTAATTTTCGCCATTCCCGTATTCGTTTAATAGGGACAAATAGTAAAAAACGATTTTTTCAAAAACCCTAGCTTTTAATCATTACATACCTTAAGTAGACAGAAAAATCTCTCTATCCTATGAAGTATGTTCTTCAGTAGCAGAAATGACCTCTTCAACTCGTTCTGGTATTGACTCCTCTAGAGCAGAGCTCATGTTCTTAACTTCGTCATCGTGGAATCGCACTTGTGTAGCAATTTTTATCATTTGTTCTTTGGTCGTGCGACTCATCTTAGCTGAACGATTCTTGAGAATATGTAATAAATTATTAATAGAACTTAGGTCTGGTTAATTACTGAGCCAATGAACCACTTTTATTTATTTTATCGCATAAAAGTCTGGACGAATATTGAATTGTGACAAGAAACCAAATCATGTTGAAATGTTCCATCAAATGTTTCCATCAGTGGAAAAATTCTACTGCGTAATATTTCTATGTATTTGACATAATTCATTGGGCATTCAAAAGAAACTAAGCTTTCAGTTCTATTTGCTATAAAAAAACCTCAAAACATCTGTTTAGAAGGGTGTTCTGCTGTCGGATATGATCTGGCAGTAGAGTTTCAACTTCACTTCGCCTAACTACACTTAATTTATATCCCTGCACAAATAAATGCGTTTCACTGCTGAAAATCACCTTCTAGTCGTTAACTGTCCATGATAGGCATTTTTGTCCCATGCTAAACGTTTTTTCCTTGTTTTCTGAGTTAAAAAATGCTTTTTCTTCGGTCTTGATGCCTTACGGCTACCTTTCAGTACCATTTTCGGTACAGTTGAAATACTCACTTCATCATCATAATCCAATAAATCCCTTTAAAGTTCTGTGCTTGTCTTACTTCGATTTATTTTGCTATTTCTTATTAGAATTGTATCAGTTCTTAGAGTAATTTTCTGTATGAGCCCGCATTTTCCTTTTCTTTTTGGAGACGATCATCAGATATCTTGAAATGCTCTTAAAATTCTTGAAACACTTAATTTGCCCACACCAACTACCGTAGCTATATCCCTCACAGTCATAGAACAGTATTCATTAAGAGCGACTATTTTAGAACGCTTCCTCAGAGTAATATGCATCTCTGAACGAGCAAAAGTAACATGTGCTACATGAAACGCAAAATTAAAATCACCAGCTACCACACTGAAAGGCTCACAACTGAACTACTCATGTACTAAAACCAATCAATTAAGTAAATTATAGTCAGTATCGATCTGTCACATTACTTCTGGGCAGATATTACGGGTTTGAAGTGGTTCGGGACATAACTGGTAATCACATACCAACTCAGACAAGACAAAAAAGGTTTGTCTCAACTAATTCAAACAGAATAGTACTTTAGCCTTAGGATATTCATTACTTCAAAGTAGCAGTTGACAGCAGAACTCGTAATTTTTAACTACACTGCTCAAAACAATTAAAGGATATTGTAAGTTTTATATAAAATAAAGATACAAGCGAAATTTTTCTTGCCGAAAATGGAAGAAGAGAATCCCAAATGCAAATTTTTCTGATTTTCAAACTGTGGAGTATGCTAATTTTGAGTTCGAAGTCAAAAACGTCGCTTCAGCGGCAGCGAATGAAATTTGACTTTCAATTGATTGATTGATTGAATGAATATTAACGTCGCACTGTTCAGCTACACGAGGGCTTTTGGCGACGGACCACGTAATTTTGAAACATGGTCAAGTGACGTGGACGACACCTGAGCTGGCACCCCCTTCTCCTAACTACCACACCACACCAACGGGAGGACGTTTCAGCTCTCGACAGATTTAACGTGCATCGCTGCCCTACACGGCGGATCTTTAGTGGTACTGGGCTCGAACCCGTGACAAAGCAAGCCACGGTCCGATACCTATACCACTCGGCTACCGCGGCCACTGACTTTCAATTGAAATGAAGACAAGGATGATCGGCATTCAGTGACTGCTTTGTTTCTATGAGTACGATGTCTCAGCGAAGTCATTTAACCGATTCAGAAGCTTGGAGAGTTGTTGGCAGGTTAGAAGGGGGTCAAACTCAAGCCGAAGTAGCGCAAACCATTGGAGTGTCACAAAGTGTGATTTCCAGGATCTGGAACCGTTTTTTGGAGACTGGAAGTGCAGGCCGAAGACCAGGACAAGGTTGTAGATGGACAAAAATGCCCAATGAAGATCGCTATTTAGTGTTAACGGCTCGGAGACACCGAAATATGAACGCTACTCTTCAAAAACACCTTCGCTCGGCTACTGGCACCACGGTTTCAACTCAGACTGTCCGAAACCAGGCCCATGGTGTAGGTCTGTATGCTCGCCGACCGACGGTATGTGTTAGACTAACATCAAGGCATCGTCGCGACCGCAGGGAGTGGGCAACAGAGCATGTGAACTGGAGGAGAAATGAATGGAGCAATGTTCCTTTTTCTGACGAGTCTCGTTTTTCTGTTCATCCGGATAATAGGCGTATTTTCATCTGGAGGGACCGTGGCAGTAGGAGTAATCCTGCGTTCGTGCACGAAAGTGTCTGATTTGGCGGCGGGGGAGTGTTGGTGTATGGTGGCATCTCCATTGAAGGGCGCACGGACCTCTACATCATTCGAGATGGACCTCTGACTGCTCGCTGACATATGACCTATTGTAGTCCCTTACGCTGCAGCAATTGGAGATGACTTCATTTTAATGGACGATAACTGCAGGTCACATCGTGCTAACCTGGTGGAGGATTTCCTTTTCGAGGAAGGAATCGTACGAATGGAATGGCCAGCGTGTCCTCCAGACATGAATCCGATAGAGCACGTTTGGGACGCTCTAGGAGGACGAGTTGCTGGCCGCCAACCACCCCCACAAACTCTCCAAGAACTGGAAAGAGCTCTTCTGGAAGAGTGGGACAGAATACCACAACTCGTGATTAATAGCCTCATTGACTCCATGCCTCGCAGGTGCTCAACGTTGTTGGCCGTCCGTGGAAACCATACCCCTACTGAAAATAATTTCCTTTGAAGAAAACACCTTTTCTTATTCTTTTTCTCTCATATGCACAAATTGTGTTTTTTTCCTTTTGTACACAAATGCGCAATAAAATGCATTTTTTTCTGCCAAACATGTGTAATTTATTCTCATATAACCTACTACGTCTGTCGACCATGTATCAATCAGCTAAAAAGTTTCCCAGACACAAGATCCACCTAAAACCACAATATCCTTTAATTATTTTGAGCAGTATATATCAAGTGAAGATAACAGCACTAGAGCTGGCCCCTCAGTCTCCAAATTTCCACAACACGCCATTGAATTTCGACAGAATTAGTGTGTATTAACCCCTTTACACGGCGTCTAGAGGATTGAGACACTGCGTCAAAGCTTTAAAAGCTTCAGGAAAAAGGATATAATGAAATAAAATAAAGAAAAATTAAACGGGTAAATTTTCAGCACTGCCTTAAGTAACTCAGTGATTTCAATATTTGGGACCCTGTATTCATTCATAATTTAAATCCTTCATTACACAATGGAAGGAAACGCAAAAGCTTAAAAACTTTAGAAGTAGCCCATAAACTCTGGAAAATTAGTCCCACCCCTGCTTTAGAGTGTGCGACTGTAATAAACGCTCATTCACTCGGTCATAATGTATTTCTTCAAAACAATTAGTACTGTATGAAACAGATAGCAATTGAGGACGGTTTATCTTTTCTCGTCGTCGGAGTCATTGTATCATGCTCATCGTAATAAGCATGCTAGAAACTCTTTCATATGCCCTGTGGAATCTTCTATCATCTCACGGTTCTGAATTGGATCTCGCTAACAGCTCCCTTTAAAATCTCTTTTATTAACCCCACTTCATTACAGAATTGGTATGGCATCCATCATTGAAGCTGCCGGAAGACTGGCATCGCACAGTGTTCAGAAACGGATCCCGGTAGATGACAATTAGTTCTGTATACAGAGAGGCCGGGGTCAGTGGCCACAGTCAGATTTTGTCTTACAAAGCTGTACAGTTATTATTCATGATGAGATGGTGTGAAGCGTATCTCTTACGATAGCAGATTACTTCTAGTCATCAAATGTATATCTGCAAATACTCATCGATGTACTGTTACCTACATGGTACGTCAACCTGCGTCCACTTTTAAACAAGACAAAGCCGCTTATATGTCTGGCAATATTGATTGAGTAAATAGCAGAATATATGTATAGATACTATTCAGAAGCTTTATCACTTCATATGTCAATTATGCGAGCAAGGGAATGAGAGTAAGAGTTATATTAACATCTCACTATAAAATAACACGGACATTGTAACTTTCAACCTCAGTCAAGTCACATGTGGTTTGTCATTCCCCTCTCCAAACTACCTCCCCATGCCAATAGAAATACTTTGAACCTCGACAAACTTAATGTGCATTAGAATCTCCACACAACGAGTCTTCAATTGCACTTAGGCTCGAACTCATGACATGCCGGCCAGGAGTTCGTGACCATAACCACTAGGCCACCGCGGCCACAATGAGCTTTATAATATTTTGCGACATCTATTCCCGTAAAAGACGAAATTAAAGGACTGTTCAAACTAGTGCACTGAAAAAAAAACGAATGTACTTAGTAGAATATTTCGACCATATAACGATTTTAATTTACAAAAGTTGTCTGCTTTTTCAGACATCTGTATCTTTCCATAAGAAAGAAATTTTTGAGAATTTAAAACTTCTCCAGAGGGCATGACTTACAAATATTGTTACTTTACATATATTTAAGATGACGTAATTGTCATAAAAGATGTTTGAATATTATTTTGAAGTAATTTTATAAAGAATTTTTAAAACTTACTTAATAAAAAGAATAAAGTAGTCAAATTATTTAGTACTAGTTTTTCATTCTTGTTTCATTTGGCGAGATAAATCAACGAAACTCTTTCCCTGATATCAAAGGAATTATAAGAGACAAAAAAAACCCGTTTTAATTTATTTACCTTAAAAAAATAATATTTTATTGATTTCAGTATAAAAATGAAGATTACTGTTTGACACGAAAGAAACTAAAGGCGTTAAATCACCCTTTTTAAGATCATTTATTACAAATGAGTTGAATAATTTACAAGTTTGAATTATACCTTTAAAGCATCAAAGAAATTAAAAAGATTAAGAAAAACAAGTAATTTTAAAAAAAAATTTAAATCAATTCCTACTAGAAAAATAACTTGAGCTTTTTATATATGGTAATTAAATAATCAATATATACTGTCGCCATCTATTGCCTTCCTTCTGAACTAATTTTTTTCTCCCATAGAAAACTAATATTAATTAATTAAATTTTATTAATGAATTAATATTTGAAAAATCCGTATTAACATCCAGTATCATCCACTACAAGTTTAAGAAAATGTATTTGAATTTGAGAGGAAGAATAAAAAGTACTTTATTAACGATTGAAAATTTTAACAAGATTATATACACTGCTCAAAACAATTAAAGGATATTGTAAGTTTTATATAAAATAAAGATATAAGCGAAATTTTTTTTGCCGAAAATGGAAGAAGAGAATCACAAATGCAAATTTTTCTGATTTTCAAACTGTGGAGTATGCTAATTTTGAGTTCGAAGTCAAAAACGTCGCTTCAGCGACAGCGAATGAAATTTGACTTTCAATTGAAATGAAGACAAGGATGATCGGCATTCAGTGACTGCTTTGTTTCGATGAGTACGATGTCTCAGCGAAGTCATTTAACTGATTCAGAAGCTTGGAGAGTTGTTGGCAGGTTAGAAGGGGGCCAAACTCAAACCGAAGTAGCGCAAGCCATTGGAGTGTCACAAAGTGTGATTTCCAGGATCTGAAACCGTTTTTTGGAGATTGGAAGTGCAGGCCGAAGACCAGGACAAGGTCGTAGATGGAGAAAAACGCCCAATGAAGATCGCTATTTAGTGTTAACGGCTCGGAGACACCGAAATATGAACGCTACTCGTCTCCAACAACACCTTCGCTCGGCTACTGGCACCACGGTTTCAACTCAGACTGTCCGAAACCTGCTCCATGGTGTAGGTCTGTATGCTCGCCGACCGATGGTATGTGTTAGACTAACATCAAGGCATCGTCGCGACCGCGGGGAGTGAGCAAAAGAGCATGTGAATTGGAGGAGAAATGAATGGAGCAATGTTCTTTTTTCTGACGAGTCCCGTTTTTCTGTTCATCCGGATAATAGGCGTATTTTCATCTGGAGGGCCGTGGCAGTAGGAATAATCCTGCGTTCGTCCACGAAAGTGTCAGATTTGGCGGTGGGGGAATGTTGGTGTATAGTGGCATCTCCATTGACGGGCGCACAGACCTCTAGATGGACCTCTGACTGCTCGCCAATATAGGGATGAGATCCTCAGACCTATTGTAGTCCCTTACGCTGCAACAATCGGAGATGACTTTATTTTAATGGACGATAACTGCAGGGGCTACCTCGTGCTAACCTGGTGGAGGATTTCCTTTTCGAGGAAGGAATCGTACGAATGGAATGGCCAGCGTGTTTTCCAGACATGAATCCCATAGAGCACGTTTGGGACGCTCTAGGAGGACGAGTTGCTGGCCGCCAACCACCCCCACAAACTCTCCAAGAACTGGAAAGAGCTCTTCTGGAAGAGTGGCACAGAATCCCCCAACTCGTCATTGACTCCATGCCTCAGAGGTGCTCAACGTTGCTGGACGTCCCTGGAAACCATACCCCCCTACTGAAAATGATTTCCTTTGAAGAAAACACCCCTTTTCTCTTATTCTTTTTTTCTCATATGCACAAATTGTGTTTTTTTCCTTTTGTACACAAATGCGTAATAAAATGCATTTTTTCTGCCAAACATGTGTAATTTATTCTCATATAACCTACTACGTCTGTCGACCATGTATCAAGCAGTCGAACATGTATAAAAAGTTTCCCAGCCACAAGATCCACCTAAAACTGCAATAGCATTTAATTATTTTGAGCAGTATATATATATATAGGGAAAGAGTTGGACTAATAGTAGAAATTGTGAAAAATCCATTCAAAACATTCAACATAACTTTTTGACACCATTACAATATCTAAGTTATGTGTCTTTTTTCAAAGTATTATTAAAAAAGAAATCTTTCTGGCGTCGCGTAAAAATATTCGCAATATTTGATAAGAGTAGGTGTAACTTGTACTAACTATTTTATATAATACTACGACTAAACATACCAGATTATATAAATAGAGTAAATTTATTATAGACGAGCATTTTATCTACAAAAAAGTCTTCTACAGCATGGAAACTAATCTACTTCAGGCAATGTTTCATAAAGCATCAAGAAAAAGCTTTATTATCTATCTCTTAAATATATTCAAGCATGCCACATAGCGTAGTACAAAAGCAACATCATGAATGGTACGGACATGGGCGTACAAAGACATTACAGATATTCATACGCAATATTTTTGTATTGCGAACTTTTCGACAACGCCGTCGCATCTTTGTAGCATCGCCTGATGGCCCTGGACGAACAGTAGGCTTCCCGAAGCTTTGAAAGGAAGAAGAGTCAAACCCTTTAGAGAATCCTCCTTCTAAGAGGCCGGTACCTAGGCCGTATTCGGTACCTAGATTAAAAACAATAACGAGTATCCAAAAGTGAACATATTTTAAAGACAATCCAAAATATGCTATACCAACCCAAATGTGTGTATTAGACAGAATGGGTTCCTTTACGCAAGGAAATTTTTGTGTGACTATCTCAACAGAAGTAAATATGAGCAGAAATGGTGTCACGTTCTAAGTTTTTACGACACTGCACTTTAAAACTCTCCAATGTATCTTTTAAAATATAATCGCAAGAAATTTAAGAGGGATTGTTTTAATGATTAATCACGGGTTTAACCCTTTATCTACCGCATTATGATTTACTGCAGTTTTTTTCATGCAATATTTTTTTTGAATGCCTTCATTGAAAATTAAGGGACATACATTAAAAAAAATACTCAACTTTGGGAATTTTAATCCGTTAGAGCTAGTTAATTAATTAAAGATATTCAACTGTAAAATGAATTATATACACTGTTTACTTAAAATAAATAGTCAAATTGTTTTCTAAGGTCTTCATTAGCATACAAAAAAATAAGCAATTAACTTTTGACATTAACTACTTTTTTGGAGCAAAAATGACAATCTTCACAATCCGCTGAAAACGTCGTCAGCTGAAAACGCAATTTCTGCTATAAATTTATTCGCCTTCCCGCTAAAATACTCACCGTGCTGCCCTAAATCTCGGAAGAGTGGATTTGAAAGAATATTCCTGCCAAGTATCGTCAGAGTATTCGTAAAAATGGTTTTTCTATGTCATTTTAAAGTGTGAGGCCGTCGGTAGATAAAGGGTTAACCCCTAAACTGGTTTTCCCGTACACCGTACGGGTTACCGAAAGTTGGCCACAACCAGTTTGCCCGTATGCTGTAGGGCACTGGTATTTTCTTCTTTCTATCTTTGATTTGCACATTTTTTTTAATTCCTCTAGTGAGATCATTAGTGCGAGTGTTTTTAAGAGATACAATTTGTCCATGGTACTGAAATGCCTCTTCTCCGGGGTTTTTCTTTTTGTGGCGAATTATTTCGAAAATATTTGATAAAGAACAGGGATTGCCACGGCAAAATGCAATTTGTTGCTTGAGAAGAAAGGAAAATGAAAATATAATCCAAGTATTACACCATGCTTCAAATTGTGTAATCATGTATATCTATAGAGAGAGAGAGAGAAAGAGAGAGAGAGAGTATATGGTATATATATGCACACACACACACACACAAAATCCTCGACCGTTTAAAAGAGGAATAAAGAAGTTTTTTTTTTTTTGAGTATGAGAGAAATTCTTTAAAGATACACGAAACATCCATCAGAACATGCAGAGTGTACTTATCGAAAGGAAACATTTAGGGTTTTTTGTGTTCCCCAATTATAAAATAAAAAATAGTTTGAAAACTTCAACATTGAAAATTTAAAAAAAAATGCTTCCATTTTCACATTCTGTTTAAAAAATGAAATGAAATAATACGGCTTTTTTGGAACATTTTGGAAAAAAAAAATTAACCACTTAAGGGATTAAAAAACATATTCCAAAAGATTTTTCTTCTAATAGAGAAGATTCAGGCTTTCGACGAAACTGCGTCCTGTTCGAAGTTTTTGGGCCTTAAAATAAAAGAAAGTTAATTTCAGCTTTAATAATTCACTAGAAATTACATTCGACCGTTTCTAATTGCTATCAAAATGATATAGTGAGCTAATCTGAGAAGAAATTTCTTCTCATTTCCTTAAAATGGAAACCGCAACGAATTGAAAATTACGGAGAACATTAATATCGCACTATGAAGTTGCACGAAGGCTGTTGGTGGCTTGAATCATGGTCAAGTGACGAGGATGACATCTGACTGATGCACCCCTCTCCTAACTACCATACTCACGGGAGGAACATTGAGCTTCTTCAGATTTAACGTCCATCAGCCCCCTTTACATGGCAGGTCTTCAGCAGTACTAGGCTCGAACACACGACATGACTATTAGGCTACCACGGGCACATTATGAGGAGAATATGCAGTTTAAATTTATTTACGCACCTGATTACTTCATTTCCAGCTTCTGGCAGTAAAAGCCAGTAGTGGCTTATTCCGTATATGCTCTCAGCAGTGGATTGTGGAATCAGAACTTTTTTGAAGAGCGTTGGATATAACTTTAAAACGTCAGGGAATGCCTACCTGCGGAGCTCGATTTGTTGATGAGCTCAAATTGCCACTCGTGTTAAACAATGAGTACAATTCAACGATGCGCGGAAAGATAAATACAGGGAGGCAATAAATCCCAATGACAGGCATATTCACCTAACGGCTCGTTGAAGTTCTTTAGCCATGGCACGTGTTGTTCAATAATACCTGGCATCTCAGAGAGTATATCTATCAGTAGCCAAATCTTTCACGACAATTGGTATGAGGGAGGGCTTAGTGCACGACAGCCAGTCATTAAGAAACTTAAAGCGCTCAAAACAGTGTTGAACACCTTACTTGATGTTGGTGTCATCACCAACGGACTAACAAAAAACATCGGGTACTATTTTCAAATTATTAATCCCGATTTTGCTTATGAATGAATGATGGTCTTGGAAAATTTCACCCGTCAGCCCATACCATCAAACAACACACCAATCCCCCACCAGGTTTCATATTTTTTGACTGGCATCCTGTTCAGACAGCGTACCTCCTTTGAGCACATTACTAGCCGTTTAATATCAAACCGGTACACTACATAAGTTATTTGGTCTGTGGCCCGTATATTTGTTTGATCATTCCCTCCACGTTATTCCAGCAGGACAATTCCTGGCCTCAAGTTCAACGATTAATTCTCAATAACTGGTTGGAGCTTTCTCTGGCTTGCTGCTTCATCAGATTTCTCTCCCATTGCGGAACTTTTTAGGACATGTGGTGCAACAGAAAATACAGACGCATACTGTAGAAGAACTATGATTCTAGCAATGGACTCGGCTTGGCAAAAAATGCCTGAAAATGTCATTGAGAGCCTTATTGTGACAGTACAACTTGATGTTTACTTGTCTGTATAATTGCCCATGCGGGACATATTAAATATTAAATAAGAAGTCCTCTGGTATATAATTTCTTTTATTTCTTTAATTATTTACGTGAGTGTTACCTCTACTTTTTCTGTTATTATCACGTGGCTACGGGCATTCCTTCATGGGGTTGAAATTTTATTTTTGAGAAATGTATTTAATGAAATGTCTTGTATAGTCATAGTCAATCAATAATTAGTTGTTTGCCTTGAAGCCTACTTAAGCAGAAACCGTAAGATATTTTCGTCTGTGCCTGAGAAAAAAATTATGAAAAATAACAATTAATCGTTAAACAGATTTCTAATATGCAGTCCATCATTGTACACCGGACTTGAGTCCTTTTTGCGAAAGAAGCCTTTTTTCGCACCTAAAATGAGAAAACCCAGCTGAAATTGATGTAAGGAAGATGCTAAAGCAGGGGGAACTCGCATCCCGTGGCCCACATGCGGCCTACCTAGTCAGAAGATCCGCTTTAAACCGAGATTTCTTTCCCGTGCTCGATCCAAGATTAGTCCTTTATTTTTCCCTATTAGGTACAACAAAGTACCTGAAAGTGTTTCTTCTTGGAGATTATCTGCAGAGTTTGGAAGACGAGGCCACAAGAAGATTTCAGGATTTTAAGAAAATTTAACCTCAGTTCTATTTGCTCTGTTATCCCATGACTGCTGATATTGATACAGCATCTGAGGAGCTACAATTTGAACTTATAGACTTGAAGTCAGATCACAGTGTGAAGAAAATGTTTCATGCTAAGAGACATTGACTTTTATACGTCTATGTCAGCTGAAACATTTCCATGTATGAAGAAATTTGCCGGGATACTGTTCTTTACATTTTAGTCGACATATACTTGTGAGCAAAGTTTCTCTTGCAAGAAAATCAACAAGAGTAAATATAGATGCAAGTTGGCTAGCATAAACTTGCAGGCTATAATGAGAATTTCAACAAATAATCCAACTCCTGATTTAAAAAGAAAAATGTATAAAAGTATGATAGGATATATTTGCCTCATTAAACTGATTCTGAAATTAAAAGTACTGTAAGATCGTCTTGTGGGTGAATTAATCAGCTCTAATTAACCGGATTTACCGTTTTATTTATTTCCTTTAAAACACATCACTATACTAATATTTTCATTTACAATTAAAAGTCACATAGGGAACTACAGGCAGCTTCGTCCATTTTACGTTCCAGACTTTTCTTCTTCTCTCCTTCCCGCTCAAAGGCCAAAAACAGTTCACAGCAGCGCCCTCTTTCTAGTCTATCGTGTGCTATGTGTCAAGCCTCCTAGTGTACTATGTGCCACGCCGTTACAGTACTTGCTGCAATAGACAATATAAAATTAGCACAGTAAATGAATTGAATTAAACTCTGTGTGTGCCACCCCATTTTATTTAAATCATTTTTATTATTTTTTATAATGAATGGAATCAATTGAAAAAGGTGCGGCCCTCCGGTATGGAGGTCCCCCAATGTGTCCCGATAAGTCGTCCTACCCTACCGCAGAATCTAGGAAGTTTTCATCTCAGCTGGGAAAAAACTCATTTTTCACAGCAATAATGAAAAAAAAACGAATTCCTCTTTCGTTAGTAAAGAGATGAGTCAAATTCAAATTGCAAAATCTCTAACGCAAGTCAGTGTCTGCGTCTAGTAAGCCAAATGATGTGGACACGCGTTTTGCAACAAGAAGTACATTCCATTTCTACTGAATATTTTTAAGCACGAAAAGTTGTTCAACTATACTGTAACCAAATAAATAATAAATATCAGAAGCCACTTCGAGCAGACAAGAAGTTGTATCATTCAAGATGACTTTACCCATCCCCTTGGCAGCCAGTCAAAAAGATGAGCAAAAACATCACTATTTACATAAAATTGTGTTTAAAGACACAGTTTTTGTAACATTCGAATTTACTACTGTTTAGAAGCTTTAATAATTTTAACTATTTCTTTACACAGCTAATGTAAAAAACAAATACATTTAAGAAATTTCTTATTTCTGTCCTCCGACGCAATCGCCAGTTCTGTAAGAATTCCATTCTTTGTTCAATAACTTGATTGAGCAGCGAGATGTGCTATTGATGATCCTTCTAGAGCAGTCTCCTACCTGAAGAATTTCTGGAATATTTTGGAGAAAAAAATGCAGCGAAATTGTTCATCCGTAAAGTATATAATATCACACTCATCGCCTATCGTCTTACACTTGTCTCAACCTTAATGTTGTGTGGCCATAGGGAGGTTCTTCAGACATCCCCGTGGATCTCTTTTTCTGAAACCTGGTGACAGCGCAATATTCTCAAAAAAATATTAGGACTATTAATACCAGAATGACTGCAATTTTTTAACTATACATAAAATTTTTTGTAACTGTACATCCGTTCAACTTCAGAATGGTAGTTCATTTCGATACTTACATACGGTACCATCAACCAATTTCTTCAAAACAAAAGTCGTCACCAAATGCCGAGATTGTTGCAAAATGAAGTGAAATAAAAGTGCCGCTAGGCGGCGTTGTTTTTGTGACGTCAGTCTGCGAGCTGACGAATATTTTCAGAGTACTGGTTGGACGCTCGGCGGTTGCCGAACCTTTATTTTTTATGTATTTTAATGTGCCGTCCTGAGTAGAATAAAAGAATTATCTTGAAAGACGTCTAGTCTTATTTTGACCAAAGTTACTCAGCATCTGGTAGATGCACCTGCAACTGAATTTCTAGAACATAGTGGCGTCCGCGACAAGACTCGAGTACTTTGGATTTGAATATTTTAGTTGAACTCTGAATTTTTTATATCGAAAATGAATTTAAATGCTTTAAAAGCACAACGAAAAGGACTGAGGACGGCTTTTTCTAATTGTTTGAAGAAAATAGAATCTGAATTAGCACAGGAACTCTGCAATTTTGAGACACTTTCGGTTTTGAAAATTCAATTCAACGATAAATTTGCGAGAATGGACTCTTGCCAGAAAGCGATTTCAGAAACATTGTTGTTGTCTGATGATGGTGAGCGTTTATTCGCTGAAGATTTGGAAGATGCTGAAATCTACCGAGAAAAGTTCTGGGAGCTTACTACGAAAATAGAACTGAAGTCGCAACAGTGTACTGTTCCAAGCGATAAAGAATCAAGGAAATTTAAACTCCCAAAAATCGAACTAAAAAAAGTTCAATGGAGAGGCGAAAGAGTATTTGACCTTTTGGAGCCAATTTCAAAAGATACATGAAGATAGAGGAATTGCGGCAGAGGATAAAATGCAGTATTTGTTACAATCGATGGAGCCAGGGTCCAAAGCAGAGAGATTAGTACTAAGTTTCCCTGCTACTGCTGCAAATTACCCAAAGGCGATAGATCAACTGAAAGAAAGATTTGGACGAGAAGACTTATTAGTACAAATCTACGTTCGAGACCTGTTAAATTTGGTTATGAAAAATGCTGCTACCGGAAGAGCGAAGACAGATTTACCCTTGCTTTATGATGAACTTAAAAGTAAATTGAGATCCTTGGAGAGCTTGGGGAAGACTCAAGATAAATACGGAGATTTTCTGACGCCCTTAGTGGAGAGCTGCCTGCCTGAGGAAGTGTTGGTCGCCTGGGAAAGAAGCAGAAATCATCAAACAGAATCCGAGGGATCCCGTTCTTTAGAACAGTTGATGAACTTTCTTCGGCAAGAGGTGAAAGGAGAGGAGATGGTTCTTTTGGCACGGACCGGCCTCACCCTCCACCAGAATCCACGAAAAAAGGATTATCATGCAACACAGATAAATAAGGTAGAAACGACGACAGCAGCAGCTTTAGTAAATATGGGCAACCCAGGTAAGAGAATTTTAAACTGTAATTTTTGTAATAAGTCGCATCCAAGTGAAAAATGTTACTCAGCAAAGAAAATGACAATAGCTGTAAAGCAAAATTTATTGTTAAAAAAAGGGGCATGCTTTTCTTGTCTCAAAACTGTCATTTAAGTAAATTCTGTAATATTAAAAATCAATTAAATTGTTCTCATTGTAATAACCATCACTTTGAAATGTGTTCTGAAAAAGAAATGAAAACGAAATCGATTCCAAAATCGGAAAGTTCTCTCTCTAACTCCAACAAAGGCAAAACTGTATTTTTGCAAACGCTTTGCGTTATTATTCGGTGTCAAGGTCAGGAAAAATTAATCCGTGCTGTGATTGATAGTGGATCTCAAAGTACTTACGTTAGCGAAAATGTAATAACTCATCTAAAAGCATTTCCGCTTAGAAGCGAAACAGTGATTCATGCACTCTTTGGGGGAGTGAAACAAAACCAAAAAAACATGATATATTTCCGGTAGAGGTTAGTAATTTAAATAAGACGTATACTTGTAGTTTTGAAGCTCTTTCTGAAAAAATGTTTTGCGGATATATTCCGAAGATTGAAGATAAACAGGTCTTGAATGAATTAAAAAGAAAGAACATAAAATTTACTGATTCTTTTCGGAGGGAAACGGAAATCAATCTTTTAATCGGTGCAGATGTCTTAGGAAAATTATTAACAGGGAATTCTGTAGAATTAGAGTCCGGCTTAACTGCCGTAGAAACCAAACTAGGTTGGACAGTATTTGGAAAGGGTTCATGTGTAAAGAATAATATTGTAACAACATTATCGATGCATTCTATGAACATACCAGTTAATAAACTTTGGGAACTTGAGGTTTTAGGAATTTCCAGTCCTACTGAAATTGAAAAACAGAAAACTGAACTTAGCTTAAATGATTTTAATAACAGAATGAAAATTCTTCCTGATGGAAGGTATGAAGTAGAACTCCCTTGGAAGTATGACTCGTTGAAGTTACCAAGTAATAAAGAATTGGTCTGGAAACGACATGAAGGAATGATAAACAAATATGGATGTGGGAAATTTTTTATGGATTATCAAAAGGTATTTCAGGATTGGGAAAAATTGAACATTATTGAACGCGTACCAGATTTAGAATTGAATAAAGAATGCCATTATTTGGCTCACAGACCAGTTATTAAATTAGATAGTCAAACGACCAAAATTCGTCCCGTTTTTGACGCCTCGGCCTCCGAAAAAGGGAAACCTTCTTTAAATGAATGTTTATTAAAGGGAACTAATTTGATAGAGCTAATACCTGATATTCTCGATCGATTTAGAATGTATCCAATCGGTATTAGTGCGGATATAGAGAAGGCTTTCTTAATGCTGTCTGTAGCACCGAAAGACAGAGATTTTCTTAGATTTTTTTCCCATCTAGTGAAGGGCGGATCGTGTATAGGCACTGCAGAGTTGTGTTTGATGTTTCTTCTAGCCCTTTTCTGCTGAATGCATCTATTATGCATCTTTTAGAAAATTGTCAACCTCAACATGAAGAGGTTGCTCAGAAACTGAAAAGTTCATTCTATGTGGACAATTGTGTATCTGGTGTGTTTAATACTGACGAGCAGGGACGTTTCATTGAACATGCGAAATTGATCATGTTGAATGGATGTTTCAACCTGCGTGGTTTTGAAAGCAATGTGGCTGGTAAAAATGTTGATAGAAGCTCAGGAGATACTTCCGTTTTGGGAGTAATTTGGAATTTAGAAACTGATACCTTGAAGTGCTGCACAGATATGGATACTTTGACCTGTGAAACAAAAATCACAAAAAGATTAATTTTGGCAATTGTGCAGAAAATTTTTGATCCTATTGGCTTATTAACTCCAGCTACATTGCTTCCGAAACTATTAATACAACATTTGTGGAAAATGAAAATTGCTTGGGACAGTGAATTGTCTCCTAAGGATGTAAATGTATTTTTAAAATGGTTTAGAGATTTGTATGTATTGAAAGATGTTACTTTGTCAAGATGTATGATAATTAATTCCACTTCTGAATTACATGTTTTTGTTGACGCTTCCAAGGAGGCGTATGCAGCGTGCGTCTTTGTGAGATCAATGTTTAAATCAGATGTAAAAGTAACTCTCGTTCGAGCCAAGGCCAGAGTAGCCCCTCTAAAGCCTTTGAGTATACCTCGTTTGGAGCTTATGGCTTGTTGCATCGGTTCTAGACTTGCGAATTCTATTGTCAATGCGCTTAATTTACCGAACTTAAGAATTACATTTTGGTCCGATTCTACTACAGCCCTTTGGTGGATAAAGGAAAAAGGGAGTTGGTCCGTTTTTGTAGAAAATAGGGTTAAAGAAATTCGTCAACTAACTCAAGGTCATTTATGGAAGCATGTACCCGGAAATCTTAACATTGCAGACTTATTATCGCGTGGTTGTTCTCCTCGGCAAATGCTTATCTCTTAGGTGGTGGGAAGGACCTTTGTGGTTGCGAGAAAGCCCTGAATATTGGCCTCTTGGAGAAACTCCTGGCGATTCGGAGGAAGTAGAATTGGAAAGGAAAAAATTAAAAGTGGTGAATATTGATCTCTCAAGAGACGCACCTCCTTGGCATTTGTATGCTATATCTGATTATAATAAAATGATTAGAGTTTTTTCATGGATTTTAAGGTTTGTGAATAATTGTACTTTATTGAATGGAAAATGTAAGGATTCTGAACTTTCACAATCAGAAATTGAAAATTCTGAAAAGAAATTAATTCGTTTAGTTCAGAGCTATTACCTTCCTGATGCGAAATCTTCAAATTATATTGAGACTTACATAGATGATGAAGGTATTTTACGGGTGAAAACTAAAATACTTAATCGAGATGATGAAAGATCATTTTTGTACCCAATATTGTTACCAGAAAATGTGAACTTACTAAGCTATTAATTAGAGATGTACATAAGAAAAATTGTCACGCGGGAATTCAAATGATGCAATGTTTGTTAAGAGAAAGATATTGGATAATTAGAGCTAGGAAAGCTATAAAAAATGTTCTGTATAATTGTATATTCTGTAAACGCTTTAAAGTTAAATCCCTGTCAAGCGAACCAACGCCTTTACCACCAGACCGAGTAACAGACTGTGCACCTTTTGAAATCGTAGGAATAGATTTGGCGGGGTCTTTATTTTTGAAAGATGGAAGAAAAGTGTGGATACCTTTGTTTACTTGCGCGGTATACCGTGCTATTCATCTTGAACTTGTTAATTCCCTAACTTCTGATGCTTTTCTTTTGGCCCTTAGATGCTTTATTGCTAGGCGTGGTCGTTCACGAACAATCTATTGCGATAACGGAACTAACTTTCGAGGCGCTTTTAATGATCAATCAAAATTGAATTGGAGCAAAATAGTGGAAGAAACTAGAACTCCAAAAATATTATGGAAATTTATCCCACCTACTGCAGCTTGGTGGGGAGGATGGGGGGAAAGGCTGGTCCACACTGTAAAAGAATTGTTTTAAAGCGTACTTTGGGTAGATCAGTGTTAAAATATGATGAATTGTATACTGTGCTTTGTGATTGTGAATCCATTATAAATTGTAGACCATTAACATATGTGTCAGAAAATCCGGAAGAATTGATTCCTCTTACACCTAGCATGTTTCTTATCAGTAATAAAAACTCAAACATTGAGGATATTGAAGAATTAAATTCGAACAGCCTTAACAAAAGAATAAAATATCGGAGTAAGCTGTTAAAAGATCTACGCCAACGCTTTAGGAATGAATACCTTAGTCAACTTATACAGAAACATAATGAAAAGGAATCGCGTGATCCTCAGATTGAGAAGTAGTTTTAGTTGGAGATGATAACAAAAACGATTGTTCTGGGCATTAGCCAAAATTATTGAATTAATTCCAGGGCGAGATGGCAAAATTCGAACGGTTAGACTTAAAACTCAACACGGAAAAATGTTGCGACCAAGACAGCGTATCTACCCTTTAGAGATACGCTCAAATGAAAATCTTCAAAGGGGTATGGAGGAATCAATTCCCACTGTATCTGAAACTCTGTCACCCGATGAGGTAATATTTAAAAAATATACTTCATCCGGGAGATGTGTGAAGAAACCAAAGAGAGACTGGATTTATTTAATAGAATTTGTTATGTGCTTGAGACTCTTTGCGAGTCTCAAGGGGGGAGGATGTGGCAAAATGAAGTGAAATAAAAGTGCCGCTAGGCGGCGTTGTTTTTGTGACGTCAGTCTGCGAGTTGACGAATATTTTCAGAGTACTGGTTGGACGCTCGGCGGTTGCCGAACGTTTATTTTTTATGTATTTTAATGTGCCGTCCTGAGTAGAATAAAAGAATTATCTTGAAAGACGTCTAGTCTTATTTTGACCAAAGTTACTCAGCATCTGGTAGATGCACCTGCAACTGAATTTCTAGAACAGAGATATACCGCCAATAGTAGAAACCTTTCCCACGCACATTCGAACACTATGATAATAAAGAGGACAACATTTGACGACATGTTTCGAAATGGCGGTTTCTTTTTGTTTGGCGGAATTGGTCGACTATATAATGTATATATATATATGATATAACGATATAAGTACCTTCATTTGTAATAAAATAGTTCAAGTATCAAACTAAACTATAAAACAAAAGAATTATTTCTGTTGCGTGAAATATAGGCATGTATGTTGTGTACATAACAGAACTGCAGTTGTAAAATTATCACTTCTCAAGTGTTAAATAGTGAATGGTTATAAAAGCAAATTCTTATTTAATTAACAAGTTGAATTTGTGCATTATGTAGTACCTGTTGGCTATTTGTAAAAAGGAATCAAATAAATTTTAGAAAGCAAGGAATCATATTTGATACAATGCAATAAAAGTAGAGTATATTTAGAAACAGGTGAAAAATCTATCTGAAGCCTTTGTACTCACACTATTTGAGATATATTTGCCATAATTTAGAGAGTCAGATAATATTTTCGAATTTTTCTTCAATGTGCTTTGCTAGTACATACTCCAAGAAAGTTTATCACATATCTTACTTATCATTTATTTTTATTTATTATAGCACATTTGTTTTTTATGTACAATGTTATATGTGCTTTTATGAGCATATATTGAGAGAAACTGAAGAAACGAGAAAATAATAATACCGGAATTTTTGTCCCTTCTTTGTTCACTTTTCAATAACTATTGTTTTTTCATTGGTTGGTTTGCTTATATGTATAAATGTTGACATGATGTTTTCTTTGAAAATTTTCCCAAGCAATCAAAGAGAATAAAAGGCATATATTTCACTAAAAAATCATTTTAAGAAAGGATTTCATAAAATTTTATTTTGGGGTACCTCTTGGAGATGATTTTGAAAATGCGCCAAGATGGTGGCAAAGCGCGACTTTCAAATTTTGAATTCGTAACAATATGGAACAAGGTGCTGTCACATCAGAAAAACAATGGCGGAATTGTTCCTGAACTAAGGAACAACATGATATGACTTAAAAGTCGAATTTCACAAAAGTGCAATGTAAAGTTCTTCCGCCGTTATAAATACTATTACAAAATTATTCAGAAAAAATCTAACTTACGCTGCGTAACATTGGACTGAACATAAGGCCTATTTTCTCTAACTTGGTTTTTCCCCGTCGAGCCAAATTTGCACTTTGAGCTAGAACAACTCTACTCCGTAAATGAATGCCACTACTAATTAGCATATAAATAGTCAAGAAAAGTTGAGAAATAATAGTTTATAATAATTGAGAAAAGTTTTTGCTTCAAGGACAATACATCCATACTAGTGAGTTCCGGAATTATAGTCGTTTAGCTATTGGAAGATATTAAAGGATTTCTCTTTGGCGAGTTTCAGAGGTTGCATCTCCATTCAGATAAGTACCCGTCCTTTCTTATCACTTATTTTGTCTTGTCTACGTATCGCGTGCTTAGTTGTAACACTTAAGTTAATAAAAGTAAATTATTGTTATCCATTTGTTATCCGTTCGTGTCTGATTTGATGGCTTCTCAATCTCCACTGTGTTTGAATCCTCTTCGGGAACATCAACCATCAGTGAGTAGGGCCGTTTTTCTGCTTAGACACGCTTGACAGATGCCTAGGGCACAAAAGATTTTAGGGTGAAAAAAAGAGAAAAAATAAAATTAAAGAGAATGCACCAACGCATAGGAGCAAGAAGATGCGACAAAACAGGCGAAATACTTGGCTCAAAGCTACTCCAAAGCCATCGATGAAGAATAGTTTGTACAAGAGTGTCAACATATCAAAATGTATACAAAGGTTGAAAAAGCAAAAACAACAAGAGAACTACTAGAAAAACAGGTTGGAAAGTACCTTCCCAAATTTAGAAGTCGCAATGAAAATTCACTTGACTCTTCTTGTGACAAACTGTACAGCAGAGAGAAGTTTCTCTGCCCTTAACAAAATAAAAACTAAAATGAGATCTACTATGGAAAATGAAAAGCTTAACAGTTTGATGTTGCTATGCACTCAAAATGGTATTACGATGGAAATTGATTATAATGATGTAGTTGAGGATTTTGAACTGATCAAAGCTCAAGAAAACCTTTGTTGTACTAGTACAATGACAGTGACTCAACAAAGAATAAATGTCTAAAAGTAAAAGATAATAAGGCGATAAACGTTGAAAAAGATAATAATTAACAAGTTGAATACAGTTCATATAATAATGAATACTCTATATTGGGATTGCAAACGATTTCATTAATTTATTGTACTAACTTACAAAAGGTTGGGTGGTCCACATGATGCCATAAGGTAAGAAATGAACAAGAGTGGTCAAACTATGCCCCCATACTTTAATTACAGCTGCCGTTTGCTAGTCCGGGACACGGTGATTTCATAGGTGGTGGTTACTGGGTAGACTTTCCAAAGAGCAAAAACAAAAAAAAGGGGAAATAGTAAGAGAGTTTAGGGAAAATCCCTTCTGAACCAAAACTGGCAAGGAAAGAACTGAAGGAGGAGGAGAGTTCTTCTGGAAACAGTAAGGGGTACGAAATAATTTGAAGTGCTAGGGCGCCGGGGAGGTTAAAAGCGTCCTCTTCATTGAACTCACCACCTCAACGAACGCGAGAAAGACGTATCGCACCAGCTGATATGATAATGCAGTCAAAGTATGATATTAATATTAATATCCTTTAATCTATATGTGTTAGATGTTTATATAAATAATATTCTGTATCGTCAATATATGGACAGTCTTAAAAGCAAGATAAGCAAAACAACATACAAGGTACAAAAGTGTGGAGTCTGTAGTAAATTTCTGCATAGAAAATAAACTTACGCATCGCTCAAATAGATGCCTGAATATACTTCATTCCAGGGATCTGTTGGTAAAGCGTAGTATCCAGTTGGCTCCCGGATGATGTCCAGAAGGTCGTCCGGCGTGCAAAGTGGCACCTCCCTTCTGCTGAGGTGAGTGCTTATATAGCTGGGTGGCACGATGTCTCGTTCGATGGGTGTGTACAAGTACGAAGTGGATAATGGACGTGAGGTTCGTTCTTTCCTTAAAGTGCTGAATCGTGGTAAAGGAGTCCGTCTTCTGTGGGTCTGTAGGAAAACACAAAAGACATACAAAAAGATATCAGGTTACATCTGAGCTTATTAGAATTTATGAGCTATAATAAATTGTTAAAATATTTTTGGATCTAAACCTTTTAATATTTAAGTCATGCTAAATTTTACTAAACTGAGTATATTGTAAATGGACGGGGAATTGTTTTAGAATATATATCCATAAACATGCTTTCTCAAGATGAAATTTTTAGAACATATAATTTTTTCATTAAGTTTCTATTTGATTGTTGCTGTTTCTTTAGCCTCCATATAAGCAAGACCTGTGAGACCACTGAAGCAGAAGAAGCCCATAACCAGACCAAGACGGATGACAAGGTTGATTGTTATCGAATTGTTGTCAGCTGAACTTTTTGACAGCTGTTGTTGAAATTCAGCTTTTCCCTGTCTGCAATAAGTGTGGGGTTTGCAACCCCCACATCGGTTGCAGATATGAGAAGTGTTTCGGTACTCCATCAATCGAAGATTTCTCAGGATCTCACTAATCTTGTTGTTATTGTTCCTTATCCCATCCGATCGACAGTAACATTAGATCGAGGGCCCCGAAATTCCTTCGTGGGAAGGATGGGTAAATTACATCTGTCGTTTTGGCCGCAGCTTTGAGCATTTTGCAGGTGGCAATAAAATTTTACTTTATTCCACCTCAATTTTGAAGAAAAATAACTCAGAAGTTGGTCCGGTGTTTTTCCTCAACCCCTCTTTTCCTGCCATCAACCTCTCCAGAGAACTTTCAGCTCTCCGAATATTTAGAATGCCCCTTTGCCCGACATGAACTAAACATTTTTCAAACATCCATGAACTATCCAGGATTCGAACCCGAGCCTTTCGGCAGGTGGTACCACTATCTCATCTACCCGGCACACAAGAGAATCTATTGGTCGGATCTATCTTCCGAAAATGTAAACATTTTACTGGGTAAAAGAGGAAAATACCAAACACAGACAGGTGGAGGGGGTATAATGTTTGGTTGAACTTCTTTACGTCGGGTTGAAACATCAAGGTCGTTGGTCACAATCCACTCTCACATCGCTTGTTCGATGCTCTGATCGAGAAATCCGAGAGAGATGAGCCTGCCCATTCCCATAGCTACCGACATGAGAAGGTACCCATTGAATATAAATATCATGTGCTTCTCTATACAGAAAAATTCAATCAGTCGGAGGATTTTGTTACCAGTTTTGCTCTTAAGCTTTTTCATTAGCGATGAACCCGGATTCATTGATTGATCGTTTATATGACGTCACATTTTGAAACAACACAAATTTATTTTTAGTTGTTTATATATAAGTCTACATTTACCTTGCAATTCAGCTTTACATGTTGAAAATATTGAAAGTTACTAGCTCTCAACAAAAAATTTATTTGGAAATAGTCATTAAATTCAACAAAGAATAAATTATGGTTCATATGTGTGAGACCCCCATAGGATGGAAGCACTGCCATAACACGTGACTGAGCGCATTTGAGTGGGGGATGGGAACTGAGATCCCCTGAGAGTGAGCGAGGCAGATAGAACGGAGAGACAAAGGAAACGACGAGAGAGAATTCCTAATAGACCAACTTTAGCCAAATGGCAACGAAACTCGTTAACTTGTTTACTTGATTAACATAATTTAGTATTTGAATAATTGTGTAGTTCCCTTTTCTTTGTTATTGTTAGAATATAGAGTTTTGTTTGTTCGTTCTTGGTCCTTACAGGCTAACGAACCCAGATATCACATATATTTCACGTATATAAGGTACTAGGCGTTACTCACCCGCTTCTCTGAGTGTTTGTTGAAATTAAATGACTAAATACTGCTTTTATGATATAAATATCTAAATCCTAGCAGTAAGCGTTCGGTTGTATTCAAGAATATACTTATGCACCTAACCTCTTGATATGAAAAGGCAGAACTTGAATTTCTAAAACGGTAGTATATATAAGTACAGTACAGTCCCGCTAATCCGAACACGGCTAATCCGAACATCCGGTTAATCCGAACGGCTCCGCGGAAAAAATTTTATAATTTTAAGGACGAAAATCGGTGAATATTTCAATATAAAACAGTATAAACCTTAATTCAAAACAGTTCTTTATTTAATATTCACGCACTGTACATCAAGTTATGGTACAAATTTTAAAATGGAATAAACTACAGAACAGAACCACTAATGTTTAGTATGAAAAATTGTACAACATAACCCGTACTCCCAGTTCAAATAGTGATTTCGCTGTTACTCCGGCTAATCCGAACAATCACGTAATCCGAACAGGGGTCGGTCCGATATTGTTCGGATTATCGGGACTGTACTGTATTTGTTACTCCCCCGTAACGTCCTAGAATCAATTTCCGCATAGCACATTTTTAGAGGAACTTTTCTGGGCAAAATAAACATACCTGCTAAATTTCAAATTTCTAGTTCTAATGCTTCAAAAACGGGAATTTTTATCTATAATACCATCTTGATCCCTCTCAACCCTCCTTGAGAACCGATTTCGAAAAAACGGTCCCATTCTCTACGGATCTCTACTCAACAAAGAATCATACATTATTCATCGAAAGAAATTTCAAGTCTGTGTGTCTAACAGCTCCGAAGACCTTGCGATGAGTGAGTGAGTCAATGAATGAATGAGTCGCTTTTCTCTCCTATACAGGGGGATTTGTTACCAGACCAACAAACTGTTAGGGTGTGCAGGGGGTGCACGATCCCATAGAAATGCCGCAGTTACGAGCTATGATACAAAGAAGCAGAGGGGAAAAAATGAACAGAAATAGCAACACATTAATGGGACAGAAAACCTTTCAGTGAAAGGTTATACTACAACAGGTGCTTGGAATTATGGCCAGAAGTCGTCTAATAGGCTTGACAATGACGCTGCACGAAATTTTTACGTTCTGGAAGATTTGCGGCATGTCACGTGTCTCTCGAAAGCTACAGATATTCGAGCGTTTCCTTCCACTGAAGGAAAAGACGTCTCTTACCCCAAAGCTTTTATGTGAACCTAGAACAGGGGTGGAGAACCTTTAAGAATCAACGCATCATTTTTTCTTAAGAAATGTTTGATTAGGTTTAGACGCGCCATCAAATAATTTTGACGTGTGATATTATTGGGAACATATAATAGAATTTGATAATGACAACACAAAACTCTTAATTTACTTTGAAAAAATACCTTTTGTACTGTATAGTTCAAAATGTTTGTTATACGTGAAATTCAGATTAAAGTAACATTAGTTTGACATCTGTTGCTGCACAGATTGGATGACAAATAACTTGTATTGTGACTGTAAGATGTTACTTTTAGTAAAATGCTTGCTCAATAGGAGTCATCTGCCAAATGGTTTCTATGCAATTAATTATTTTTGCTGTGGTTTACTTTTTTGACAATATGATTTGTGATGTGCTTCAAAATGCCGTTTTACAGACGATATATATTCTGCATACCACTGTTCCAGAACATAAAACACACACCACTTTGTCACCTTTACTAATAATGCCATATTTCTAGATTCACCAAGTTTGAAATTCTGTTACCTTTTTTTTCTTGCACTTTTTGTTCTGAACCAGCCATGTTGAATAACAGTTAAAAATCGTAAATATAACACAAACTTCAAAATACAGTCGTGTCAACGAAATTGGCTATGCGATGCGTAGACAAATTTTGCATCCTAAGCAACTGTAGTCCACAACGTAACTAATACAAACGAGTGTGCTCTCTATTACGTTTGTTCGTAATACT